>CP124719.1:100012500-101262500 GCA_031232105.1 Capsicum rhomboideum | reverse complement strand
CAAGTTATCCCCAAAATTTGGTGAAGTCAGTACAAAAGCTTTTAATACAACAGGAGTTCAAAGTGGAAAATAGAGTCAATATATATACAAAGTCGTCTCTGAAATACAAAATATAGATCAAACTAAAAATATGAAGGAGAACAGGAATACTCCGAACGTCAGAAGTTCACCCCAAATCTCTGAGCCATAGCTACTCTGCACGATGCACACATCAATGGTGAGAACTCGTACTATGATTTGCAGGCTGTGGAAGTGTAGTTTGAGTACCAATCATGTGGTACTCAGTAGATATCGACCAACTGAGATCCAAAGATAATGCAAGCATAGATAACAGGTAAATGGATATATAAACTGTAGGAAACTATCTAGGATACTAAGCATAGTAATACTAATGGAGAAATAAGGATAAACTATCATATTCTAACAGTAATCAGGGACTAGCTGTGTTACATTATGTCACTTGGATTGGACATGGTATTTCTGATTTATGTTGTATTCATTCCTTCATATACATTTTCTATCACCAGTATAATTGTTTGGCACTTATATCTATCAGTCTTATGGTGGGCTGTATAGGTATAAGCTATGGTTACTATTTATTGAGTGTTTGCTTGAACTTTTCGGGCTTATGGGGGCCCGGTTAAGTTATTATTTGTCTAGACTAGCCAGTTACTTTATTGTTGGATATCATGGTTAGTTCATTAAAGGATGATTATGGACTGGTACCTGAGATTGTCGGTACATTTCTGGTTCCCTTCTTTCTCATGGTAAGATATGTTACTGTTAGACTATCTCATGTTTAGGCATCCTTTGGTTAGAGGCCCTGATTATGCTAGTATTATCTTTCCTACTTGGTTAGGATTCCTTGAGATGTTAGGTTAGCCCCCTCAGGTTAATATCTTTGAGTTTAGTCCTATATATGTATATATATAGATAGATATAGTATTACTGTATATCCCCCTTTTTCTTATCTATTCATATTGTATATATATTATTTGGCCTTGTATTACTACTATAGATCCTTCTTTCACTCTTTATTTGTATATTGGATAGTGATATATGGTATTGTACGTTAGTCCCTAGTTACTATTAGAATAGGATAGTTTATCCTTATTGCTCCATTAGTATTATTATGCTTAGTTTCCTAGATAGTTTTCTTTAGTTTATATTCCTGTTTTACCTGTTATTTATGCTTGCATTATCTTTGGAGCTTAGTCGGTCGATGCCTACTGAGTACCACGTGTTTGGTACTCATACTACACTTCTGCAGCCTGCAGATCATAGTACGAGTCCTCCCTGTTGATGTGTGCATAGTACGAAGCAGCTATGGATCGAAGATTTGGGGTGAGCTCCTGACGTTCGGTGTATTCCTGTTCTCTCTCATAGTGTTAGTTTGATCTCTATTTTGTATTTTAGAGATGGCTTTGTATATATATTGACTCTGTTTCCACTTTGTATTCTTGTTATAATAGAAGCTTTTGTGCCGACTTCACCAGGTTTTGGGGATAATTCTCTATATTAGTCTCTTTATTGTATTCACTTTCAACTACTTTCTTCTCTTCTCTTTATAGTCCGTTACTAGCCATTCCGGACTATGGGTCGGCTTACCTAATGATGGGTTATATAGGTGCTATCATGAACTGAGAAACCAGGTCGTGACAACCATCTAACCAGAGAGTTAACCCATTCAATTAGACTTTTATGACAAAAAATAATTAAATCTCAACTTAATCAATAATATATCCAATACTAAATAAATAATAAGTGTGAAATAATCATCAACTATCTGTTATGATTCCAATAACCCGAAAGTCATTGTACAATAACTCTATACCAAAACAATGTCTAACATATCGAAAACTAATAAAGTAATAAGGAGTATTATTGTCCAGAAGAAGGTCAAGGACCAATACAAAGATCCATGGAAGCCTGAATATGAAGTGTTCACCCTTGGATCGAATCAGCTCCCACCGTTAGAGATGAGGTGGCGTTGGAGTCTCTGGAACATTGTCTGCACTCAACAACAGCAAAGCACACAGTAGTATCAATACAAACCACTATGTACTGAAGGCATCATCGACCGACTCAACTTAGAAATATGCACGCATAAATTAAATAACAAGTAGATAGAAACTTAAACACATAGCAAGTAATTCACAACAATCAGCAAGTATATTCACAACAAGCCTAACAGGTCAAAACCAAGTCAGATAACCACTAGCAATATCAACTATATCATAATAATCATGAGTTCAATAACACAACACAATGAGAATCTATATCCAATTCAACCTCACAAGGGTAACTTCATTAGTCTCATTACTCTCTCAATATGCCATACTAACTCACATATCAACACTAGTTTTTACATACATGCTAAGGGACTTATATCTGTCCAACTAGTCATGACCTGCAAGGGACAATCTAAGTCCATGTACCATATGAGTGTGGTACCCGATCCATTATATTAGTATCAATAATCAATATTTGAACTGGTGTGGCACCCGATCCACCATAATAATATCAATGTATGTTTCCAATTCACTAATCTCTAAGGATATAACATAGTGCACTCAATTTACAAGTACACTTACAATTGTAATGTAATTCAATCAAGTTCATTATTCAATAGCTTATTCATTCAGATATTAATAACCAAAATCATCAATCACAACCATGTCCAAAGAACAATCAACAATTATCCAATTTAGGAGCACATATGCAACCAAATTAAGTCTAAACTCTAATTCAACCATATCCTACCTCAACTGAAGAACCAAATTCTAGCTAGTTTACGAGAACTTTTTCCTTCCTCAATGCCTCAAATTGTTCACGATCTAAAATAAGCAATTGTAAGAGTAACTAAAAACTTACTCTTCAATTCTCAGCCTTGGGGATTCAACCCTACTAGTTTTACATTCATCATAGCCTAAAACCTTAGCCAAGGATTTCCAACCATCAATTTGCCCCAAATCACCATGATTCATGTTCAATGGGAAGAATTCTATGCTAGGAAGTTTTAGTTAACAACATAGAATCATTCTTAAGCAAATTTACATCTATCCATAGGTTTTTCCCACCAATTCATGAACTTAGGGTCTTAACACAAGAATTACATCATCAATCCCCCATTCTAAAGGAAGTTTTAGTTAACAACATAGAATCATTCTTAAGCAAATTTACATCTATCCATAGGTTTTTCCCACCAATTCATGAACTTAGGGTCTTAACACAAGAATTACATCATCAATCCCCCATTCTAATAATTATATAATAGGAATGAATTAGTCATTAATAAAAGGGAGTAATAAACTTACATCAACAAAGAAAATCTCCCTAGTTCAATGGAAAATTGTCTATCACAAGTTTAAGCACTAACCCTTTGAGTTTTGGGAAACAAAACTCTAAAAATTAGACTTAAGGCATTTTAACTGCCTGATGACCATTGCAGCAGTCTCGTGAATGCTACAACAGTCACGCTATGATAGCCAAGGGCCTGCAATAGAGGTTCGTGCCATTTCCCCATCTGTCGCTATAGCAGTTTGATGACTGCTACATTGGTCTCTCTATAGTGGTGATTCAATTGCTGCAACAATACTTAAGTAGTAGCTTGAGGGAAGTATGAAACTTTCCTCATTTTACAATGCAAACCTCACTTTTGGCGTTACAAATTCATTCAAATGTGGCAACCTATATAACCAGAGTTCTACGAATTCGATTGTCTTTTTGAAACTTTCAATAGACAACTGTGCTCCTTGACCATCCTAAAATAAACTCATAATAACTGAACACTGCATCACGAGTCATAAATCATCTCTAAACCACACAATACCAGAATTTTATTAGGAACCACTCTAGCTTGAGATTTCATCAACTCTCATCCTAGAAAAAATTCTAACCGGGTATTTACGTCCTAAACCACGCTATAAAGACGGATAGATTATTATAAATCCCATAGAGAATAGTAAGAAAATACTACTTATTGGATGAATACCAAATAGATCATCTGATTTTTACTCTATAAGAGTGGAAAATAATTTTATAACTTACATTAGAAATTGTAGTAGTAACAATGGAATTTTAAATATATGATTACAGTGCTAAGGTTGTTTCTCTATAATGGAACACACCCATTTTTAGTTTTTGCATAATTATAGATAATCAGATTCAAGATAGGCATTTAGTCCCTAAATTATCACTTAATCTTTTTTAAGAGTTGAACAACTTATTTAATATGATATTTTCACAATTATATTAGTTATTTAGATAACAACAACCAAATATTCTATGTAAATTTAACTTATTTCTAATTGGATCTATTAACAAGGATTAATGTTGTCACAACCCAAACACATCGTGAGTGGCACCCACGCTACTCATCCGGTGGGAGAATCAATTACCCCGAAGACCATCCCATAATCAACACTTAGAATAAATAAGAAGAACTAATCCATCAATAGAATAATATCCATTCTAAACCAAAAATCTTAAGTACAACTAAAAGCGAAAAAAGTACTTAGCAAAACATATCTAGGAACCGAAAATCGTCCGTAGCAAAACATCTATAAATGTCAAGAAGGGGATGCAACCCCAAAACTAAGATAATCATAAGTCCGGAATAGAGAACTATGATAAGAGAAAGAGATTCCATGGTAGCCCGGATAAGCTGCTCACCCTGAAATCTGGAATCAATGGCTTGAATCACAAGTGAGGTCTTGTAGGAGCCGCTGGAATATGCACTTCACTCACAAAAGTAAATGCAAGTGTAGTATCAGCACATAAGAACAACAGTGTACTGGTAAGGTCATTTGGCCAACCCAAGATAAAAATATGAACACTTAACCAAATGATAGTATAACAAGCTAATCCATGCTAAAAACGTCATACACTTAGCACATAAACACCAAAAAGATAGTTCAAGATTAAAAAATAGCAAGTCAACAAATATCACTCAGTCAAGTACAGTAAAGTCAATTCAAGACACGTATACCATTATCAAGCATATATAAATACATATTCCCCAGTTCACTCATGGAACCGTCAAACTCACCTGAACTTCATACATACACGCTATGGTTTATACATTGACCCTCTAGCCATGACCTGTAGGGGACAAATACCATCCATGTACTAAAACCCCAGACATAAGTTTCTACCAACCTTATTTCACCAATAACCCGTGAGAACATCCCAAATACCGAAACATTCCATATTTTAGAAATAAGGCAGGTTAAATCAATAAGCAAGTAAAATCATTGCATTGACCACACCAAACAACATGCATTAACTAGCCACACTACAAAGTAGTTAACATGCACATATAATACAAGTTGGATTAAACTACAATACCATCACCTACCTCAGATCAAGCTTGCATAACCCTTGAAGTCGGACCTTTGCCCTTCCGAGCAATTCTCACTTGCTCGTGGTCTAGAACATGCATATAAATACATAATTAAAGAAATGACCTTAACATGTCGGGATTTATAACTTACACCTTCATGATCATTCCCTTCCCGTTCTAGGTCTTTTCTACCATATTTCACCTAAAACTACCAATTCCATGGATTAATCAGTGAATTAACAAAATGCAAGTGTAAATTAATCGTTAATAATCAAAATCCATTAACTTATTCCTTAATTTTCCCCCTTGCACCAGCAATTAACCAAAATCCTCCATAAAATCCTCCCCAAACTTCGTGAATTAATAATTCTAAGGTTTAATAATTAAATACGAGTTAACGGTGATGAATTTCTTACCTTAATGAAGCCAAACGATGAATTTCTGGTGTATTTCGCCCTAAATCGGCCTTCCCTTGCCCCAAAATGAGTTTTAAGAAAATAAACTATTTTGGGGAAATATTTAAATAAATCTTTGGTTTTCACTGCTGTAGCAGTCGTTGACTGCCTTTGACCGCTGCTATAGCGGGAATTTCCCCGCTATAACGCTTACCACTATAGCGGTGTGCCGACCGCTATAGCGGCGTTGATGGGATAGAACGTCCGTCTTCGCCCAAAAATCCCACTTTTTGTAACACACCTTGAACCTAGAACATTCCAAACAATGCCCTTTATGATATGATCAATTCCGAGAGTTCTACTTACCCAAATTCGATTTTGTAAATTCCAATGGGTTCCTTATCATCTTAGCTAACTAGAAATCATTGTAATTACCACTAAACAGGTCTAAATCAATCTCAGATTTCCCTAGACCACACCTCGCTTTGGATTTGATCTAAACTAGCCTAGCTTGAATTTTGTAACTTCTAAACCGTAAAGAATTTGGATGCGAGATTTTAAACATAGGATTCATGTGTAACGATGAAGAGGGTCATTACAATAGATACCAATTTACCCATCGTTCATCCTTGAAATATCAAACAAGAAAAATAGGCTAAACAAAGAAGAAGAAAGAAAGTACATCTATCCTCAAATAATTGAGGGTACTTGTCCCGTATATCCTGCTCGGTTTCCTAAGTGGCTTCCTCAACTGGAAGATGCTTCCATTGAACCTTTACCTAACAAATTTCCTTCGTTCTTAATTTTCGAACATCCCAATCTAGAATCTCTATTGGTTCCTCCTCATAAGCCAAATCTTTATCTTGAAGCACTGAATCCTACTTAATGATGTAGTATCCATCCCCATGATACCATTTCAGCATAGAAATATAAAATACCGGATGAACTCCAGACAAAGCCGGTGGTAGAGCTAACATGTATACAATTGGACCCACATCTTCAAGAACCTCAAAGGCACTAATATACCAAGGGATGAGCTTGACCTTCTTGCTAAATCTCATGACCCCCTTCATGGGACACACCTTAAGCAAAACTTGCTCACCACCTTGAAGTCCATCTCTCTTACCTTACGGTCTGCATACTCTTTCTGCCTACTTTGAGCAGCCAATAACTTGGTTTGGATGAACCTTACCTTTTCTTGAGCCTCCTTTACCAAGTCTGTGCCCAAAGGCTTGACATCTCCCACCTTAAACCACCCAATAGGTGACCTACACTTTCTTCCATAAAGTGCCTTAAATGGTGCCATATCAATGTTGAAGTGATAGCTATTATTATAGGAGAACTCACACAACAGAAGAAACTGGTCCAAATGACCACCAAATTCAATCACGCAGGCCCTCAATATATCCTCTAGTACTTGAATCGTCCTCTCCGACAGACCATCAATTTGAGGATAGAAGGTCGTGCTAAATATGAGCCTGGTGTCCAACTCATCATGTAAACTGTCCCAAAATTTGGAATACTTCACATCTCTATGTGAAATGATAGTAAGTGGCACCCCATGAAGTCTGACGATTTCCTTGACGCAGATTTAGATAACTGCTGAGAGTTATAGTCTACCCGAACTGGTGAAAATTGAGTTGATTCTATTTTCTGGTCTACTATCACCCAAATTGAGTCATATTAACCCAAGGTCTTAGGAAGACCCACCATGAAATCCAGAGCAATATGCTCCCATTTCCACATGGGTATACGCATCCTCTGAAGTTAACCCGCGGGACTTTGGTGCTCATACTTTGCTTGTTGATAATTGTGACACTTGGACACATAGTCCACAATGTCCATCTTCATCCCGAGCCATAAATAAAGCTGCCTCAAGTCAAGATACATCTTGGCCGTACCTAGATGAATAGAATAATGAGAACCATAGGCCTCTGAAAGTACATCACAAATAAGATCACCAACCCGAGGAACACATAATCTTTCCTTAAACCACAACACCCACCCCACGTCAAGAGTGGCGTCCGCCACCTCCCCATACACCATTTTATTTTGGAGTACATTCAACTTCTTGTCCTAAATTTCTTGGCTTTAATCTGATCCCGAAATGTTGACTTCACCTCAACACTAGCCAATACTCCACCCTGTTTGAGACCCCAAACTGTATGCTCTGAGATGCTAGAGTTTGAAACTCTCTAGCTAAAGGTCGCCTGGACAGTATCAAAAATGCCAAACTAGACATACTTACAACTGTTTGGCTCAATGCGTTTGCCACCACATTGGCCTTACTCGAATGATACTGAATAGTCACATCATAATTCTTCAACAGTTCCATCTATCTCTACTTCCTTAAGTTCAAATACCTTTAAGTAAACACATATTGCAGGCTATATTGGTCTATGAAGACCTCACACTTGACACCATAAAGATAGTGTCTCCAAATTTTTAATGCAAATACCACCGCTGCCAACTCTAAATCATTGGTTGGGTAATTTGTCTCATAAGGATTCAACTGCCTAGAAGCATCGGCAATGAAAATCCTATCTTGCATCAATACAGCACCCAAATTGAAAAGTGAGGCATCACAAAACACTATAAAGTCCTTACCCTTTAACCGGCAATGAAAGAATAGGAGCTATAGTCAAAAGTGTCTTGAGCTTTTGGAAGCTCTCTTAACATTGATCAGACTAATCAAATGGCACTTCCTTAAAAGTCAACATTGTCAAGTGTGTTATAATGGATTCAAAGTTCTTGACAAACCTATAGTAATAACTAGCAAGATCCACAAAGCTCCTTATCTCGGTCACTAAACTAGGCTGAGTCCAATTCTTTACTGCCTCAATCTTCTGGGGATCCACTATCACCTTTTTTCAGAAATCATAAGCCCCAAGAAGGCGACTGAAGACAACCAGAATTCACACTTTAAAAACTTAGCAAATAACCGCTTCTCCCTTAAAATCTCTAAAACTATGCCAAGATGGCCTACATGCTCTTCCTTAGTCTTGGAATAAACCAAAATATCATCAATAAATACAATGACAAAAGAATCCAAGAAAGATTTAAATATCCCATTCATCAAACTCATAAAGGCTACAGGTGCATTATTGAACTCAAAAGACATTACCAAAAACTCATAATGACCATATCGTGTTCTAAAAGTTGTCTTTGGTATACCCCCCAATCTAATTTTTAACTGATGATAACCCGGTCGCAAATCAATTTTTGAAAACACTAACGCACCTTTTAACGGATCAAACAAATCACCTATGTGAGGCAAAGGCTATTCATTCCTAATAGTAACCTTATTTAGCTGCCTATAGTCAATGGACATCCTCAAACTGCCATCCTTCTTCTTAACCAACAGAACTGGAGCACCCTATGGTGAAGCACTTGGATGAATAAAACCCTTATCAAGTAGATCCTGCAGCTGAGTTTTGAGCTCCCTCAATTCAGCTGGAGCCATTCGATATGTGGAATAGATATAGGGTGAGTGCCCAGCTCTAAGTCAATGCAGAAACTAATAGCTCTATCTGAAGGCATTTCCAATAGGTCTGAAGGAAACACATCCTAAAATTTGGAAACTACCAAAACTGACTCTATAGAAGGAGACCCCATATTTATATCTCAAAGATGGGCTAGAAACGCTATACACCCCTTCCCCACTAACCTTTTGGCCCAGAAAAATGATATAATTTTCACTGGCTTGGCCTTATACACTCCCTTCCACTCTAGATTATCCAATCTCTGCATCACTAGAGTCACTGTCTTAGCATTAAAGTTTAAGACAACGTAATATGTAGGTAACCAGGTCATTCCTGGAATTACATCAAAGTTCAACATATCCAGAATAATCAAGTCTAGCCAAGTCTAAACACCCACAAATAACACAGTGTAAGAACAAAAAACATAGTTCACTACCACAAACTCACCAATCAGAGTAGACACATAAACTGGATAATCCAGTACATCACAAACTAGATTCAGACCCATCGCAAATTGAACAGACATATAAGAATAAGTAGACCCCAGATCAATTAACACAGAAGCCATCCAGTCACTAACATAAATAGTACTTGTGATCACAGTATCAGAAGCCTCAGCATCAGTCTTTCCCAGAAATGCATAACAATAAGCCCAGTCATCAATCTGAGCTAACTCTCTTCCCGACTGTGCTCCTCCCCCGGCGCTTCCATTTCCTCGACCACCTGTATGATTTCTCCTCACACTTTGTGAATGACCCCTGCCATTACCTCCTCCACCTCTACCTGCTGGAACTATAGCCCGAGTCTGTTGTTGCGCATGGCTATTTTCCTAACTCAAGGGATACTCTTTCTTAAAATGACTAACAATACCACAATAGTAACATCTAAGCTCAAGAGAAAGACGACTGGTAGAAGAGTAAGAAGCCCCTTGGCCCCTAACAACATGTGTCTGAGAAGAAACTTTAACTGGAACCATGGTAGAAGCTGGAAAGGCTGACTAAATAGGACGGGCTGAATAGTTCTACTATCTGTGGCCCTTAGAGTAAGATCCACTAAAATTTCCAATATTGTAGAACTTCTTTGCTAACATTTTAGCCTGACCCGCTTACATAACCCCCTCCTACTTCTTTATATAATTTGCAACTTCATTGAACCCCTTTCTTGTAAAAGTCATATGAACAGTCAAAACCTGAAGATCATAGTTCAAACCCTTGACATACAGTTGAATCCTATCCTCCTCAGAAGTTAACAACTAAGTAGCATAGAAAGATAAGGCATGGAACTTGGCCTCATAGGCCGCAACTAATATGTCATCTTGTTCCAATGCCAAAAACTCATCCTTTTTGTGATCACGGAGGACCCGTGGCACATATTTCTCCAAGAACAAAGTATGAAAGTGCTCCTAAGTCAAAGGAGGTAAAACTGGTGACCAACATTCAACATAAGCCCTCCGCGATTGCTTAGCATCCTTCTCCAACAGAAAAGTTACAAACTCAACCCCATGCTGCTGAATAATACCCATTTTGTGCAACCTCTCATAGAAATCAATGATAAACTCTAAAGCATCCTCAGACTTAGTACCCTGAAAGGTAGGTGGTTTCATCTTCAAAAACTTAGTCAGCAGATCATGCTCCATACCTGTCATCGCAGAACCCAACATCGGATGAGAAAAAGCATCAGTTACTGAAGCCTCATCCATCCTTGGAGCCATAGCAACAATAGGGTGAATAATCAAAGCCTGGAAAGCCAGTACCATAGGAGTGGCTCCAGTCCCAGTCCCTGCCAACCCACTCAGAAAAGCTAACATTTGTTGAACAAGCTGGTGCTGCCACCTTAGGCCCTACTTTCTTCTTCTCTAACACTCCCCTCTCCTTAAAATGATCCTGAGGTGGGGAAGGGGATACTAACCTTTCATGAGCATAGCCAGAAGCTGCTCGAGCTCCACCCCTGGCGGGTGTGGCTCGTCCCCTTTCTCTCCTTTGTCTCCCCCTCAATCATCTTTTTTCCCTCATGTCTGGCTCCTCATCTAGAGTAGTCGGTGTAAGGACTGTTGTTCAAATTCTGTTGGACCTAGTATTCACCATCTGCGGACAAAAAAGTGAAGAGAATCAGATACCAATTTGGATCGCCAGATACCAATTGGAATCAAGTTGTAGCACGAAAGAAACAAGAATGATAGATTTTCCAAAAGTCCCAAAACCTCCCAAAGAAAACTACAGATGTCTCTGTACCATTTCGTGAAACTCTACTGGACCTATTTTGGTACAACGAGATCGACAAACCTAGGCTCTGATACCAACTTTGTCATAACCCAAACCCGTCATAAGTTGCACCCACGCTACTCATCCGGTGGAAGAACCAATTACCCGAAAGACCATTCAATAATCAACACTTAGAATAAATAAGCAGAACTAATCTATCAATAAAATAATATCCATTCTAAACCAAAAACCATAAGTACAACTTAAAGAGGAAAAGTACTTAGCAAAACATCCCTAGGACCCAAAAGTCGTCCGTACCAAAATATCTATGAATGTTAAGAAAGGGATGCAACCACAAAACTAAGATAATCATAAGTTTAAAATAGAGAACTATGCTAATAGAGAGAGATTCCATGGTAGCCCGGATAAGCTCCTCACTCTGAAATTTGGAATCAACGGTTGGAATCACAAGTGAGGTCTCGTACGAGCTGCTGAATATCCATTGCACTGACAAAAGTAAATTCAAGCGTAGTATTAGTACACAAGAACAACAGTGTACTAGTAGGGTCATTTGGCCAACCCAAGATGAAAATATGGACACTTAACCAAATGATAGTATAACAAGCTAATCCATGCTAAAAATATCATACACTTAGCACATAAACACCAAAAAGATAATTCAAGATTAAAAACTAGCAAGTCAACAAATATCACTAAGTCAAGTACAGTCAAGTCAAGTCAAGACACGTATGCCACTATCAAGCATAGATAAAAACATATTCCCCAGTTCACTCATTGAACCATCAAACTCACTTGAACCTCGTACATACACGCTATGGGTTATACATCAACCCTCTAGGCATTACCTGTAGGGGACTAATATCGTCCATCTACTAAAACCCCAGACATAAGTGTCTATCAACCCTATTTCACCAATAACCCATGAGAACATCCTAAATACCGAATCATTCCACATTTTAGAAATAAGGCAGGTCAAATCAATAAGCAAGTAAAATCATTCCATTGACCACACCAAACAACATGCATTAACCAGCCATACTACAAAGTAGATAACAAGCACATATAATACAATTTGGATTAAACTAAAATACTATCACCTACCTCGAATCAAGCTTGTACAACTCTTTAAGCCGGAGCTTTGCCCTTCTGTGCAATTCCCGATTGTTTGTGGTCTAGAACAGGCATATAAATACATAATTAAAGAAATGACCTTAACATGTCGGGATTTATAACTTACACCCAACTCCTAAGGTCAAGTTCATGATAATTCCCTTCCCGTTCTAGGGCTTAATAATTAAATACGAGTTAACGGGGATAAATTTCTTACCTTACTAAAGCCAAACAATGAATTTCTGGTGTATTTCTCCCTAAATCTCCCTTCCCTTGCCCCAAAATAATTTTTAGAAAAATAAACTATTTTGGGGAATTTTTTTAATAAATCTGTGGTTTTCACCGCTATAGTGGTCGTTGACCGCCGCTATAGGGGGAATTTCTCCCCTATAGCACTTACTGCTACTGCGGTGAGCCGACCGATATAGCGGCGTTGACGGGACAGAACGTCCATCTTCTCCCAAAAATCCCACTTTTTGGAACACACCTTGAACCTGGGACATCCCAAATAATGCTCTTTAAGCTAAGATCAATTTTGGGAGTTCTACTTACCCAAATTCGATTTCGTAAATTCCTACAAGTTCCTTATCATCTTAGCTAACTAGAAATCAATGCAATTTCCCCCAAATCGATCTTATAACTTCCAAACCATAAAGAATTTGGATGCAAGATTTGAAATATAGGACTCATGCATAACGGCGAAGAGGGTCGTTACAACAGATACCAATTTACCCATCGTTCATCCCCGAATGATCAAAAGAGAATAACAGGCTAAAAAAAAGAGGAAAAAAAAATACTTGTATCCTCAAACATCTAAGGATACTTTTCCCGCATGTCCTGCTTGGTTTCCCAAGTGGCTTCCTCAATCGGGCGATGCTTCCATTGAACCTTTACTGAAGGAATTTCCTTCGTCCTTAATTTTTGAACATCTCGATCTAGAATCGCAATTGGTTCCTCCTCATAAGTCAAATCCTTATCTAGAAGCACTGAATCCCACTTAATAATATAGTATCCATCCCCATGATACCGTTTAAGCATAGAAATTTAAACTACTAGATGGACTCCTGACAAACCCAATGGTAGAGCTAACCTATATGCAATCGGACCCACATCTTCAAGAACCTTGAAGGGACCAATGTATCGAGGGATGAGCTTTCCCTTCTTGCCATATCTCATGACCCTCTTCATGGGAGACACCTTAAGCAAATCTTGCTCACCAACCTTGGAGTCCATGTCTCTTACCTTATGGCCTGCTAACTCTTTCTGTCTACTTTGAGCTGCCAACAACTTGGTTTGAATGAGCCTTACCTTTTATTGAGCCTCCTTTACCAAGTTTGTACCCAAAGGCTTGACATATCCCACCTCAAACCACCCAATAGGTGACCTACACTTCCTTCTATAAAGTGCCTCAAATGGTGCCATATCAACACTAGAGTGATAACTATTATTGGAGGAGAACTCACACAATGGAAGAAACTAGTCCCAATGACCACCAAAGTCAATCACGCAGACCCTCAACATGTCCTCTAGTACCTAAATCATCCTTTTCGATTGACCATCAGTTTGAGGATGGAAGGCCATGCTAAATGTGAGTCTGGTGCCCAACTTCTCGTGCAACCTGCCCCAAAATTTGGATGTGTACTTTGCACTTCTATCTAAAATGATAGTAAGTGGCACCTCATGAAGTCTGACAATTTCCTTATCGTAGATTTTAGCTAACTGCTGAGAGTTGTAATCTAAATGTACTTTCATCAGCTGATCTACTATCACCTAAATGTAGTCATATTTACCCAAGGTCTAAGGAAGACCCACCACAAAATGTATAGCAATATGCTCCTATTTCCATATGGGTATAGGCATTCTCTGAAGTAAACCCGCAGGACTTTGGTGCTCATACTTCACCTGTTGACAATTGTAACACTTGGACACATAATCCACTATGTCCCTCTTCATCCCGGGCCAGCAATAAAGCTACCTCAAGTCATGATACATCTTGGTCGTACCCATATGAATAGAATAACGCGAACCATGGGCATCTGAAAGTACATCACGAATTAGATCACCAACCCAAGGAACACATAATCTTCCCTTAAACCACAACATCCCTCCCGTATCAAGAGTGGCATCCGCCATCTACCCACGTACCACTTTATTCCGGAGTGCATTCAACTTTTTATCCTCAAATTTCTTGGTTTTAATCTGATCCCAAAATGTTGACTTCACCTCGACACTAGCCACCACTCCACCCTTGTCTGAGACCCCAAACCGCATGCTCTGATATGCTAGAGTTTGAAACTCTCTAGCTAAAGGTCACCTGTACACCCTCAAAAATGACAAACTACCTATACTTACAGCTTTTCGGCTCAATGTGTTTACCATCACATTGGCCTTACCCGGATGATGCTGAACACTCACATAATCCTTCAATGGTTCCATCTATATTCAATGCCTTAAGTTTAAATCCCTTTGAGTAAACACATATTACAGGCTATGGGGGCCTGTGAAGACCTTACACTTGACACCATAAAGATAGTGTCTCCAAATCTTTAATGCTACCACCACTGCAAACTCTAAATCATAGCTTGGGTAATTCCTCTCATGAGGCTTCAAATACCTCGAATCATTGACAATGACACTCCTATCCTGCATTAACACAGCACCCAAGCCAAAAAGTGAGGCATCACAAAACACTATAAAGTCCTTACCTTCAACCGGCAACAAAAGAATAGGTGTTGTAGTCAAAAGTATCTTGAGTTTTTGAAAGCTCTCTTTACATTTATCTGACCAAAAAAATGGGACTTTCTTCTGAGTCAACCTCGTCAAGTGCGTTGCAATGGATGCAAAGTTCTTGACAAACCTGCGGTAATAACTGGCTAGACCCACAAAGCTCCTTATCTCGCTGACTAAACTTGGTCGAGTCCAATTCTTTACTGTCTTGATCTTCTGGTCATCCACTATCACCCTTTTTTTAGAAACCATATGCCCCAAGAAGGTGACTGAAGACAATTAGAATTCACACTTTGGAAAGTTAGCAAATAACCGCTTCTCCCTTAGAATCTCTAAAACTATGGAAAGATAGACTGCATGCTCTTCCTTACTCTTGGAATAAACTAGAATATCATCAATAAACCCAATGAAAAAAGAATCCAAGAACTACTTAAAGATCCCATTCATCAAACTCATAAAGGATACAAGTGCATTAGTCAACCCGAAAGACATTACCAGAAACTCATAATGACCATACCGAGTTCTAAAATCTGTCTTTGGTATATCCCTCGGTCTAATTATTAACTGATGATAACCCGATCGCAAATCAATCTTTAAAAACACTGACTCACCCTATAACTGATCAAAAAGATCATCTATATGACGCAAAGGATATTTATTCCTGATTGTAACCTTATTCAGCTGCCTATAGTCAATGCACATCCTTAAACTACCTTTATTCTTCTTAACAAATAGAAACAGAGCACCCCAAGGTGAAGCACTTGGATGAATAAAACCCTTATCAAGTAGCTCATGTAGCTGAGTTTTGAGCTCCCTCAATTCAGCTAGAGCCATTTGATAGGGGGGAATAGATATAGGGCAAGTGCCTCGCTCTAAGTCATTACAGAAATTGATATCCCTATCTGGGGGCATACCAGGTAGGTCTGAAGGAAACAGATCCTAAAAATCAAAAACTACCAAAACTGACTCTATAGAAGGGGACCCCGCGTCTACATCCAGAACATGGGCTCGAAACGCTAAACACCCCTTCCCCACTAACCTTCTGGCCCTAATAAATGATATAATCAATAAGAAAATAAAATCATTGCATTGACCACACCAAACAACATGCATTAACCATCCACACTATAAACTAGTTAGCATGCACATATAATAAAAGTTGGATTAAACTGCAATACCATCACCTACCTCGAATCAAGCTTGCACAACCCTTTAAGCGGGAGCTTTGTCCTTCCACGGAATTCCCGCTTGCTCGTGGTCTAGTACATGCATATAAATACATAGTTAAAGAAATGACCTTAACATTTCGGGATTTATAACTCGCACCCAACTCCTAAGGTCAAGTTCATGATCATTCCCTTCCCGTTCTAGGGCTTTTCCACCGTATTTCACCTAAAACTACCAATTCCATGGATTAATTAGTGAATTAACGAAATGCAAGGATAAATTAACTATTAATAATCAAAACCCATTAACTTATTCCTTAATTTTCTCTCTTTGCACCAGTAATTAACTAAAATTCTCCCTAAAACCCACCCCGAACCCTGTGAATTAATAATTCTAAGGCTTAACAATTAAAGACGAGTTAACGAGGATGAATTCCTTACCTTAATGAAGCCAAACGATGAATTTCTGGTGTATTTCTCCCTTCCCTTGCCCCAAAATGAGTTTTAGAAAAATAAACTTTTTTGGGGAAATATTTTAATAAATCTATGCTTTTCACCACAATAGCGGTACCTGACGATCTTTGACCACCGCTATAGCGGCAATTTCTCTGCTATAGAGGTGTGTCAATCGTTATAGCAGCGACGAAGGAACAGAACATCCGTCTTCGTCCAAAAATTCCACTTTTTGCAATACACCTTGAACTTGGGACATTCCAAACAATGCCTTTACGCTAAGATCAATTCCGGGAGTTCTACTTATCCAAATTCAATTTCGTAAATTCCTCTAAGTTCCTTATCATCCTAGCTAATTAGAAATCAATACAATTTCCACCAAACCAGTTTAAATCATTTCCATATTTCCCTAAACCACACCTCACTCCAGATTCGATCGAAACTATCCTAGCCTTAATTTTGTAACTTCCACACCGTAAAGAATTTGGATGTGAGATTTTAAAGTAGGACTCGTGCGTAATGATGAATAGGGTCGTTACACTTCAGCTCATGTAATGCTGCTTCTACCAAATCTTAACCCTTTTTCCTAAGTATAATTAAGATATTATGGTATAGATTATTATTTGCAACCACCAACAGATCAATAAGAATGAGAAGAAAGTTAATATCTTAATTCTAAAAAAATCAAGCATACACAAAAATCTATGAACATTACATCCACATTGAGTTTCACAACACAGTAAAGGATTTAGATAATCATGCTTGAAAGTAAATATTACGAATAAAAATAAGAATCGAATGAATTTATAAGCGTACTTGAATAAGATCTTGAAATAATAATGGTGTTTTTCATTCTTTATAAAACTTGAAAACTTTAGAGAGAAAATATTAGAACTAGAACTCCAAAACTAAAACTAGAATAATAATGTTGAACTCTGTACCAAATAATTCTACAAAATTATTTATAATGGTCAATAAATTTGAAATCTAAGACTATAAAACTACATGTCATCATGATCTATGAGCCAATCCACGACCATACATTAATCTATGATCCATGAATTATCCTTAAACTCATCGTAGATTGCTCGTGAGATGTAATGATCCTCATAATTATTTTTTAGTGTCTATATATTTTCTTTATTTTTATCCTTTATATAACTTTAGTATGAAATTTGTGATTTGTGGAGATATGTGGTGTGCTTCCTGAGGTGATCGGATGGAATTTAGATGAGATTTCTATTTTGGAAGGTTGAAAAGTTAAATAGTTTGAACAAAGTCAATATTTGATATGAACGCTATTGAGACCCAATTTTAGTTCTCCGTGCTTAAAATTAACGTCTTCAGGTTTTCTGATCATTAAAAAGCATAAAATATAATTTTATACATTTTTAACAATTTATTGATAATTATTTTTATTTTAGAATTTTTACCAATTTATTGTCATATTTTTACTTTTCACAATTTATTGATAATTATCCTTAAATTCGTAAATATTAAGATTTTAATCAATTTATTGTCAGTTTAATTCTTTATGGTACACTACACTTTTCAAGTCAATTACATTTTTATTGTTTAAATTTTTTTGCGATTATATATCAACGCCCACATTTTTATACATTATTTAATACAGTCTGCAAATGATAAGTCGGATCAATTATTTTAATATATAGAGCAACAAATCAATCAAGTTAAGGTCTCGTCACCTTTTTTAAAAGTTGACATTGAGGTGATAGGCTAGGGTTTTCGTCCTTTTGTTAAAGAGTCTTTATATTTTGGTTAAATAGATGAAAAGGTCATCGCGTAAAATTAGATTGTTCTCTATTTATCTAATTCTTACATTCTCTCACAATGATCTCTTTTTGTCTTCTCCGGTGAACCTACGATGCCGGAGTTCTGCGAACCAGACCTCATGCCACCGCCACTTCACATTGGAGCCTCGAGCTCCGGTAAACCACCACCGCTGCTGTTTCCTTCCTCTTTCCCCTCTCTTGATGCTTCTTCAATGGAGGTAATGGTCGTCGAAGCCCCCGACGAGCACCGCCACTACGGCATCATTCCCTCCCCTTTTTCTCATTTCCACTTTTATTTTGCTATTTTTTATCACTGTTACACCATCGAAATTTGACAAGATTCCAGATCTGGTGGTACTTTGGGGCTGTCCGATGAGTGTTTGGTTAAATTGTTAGTTTCTGATGAATTTATTTCATTTACATACTTGTTAATAATATCGTTTGTACAGATCTGGCCAGAGCTCCTTTTTCGGTAATTCCTTGACTGTCCGGGCTCATTCCCGGTTAATTTTGTCCTCTCTGACGAACTATGTTTACTTTGCACCATATTGTTTTGTTTTTGAGCGTTAATTCACCATTGATGTATTGGTTTTCTACTGTTTTGCACCTCGAGGGACTGGTTTCAGACGATTTTGTTCGTTATATTTTATTTAACTGATAATGAACATATATTATACAACGTTGGCTAGAGAAAAAATTTCCCTCGGTTTTTTAGGCCTCTACAAATAAAAAGACGGACACTCGTATACAAATACGTAATAAAAAGAAATATTTGGGCAATGAAAAAATCTTTATATTATCAAGACAACACAAAAATTTACGATTTGTATCTTGGCAAGGCAATTTAGGACGGCCGATAACTTGAGCAACTACTTCATAGTCATGGCGTATCTAAAACTTAATCTGAGCTCACTCTATAACAAAATTCTATTTATAATATATACATTTATTTACATATATGCACATATATTTTTTTCAATTTATTTTAATAATTATTTGTTCGTTACTAACATTTCTACCAAGTGTTTATACAGGTTCTTAGAGACGCTCCCCGAAAATTGTATTCAAAAAAGGAGTTTGAACTTTATGTTTGTATTATTTCTTATTCATATAATTGTACACAAAGTATAGTGAAAACTTAACTTTTGGAGCGTCAGGATGGAATATCCTTCACTTATATATGCATTAACACGCGCTTAGGCAAAACTTAGGTGGTTAATACTTATATGAATGAATTAAATTGATTTAGGTATTTAATCAGTTAATTCACACTTTTATATTAGAAAATATTGTGTAGTCTCTTTTTCTTTAAAATAAATCTTCATTTTATTTAGTTTTTTCTCCCATTAACTTTTGTCAAATAAAAAGTATTATTTGAGAATATTTTTTCTTTATATAATACAAAAATCACTTTTCTTTTCATATATTACTGTAATGACCCTCCAGGTCATTTCTTTTGTTTTCATGCATTTACTGTATTTAGAGCTTTTCCATAGTTGCCAAGATCATTTATGACTTGCTAGGACTGACAGTTCGGTTATCGGGCAATTCATTTGGTTTTTAGAACCATTTCCCTGTTTAGGAGCTTCTAAAGTTAAGAAATGGGTCTCGGGATTAAACCTCAGGAAACGACCTCAGATGACATTTCTGACAGTCTCAAAAGCTCTAGAACATCAAATTTAGGGTAGGAGGACCCTTGGTTCGGGTCCCAAGGCTTCCGAACTCATTTTGGGCTAGTGAGTGGAAATTGGTAAAAATGGCTCCTGGGGTGTGGGACCCATTTTTTGTCGAAACGACCTCAAATGGAAATTTTGATGGCGCCGTTGAGTTTGAAATATCAAATTTTGTAGGGTAGCATAGTTTGTTTGCGTTCACGAGATTCCAAATGAATTTCGAGGGCTCGATCGAGATATTTACAACTTGGTGAAATTGCTGGTGCTGGCCCAGGTTCTTCATCACTACGGCAATGGGGACCCCCCACAATCGCAAGGGGCCATGAACTTAATCATTGGAATCGCGAGGCTTGAGGGATCGCGACCACGATGAAGGAGGTCGTGGGGTCGGTCCAGCTTGTTCATCGCGACCGCGTGGTTAGGCCACCGTGATCGCAATGGTCCTGTTAGTGGGATGTACCAATCGTGACCAGGGGACCTCACAACCGCGATGAGGAAACCCCTGGTAGTATATAGACTCTCTTCCTCATTTTTCCTTCATAAATTTCTAATTCTATTAACCATTAAAAGCTCTTTTAGTTTTTGGTTTCAATTTAATATTGAGACTGTTTTAAGCTCGAGTTTAGTTGCAGTTTTGTAACATTTGATCCTTGAACTGTGTGGGATGCTGTGACAGTTTCAATTTTGCAATTTCGCAAGCAGACCCTACATGGTATTTTTGATCCAATTTTTGACCCAGAGCATTTATACATAATTTAGATCACTGTTTTGATAGCGTGGCAGCTCTCAGAGGCCTCTCAAAAGGGGAAAGCTCCGATTTAGAGGATTTGGTGAGCTTTCGGCGGTGTCTAGGAAGGATAGGCTTACCCTAAGTTAGATTGAGATTATTTATGGTATTGGTGTATGATTATGCTAGTTTTGGGCAAGTAGTTTTAGCCCGGTCATCATTTTAGTATTTTATGCCATATTTGGCAGGTTAGGGGCCCGTTGTGGTAGATTTTAGGCCCGTTACCTCCTAGTACAGTGTGGTAGCATCCTATGGGGCTAGGTTAGTGCTATTAGTATCCTAAGATGGGGTTAGGAGGCCTTAGACTAGACTAGGCTAGGTTTCAGCCTAGGTTTGGTTATCGGGACCCTAAAGTGGGCCCCACTACCCATTTTTAGCTAGAATACTTGGCGTTAAGTCCCTTAGGCTTAATTAGACTCTTGACTACCACCTTAGGTTATTACCTTGGGTTGGGTTTGACTTAGATTGGGTTCTGACAGGTTTTATCCTTTTTCCCGAATAGTGTAGTAATTGATCTTGTACCGTACCTCTTGACCTAATGTAGCAGACCCGCCTTGCCTTAGTGGGATTAGTCACCCGAGATTGGTATTGGTTACTTTTTGGTCTGGAGTTAGTCTTGGCAACCCTAAACTTCTTCTCGTTAGCTAGTGATAGTTGTTTCTCTATAAATGCATTCCAGCTCCAGGCTAGGTCCGACATATGCCTTATTGATATTATTATTACGAGTTCTGATGTGATGTGAATAATGTTTACGGTTATGTCTATGGTTATTATGTATCGGATACGGTATGGTTTAGCATCGGATTACAGTTGAGATTAGTTACTTATGGGATCACTGATTCTCTGGTTACGGTATGGTTATTATGAGTTCTGGTTCAAGTACGGCATCTAGTTATGGTACGATTGGGGTGTTATGGTGTCGATGATAGTTGTTCTGGGAATATTGATAGTGGCTCTGAGTTTCGTTGTATATGATTTATGTGGCCTCTCGTTACTACCCACTAATTTCGATTCAAACATGGTGTATGGCCTCTCGTTACTATCCATTATTTTCGGTTTGAGCTCAGCGTCTGGCCTCTCCTTATTACCCATTGGTGTCGGTTCAATCCCGGTGCACACCTGGATAGTTTTTTCATGGATTTGGGATCAGATGGTTACTTGAGATCAGTTCAGCTATGGGTTACTTATGACTTCTACTTTAGTAACTTCTTGTGTGTACCCACCGACTTATGGGGGCTCGGTCGGGTTAATTGTATTCTTTCGTGTGCCTTCTGGGTTTATGGGGGCCCAGTTAGATTATAGTTAGTTGTCTTTCTTACTGTGGAGTTATTTATTTCCTTTATCTCCCTTATTTATTCCTTTATCACATTTACCTAGCTTAGCAGATATTTATATTTCTACCCTTATTGCTACTTTCTTAGCTTACACTCTCATTATATATATATATGCTTTTATTATATTTGAGCTCAGTCGGTCGATGATGTCTACTGAGTACCCATTACTTTGGTACTCATACTGCACTTCTGTATCTTTTCCCTGATGCAGATCCGAGTACGATTCACCGACGTTGACGCTATTCTCAGGCCCAGCTACTGATCTGGAGCCAGGGTGAGCTTTCTAGAGACTGAGGTTAATCCTCTTCCATCTATTCTAGTTACAGTCTTTTGCATTCCGAGACTACTGTATGTATATATTTTAGATATTGTCTAGTACTCGTTACTTAGTTTTAGTGGCTCTTGTATCGACCTTACCAGGTCTTGGGAGGGGTTTCTGTATATTTTGTCTTTGTCCTTCTTTTGTTTCGTATTTTATGTATTTAGATTTCTTCGCTTCCGTTATTATTGTTGTTGTTGTGGGTTTTCTTCTCGTTTCTCTCTATCTTCTGCCTGTTAGCCCATTACTTGTCGTTCCGGGTTATGACTTGACTTACCTACTGGTGGGTTGAAGTAGGTGCTATCATGACCTAAGAAATCAGGTCGTGACAATTACATAAAGTGTTTGTTTTTATAAAAAGCACTTTTCTTTTTCATACATATTTTTATACATTCTTTTTATGTTGCTTATATATCTTTACATACTTTTATACAAATCGTTTACAACAATATGTTTTATTTATGTAATTGATATAGACTCTTTACACATAAACTTTTTATGTTATTTTAGTAGATATTTTATATATTTATACATTTAAATAGTTGGTTTTTACCACCTCCCTCTTTTGATAAATTTAATCTAGTCGGGTACTATATTTGTGGATTCTGAAGGATGTCTAACCTCTTTCCTTCGGAATAATGTGAACCCTTACCTAGAATCTAAACTAATTTTTGTAGATTAAAACACAATTTATACATGTCAATAATTGAATAGATTTTCTGATTTTCCTTAAAATTAGGTGGCGACTCTGTACAAAATCCATTCTGTTAGAGTCCATAAGTTGTACTTTGTTTAACCTCGATAAAAATAGGACATGATAGAATGGCGACTCGGCTGGGGATGTAGGTTCTAGCCATGATAGACTCAACTTTTTAATTGAAGAAGGTATTTTTATATACTAATTATTTAATTCATTGATTTTCTATTTATTTCAGATACTACAAATTGTACGAATTATTTGTGTTTTGCTCATAAATTCTTTACATTATTTGCACAAATAAGTTTTACGGCTTATCAATTCTTTGGTTCATTATTTGATTAATACATTGTATGTGTATATTCTAAAAACTGCTACACATTATTTTCACTTTATTTAATAATAATCACGATTCTATAGAGTCTTGGTCATACACTATCACACACTGAACACGCGAGTTGTGTTTTGCACTTCTCCAAAATTCTATTGAAAATTCCTTAGTTTCAGAGTCGGGGCGTTTAGATTACTATGCACCTTCTCGCAGTTGTTCGAATATTCTCTGCCGCCTACGTGAATCTACTCTTAGAATTCTTAGGTTGTTGTATATGCGATTTTGATCATTACTTTAGCCGGATGAATTTCTATTCTTTATTCGTTACACATTCTTTATTTGATACATGTTCTTTATTCATCATATATTAATTATTTTTTTTCCATTTACTGCACATTCATAATTTTGATTGACTTGTGTTGAGCTTAGAACATTTCCAATACCTCACACTCATTTTCGGTCTCCACGATCATCCTTCACCGTTAAATTACTTCACACCCCCATTCCTGATCCTTACAATCATTCTTTTGGACTCTACCATATTTTTCCAAGAACTATTAACACATTTCTGTATATTTTTTTCATTCTCGGAACATATTTTTTGGTTCCGAACTCTCATTCATTCCATACTTCCTTTTTCAATACCATCACTGATCCATAATAATCATATAAACCATCAATAACTGTATATCTGTCTAAGCTACATTTTGACCTAATTCTTATCCCGATAAGATACGTAGAAAACCCTATATTAGGGTTTGATCTCTTCACTATTTTAGAATAATTTCTTTTGTATTCAAACTAGGGAAATTTTTTGGAACAGTTCAAAGACGCTCTTCAAATGTCTTCTAAGAGCGAAAATTAATAACCCCCTCAAATACAAATCTCAATGACATTAGTTCTTAGCTGGCCTACCCCCAAATCCTCACCCGATTTTGGTTCGAGAATATCATCCTTTCTTTTTTTGAATGTCGTAAACCATTAAATTTATGGCGTATCGATCCTCACTTTCAAAATCAAGGGTTCAAAACTCTTTCAAACATAACAATCCTGCCAAATGTTGCGAAGTAATGTCAAAGCTTCTCTAATGTTCGACCTTCTCAATCTTGTCAACATACTTCAAAGTTCTGTCTACGCTTGACATCTATCCTCTCGATTGTCTGATCAGAGTAATTTCAAAGCTTCATGTCTACAAGCAGTTTCCTCTCGATTGCCTTTCAAACCATTTTCAAGGATGGTCACCACTTCATGACAATGATACATGCCACATACAAATTCACAAGTTTGCCTGAACTATATTCTGACCTAATTCTCATCTCGATTCATCTTGGTGAGATACATAGGCAACTCTACATGGGAGTGCGATCTTTCTACTATTCTGAAATAATTTTTTGAGGACTACAAACTGGGTCAAATTTTTGGAATAGTCCAATAACGCTCTCAAAAAATTCTCAAAAGCGTTGACTAATTTTTTCAAGTCCAAAATTCAAGAATATCAATGTCAGTCTGATCACAATATCCATCCGACTTTAATCTCAAAATTTGAGATATTAAGTCCTTTCCTCATACCTCCTCCTTTTACATTTAGTTGCCCCGCCAGTCGAGGATCTTAACATTTCAGTTGCCGCACCAGTAGAGGGATTTTACGTTTCCGCTACCTCGACAATCGAGGACCTTTACATTTCAGTTGCCCCACTAGTCGAGGGCATTTACATTTTTAGTCGCCTCACTAGTCGAGGGCTTTTACATTTTATCTTCTCTGTGAGTCAGCTAGTCAGAGATCCTTTACATTAAATTCCATAAGTTATAGAATTATGATGAATCACTTCCACTCTCATAATACTAAGGGTTCAATATAAGTCAACCTATTTTTCTTACAGGGGAACTTATCAGGGAGCATCATACAACAAAAGATGGATGAATGAGTCATAAATCCAAAGAAGCAAACTCTAACTACCTAATCCGTCATTATTGGAAATCACCACAAGGTTAGTGCGGAATTCGGGAATTATGAGAATGATATTCAAACACATACGCGGGACCACAGCTTTTAAAATTGGGGACTTAAAACCTTTGGGGTTTGGGATGACGTTATTCTGCTATAGCGATAATTATTCCGCTATAGCGATACTGCTATAGCGGTAGACCGTCTGCTAAAGCAATGTGACACGACCAATATAGGGTAAAGTCGGGTTTTATTTTCCTTCTCCTCATTAACTGACATAGAAGCATGGGAGGCTTCCCAAAAACCCTAATCATTGCCTCCAAAGCCTCAAACCATGGAAAGGAGGAGAAAGGGGTGTGGATGGGTGCAAACCCATGGAATTTTGAATAATTACGCGTTTGCAATATCAACTTCATGATAGGATTTCATTGGTTCATTTGTCCATCGACTAGTTGACATCTTTGCTGAGAGTGAGCAAATTTTTCTATCTATGCCCTTCTTTGTTCTAGATAGATATATTGTGTGAGATGTGGGCATCTTTCTTCATTTGGTGAGACGCACTTAGAATTAGGATATATTATTGTTTCAGTTCTCAATAAGTGAACATGAGTACGGCTAAAGGTTGTTGAACTCGTTGGTTTCTTACTTGATTCTTCTCTGCCAAAACATTCTCATGATTCACTTAAAACGTTTAGTACCATATTTACTGATTTTTTTGCTCGAGGAAGAGCAAATACTTTTTCTCTTTAACCTTTTGATAAACAATATTAGTTTATATATATATATATATATATATATATATATATATATATAAATATTTGGTACTTATATCAATGTAAATTGTTCATAGAAAAATAAAAATTCAAAAAAAATAGTCTATATATATAGTATATGTTTGTCAAAACAAAAACAAAAAAGAGGAGAAAAAAAGAAGTAAATAAATAAATAAATTGTAAAGAAAGTCTTACCACAAACAAGTAAAACTTTACAAAGTTGAAAAGACTATTTTTAAGGAAGTTTTTACGTGGAAATGAAAAAAAAGATTTTTTAACATCAGACTTTACACTTTTCCAATTTATTTATAGTAATATATATAAATTCACAACAAAAAGAGAACAAGAGAGCTAAATCTAATCTCAACAAAACAGAAAGCTTTTGTTGCAGTGAAAAAAGATATTTGTGCAAAATATTTTTTCCCCACTTTATCCTTACCAAAATTAATAAAACCCTATGTTTCCTTCATTCACAAAAATGCTTGTAAATACTCTACTTCTTCAAAAAGTTCAGCCATGGATACCACTTAAAAAAAAAACTTTTCTATTTTTGGTCCTGTTTTTCTTGATTTTCAATAAATATATCATCTTTTCACTCTTTTGTTCTCTTTATTTTTCACTCCCTATCCCAATCATACCCTTTCTACACAAAAAGAAAAAAATATAATAAGATGTATAGTGAAAAGTGAACGCATTCGGGATGCTCTTATAACTCTACAATCTCTTCTTTGGGTTGGTCGTCTTTTGTTCAATATCCAAGAGACTATGTTCAAAATATAGTTCTTGAATTTTACAGCAATCTCAATGAAGTAAGTAGAACTACAGTTGTGCGAGGTAAAATTGTTCCCTTTGATTCTGCAGTCATAAATGATATATATAAC
Source organism: Capsicum rhomboideum (assembly GCA_031232105.1). Lineage (NCBI taxonomy): Eukaryota > Viridiplantae > Streptophyta > Magnoliopsida > Solanales > Solanaceae > Capsicum > Capsicum rhomboideum. The sequence continues at coordinate 101,235,068 of CP124719.1, read as the reverse complement.
TTGAGAAACATTGATGGTCATGACACCAAAAAGAGTATTGATGATCGGGATGAAATTTTTTTGAAACATGTACTGAATGAGTTGTGCCCTAATGGCATTAAGATATACTCGAAAACTAGTGAATGACCTTTAGGTATTACAGGTGTGTGTATGCTTGAAATAGCATGAACTTGAGGAAGATTTGTCAGTTCTCGCCTAATTCCATACTTGAATACTTCCAAATATGAGATGGAACGAGTTCTTTTGATATATTCTATTATGCACGAATTACCCATAAATGTTTGAAGACTCATTAGCGAGGTTATGGCTTCCTGTCATTTCAAGAGTGATTGTATTTTGCTTTGACTATAACTCATTTGGTTTCTTTCTTTGATGTGGATTTGGAGGGTTTATGTCACAACCCAATTTCTCAGGTCATGATGGCAACAACCATAACCCACCAGTAGGTAAGCCAACCCATAATCCGGAACAGCTCGTAACGGACTAATAAGAAAAGTGGAAGTAATACTAAATGAAAATGAGAAAGAAGTCAAGAAGGAAGTAAACATGTCCCTAAAACCTGGTGAAGTCAGTACAAAACTTGCTAATACAACAGGAGTACAAGTGAACTACAGAATAAATACATATACAAGCCAACTCTGAAATACAAAATAGAGATCAGTCTAACAATAAGAGGGAGAGCAGGAATACTCTGAACGTCAGGAGCTCACCCTAAATCTCCAATCTATGGTTGTTCCACACGACGCACACATCAACGTCGAGAACTCATATTATAATCTGTAGGTTTTAGAAGTGTAGTATGGGTACTAAACACATGGTACTGAGTAGACATCAGCCGACTGAGCTCCAAAGATAATGTAAGCATAAATAATATCTAAAGCAGGAATATAACTACAGGCAGTTATCCAAGAAACTAAACAGAATAATGCTAATGGAGTAATAAGGATAAACTATCCTATTCTAACAGTATTTGGGAACTAAACTGCAATACCGTATAGCACTAGTCAATATGCAACTGAAGAGTGAAAAATAGATATATAGTAGTAATACAAGGCCAAAGGATACATATACAATATGAATGGATAAGGAGGGAGAAAGATATAAGGTAATACCATATATATATATATATATATATTCATATAAAGGACTAACTTGAAGGTAATAACCTAAGGGAGCCAACCTAATATCTCAAGGAATCCTAACCAAGTAGAAAAGCTAATACTAGCATAATCAGGGTCTCTAACCAAAGGATGACTAAACATGAGATAATATAACAGTAGCATATCTTACTATGAGCAAGAAAAAGGAATAAAAAACGTAACGACAATCTCTGATACCAATCTATAATCATTCTGCCACGAACTAACCATAATAATAATAACAATAAAGTAACTGGCTAGTCCGGATAAACAATAACCTAACCGGGCCCCATAAGCCCGAAAGGTCCAAGCAAGCACTCAATAAACAGTTGTTTTGCAGAGAAAATGACTTTTGACTTGTTTGAATTCGAAAACTTAGGAAAAAGTTTCAAACTCAATTTTGAAAATAGAGCCGCCACTTAATTTAATTTAGGGAAATTAAGAAAACCTTGAGGAATACTTAAGAGATTTAAATAGAAAAATCTTTAAGTCTTAAAATATCCGGGTAGGCGGTTCCTATTAATACCCTGAGAAGATTTTTAAGGCATTTGGGGTATCTGTTAACTTGCGGTTGTCCGGTCTATTTGAAAACATCTTTTGACTAACTTTTGAAAGGAAATTTATTTTTATTTAGAAAATAAAGTGATTAAAGGAAAATTTGTTGAAAACTTTATGCAAAAAAAGATTTTTTTGACAACCTAATGGGGAATTTAACTAAGTTTAAAGAAAAAGAGTTAATGGAAAATATCAACAAAAATAAATAAAGAAGGGAGAAAGAATTTGGGTTTAGGCACTCTAAGCCCAAACCCCTAAACTTGTCCAACACTGGACTATTGGGCTTGGCCTATCTCTGCAACTTGCACCTGTCCTAAAACTAAAATATTTGAGCTTTTGGCCCACAACATATCCTAAGCTATTCTTTGGACCTTTGAGGTTCGAAACCTACTTCCTCTGTATTAAATTACAAATTTGGCTTCGAGGCCCATAAATCATAAATTTTTCTGAGACTTTTAAGTCTCAAAAATGCCACAGTTTCCAATCATGGGCTTTGACCCATTTCTCTTCGACCTGTCCATCAATCCCTTTTGAGACTTGGGATGGGGCGACTCGAGAGGAAAGGGAATGGACCTCACTGGCCCATTAAAGAAATGCAATAAGAAAAGCCCATATCGGGCTCGGACAAGTTTCACACGCAAAGGAAAAGCAAAGAAATTAATATATGCTCCAAACTAGAGAATTAAATAAAAATATAACAAAATGACATGGATCATAATAAATACTCAAAGTCTAGTAAGAATCAGTCAGATGCACTCAAATTGAGTTTGGAAAAAATACATATACACTTGGAAGGATGTAATGTAACAGTGAAAAATCCAACCGTTAAAGCTCATATTTTAATTTGAACAAGTGTCATATTTTAAAAGGCATGAACACGGATTTAAGAAAAGGAGAGATAAAGAAAGTGACTATTACAATACTATTACTCATCCCAATCAATTTGAAAACATAATTATACTTCAAATGAAATTCTTCATTTAGTATTTGTGTTTCAAAAGTGGCCTCCAAGAAAGAAAAAAGAGAGTAAAAAAGAAATGTGGAAGGTAAGGGAGAGGCAATATCACTTGAAGCCAAACAATATAATAAAGTGGAAAAAAAGGAAAAGATTGGTCTTACTTAGATAAAAGATAAAAAGAAGAGACCACCATTGAGTGAACTAGTTACCTAGAGATAAGCAAGATGAATTGTTTTAGATCTTAAAGAAGAGAACATCACAGTAACATGGCACCCTTAACATGTTTATCACAATCCCTACTATGTCCTACCAGCAAAACATGTTCTACCGAAATAAGACTATGAAACATTCATTAAAGGCTAAGAACCAGGCAAGACCTTAAAGCACTCTAGTGAATAATTCATCCAAAATGTCCGATAAGAGACAAGACACAACCATTGAGACCACAACTGGACTATAACTGACTACCACATGTCTAAGCAAAATGAATCAACACATGAATAGAGCAAACTCAAAGAGAAACAAACTTTTAACTATTCAAATCAATTTGATGACCTTAAGCTACCTTTATCCTCTATTTGACCATTCGTGTTGGACAATGAATCAAACAATCACTGAGGATTCATTAGGCTGAAAAAAATGAACTAAATGAAAGATAAAGCAGGAAAGCATATGACCAAATGAAGTAGTGGATCAAAGCCACCATTGCAGACTAAAGCTAACAGTAGATTAACAGCTAATAGATGACACTTAAGTAAAGTAATTAACTGCAGGAATTTACATGAGAAAATATGAGGATAATTTACATGAGAAAATATGAGGCTAAGGAATTAACTAGACCACACAACAACAACAAACATAACTTCACTTTCACGAAAATCCTATGGCCTTCATAGCCCCTACAGCACATAATCCCACCATTATTATAAAAAAATAGCCATTAATACGAAGAAGAAGAAAAAAACTAACTAAAGAAATAATGGGAGAAAGATTTATTTACCTTTTTCGGAGCAGCAAAATGGGACTCGAACTATCATCGAAATCTCTACAACCACCGAAAAAGACTACTTGTCATATGAATTCTAGGCTCAATGGAGTCTTACAAGAATTTTGACTGAGATTAAATCGAAGACCCTTTTTTGAAAATCTTTTTCACTCGAGAGTTTTTATGATATCCAAATTCTTTTGCTCAAAAGCTTTTCAATCCTTGAGATTTGGGTTTCAGCTCCAACAGTGGGCTATTTATAGGGAAACTTTGGAATTGATTTTTGGGTTCCCGTCGATGTGGGAGAGGGAAAAATCAGGGGAATTTTTGGGATTTCTCAAGGGATTTTGAATTCAGGATAAGAATAAGAATTGCAACTCATCAAATGCTGATTTTTGGATTCGGAGGGGAAAATCAAATTGGGGAAAATTCAAAATTCTTTCCCCGACCAATAGAAAATGGATGAATTGGTACCATAATGGCGAGGATTCTGCGATTCTTGGGGGATATCCTCTTGAAACGTTGGAGAAACAACGTCTATTTCCACCTAAGGCAAATTCTAGAATTTTCTCGATTCTTCGATGGTACAAAGACACGTGATAATCACATGGTGTACTAACCAAAGGGGAGGGTTAGACGATTTGAGTGGGAAAGAGGGAAAATTGGGGTTTTTCTGGTGTTTAGCTACTGCTGCCGCATTGTGTTGATGATATTATTCAATGTTGTGTGTTGAATCATGTAAAGGAGAAGGGGTTATAAGGTGTGGGTCGAGTCGGCTGTTGGGTCGGTTGGGGTGGCAGGTGGGCTGATAATGTTATTGGGCTAGCAGATTGGGTTAAGGGTAAGGGCAGAATTAGGATTTAGGGTATTTATCAAATAGCCAAATAGATTAGGGTTTAGTCAACTTCATTTAAATTTTGGACAATATTGAAAATCAATTGGCCGATTGCATTGCAATTGTAGCCAATTTGATTTAAGTTAAGGCCAAATTTAATGAGTCAGCTAAATTGAATTGCAATCCGACATGAATTAAGTACCGATTTAATCATGAGTTTCTTGGTTTTATAAAATTAAATAAATATTTTCTAAATAAAACATTTTTTAAGAAAAACACATTTTAAAATCAAGATTTTCCTTTTTGAACTAATTTTCCAATACGAGTTTTGATTAAAAGTCGGTTCTCGATAAAAGTAGTTATTTAAGTAACAAAAAATTATACGATCTCATATATACGAATACAAAAACATATAATCTCTACTTAAAATGACCAAATTAACCCGGATAGATATTTTGAAAAGTTTTTATTCGGATAAAATAATATTTTAATTTATTTAAACTTGAAGCAACTCAGGACTAAATTTAGTCGTGGAGGGCAAAAATTAGGTGTCAACAACTGCTCCTTCCCTTTGGGTAGAGTGAATAAAATCAATCCTAGGCAAAGGAATTTTGACGTTCCTAATTTTGTCCGACCACAAATCTGTTTCTCAAAGAGGTTGGTTTTTGCATGAATTTCAGGGAGTTATAGCCGGACCCCGATGTAGGGTTACCTACATATCTCAGGCTGCATGAGAATTCAGGCCATTTGTAGTTCATATTGTGTGATTTTAGGGAATCATACTGCTTGTAGTTTGACTCGATCTTCTGCTATTGGCAATGATGTGCATATGACCTCAGGTAAGTCTTGCGCATCTTCCATACCGGTATGAATTACAGATATCCCTTAAATTTTCAATCTTTGGGTAATCTTGCATATTATCCGATGTTGGATATGAGATGGCTTACAGACGTCCTTTGAGTTGACGGTCTTCTGGGTGATCCTGTACATTATCAGACCTTGGATAAAAGATGGCTTACAGATATCCCTCAAAGCGTCAGCCTTTCACTTAATCCCACACATTGTCCGACCTTGCATGCGATGTGGCTTATGGATATTCCTTAAATTGTCAGTCTTTGGGTAATCTTGTACATAATCAATCTTAGATATGTTGTGGCTTTTAGAAAACCCCCAGATTGTAAATTTGGTAATCTTGCACATCAATCGATAAGGATTTAGTTGTGGCTTACGGATAACCTTCGAGCTGCTGATTTTTGGGTAATCTCACATACTATCTGGTTAGGATGTTGTTGCGATTTATGGATGACCTATGGACTATCAACTTTCAAGTAATCTAGCACACTATCCTGCCTCAAATATTATGACTAATAGATGACCTTTAGATTGTCAATTTCTAGAAAGTCTAGTTTGTCGTCCGTCTTCGAATAACGACTTAAGGACGTCCCTTTGGATCATGTACTTCTTCAACTTCGATGTGTTGTTGCATTCAAATACTGGTACATATAGTGCTGAAATATCCTCGATGCTGGGCTACATCACCTTTTGCGTGGTCCACAGATATATAAAATACTGAGATATCCTCGATGCCAGATTATGTTATCTTTGCATGGTTAATGGATATAGGTGCTCCAAAGTATCTTCCAATGCCAGAACTTATTGTCTGGGCATGGTGAGCAATTGCAGAGACTTATCTGAATGGTATAATGGCCCTCTTGGCATGGCCCTCTCAGTAATGATGTGCAATGAAATGAAATGGCCCTCTCAGCATGACCCTCTAGGCATGGAATGAAATGTCCCTCTAAGCATGGCCCTCTCGGCATGGCATGATGTGGCCTTCTCGGCATGGCATGATATGGCCCTCTCGGTATGACCCTCTTGGCATGGAATAAAATGGCCATCTCGGCATGGGCCTCTTGGCATGGAATGAAATGGCCCTATTAGCATGGCCCTTTTTTCATGGCATGATATGGCCTTCTCGACATGGCATGATATGGCCCTCTCGGCATTGCCCTCTTGGCATGGCCCTCTCAGCAGTGACATATTATGGCATGCAATGCAATATAATGGGATGGAATGGCATGCGATGCAATATAATAAGATAAAATGGCATGCCATGCAATGTAATGGGATGAAATAGTATGCAATACAATGTAATGAAATGGTATGTTATGCAATATAATTGGATGAAATGGTATGCAATGCACTGTAATAAGATGAAATGGCATGCAATGCAATATAATGAGATGAAATGGCATACAATGCAATGTAATGGGATGAAATGACATGTAATGGTAGTTTGAAGATAAGATTCACCTGAGTTTGTTTGTCAGTGTGTTCGCTTTTCTGCATGTACCTGTACTCAAGGTAAATGGTTAGTAGCCACAATGTCTCTTTTGTTAGCGACCAAAGTCAAACTTTATGAAAATCTAAAAGACCAATACTTAACATTATAATCTGAATGACTTCGTATGCCATTAATTTTCTCCTTTTGAGGGAGTATTTGAACAGCAAGTCAATCATATGTAAACAAATGGCTGAAATCCTCTTTCTGGAGATAAATCCAATACCGTTTTCAAACATTATATGTTTATTTCATCATGTGGAAGATTTGAGGAGGACATCTTTGCTCTTTGGGTGATCCATTTGACCACTCCATTGCCACGCTGACTCCTAGGAGTATTCTTGCGCTCAAGGTAACTATTTAGTAGACACAAAGTCATTTTTGCTAGCGACTATTTTTGCAAAAGGTATAAAATAGATCAGATGCTCTTGCTTGTCATCCATATCCTCTTTTGAAGTGGGATAGACAAACTAAGAGCTTTTGACTCTAATTGAGCGTTTGAACCCGGCTCTAGGGCCAACCATAAATATCGTTCTTGAGCATCTCATGCTTCGATACAGTTCCTGGTTTGCTTAGGGGATTTTTTGAAAGAGACCCCTATTTTGTTCATTGAGCCCTGCATCCACAAAAAAATTGTTAGTTTTGGGTGAAACTACTCCGTGTTGACCTCCTTCGATCTTTGATTTGCTTCTTGTCATCTTCCAACTTCTCTGTTATACTTGGACTTCTACCCTGACTCCCCGTAATAGATGTAAGGCAAAACTAGTCAAGTAGAAAACATGTATAGATTTTTCAAAAATAGTTCAACTTTTGAAAAACTTAGTTTCAAAAAGCTTGTGTAAAAGCCTTTAGAAAATCTCTGCCAGTCATGTCATGTGCTAGCTCAACGAACATTTCCCACTTGAGGCCTGGCTATGTCTGACATCCAATGAAGCATCTCCGAAAAATCATTGTTGTTGATGGGGGATTTCAATAGCACAATTTTGCAGAAGCTTGTCATAGCTGGGAATTTAGTCTATCTGGACTCTGTCGCAGCTGGTGATTTTTGAAGTTGACTCTGAACTCTCGGTGTTGGGAAATTTGGAATTTATTCCAAAGTATTAGTGGAAATTTTAAGGATCTCCTCAAAAAAATTTCCACAGTTAGATACTATTTGAGATGATCTTGACTTGTGGGGATCTCGAGACTTTCTCCCAAAATCTTTGTTGGTTTCCATTCTCTTTGCCGAAAGATGATCTTCTTCTTCAAAATTTTCAAGATTCCTTCTCAAAAATTTTGCCCCAGTTTCTATTTCTTGGGGTGATATGACCGAGTCGTTGGGGCATCTACGTATCCCGTTGAAGTAGAAATCAAGTTAAACGTAGTTTAGGACTACGCTAGGGAGACATAGAAAAAATCTAAAGGGTTGACCGAAGCCGACGTAGACCACATACGTATCTCATTCTTGAGAATTCAGGTCAAACGTAGTTCGTACATAAAAGGGAAGGATACATTTTCCTAAGGGGTTGATCGAAGCCGACATAGGCCGCCTACGTATCACATTCTTGAAAATTCAGGTCAAACGTAGTTCGTACATAAAAGGGAAGGATACATTTTCCTAAGGGGTTGAACGAAGCTGACATAAGATGTATCTCATTCTTGAGAATTTAGGTCAAATGTAGTTTGTACATAAAAGGGAAGGGGGATAAGCTATGTTAATGCATAAAATGATTACATTAAGAAAAAATGCTATTACAAGGAAAGCAATACAAGTAAAAGACCTTCCTCGCTCTAGGTTAGGCTTTCTTTGATTCTCAAACTCTTTGGTTCTTCTGTTGACTGTTCTATGATCATTGTCTTCCATTCGTCATTATCTTCCTTGATTTGTTCATTTTGCTCTTGACATGACATGACATTGGCAGGTTTTAGATTTTTATTACTTTTCCAAAAATAAGGCAAGTTAGATAATATCAAGTAGATAACAAAATAAATAGTAAATATTTTCGCAATAGGGGAGGCTTTTGTCAAAATTGAGAAAATATTTACAAACTCTTGCTATGGCCCACACACGAGTGTGGGAATATGCCTTTTGGAAAACATAAAAAGTGAAAGAGAAGTAAATAAAATTAAAGGGTGGGTATCGGGCCTCATCCGTACTACCACTAATTTTGTAGAAAATTAACTTTCATCTTTCCATCTACCCTATTGATCGGGGAGTAATAAGTGGGATGGAAGTCCAGTTTAAAAACTTTTCCTCTAGTTCAACTTCCTTGTTTTTGGCTATCTTGGGGAATTCTTCTACAGTAGCATCACACTCTTCAAAATGATTCCCTATTCCATCCTCAAGACCATTGCTTATAGATTTGGGATATGACTGGTAGAGTTCAGGCCATTTTTGAGACAACTCTTGATCTTTATTCTTTGCTTTCCTTTCATACTCTTCACTTGGAATATGCTATAACCCATACTTGAATAATCTTTTTGAGATCACAATCGGCTGAATGATTCCATCTGAATTCATTCTAAGGCCACGTCTAGGTGCCTTAAAGCACCTTTTTAGCATAACGGTGGTCAACATTTTGTAGACCGAAGGTATTGGCTTGTGAGAAGTTGGTTGTCTCTCAGTGGAATCCACAATCTCCACTATGTAGGAGTTACTTCCTCTTGGGTCATCTTTAATCTCGGAAACGTGCCTGTTTGGCTGGCTCAAGTAGTTCCCTTCATCATGGATGACTATTTCTTGATTTATCCATACAACCTTCAGCAATTGGTGCAATGTTGAAGGAACGGATCAAGTTGTATGGATCCATGGTCTTTCTAAGAGCATATTATAGCTTGCAACATTATCCATCAATTGAAATTTAACTTGGAATTTTGAAGACCCTATCTGAGGGGTACAGCTTGAGTTCCCTGATGACATCTTTCTGAACGTCAAAAGTTCCCATATTGACTTTTCTTTGACGCATTTTGCCCACATCATAATTGAATTGAGTCCAAGTAGATAATGAACAAACATTAAGACCTGATCCATCAACAATCAATGCCCTGTTAATGATCTAATCCTGGCATCTGATATTGATATATAATGCTCTGTTGTACATAATTCTCTTGAAGGGCAACTCATCATTACTGGATCTCATGCGATAATTCTCTACAGGCATATTTAGAACTTTTATTAGAGCCTGTTTGTGATACTGGGAGCTCATAAATAATGCCCAAATAGGGCTCTGAGTTAGGATCTTTTCCAAGTACTTCTCGGCGGAATACTCCCTATAATGCATCCATCTCTATAATTTTTCACCTTCATCATTAGAAATTGGTTATTTTTGCACACTCTTCTTGTAGGTATCATTGGCCAGCTTTTCAGGAGTGTAACCCCTTTCTAATATAGTCATTTCGTGTGCAGCAACGATTTCTGCCACAAACTTCTTCTCCATAGGCATCAGTGCCAAGGCCTGATGTGGTGCCATTAATATCGTGAACTGAGTCTTTTCACTAAAATTTGAGGTAGCCACAACTTTTTCTATCTCATTTGTTTCCTTGGGACTCGCCGACACCATAGACTTGTTTATTAACCACTCTTCATGCGTTTCTGTTACCTCGATAGTGACTCCCCCATGATTCGGGAGTGGGTTATTAGTAACACTTGGTGGCACTATCTGAAGTGAGATGACCTTCTTGTCAATCAGGTTTTGTATTTTATGCTTCAAATTAACACATTCTTTAGTATCATGCCCGACATCCCCGGAGTGATAAGCACAGTATCGGTCGGCTCTGAAGGACTGAGAGTTGGCGTTACCAAGCTTGGGTGGAATAGGATGGATAAGTCCCGCCACCTTCAATCTTTTGAACAATTGAGCCCTAGTTCTAGTCAAGATGGTGAAATTCCTGGGACTATTTTTTTTCAAATTTCAGACATGGATGATTATGGCTTTTTTGGTTGACACGGGGAGGGACTAGATGAAACCTTTGATTAACTGGAGCCCTTAGACAGACTTTGGAATTTCAGGGAAGATCTTGATAAATGGGTTAATAATTTGGTAATGGAGCTTGGTAATTTGGTTGATTGACTGGGTAATTTAGTTGTGGAGCTGGGGGACTGGATCTGATACAGAAAATAAATTCAGGGTTTTGAAGAGATATAGGGTAGATTGATGACGATGGTGCTTTTTGAAGCAAGATGACCTTTTGGTCAATTAAGTCTTGAAACTTGTTCTTCAAATTGATACAGTCTTCCGTAGTATGTCCAATACCTCCCGAATGATAAGCACGACGTCGGTCGAGTCTATAACATTTTATATGGGTGTTGATAATTTTTGGGTCGATCGTTTGGATCAGTCCAATTGCTTGCAACCTTTTAAAAAGTTATGCTTGACTTTTATCCAAAGGTATAAACACTCAAGGAAGTTTCTTCTTATGGTTTGGACAAGATATTTTATGTTGGTATATCGGTGGATTCATCTGGGGATATGTCTGGAGATTTGGACAGAAAGGGTTCAAAATATGAGGATTTGTTTGGAGGTTTTGGTATAGTGGAGATGTTTGATCTTTGGAGGTGTGGTTTGATATTTTGGGGGAGGAATTGGATATTTAGTTTGGACATAAAAGACAGGGTAGGATTTTTGTGGAGCTGGAGAACCAGGATCGTCTACGATCAGAGCGTTAGCCGAAATGGCCAAGCTGGCCATATCTTTTGCTTGTTGCGCTTCTTCTTGGAGTTCTTCCAATTTCCTGTCAATTCGGCAATCCTTTCACCTTGTGTCTTTATTATAAGATCCTTGATAGTAATATCAGTCAGAGCATTTCCATCATCACTACCAGTCATTTTTTCTTTTCCCGTAACGAGCAATGGTTAAGAGAGGAATCTTTATTCACTTTTGATCTTTTGAAGTAGGGATGTTCTGCCATTTTATATCAACACAAAGCAGTTTGTATTACCTGTAAAGTAAAATAACTCAAAGGTCAACGTGTTAGATCTTGTTAGTCATAAATAGTGCAAGATAATTAGGCAGGAAGTAAACAAATAAAGTCGTTTCTCATCGTAGGCGAATTGATCCATAGGGTAATAATGACTCGGGGATTTCAATAAATAGGATTTTGCTCATTGATTTGGCTAAGTGGATTCTATCAGGAAGGTCTAATGCTTCTTTTTCCATCCTTATGCCTTCTTTCGCCGAAGTGGGGGATAATAGAGGTTTTTAAAGATAGGGGTCAGGTTGAAAGGCTTCCGACGTATCTCACGAAGGAGAAATCAGGGCCTACGTAGTTCCAATAGTTGTAAAAAGGTAAGGATTGTTTTCATTTCATTTCATTCACTTAACTTCATTACATTAGGAAAATTATACACAAGGAAAATAAAAACTTGTTACACTTAAATCTTGATTCTAGAAAATGGAAAATGCTTCTGCGCTCTTTGGCCTTCTTCTGCCTCATGGATGGTCTGGCATGAACTCCACGTGGATCTTTCCAATTCTGATCAAGTGATCTAAATCAAAGTATAAAGCCAGACACTTCCCAATGGAATGTCCTTTGATTCCACTATGATAATGACAGATGTCATCACCCTCCCTCCATTTTACAGACCCTTTTTTTTTCCTTTCTATCACTGGATAAAGGACTTTTGCTTGGACCAATTTGGAATAGATGTCCCCATAGTTATCCTTGAAAATAGTGAATTCCAAATGATGAATTGTGACACCACTAGTGATGGGTGCCCCTAGTTCAATCCTATCACATTCCAGCATAGCATGTGGTCCATACAAGTGAACAATTTTTCCGCTATTGATCAAGTCACATATTTTGGCTTTTAACAGGCGACATTCATCTGTGGTATGACCTTTCTGGAGTAAATGGTAAGCACATCTTTTGTATTTATTCCTGGGATCACATTGAGGTCCTTGAGTCTTGATTGAGCACAAAGTCCCCATAGTCTGCAAAAGTTGTTAAATTTCAATTATCTTAGCAGCCACTTCAAATTCCATGGCTAGTTGTTTGACCTCTCTAGTGAGGTCTCTTTTTGGCATTTTCTCCCTTTTTTTCAACATTTGGTCCAACATAGTGCTTTTTGCTTTGGTTAGGGCAGTTTGTTCCTTCAATTCCCTATTGTTTTCCATGGCAACATCCTCTTCTTGTGCAATCAATAGATTGACTTTGACAATCTTTCTTTTGGTCACAATAATCTTCTTAACCATTTTCTTATTTTCCACCGTTAGCATCTCCTCTATTTGGTCTAACTCCACCAATCGCCTCTTGGCTTGAGCAATTCTCCTATATCTCTTTTTAGTCCTTCCTACAATGGCTTCTTCTGAGTCCATAGTCAACCTTCTTGAAATGGTAGGAATAACTTTAGGAATTTTTAAGAATGCTTGCGGACTTTTCTGAGAGACTTGGGAAACTAGGAGTATTTTGGTCAGACTTTTGTATAGTGAGTGTATATTTCTGCTTAAAGAGGCTCTAAAGTAAGAGTGGATCAATCCGCCTTTGATTCAAACAATATAACACATATAAGCCCATAAACAGTTTATATCATACAAGCATAATAACGTTCGTGTCCTATTTGAGGGACCTTTTTTTAGCCAAAGGTGAGCCTAACGATTGTTTGAAAAGACGTATATGTTGTTTTTAAACCATTTCATTACCCCAAAATAAGTATCAAAGATTTTCCCGAAAGGGATACAAAGCTCGTCAATAAGGGGGTACATTTTAAAGAAAATGGGGATAAACACAAAGAAAGCCCGGATAGGGAAAAACAAGCTAACCCATGCAGGGGTATTTTGGGAACATGAAGAATACATAAGAAGTGAGCCCACATAGGGGCGAGAACCAATGTGATCTTGAAGACAATCCTTCCCTCATTGTTCTTATCTTGTATTTCTTCGGGATCCCCCCAGCTGTATTGGCTACTCTAATACCATGCTCAAACCATGATGTCCTATAAAACAAGTAAATTGTTAGGCCCCACCCCAGGATAATGGTCCGGTTACAACACATACGTCTTTTTGAATGGCACATAATTGAATGCCGTGTCGAAGATCGTGAACCCTTTTGAAATATTTGGTAGTTTTTCTAATGGACTTAACATCCCCGGGATATTAAGACGTCCTTGGCTAATGCTTAATTATCGGGATTTGGCTTTGCTCTATCCTAATTTTGCTAGAGTTGGCTTTTCAAAAGAGACTTGGGAACCCGGGCGAACTACTACGGGCTGAGACGATAACAAGTGTCGGATGAACTGGCTAATCGTTTCATCATCTCAAGAAATTTGGTTTTTTAGTAAAGGAAATGATCGCAAAAGATGCGTAATCGTTGGTCCCTAATGCATTCTATATTTTTCCAATTGGTGGAATCGGTAGGCCATGAAATGCAATAATTATATTAACAAGAATTAAAATAAGTAAACAAATAAATATTACAAATTTGAATAGTTAGTCAAATAAAGTTAGTTTCAAATATTTGTTTAGAACCTAATTGAAATTCCCCAGCAGAGTTTCCATTTCTATTTTGCGGAGAAAATGACTTTTGACTTCTTTGAATTTGAAAACTTCGAAAAAAGTTTCAAACTCAATTTTGAAAACAGAGCTGCCACTTAATTTAATTTAGGGAAATTAAGAAAACCTTGAGGAATACTTAAGAGACTTAAACAGAAATTTCTTTAAGTCTTAAAATATCCAGGTAGGCAGTTCCTATTAATACCCCAAGAAGGTTTATAAGGCATTCAGGGTATCCGCTAATTTGCGGTTGTCCGGGCTATTTGAAAACATCTTTTGACTAACTTTTGAAAGGAAATTTATTTTTATTTAGAAAATAAAGTGATTAAAGGAAAATTTGTTGAAAACTTTATGCTTCCCCTATATTAAGTTACAAATTTGGCTTCAAGGCCCATAATCAAAAAAAAATTCGAAACTTTTTCGTCTCCAAAATGCCACAGCTTCCAATCACGGGCTTAACCCATTTTTCTTCAACCTGTCCATCAATCCCTTTAAGACTTGGGATGGGGCGACTCAAGAGAAAAGGGAATGGACCTCATTGGCCTATTAAAGAAAAGCGTTAAGAAGAGCACATCACAATAACATGGCAGCCTTAACATGTTTATCACAATCCTGACTATGTCCTACCAGCAAAACATGTTCTACCAAAATAAGGCTATGAAAAATTCATTAAAGGCTAAGAACCAGGCGAGACCTTAAAGCACTCTAGTGAATAATTCATCCAAAATGTCTGATAAGAGACAAGACGCAACCATTGAGACCACAAATGAACTATAACTGACTACCACTTGTACAAGAAAAATGAATCAACACATGAATAGAGCAAGCTCAAAGAGAAACAAATTGTTAACTAGTCAAATCAATTTGATGACCTTAAGCTACCTTTATCCTCTACTTGACCAGCCGTGTTGGACCATGAATCAAACAATCACTGAGGATTCATTAGGCTGAAAAAAAATAACTAAATGAAAGATAAAGCAGGAAAGCATATCACCAAACGAAGTAGTGGATCAAACCCAACATTGCAGACAAAAGCTAACAGTAGATTAACAACTAATAAATGACACTTAGGGAAAGTAATGAACTGCAGGAATTTACATGAGAAAATATGAGGCTAAGGAATTAACTGTACCACACAACAACAGACATAACTTCACTTTCACAAAAATTCTATGGCCATAATAGCCTCTACAACACGTAATCTTACCATTATTATGTAAAATAGCTACTAATACATAGAAGAAGAAAAAGAACTAACTAAAGAAATAATGAGAGAAAGATGTGTTTAACTTTTTCAGAGCAGCAAAATGGGACTCGAACTATCATTGGAATCTCTACCACCACCGAAAAAGCCTACCTGTTATAGGAATTCTAGGCTCAACGGAGTCTTACAAGAATTTCGATCGGGATTAAACCGAAGATCCTTTTTTCAAAATCCTTTTCACTCGAGAGTTTTTGTGATATCCAAACTCTTTTGCTCAAAAGCCTTTCAACCCTTGAGACATGGAGTTTTTAGCTCCAACAGTGGGGTATTTATAGGGAAACTTCGAAATTGATTTTTGGGTTCCTGTCGATATGGGAGAGCAGAAAATCAGGGGCGTTTTTGGGATTTCTCATGGAATTTCGAATTCATGATAAGGATAAGAATTATAACTCATCAAATCCTAATTTTCGGATATGGAGGGGAAAATTAAATTGGGGATAATTCAAAATTCTTTCCCCAGCCAATAGGAAATGGGATGAATTGGTACCGTCATGGTACGGATTCCGCAATTCTTAGGGAATATACTCTTAAAACGTTGGAGAAACAACGTCTATTTCCACCTATGGCAAATTCTAGAATTTTCTCGATTCTTTGATGGTACAAAGATGCGTGATAGTCACATGGTGTATGAACCAAAAGGGAGGGTTAGACGATTTGAGTTGGAAAGAGGGAAAATTGGGGTTTTGCTGGTGTTTAGTTGTTGCTACCGCATTGTGTTGATGATAATGTTCAATGTTGTTGTGTGTTGAATCGGGTAAAGAAGAAGGGGTTATAAGGTGTAGGTCGTGTCGGCTGTTGGGTCGGTTGGGGTGGCAGGTGGGCTGATAATGTTATTGGGCTAGCAAATTGGGTTAGGGGTAAGGGTAGAATTAGGATTTAGGCTATTTATCAAATAGCCAAATAGATTAGGGTTTAAGTCAACTTCATTTAAATTTTAGCCAATATTGAAAATCAATTGGCCAATTGCATTGCAATTGTTGCCAATTTGATTTAAGTTAAGGCCAAATTTAATGAGTTGGCTAAATTGAATTGTAATCCGACACGAATTAAGTACCGATTTAATCCCGAGTTTCTTGGTTTTACAAAATTAAATAAATATTTTCTCAATAAATCACTTTTTAAGAAAAACACATTTTAATATCAAAATTTACCTTTTAGAAGTAATTTTCCAAAACAAGCTTTGATTAATAGCCGGTTCTCGATAAAAGTAGTTATTTAAGTAAAAAAAAATTATACGATCTCGTATATACGAATATGGAAACATATAATCTCTACTTAAAATGACCAAATTAACCCGGATAGATATTTTGAAAAGTTTTTGTTTGGATAAAATAATATTTTAATTTATTTAAACTCGAAGTAACTCAGGACTAAATTTAGTTGTGGAGGGCAAAAATAAGGTGTCAACAACAGTAACCATAGCTTGTACCTATACATATCCCCATAAGACCAATAGATATAAGCACCAAACAGTCATACTGGTGATAGGCAATGCATATGAATGAATGAATGAAACATAAACCGATAATACTATATCCAAACCAAGTGTCATAACATACCAAGTGTATACACCTCCTCCAACTCAATAGCTCGCAAAAGAGGGACCTACGACGACCATCCTTCTCTAGAAATATGGCTCACAGATGAAGGGGCCCATAGGGGACTTGGGATATATGTATACACTACCTGGTCCCGAACCAAGACTTCCAGTAACCATCATAATCAATCTACTTTGTCCAGTACCAGAGAGATATATATAATTATAATAATTGCTCGGAATCAAACCGAGACTAAAAGAGTATAAATATATAAGTTCATTGCCCAAGATCGAGTTCGGGACTAAATCGCATAATATTGTAAAAAGGGTTGAAAAATCCCTCGAATAAAGTAAATAGTAGTGGTAAAAGAGTTGATTAATAATGGACCAAAATCAACCTCGGTCTAATTTCCAAAATAGAATATTTAGTTCCAAAAACTCATAGTTCATTAAATAAGGTGGTATGATTCCCTTTGTAAAAGAATCCATTTTAAAAGTGAAAAGTGGAAATAAATTCCTTTTTAGAAAACAGTAGTAAAATCAAGGTTTTAGTTGGAATCGTACCACTAAGTGAGCATAAATGTGCCTAAAAGTATGCATTCCATCACCAGTATCTAAACAATACAACCATAAGCGCCTAAGCGTCTATAAACTAGAATCATGTCCCCTTTAGGGATAAAATACTCACCTAGAGTCCAACTGGTATCGTAACCACGGCCTCAGACCCAACAATACATAACTAGCATGATAATAGCACCATAAGTTAGGATGCTATGGTCCAAATCACTAAGTCAAAGGTATACCTTATACTAAAGGATCCTTAACATTAATCTATGGTTAACATGTTTATAATCAAGGATAATAGGGTTCTATGGCCATAACGAGTATTCTATGCCAAGGTTCGGCTCACATTTCTATCCCAAATTCCCTAAATAGGTTAAGTCATAATATACTAGTCATAATGCCCTCCTATAATCCCTACCTAGCATGCAATCTATACAATACACAATCTCGTAGAGGAAAATAAACCGAAGTCTACCTCGTTGCCGAATCGCAAATGTTGAATCACCCATGAATTGCTCGTCCTTTATCCATGATCCTAAAATATTGTCATGCTATCAAATTAATAATCTACACATTAATAGGAGTAAAATGATACCATATTGCAATATAAAAATCCGAACCCAAAATCGAGTCAAAAATGGATCCATGGTGCCTGCTAATGGAATCCCAAAATTGAATCAGTCACGAGGTCCCTTGAAGTACAAGGAATGTGTGCTCAAAAGTTGAGCACGAATGGAGTACAAATCGGGGCTCAAATCAGCCCACAAAGTTAAGGAATCAAAGACCTAAATTCTAGGAATCAACAAAGAAAAAGACGGAATTTAATAGGGAAAAACAACGGGAAATGAACAAAGGTTGTTAAATTAACTTACCTTAGTCTCAATGGGCGATTCCCCACTCTTTTCCACGCTCAAAGCCCTAAAAATGGCGAAATGGGGATTGAAAATGAAGTTGCGAAGGCCAAGGGTCGCAAACGCCAGGGCCAAGGGTCGCGAATGAGCTTACGAGGATTGCCCTTAGTGAATATGGGCAAGAGGTTACGAACACTAAGGGAAACGGGTCAGAGGATCGCGAACGCAACACAAAGTGGCCGCGAATGCGATAAGTAGAGGCAGATCAGGTCGGGTAACCTTCATCATGAATGAGATGGGAGGGATCAAGAACGCGAAGGTCAATAAGTTGACCCTTCACGAATGTGGCCTACTCCTCACGATCGTGAAGAGTAAAATGGGCCTGCACCAGATGTTGAAAAACCAGCAAAATGCCTAAGTCCTAACGGTCTCCGACCAGAAGCTCGAGATTTGTTCGAAACCCCGTACACACAAATGAACTATCCTACCATGCCAGATTTGACATTCCAAACTCAATGAAACCATTGAAATTTCCAATAGAGGTCATTTCGATAAAAAGTAGGCCTCACACCTATAGTTCCATTTTTATCAAATCTACCCAATAGTCCAAAATGAGTTTGAAAGCCTCGGTACCCGGACCAAAGGTCCCCCTAGCCTAAAATCAATGTTCTAGGGCTAATGGAGCTATCGAAATTCTCATCTGAGTTCGTTTACTAGAAGTTTTGGTCTGTGACCAATTCCTTAACAGCCAAAGCTCCAAAACAAATAAATGAACCTAAAACCTAAATGAACTGTCTGAAAACCAAACTGATATTTTTGGCAAGTGATAAATGACCTGTAGCCGCTATGGGAAGATACAAAATACCTAAAATGCATAGAAATCGAGAAAGTGACATGGAGGATCATTACAATATCCACTACTAAAACGACTTTCATCCATTAAAGTTAATGGATAGAAAGAGCATGAAAGCTCGAAAGGATGATGTACTGGGCCTACATGCCCTGAGCAAGACTCCTCACATAACCTCTATGGAAAACCAAAGCTTCTACGGGATTTTGCTAAAGGCATTCATTTTTCCTTCATATCCTTACCTCACTTCCCAAACAACTAAAAACTCAACTTCAACAACCAACTGGCCTCCAACTGAACTGAACACGACTAAAGCAAGCAAACCCAAACTACGACACACTAACATCACAACGATACAAGCACAACCAAGAGAAACCTCAACCAAGCTAAAGGATAACCAAGGCATGAATCACACAGCCAACTCTAACTCCAAATCTAATATTTTCTTCCCTTTCCAAACCTGATGTCAACTCTGAATTATTCAAAATCTTCCCACCTTATCCGAGTCCTGTCCACGTAATCACTTCATCAAAAATCTTGGATGAATAAAGCTGATTTATAAAAAATCTATGTTGGCGAGCATAAGAATAAGCCCATAAGGTGCTACCTGGATACACAAATATAGATGATCAAGCCTGCGATCTTTTGCCAAAGCTTCAACTGGTCCGGATGACCCGCGAAACTGATAGTCATGGTTTTGAAGCACAAGCTCTCAAAATTGAATGATCCATTCCAGCACAGCCCACCAACAGTAGGTTAAACCATGCTAAGCCTAACTTAAGTGCATTTCTTCTATTAAGAGGACATTTAAAATTCTGACAAACACTGAGAACTAAGGTCAAGAGCAGTAGCAACCAATACCGTGTGCCAACAGACCATCTTCTGAGCATTTATCAAGCAGAGTATATCTAGACTGAAGAGAACCAACCAATCGAGTTAGCCGTATAAGCCAACGAATAAAAATCGTAAGGAACGGGATATTAACTAGATAACGCTAGTCCAGCCGTCTATCAAGTAAGAATCAATAAATGTCAAAACAATTAAAATAATAACAATAATATAAAGTGCATGTGGCACCAAAAATGAAAAACATCAACCAATACCACTCTAGTACCATAACAAGGATAATATGCCAAAGGAGAGGGACTTCAACCCAAATGTTGCACCCCTAGGAAATCACAATACTGATCCACTCAATCTACTACTAAAAGAATTCATCTACGGAGGTAGTCAAATAAGCATAAATCTACACAAAGGCATACAACAATCAATATAGTAATTGAGGCATATAATCATCAATGGGTATAAAAACCCCAACTCAACTCAAATAGAAACTAAAGGTAGGAAATCAAAGGTGCTATCATGGTGAAAATCCAAAGTCATAGTCCCTGAAATGCAAGAAGAAATATGAATCTGTATCCAAACCCGAACTAAGCGTCTGAATGACCGACTGAGGCACTAAGTGCACTACCTTTAATCGAAGGTGCCACAACTCTATAAGACTGATCTGGATGATCTGAATGACTAATAATCCCAAGTCGGGGATACTCTCTAGACTAGTGACCGATCTCACTACAGTCATAACAAACCCCTGAAGCTCTAACCTAGTGAGAAATATGAGTTGTCCCTAACTGGCTGACCAACTCACGCCTGGGTCACTCCCTAGACCAATGACCAATCTCACCACAGTCAAAACTTGCCCTTGGGACTCTATTATGTAATATCTCTACTAACCCAGAATGGCTGCCATGACCAAAAGACCTAGACTGAATACCCCATAACATCTGACCAGAACTCTGACCACTGCGACCACCATGATCTACCTGAGAGCTACCCATAAGCTGAGGTGCTACCTTTATAAACCTGATAGGTTGCACATGATGTTGACATCTACTAGAAGGATTCTGACCTCCAGATAAAATACCACTAACAATGTACTGCTGACATGGCCTCTTATCGCCACCTTCATCAGTCTCAATACATCCCATCTTTGTAGCCCTCGCATGATCAATAACTTAAGAGAAAGAAGACCCAGCTGCTATCAAATGCTCTGATGCCATATGGAGTGGTAACGCCAATCCTCTGATAAATCTCTGGACCATCTCATGCTCTGTAGCATATAACATAGATGTCTGACTGGCCCACTTGAGAAACCCAATCTCATACATTGAAACTGATAAATATCCCTGACGAATGCCAATAAACCCAACTCTGGACTGAGAATCACTCGATGTATCGAGTATCATCATTGGCTGATGCTGAAGATCTTCAATGTCCATCTCTAATTCCCTGGTCCAACGCTGAGCTGAAACTCTGGCAAAGCCCATAGAAGTCTCGTCCGTATCTATCGACAACCTCATTTTATCTATCTGGGAAAAGTGATAGAAGTAAGGACACACTATAAGGAATCAAGAATAGAATGTTTAAGATATGCCCTGTAGCCTCCCAGAAATAGGATACAGACGTCTTTGTACCAATCTGCAGGGCTCTACTAGGTACTTAGTTCTTGTACCAAAAACACTGATCAACCTGTGCTCTGATACCAATTTGTCACGATTCAATTTCTCAGGTCATGATGGTACCTACCATAACCCACCAGTAGGTAAGCCAACCCATAATCCAGAATAATTAGTAACGGACTAATAAGAAAAGAGGAAGCAATACTAAATGAAAATGAGAAAGAAGTTAAGAAGAAAGTAAACATGTCCCCAAAACCTAGTGCAGTCAATACAAGAGTTTCTAATACAACAGGAGTACTAGTGAAATACAGAATAAATAAATATATAAGTTGACTCTGAAATACAAAATAGAGATCAGTCTAACAATAAGAGGAAGAGCAGGAATACTCCAAACATCAGGAGTTTACCCTAAATCTCGGATCCATGGATGCTCCGTACGATGCACACATCAACAGCGAGAACTCATACTATAATCTGCAGGCTATAGAAATGTAGTATGAGCACCAAACACGTGGTACTCGGTAGGCATCGGCCGACTGAGCTCCAAAGATAATGTAAGCATAAATAACATGTAAAGCAGGAATATAACTACACGCAGCTATCCAAGAAACTAAACATAATAATGCTAATGGAGCAATAAATATAAACTATCCTATTCTAACAGTTTTCGAGAACTAAAGTACAATACCGTATATCACTAGCCAATATTCAACTGAAGAGTGAAAAAATGATATATATATTAGTAATACAAGGCCAAAAGATACATAGACAATATGAATAGATAAGGATGGAGAAGGATATACGGCAATACCATATATATATATATATATTCATACAAAGGACTAAATCAAAGGTAATAATCTAAGGGAGCCCACCTAACATCTCAAGGAATCCTAACCAAGTAGGAAAGCTAATACTAGCATAATCAGGGCCTCTAACTAAAGGATGACTAAACATGACATAATCTAACAGTAACATATCTTACTATGAGAAAGAAAAAGGAATAAAAAATGTACCAACAATCTCGGATACCAGTCTATAATCTGCCACGAACTAACCATGATAATAATAACAATAAAGTAACCAACTAGTCCAGAAAAATAATAACCTAATCGGGCCCCCATAAGCCCGAAAGGTCCAAGTAAGCACTTAACATACAGTAACCATAGCTTATACCTATACAACCCCCCATAAGACCTATAGATATAAGCGCCAAACAATCATATTGGTGATAGGTAATGCATATGAATGAATGAATGCACCATAAATCGATAACACCATATCCAATCTGAGTGCCAAAACATACCAAGTGTATACACCTCCTCCAACTCAGTAGCTCGCAAAGGCAGGACCTACGACAACCATCCTTCTCTAGAAATATAGCTCACAGATGAAGGGGCCCATAGGGGACTCGGGATATCTGTATACACTGCATGATCCCGAACCAGGACTTCTAGTTACCATCATAATCAATCTACTCTGTCCAGTATCAAAAAGATATGTATAAGTATAATAAGTGCTCGGACTCAAACCGAGACTAAAAGAGTATAGATCTGTAATTTTACCGCCCAAGATCGAGTTTGGACTAAATTGGCATAATAATGTAGAAAGGGTCGTAAAATCCCTCGAACAAACTAAATAGTAGTGGTAAAAGAGTGGATAAATAATGGACCAAAATCAACCTCGGTCTAATTTCTAAAATAGCATATTTAGTTCCAAAAGCTCATAATTCATTAAATAAGGTGGTACGATTCCCGTGATAAAAGAATCCATTTTAAAAGTGAAAAGTGGGAATAAATTCCTTTTTAGAAAACAGTTGTAAAATCAAGGTTTTGGTTGGAATCATACCACTATGTGAGCATAAATGAGCCTAAAAGTATGCATGCCATCACCAGTATCCAAACAATACAACCATAAGGTCCTAAGCATCTATAAACTAGAATCATGTCCCCTTTAAGGATAAAATACTCACCTGGAGTCCAACTGGTATCGTAACCACGGCTTCATGCCCAACAATACATAACTAGCATGATAATAGCACCATAATCTGGGAAGCTACGGTCCAAATCACTAATTTAAAGGTATACCTTATACTAAAGGATCCTTAACATTAATCTATGGTTAACATGTCTATAATCAAGGATAATAGGGTTCTATGGCCATAACGAGTATTCTATGCCAAGGTTCGCATCACATTTCTATCCCAAATTCCCTAAATAGGTTAAGTCATGATATACAAGTCATAATACCCTCTTATAATCCCTACCTAGCATGCAATCTATACAATATATAATCTCGTAGAGAAAAGTAGACTGAAGCCTACCTCATTGCCGAACCGCAAATCTTGAATCGCCCATGAATTGATCGTCCTTGCTCCATAATCTTAAAATGTTTCCATGTAATCAAAATACTAATCTACACGTGAATGGGAGTAAAACGATACCTATGTTACAATATAAAACTCTAGGCCCAAAATCGGGTCAAAAATGAGTCATTAGGCCCACTAACGGAATCACAAAATTGAATCTGTCACGAGCTCCCTTGAAGTACAAGGAATGTGTACTCGAAAGTTGAGCATGAATGGAGTACAAATCGGGGCTCAAATCAGCCCGCAAAGTTAAGGAATCAAAGACCTAATTTCTAGAAATCAACAAAGAAAAGGATGAAATTTGATGGGGAAAAATAATGGGAAATGACCACAGGGTGTTAAATTAACTTACCTTAGCCTCAATGGGTGATTCCCCACTCCTTCCCATGCTCAAAGCCCTAAAAATGGCAAAATGGGGCTTGAAAATGAAGAAGAAATTGGGAAAGCAACATATATACTGCCCATGCAGCTGGCCTTCACGAACACGACGACTAAGGGTCATGAATGCAAAGCTTACAAGGATTTCCCTTTGCAAACTCGGGAAAGAGGTCATGAACGCAAAGGCAAAAAGGTCAGAGGACCGTAAATACGACACAAGGTGGTCGTGAACGCAATGAGTAGAGGCAGATCAGGTCGGGCAACCTTCATCGCAAACACGATGGAAGGGCTCACGAACACGAAGGTCATAGACTTGACCCTTCATGAACACGACTTACTCCTCACAATCTCAAAGAGTAAAATGGGCCTGCACCAAATGCTGAAAAACCAGCAAAATTCCTAAGTCCTAATAGACTCCGACCGGGAGCTCTAGATTCATTCAGAACCCCGTGCATGCAAATGAACTATGCTACCATACCAAATTTGACATTACAGACTCAACGGAACCATCAAAATTTTCAACAGAGGTTGTTTCGATAAAAAGTGAGCCCCACACCTATAGTTCTATTTTCATCAAATCTACCCAATAGCCCAAAACAAGTCTGGAAGCCTCGGTACCAGGACCAAGGGGCCCTCTAGACTAAAATAAATGTTCCAGATCAGATGGCACTGAAAAAATTCTCATCCAAGCCCGTTTACTAGATATTTTGGTCCGAGACCAATTCTTTAACAACGAAAGCTCCAAAATCGGAAAATGAACCTAAAACTCAAACGAACTGTTTGAAAACCAAACTGACAGTTCTGACAAGTCATAAATGACCTTTAGCTGCTACAGGAAGGTATGAAATACCTAAAATGTATGAAAATCAAGAAAATGACCTGAAGGGTCAATAAAGTTAATCGAAGACTGCAAACACTTACTTTATTGGTAGAAACTTTATAAATAGCTTAAATCCTCATGTTGGTCTGACACAAACTGCATAAGAACAGATGATTATAGATAGTCCAGAGAAAACAGACGATGAGGTTGCACATCTTGAACATTCAAAAGTTGGTACCACTCCTACTGCATCCCTCTCTAACATTCTGATTAGTTTGAATCAAGTATCACAAAAGCAAAGCAAAAAGGCTGAAAACTTGGAAACTTTCAAAAGTGAACAAGTAAGAAAAAAAATGGTATTAGTAGAAAATATTTCTCACATAGCCAAAGTATTAGCAGAGATAACGAATAACCAAAATTTCATTTGCTGTACTTTGGAGAATCAATATGCATATACCTCTCCCACAATCTATGTAATAGGTAATCTCATGAGTAATTTTGCTACTATTGTGAAGTCTTCTGATATTCCTAGTTTCCAGCCTCATGTTCAAGATCCAGGTAGTAGCAGATGTAATGTTGCAGGAACAAATCTCTATTCCACTAAGGGGCAATCTACATTTGTTCCACCATTCCCTACAATGATGTTTGATTTGAAAAAGAAAAGTGGCTCCACACCTGATCCGACTTCATTCGACAACAACCAGTTTAACACTTTTTGTGACTTAGCCACCATCCATGGATTGACAATTGGAAGTCCCTCAGTTCATGTTCTCCGTGAAAATGAGTTTGATGCATCCCTTGATTTCTTTCAGGATAAAGATGCAGAGAGCTGGGTTTCAAGCTACTAGAATTGTTCATTTCAGAGAATGAATGACTTTAGTATGGGAGAATATGGTTTAAAAAACTGGTCTTCTCTTCTCTAGTTTTGGAGTTTATAACTAATGGATGCTTTTCTTTTTTTGGTGATTAAATGAAGAAAGAAATGTTGGGACGTAAGGTAAGGTATTTTTGTTGTAAATAGCCATAAAAGGAAGCTTATACATATAATTTAATCTGGTGGTTGGTGCGATGGTACTAGTTAAAGAAGAAAGTTTGTTGGAAGCAGGTAATTTTTTATTTATTGTAAATAGCCATACTGGTAGCCTTGTACCTATGATTTAGTGTGACAATATTAAATGCCAAACCTTATCATGAAAGTTTCCATGAACGTTATTTTAGAACTATTTTCTTTGTTCTACTTTCCATGAACTGTCTAAATTTCACAGATGCAGGTAAACATCGTTTGTCGCAGCTTGATGAGTTGGAGGAGTTCAGGCTTGAAGCATATGAAAATGCTAAGTTGTACAAAAAAAGACAAAAAGATGACATGATAACCTCATTCGCCATAAGGATTTTAAAATTGGAGACCATGGTCTATAATACAATAGCCGGTTGAGATTATTTCCTGAAAAGTTCAAGTCACGTTGGACAGGATCGTACATCGTAACAGAAGTGACCCTCTATGGTGCCATCAAAACACAACATATAAATGGGGGAGAAAAATTCATAGTGAACGGCCACCAATTGAAGTCTTATGTCACAAGGATCTTCGACAAACCGACGATTCTTTTTACCTAAAAATAATATTAATAAGTCGAGCTGACATTTTTAAACTCAGAACTATTTTTCTCTTCCTCTTTTATATTTTAAATAACTATCAGTAGTTAGAAGTATAATATTTTCTCTATAGAATATTTTAAATTTAATTTTATATGTATATGTATATATATATTACATTAACAAAAAAAAAATCTATAAAAAAGAAAAATTAAAATGAGGTAAGTATTTTTTGTTTGTTTGTTTGTATGTCTGTGTTATGTTATAACTTTTTTCCTAAAAAAATATTTTTTTTTAAGAATAACAAGTTTTTAATAAGTATATAACCAAGAAAAAAAGTTTCTTTATTCATAAGGTAACTTATTTAGCGTACTTTCATGGGTCTCTTATCGATTGTTTTTCCATGGTCATAATATATTGAACTAAACACTTTCTTTTTATTTTGGTAAATAAATTGACTAAACCTTAATTGATCATGAGGCTTGATGTGCCATGATTTCATGGCACTTTCGATGCTTAAAACAAGGAAAATATACAATAACTTGGGTATGTTTGATAGGTATGACTCACGGACCGTAGGTGGACTTACGGACCGTAGGTCAAGTCCGTGAGTCAACTTCTGTAGTTGTGCATGGAGGCCTGATTCCTATGACCTGGACCCACAGTCCATGGGTTGAGTCCAAGACCTCAAGCCACGGTCCGTGGAAAGTTGCCGACTTTTTTCTCCTACATGTTTTAGGATAGTATTCATTTTGTAGCTATAAATACTCCTATATTGTCCTATGTTAGGAAGGCTATTATTACATTGTTTTGGATTCTATTACATTGTTTTGAGGTTCATAAACACATTGATCTTGTAATCTCAAACATCGATTCTAGGGTTTTGATTTATATTGAGATTTCAGAGTTTTATTCTTCTTGTGAGTTCATAATTATGTTTTCATCAATGAATTCTTCTTGTGTTCTTCCAATCATGAGTAGTTAAATCTCTCAACTAGGGTTGTGTGAATCATGAGGAATTAACAAAATGGGTTAAGTGAGAAGCAATTCTGAACTGGTGTGACTGAATGTATTGTTATTTCCTTCATTATAATTGATCTTCTAACGGTTGCTAACGTTAGAAACTCACCTGTATTCTAAACTTTCTCGAGAGAGAGGTAGAGATTGGGAAAAGGGAATAAAAACAGAGATTTGAAGCTATCAACCTTCATTTAATAACTTAAGCCATAACAGGGATAGTTATCTGAGATCAAGAACAAAGGTTAGTACCTCGACACTCGGAGACCGAAATGAGAAGAGTGAAATTCATCTAACCAAGGTCGAGAGACATTTAGATGAACCTATCTTGGTAGATTTTGCATGCAACGTAGCGGGATAGTTTGTCAGCACAAGTACCCGGTGGAGTTAAGGAATCTTGGGGATCACAATCCTAGTGCCTTTCTCGTATTGAACACAAATCTGACAATCAACCATTGTTACTATTACTATATGTTTACAAAACCCCCCTTTTTTACTTACTTGCTAATCATTCGGACAAGCATTCAATAGAAGTCCGTCTTATTCCCTGTGGGATCGACCCCAACCTAGTTGGGTTCTATATTTGACTCAACGATCGTGTTTTACTTTTTCGGGAGGTATAGTTTGGGCGACATCAAATTTTGGCACCGTTGCCGGGGAATACGATTACAGAGTTGATTGATCATGTTTATTCAAGTGTTGGCTTCATTCAAATTGTTATTTTCCTACTATTGGTAGGGTGTACGCCGGTGTACGCCCAACACTGGGAGTCAAGGAAATACCCTGATTCCACTTGATACAGAAATAGAAAGAACGCTAAGGAATAATCAAAGAATGGTGAATACTGACGGAGTTCAGGACCCACAGCCTGTGTGGATATTCATAACCAGCCACAAATTCATTTGGCTGGTCATAAAACTGCTGAGCAAATCACTGCTTAATTAACGGCTAAGGAGAATGCGAGACAAGCAGATAGAGATAATCGTAATATGTAAGCAGCAGTACAGTGTTTGGCTGAGTTAGAAGAGAGACAAAGGAGGTTGAGAGCGCAACAATTGGTTTTTCAACCATATTATCCAGATTATGTTGAACAAGAAGAAGAGTAGATGGCTTATTTGGAGCCGATTGAAACTGGAGCTAATGTTCCACCAGCACTACCTCAGGGCACTAAGTTAGACATTACAAGTGCCATGATCCACCTACTAAACTTGAAAGGCGTGTTCGTCGGTCTTCCTTCAGATGATCCAAACATGCATGTAATGAACTTTGTGGGGGTCTGCACTTCATATAATTTGCCTGGATTTTACCAAGAGGCTATTTGATTGAGATTATTTCTATTCTCCCTAACAGGAGAAACGACTTTATGGTTGGCCAAGTTACCACGAGGTTCCATCCCTACTTGGCAAGAGTTGAGAAATTAGTTTCTGGAGAGATTCTTCCCACCCTCCAAGATGCTATAGTTGAAGGATGAGATTTATACTTTCAGACAGCTACATTCTGAGGCACTTTACGGGACTTGGCTAAGGTTTAATAAGAAGTTGCAAAATGTTCCAAACCATAAGATGAATGGTCAAAATTTACTTGAGATCTTCTACAGAGCATTAAACGCTAATACCAAGGCTGTAGCAGATACTATCACTTATGAGTCTGAGATGGGAACAAGCTTCAAAGATCTTAGATCATATTACTAAAACCAACCGAGTTTGGCACACTCGAGAAGTAGACCGACCAGCAGGAACTTATGTCATTGGAGCATCAGCAGAGCAAAGAGTTTTAGATGACACTATAGCTCAAGAAGTAGCACAACTGAGAACTGAGATCGAATTACTTACAAAGTAAATCGTGGTAGGAGGAATGGAAAATATTAATGTGGTAGGTGCACAAGGCAAAGCACCTAGGTATGAGGATTCAGATTCTGAGGAAGAAGCTAAGTACTTGGATCGAGAGGGGGTGGGTTTTCGAGCCAAGGGTTAAGGGTCTAATCAAGACAATTGGAACTTGTTGCGACCCAGCTATACACGCAAGTGCACGTGATCGTTCAAGTAATATAATGGTTCCTTTAAAAGAGTCGGATATCGAACCCACAGGGACTTGTCGTTTAACTATTCACTAGACTAAACTAGTTCTTGATTATTTATTTAAGTGGTGGAATATAGAGATATGATGGTTATAAAGTATAAAATAACTATGAACTATGCTCACATGATTAACTAGGGGTGTAAACAATAGAAAGTTGAATTCCCAGGGTCAAGGCATTCCGAACGTCATCTCTAGCACATGAATATTAATGGTTTAAGTAAATTGAGTTGTCTATCGTGGTTATTGATCACGAGGTTGATAATATGATTATATTCGTCACCAAACTATAACCTTCTATTAGAAATTGAAAACCTAACTACATCGTCGAGCGGGGATAGATTTAACCAATTCTAACGCCTTTAAGTTATCTTCCCGTATTTGAACAAGCGCGGCAAATTAGGTACCTCTCGGTCCTAACCGCATATCAATCTCTTGGAATCACTTCCTCGAGTAAAGATCACGCTCCTTATATTTCATGTTTTATCTCTCAATTTATCTCTCGAGCTCCTCTCAAGACTATAGATTTATTTCAATGGTAATTAAGCATTAAAATAGTAAAATCAAGAATATAAGAATAACCAATAATTGATAAACTTCAGTAAAAACCAATAATATTCAAATCTAGAGATTCATGTCCGTAGCCTCAACCCCAAGAATGAAGGATTTTAGCCACTCATAGCTTGCTCTAATAACATAAATTGATAAAAAATTATAAAAAAGAAATAAAAATAAAAAAGAAGAAGAATTAACCCTAATTTGGATGTCAAAATCGCCCCAAACTATTCCAACAAAGATGGAATATTTATACGCCCTTGATACAATAACCCAAGAGCCCTATTTATAGGCTGGAATCCGGAGAAGAAATTTGGCAAAAAGCGGCCCGGCACGCTAAAAACGCGCCTGACACTTAAGCCAAATTTCTACCTCTGAAAATTTGTGCAAAAGCGGCCCAGCACACCCCAAATCACGCCCCTCTTCTGTCCATACAAACAAAATATTATTCCAAAGCGGCCCGGCACGCCAGAGCCAAAAATTCCAATTTTCATCATTTTTTCGACCTTTCTTCGTGGATTTGGGTGGATTCTTCAAGTCCAAATCTTGGGCTTATCTCTTATCTTTAAGATCCTTTGCTCGTAAGTCCTTCAAGCCTCAATTTCCACTCCAAAAATGCTCCAATTTATCACAAATTCCACCTACAAGGGTCTAATCATATTTATTAGCACAATATCAAATATTCCATCAAAACAATACAAAATACATTCTTATTGCTCTCAAAACTAAGGTAAACATGGTTCAAAGTCGGCAATAAGGTATATAAATACATCTTAGATCAGAACTCGAGGCAAGCAAATCAAGGTCGGAACTACTACGGCGATAATTACAACAAGTCAGGGTATAGAGATCGGGATGGTGATTGGAGGCGAAAAGATGACTACAAAGATAAGAGTGGCCTTTATGTTCCACCAGGGAACCATGATGCTGAATCTGGAAATTCAAAGATGGAAACCCTACTTGCAAAACTCATTAAGGAGTCGGAGAGTTAAGAAAACTATCTAAAAGAGATCAAGGCAGACCTTTCAAGGATAAGCCAAAAAGTTGAGTCTCATGCTACCTCCATCAAATAGTTGGAACAGCAATTCGGGAAGATGTCTACCGCATTAAATTAGCATCAACAAGGTACACTTTCGAGCAACACCATCCAGAACTCAAAAAATGATGCTCACTATATGGATATCACAATAAGAAGTAGGAAGACTCTTATTGAGGCACCCAAACAAGTTGAGGGTGTTCATGCTACACTGGAAGAGCAAACGAATGCCACAAAAAAGGTAAAGGAACATCTAAAGAAGTATGTTCCATTCCCAAAACTTCCTCCACCTTTCCGTCAACGTCTAAAGAAAAAGGTGGATGAAAATAAAATTGTTAGTGGGGAGATCATGAAAGAAGTTCAAGAGCCTCAGACTGATGAAAATAAGGTGAATGCTGAAAACAAGAAAGAAAAGGAAGCCCCATAAATGCTAACCCCTATTCCTAAGCCGCTACCTCCATTCCCTCAGCGCTTGAAGAAAAAGAAGAAGGATGAAAAATTTCATAAGTTCATGTCCATATTGAAGCAACTTTCTATAAATATTCCATTGGTGGAGGCGCTGGAACAAATACCGGGATATGCAAAGTTCATGAAAGAGTTGGTCACGAAGAAGAAAACTGTCAGTTATGAGTCTGTTGGTGATTTGTACTATTGTAGTGCAATCGCATCCCATTCTCTTGTGCAAAAGAAAGATGATCCCGGTGCCTTCATAGTTCCATGCACAATTGGGGCAGTTAACTTCGCCAGAGCTTTGTGTGACCTAGGTGCGAGCATTGACTTGATGCCATTGGCAGTATTCAAGAAATTAGGCTTGGGAACCCCCGAGCCAACAAAGATGCGATTATTGATGGCAGATCGTATGATCAAGAAGCCTGAGGACATATTATGTGATGTTTTAGTCAAGGTTGAAAACTTCATCTTTCCTACTGACTTTGTTGTTTTAGAATGTGAGGTCGATTTTGAGATGCCTATAATTTTTAGGAGACCATTTTTAGCCACCGACAGAACATTGGTGGATATGGAGCGGGGTGAGCTGAAACTCAGGCTGAATAATAAGGAAGTCACATTCAATGTTTGCAGAACTATGAAGCAGCCAAAGGATATGAGAGTGGTTTCAGAAATAAATAGTGTAGATGACCCTAGAGGTCAACCCAAGGGATATCTTGATGAAGTTTGAGTAGTCAAGACACCCACGTCGTGCTGCAACGTTAAATCAGGCGCTGCTTGGGAGGCAACCCAAGGTGTCTTGCTCTTCCTACATTTGCTTTGATTTTTGTTATTTTGATCGACATTAGACCCACGCACCTAGGGTGCCACAGGTATGTTCCAACTCCCTTATTTTACTTCAGTCTAATACATTGGGGACAATGCATGCTTATTTGGTGGGGACGGAGGTACTTGCGGGTCTATATGTCCTCTTGGGGGTTTTTGTTGCCATGTTTCTTTTTCCTCAAATGCTATCATAGTAGATCTGGAATGCTTAGGTTGTTATTTATGTTTTTATTATGTGTTTTCGTGTTTAATTAGGAGGAAAATAGGGGAACATTAGTGCATTCCAAGTTTGAACAAGTTTTGAAAGTGTGATGATGCTTTTTATGTGTTTAAAGGATACCCCTCCTGAAATTTTTGTTTTGGACTGTGTGTAGTTATGATAGTTTATGACAATTATTGGATCTTGTTATGGCATTAGTATTATAGGAAGAATGACTGCATCTTAGCAATGCATGAACTGGATAGGTAGTAGTTGATAAGGTAACAGTGTGCTATGTGTGTATGATGTCATTATCAAGTTCACTTTGTGTGTGCGATCAAGAACTTACCCAGTTAGTCTTGCCTAGGTTATAGGCTAGTGATTAGGAAAGGATCATAGGCCCTTTTTGAATAAGTCCACTTTTAGCCTAAATGCCCGACCAAAAGAAGTAAGTATCCCTTGATCTCGAGTTTGAGCCTTAATTGACCTTTTTCTTTCATTAGCCTATTCACCTTCCCATTTTGGCTTACAATGAATTTGTCTTAGCCCTGGTCCTTTCTTGGACATTGTGTACCTCAACTCAGGTAAATCGCCTAAGATGAGGGTGGCTATCACAGGGGTGTGTAGCTTGATATAGGTATGAAGAAGGGGTTAGTAAAAGAAAGGAGAACAGAGTTGGATGTGAAGAATAAAGAAAAGAAGTAAAAAAATAGAGTTTACAAAATAAAAAAAGAGAAAAAAATTTTGCAATCATAAAGAAAATTACACCCAAAATATGAAAATAAATGAAGGGAGAATAAAATGAGTATGGTCGGAAAGTGGAGCCAAAAAATAGTGTAGTGTCAAGGAGGGTTAAGTCATTGTATCCATAATTACCACACTTGTCCCCAAGCCTACATTACAAGCTGATGAATGTCCTATAGTGATCCTAGTCCAACTGTCCGAAAAACTAAGGCATAGAAAATAAGGGAAAGCCTATGGTATTTCACGCACACTGTTTGAACTTCTTTGTGAGAGAGAGTGTTTTGATCCAGTCCCTATGTTGATATTCATTAGTATAATGTGAGTGTATGAGACTTCTTTATTGTGAGAGTACATTGGTTGCATTGTTAGCTGCTATTTTTTTGGATAATGTCATTTGCACATATGCTCAGTTGTTTGTTCATAATTTGATGCCATCACTTAATCCCTTCTATGAATAAGAGGGGTTCAAAATTTTTGATACCGAAAGAAATGAATCGACTGCCAAAGGTCTCTTAGGTTTCTCTTAGTTAAGCATCGAATGTGTTTATTTTGTTTTGTTCGCCTGAGGACATGTAAACATTCTAAGTTGAGGGTGTTGATGTGCCATGATTTCATGGCACTTTCGATGCTTAAAACAAGGAAAATATGCAATAACTTAGGTATGTTTGGTAGGTATGATGTGTTTTCTGTTCTATCTTACAGGAAAATAGGTTTTGGAGGCGAAATGGAGAAGACAGGAAGTAGCATGCACTAGAATGAAGTTTTTGAAGAAAAAAGAGCGGAGCTGAATTTCACCAAGTGACCCATGGTCATGACTCACGGACCGTAGGTGGACTTACGGACCGTAGGTCAAGTCCGTGAGTCAACTTCTGTAGTTGTGCATGGAGGCTTGATTCCTACGACTTGGACCCACGGTCCGTGGGTTGAGTCCACGACCTCAAGTCACGGTCCGTGGAAAGTTGTCGACTTTTTTCTCCTACATGTTTTAGGATAGGATTCATTTTGTATCTATAAATACTCCTATGTTGTCCTATGTTAGGGAGGCTATTATTACATTGTTTTGGATTCTATTACATTGTTTTGAGGTACATAAACACATTGATCTTGTAATCTCAAACATCGATTCTAGGGTTTTGATTTATATTGAGATTTTAGAGTTTTATTCTTCTTGTGAGTTCATAATTATGTTTTCATCATTGAATTCTTCTTGTGTTCTTGCAATCATGAGTAGCTAAATCTCTCAACTAGGGTTGTATGAACCATAAGGAATTAACGAAACGGTTTAAGTGTGAAGCAATTCTGAACCGATGTGGCTGCATGTATTGTTATTTCCTTTGTTATAATTGATTTTCTAATGATTGCAAACTTTGGAAATTTGTCTATATTCTAAAATTGCTCGAGAGAGAGGTAGAGATTGGGAAAAGGGAATAACAATAGAGATTTGAAGCTATCCACCTTTATCTAATAACTTGAGCCATAACAGGGATAGTTATCTGAGATCATGAACAAGGGTTAGTAGTGCGACACTCGAAGACCGAGAGGATAATAGTAAAATTCATCTAACCAAGGTCGAGAGACGTTTAGATGAACCTATCTTGTTAGATTTTGCATGCAACGCAGTGGGACAGTTTGCCAGCACAAGTACCTGGTGGAGTTAAGGAATCTTGGGGATCACAGTCCTAGTGCCTTTCTCGTATAGATCACAAATCCAACAATCAACAATTTTTACTGTTACTATTTGTTTACAAAAACCTCCTTTTTTACTTACTTGCCAATCACTCGGAAAAGCATTCGATAGTAGTTCATCCTATTCCTCGTGAGATCGACCCCAACCTAGTTGGATTCAATATTTGATTCAACAACCGCATTATACTTTTTCTGGAGGTATAGTTTGGGCGACATCAAGGCTTCAGAAAGAGGGATTTGATTGATTACCATCCATGGGTTGTATAGCTACCTTTCCAAATTCATATTTACTTATTGTTGGTAGAAATTATGATAATCGCTAGTTCCAAGTGCATTGTGGGGTAAGTATACATTACCTAGTTCTCATTTTTATTTGAAAATCTAGAGCTTGCCTTGAATGTGGTTTGAGGCAAAATTCTAGGTAGATTTTGGGTTGAGAAATGAAAGTACGTCTTCCTTGTTAATCCATAGCCTAATTGGCCTACCTAAATAATTTTTATCCCTAGTTAGCCCCATTGAACCTAAATGAATTATCCCTTATTTGCTGGTCACCGGGCTTCACCCTATAGCCTTTTGTTGTTACAATTTTTCATTTGTTCCACTTATTCCCTTTCATGCACTTAGAGAGTTGATTTGAATGCAAAAAAAATTGTGAAGTGTGAAAAAGGTAATTGTTTGAGATTGGCGGTCTTTTGAGACATTGTCGACAAAAAACAAATAGTTGAACAAAATTTAAAGAAAAAAAGAAAAGAAAGAAAAAAAAAGCAAAAAAAACATAGAGAGGGAGCAACAATATTACGTTTCCAACTCCATTTTAAAATAGGGACATAAGAAAATTATGAAAAGATTGAGAATATAAGGTTGATTGTTCAAAATGGAACATTATTGTGCTTGATCGAGGAAATAAAATATAGTGCCTAAAGAGAAATTTAAGTCTTTCTTTTCGATATGCATCCTACCTTCCCATAAGCCTACGTTACAACCTTATAAAAAGTCCTACATGATCTCAACTCAAGAACTCCTATATTAGTGGAGAACCACATTATAGTCAAGCTTATGGCAATTTCCGGTGGCTTGAGCTACTTCTTTGCTGAGAGTGAGCGAATTTTTCTATCTATGCCCTTCTTTGTTTTAGATCGATAGATTGTGTGAGATGTGGGCATATTTCTTCATTTGGTGAGACGCACTTGGAATTAGGATATATTATTGTTTCAGTTTTCAATAAGTGAACATGAGTACGCTAAAGGTTGTTGAAATCGCTGGTTTCTTACTTGATTCTTCTCTGCCAAAACATTCCCATGATTCGCTTAAAATGTTTAGTACCATATTTACTGATTTTTTTTGCTTGACAAAGAGCAAATACTTTTTCTCCTTAGCCTTTTGATAAATAATACTAGTTGTAAATATATCAATATATATATATATGGTACTTATATCAGTGTAAATTTTTCATAGATGATAGATATAAACCGAACTGGAGAAACATTGATGATAATGACACCAAACAAAGTATTGATGATCGGGATGAAAATTTTGTGAAACATGTACTGAATGAGTTGTGTCTGAATGGTGTTAAGCTATACTCGGAAACTAGTGAACGACCTTTAGGTATTACAGGTGCATGTATTCTTGAAATAGCATGAACTTGAGGTTGATTTGTCAGTTCTCGCCTAATTCCATACTTGAATACTTTCAACTATGAGATGGAATGAGTTCTTTTGATATATTCTAATATGCACGAATTACCCATAAATGTTGGAAGGCTCATTAGCGAGGCTATGGTTTTCTATCATTTCAATAGTGATTATAAATGCTTGTATTTTCCTTCGACTATAAGTCATTTGGTTTCTTTCTTTGATGTGGATTTAGAGGGTTTATCGAAGACTGCAAACACTTCAACTTTATAAATAGCTTAAATCCTCCTGTTGGTCCGACACGGACTGCAGAAGAACAGATGATTATAGACAGTCCAGAGCAAACAGAGAATGAGGTTGCACATCTTGAACATTCAGAAGTTGGTAC
This sequence comes from Capsicum rhomboideum, assembly GCA_031232105.1. Taxonomy (NCBI): domain Eukaryota; kingdom Viridiplantae; phylum Streptophyta; class Magnoliopsida; order Solanales; family Solanaceae; genus Capsicum; species Capsicum rhomboideum. The sequence continues at coordinate 101,197,495 of CP124719.1, read as the reverse complement.
CACACCTATTGCATCCCTTTCTGACAATCTGATTAGTTTGAATCAAGTATCATAAAAGCAAAGCAAAATGGCTAAAAACTTGGAAACTTTCAAAAGTGAACAAGTAAGAAAGAAAATGGTGTTATCGGAAAATATTGCTCACATAGTCAAAGTATTAGCAGAGATAAAGAATAACAAAAATTTCATTGGCCGTACTTTGAAGAATAAATATGTATATACCTTTCCCACAATCTATGTGATAGGTAATCTCATGAGTAATTTTGCTAATATTGTAAAGTCTTCTGATATTCCTAGTTTTCAGCCTCATGTAAAGTTTGTATGTCTGTTTTATGATATAACTTTTTTCTAAAAAAAAATAAAATTTAAGAATAACATGTTTTTAAATTCAGAACTATTTTCCTCTTCCTCTTTTATATTTTAAATAACTATCAGTAGTAAGAAGTACTATATTTTCTCTATAGAATATTTTTAATTTAATTTTATACATACGTTTGTGTGTATATATGTATATATACATATATATATATATATATATTGCGTTAACAAAAAAAACAATCTATAAAGAAGAAAAATTAAAATGAGGTAAGTATTTATTTTTGTTTGTTTGTATGTCTATTTTATGATATAACTGTTTTCTAAAAAAAACATTAAGAATAACATGTTTTTAATAAGTATATAGACAAAAAAAAAGTTTCTTTTTTCATAAGGTAACTTATCTAGTGTACTTTCATGAATCTCTTATCGATTGTTTTTCCATGGTCATAATATATTGAACTAAACACTTTTTCTTTTTTTGGTAAATAAAGTGGCTAAACCTTAATTGATCATGAGGCTTAAGAAAGAGGGATTTGATTGAGTACCATTTATGGGTTGTATAGCTACCTTTTCAAATTCATAATTACTTGTTGATGGTAGAAATTATGATAATCGCTAGTTTCAAGTGCATTGTGGGGTAAGTATACATTACCTAGTTCTCATGTTTATTTGGAAATCTAGAACTTGCCTTGAATGTGGTTTGAGGCAAAATTCTAGGTAGATTTTGAGTTGAGAAATGAAAGTAGGTCTTCGTTGTTAATTCATAGCCTAAATTGGCCTACCTTAATAAATTTCATCCCTAGTTACCCTAAATGAATTATCTCTTATTTGTTTGTCGTCGAGCTTCACCCCATAGCCTTTTGTTGTTACAATTTTTTATTTGTTCACCTTATTCCCTTTCAGGCTCTTAGAGAGTTGATTTGAATGCAAAAAAAAATAAAAAAATTGTGAAGTATGAAAAAGGTAATTGTTTGAGATTGGCGGTCTTTTGAGACGTTGTCGACAAAAAACAAATAGTTGATCAAAAATTTTTTAAAAAAAAAAAGAGAAAAAAAAAAAAAAAAAAACATAGAGAGGGATCTCATAAGCCTACGTTACAACCTTATAAAAAGCTCTACATGATCTCAACTCAAGAACTCCTATATTAGTGGAGAACCACATGATAGTCAAGCTTATGGCAATTTCCGGTGGCTTGAGATACTTCTATGCTGAGAGTGAGCGAATTTTTCTATCTATGCCCTTCTTTGTTTTAGATCGATATATTGTGTGATCGATATATTGTGTGAGATGTGGGCATCTTTCTTCATTTGGTGAGATGCACTTGGAATTAGGATATATTATTGTTTCAGTTCTCAATAAGTAAACATGAGTACGGCTAAAGGTTGCTGAACTCGTTGATTTCTTACTTGATTCTTCTCTGCCAAAACGCTCTCATGATTCGCTTAAAACGATTAGTACCATATTTATCGATTTTCTTTGCTCGAGGAAGAGCAAATACTTTTTCTCTGTAGCATTTTGATAAATAATATTAGGTGTAAATATATATACATATATATATAGATAGATAGATAGATAGATATGGTACTTATATCAGTGTAAATTTTCATAGAAAAATAAAAGTTCAAAAAATAGTCTATATATAAAGTATATGTTTGTCAAAACAAAAACAAAAAAAGAGGAGAAAAAGAGAAGTAAATAAATTATAAAGAAAGTCTTACCACAAACAAGTAAAACTTTACAAAGTTGAAAAGGCAATTTTTAAGGAAGTTTTGGAAAAAAAGGATTTTTTAACATCAGACTTTACACTTTCTCAATTTATTTATAGTAATATCTATAAAGTCACAACAAAAAGAGAACAAGAGAGGTAAATCTAATCTCAACAAAACAGAAATTTTTTGTTGCAGTGAAAAAAGATATTTTTTCCCACTTTATCCTTTTCAAAATCAATAAAACCCTATGTTTCCTTCATTCACAACAACGCTTGTAAATACTCTGCTTCTTCAAAAAGTTCAGTCATGGATACCACTTTTAAAAAAAACTTTTCTGTTTTTGGTCCTGTTTTTCTTGATTTCCAATAAATATATCATCTTTTCAGTCTTTTGTTCTCTCTATTTTTCACTCCCTATCCCAATCACCCCCTTTCTACACAAAAAGAAAAAAATATAATAAGATGTATACTGCAAAAAGAACACATTCGGGATGCTCTTATAACTCTAGAAAGCTCATTTTTGATCCAACAATATGGAGAGAATCTGCAGAAAATCGATCAATGGTTGAGGAGTTCGAGATTCTTTTTCCACCTTCTAATGATCCAAGGGAGCAGGAAATTTTACATACAATCTCTTCTTTGGGTTGGTCGTCTTTTGTTCAATATCTAGGAGATGAATTTTACAGCAATCTCAATGAAGTAGAACTACAGTTGTGCGATGTAAAATTGTTCCCTTTGATTCTGCAGTCATATATGATATATATAACTTGAGAAACATTGATGGTCATGACACCAAAAAGATTATTGATGATCGGGATGAAAATTTTGTGAAACATGTACTGAGTGAGTTGTGCCCGAATGGTGTTAAGATATACTCGAAAACTAGTGAATGACCTTTAGGTATTACAGGTGCGTGTATGCTTGAAATAGCATGAACTTGAGGAAGATTTGTCAGTTCTCACCTAATTCCATACTTCAATACTTCCAAATATGAGATGGAACGAGTTCTTTTGATATATTCTATTATGCACGAATTACCCATAAATGTTTGAAGACTCATTAGCGAGGTTATGGTTTCCTGTCATTTCAAGAGTGATTGTATTTTGCTTTGAATATAACTCATTTGGTTTCTTTCTTTGATGTGGATTTGGAGGGTTTATGTCACGACCCAATTTCTCAGGTCATGATGGCAACAACCATAACCCACCAGTAGATAAGTCAACTCATAATCCGAAACAGCTCGTAACGGACTAATAAGAAAAGTGGAAGCAATACTAAATGAAAATGAGAAAGAAGTCAAGAGGAAAGTAAAAATGTCCCTAAAACCTGGTGAAGTTAGTACAAAACTTGCTAATACAACAAGAGTACAAGTGAAATACAGAATAAATACATGTACAAGCCAACTCTGAAATACAAAATAGAGATCAGTCTAACAATAAGAGGGAGAGCAGGAATACTCGGAACGTTAGGAGCTCACCCTAAATCTCCAATCTATGGTTGTTCCGCACGACACACACATCAACGTCGAGAACTCATACTATAATCTGTAGGCTGTAGAAGTGTAGTATGAGTATCAAACACATGGTACTGAGTAGGCATCAGCCGACTTGAGCTCCAAAGATAATGTAAGCATAAATGATATGTAAAGCAGGAATATAACTACAGGCAGCTATCCAAGAAACTAAACATAATAATGCTAATGGAGCGATAAGGATAAACTATCCTATTCTAACAGTATTCGGGAACTAAACTTCAATATTGTATATCACTAGTCAATATGCAACTGAAGAGTGAAAAAAGGATATATAGTAGTAATACAAGGCCAAAGGATACATATAAAATATGAATGGATAGGGAGGGAGAAAGATATAGACTAACTCAAAGGTAATAACCTAAGGGAGCCAACCTAACATCTCAAGGAATCCTAACCAAGTAGGAAAGCTAATACTAGCATAATTAGGGCCTCTAACCAAAGGATGACTAAACATGAGATAATATAACAGTAACATATCTTACTATGAGCAAGAAAAAGGAATCAGAAACGTACCGACAATCTCTGATACAAATCTATAATCATCCTGTCACGAACTAACCATAATAATAATAACAATAAAGTAACTGGCTAGTCCGGATAAACAATAACCTAACCGGGCCCCATAAGCCCGAAAGGTCCAAGCAAGCACTCAATAAACAATTGTTTTGCAGAGAAAATGACTTTTGACTTGTTTGGATTCGAAAACTTAGGAAAAAGTTTCAAACTCAATTTTGAAAATAGAGTCGCCACTAAATTTAATTTAGGAAAATTAAGAAAACCTTGAGGAATACTTAAGAGATTTAAAGAGAAAAATCTTTAAGTCTTAAAAGATCCGGGTAGGCGGTTCCTATTAATACCCCGAGAAAAATTTTAAGGCATTCGGGGTATCCGTTAACTTGCGGTTGTCCGGGCTATTTGAAAACATCTTTTGACTAACTTTTGAAAGGAAATTTATTTTTATTTAAAAAATAAAGTGATTAAAGGAAAATTTGTTGAAAACTTTATGCAAAACAAGATTTTTTTGACAACCTAATGGGGAATTTAACTAAGTTTAAAGAAAAAGAGTTAATGAAAAATATCAACAAAAATAAATAAAGAAGGAAGAAAGAATTTGGGTTTAGGCACTCTAAGCCCAAACCCCTAAACTTGCCCAACACTGGACTATTGGGCTTGGCCCATCTCTGCAACTTGCACCTGTCCTAAAACTAAAATATCTGAGCTTTTGGCCCACAACATGTCCTAAGCTATTCTTTGGACCTTTGAGGCTCGAAACCTACTTCCCCTGTATTAAATTACAAATTTGGCTTCGAGGCCTATAAATCATAAATTTTTTTGAGACTTTTAAGTCTAAAAAATGCCACAGTTTCCAATCATGGGCTTTGACCCATTTCTCTTCGACCTGTCCATCAATCCCTTTTGAGAGTTGGGATGGGGCGACTCGAGAGGAAAGGGAATGGACCTCAATGGCCCATTAAAGAAATGCAATAAGAAAAGCCTATATCAGGCTCGGACAAGTTTCACATGCAAAGGAAAAGCGAAGAAATTAATATATGCTCCAAACTAGAGAATTAAATAAAAATATAACAAACTAACAAAATGACATGGATCATAATAAATACTCAAAGTCTAGTAAGAATCAGTCAGATGCACTCAAATTGAGTTTGGAAAAAATATATATACACTTGGAAGGATGTAATGTAACAGTGAAAAAATCAAACAGTTAAAGCTCATATTTTAATTTGAACAAGTGTCATATTTTAAAGGCATGAACACAGATTTAAGAAAAGCAGAGATAAAGAAAGTGACTATTACAATACTATTACTCATCCCAATCAATTTGAAAACATAATTATACTTCAGATGGAATTCTTCATTTAGTATTTGTGCTTCAAAAGTGGCCTCCAAGAAAGAAAAAAGAGAGTAAAACAGAGATGTGGAAGGTAAGGGAGAGGCAATATCACTTGAAGCCAAACAATATAATAAAGTGGAAAAAAAAAGGAAAAGATTGGCCTTACTTAAATAAAAGATAAAAAGAAGATACCACCATTGAGTGAACTAGTTACCTAGAGATAAGCAAGATGAATTGTTTTATATCTTAAAGAAGAGCACATCACAGTAACATGGCAGCCTTAACATGTTTATCACAATCCCTACTATGTCCTACTAGCAAAATATGTTCTACCAGAATAAGACTACGAAACATTCATTAAAGGCTAAGAACCAAGCGAGACCTTAAAGCACTCTAGTGAATAATTCATCCAAAATGTCCGATAAGAGACAAGACACAACCTTTGAGACCACAACTGGACTATAACTGACTACCACATGTCCAAGCAAAATGAATCAACAAATGAATAGAGAAAGCTCAAAGAGAAACAAACTTTTAACTATTCAAATCAATTTGATGACCTTAAGCTACCTTTATCCTCTATTTGACCATTCGTGTTGGACTATGAATGAAAAAATCACTGAGGATTCATTAGGCTAAAAAAATGAACTAAATGAAAGATAAAGCAGGAAAGCATATGACCAAACGAAGTAGTGGATGAAAACCACCATTGCAGACTAAAGCTAACAGTAGATTAACAGCTAATAAATGACACTTCAGTAAAGTAATGAACTTCAGGAATTTACATGAGAAAATATGAGGCTAAGGAATTAACTAGACCACACAACAACAACAAACATAACTTCACTTTCACGAAAATCCTATGGCCTTCATAGCCTCTACAACACATAATCCTACCATTATTATAAAAAAAAAATAGCTATTAATACGAAGAAGAAGAAGAAAACTAACTAAAGAAATAATGAGATAAAGATGTATTTACCTTTTTCGAAGCAGCAAAATGGGACTCCAACTATCATCGAAATCTCTACCACCACCGAAAAAGACTACTTATCATCTGAATTCTAGGCTCAATGGAGTCTTAAAAAAATTATGACCGGGATTAAACCGAAGACCCTTTTTTGAAAATCTTTTTCACTCGAGAGTTTTTATGGTATCCAAACTTTTTTGCTCAAAAGCTTTTCAATCCTTGAGACTTGGAGTTTTCAGCTCCAACAGTGGGCTATTTATAGGGAAACTTTGGCATTGATTTTTGGGTTCCCGTCGATATGGGAGAGGAAAAAATCAGGGGCGTTTTGGGATTTATCAAGGGATTTTCAATTCAAGATAAGGATAAGAATTGTAACTCATCAAATGCTGATTTTCGGATTTGGAGGGGAAAATCAAATTGAGGAAAATTCAAAATTCTTTCCCCGCCCAATAGAAAATGGATGAATTGGTACCATAATGGCGAGGATTCCGTGATTCTTGGGGAATATCCTCTTGAAACGTTGGAGAAACAACGTCTATTGCCACCTGAGGAAAATTCTAGAATTTTCTCAATTCTTCGATGCTACAAAGACATGTGATAATCACATGGTGTACGAACCAAAGGGGAGGGTTAGACGATTTGAGTGGGAAAGAGGGAAAATTGGGGTTTTGCTGGTGTTTAGCTACTGTTTCCGCATTGTGTTGATGATATTGTTCAATGTTGTTGTGTGTTGAATCAGGTAAAGGAGAAGGGGTTATAAGGTGTGGGCTGGGTCGGCTGTTGGGTCGGTTGTGGTGGCAGGTGGGCTGATAATGTTATTGGGCTAGCAGATTGGGTTAAGGGTAAGGGTAGAATTAGGATTTAGGCTATTTATCAAATAGCCAAATAGATTAGGGTTTAGTCAACTTCATTTAAATTTTGGACAATATTGAAAATCAATTGGCCAATTGCATTGCAATTGTAGCCAATTTGATTTAAGTTAAGGCCAAATTTAATGAGTTGGCTAAATTGAATCGTAATCCGACACGAATTAAGTACCAATTTAATCATGAGTTTCTTGGTTTTACAAAATTAAATAAATATTTTCTAAATAAAACATTTTTTAAGAAAAACACATTTTAAAATCAAGATTTTCCTTTTTGAACTAATTTTCCAATACAAGTTTTGATTAAAAGTCGGTTCTCGATAAAAATAGTTATTTAAGTAACAAAAAATTATACGATCTCATACATACGAATACGAAAACATATAATCGCTACTTAAAATGAAAAAATTAACCCGGATACATATTTTGAAAAGTTTTTATTCAGATAAAATAATATTTTAATTTATTTAAACTCGAAGCAACTCAGGACTAAATTTAGTCGTGGAGGGAAAAAATTAGGTGTCAACAACTGCCCCTTCCCTTTGGGTAGAGTGAATAAAAGTAATCCTGGGCAAAGGAATTTTGACGTTCCTAATTTTGTCCGACCACAAATCTGTTTCTCAAAGAGGTTGGTTTTTGCATGAATTTCAAGGAGTTATGGCCGGACCCCGGTGTCGGGTTACCTACATATCTCATACTGCATGAGAATTCAGGCCATTTGTAGTTCATATTGTGTGATTTTAGGGAATCATACTGCTTGTAGTTCGAATCGATCTTCTGATATCGGCAATGATCTTGTGCATATGACCTCAGGTAAGTCTTGCGCATCTTCCATACCGATATGACTTACAGATATCCCTTAAATTTTCAATCTTTGGGTAATCTTGCATATTATCCGATGTTGGATGTGAGATGACTTACAGACGTCCTTTGAGTTGACGGTCTTCTGGGTGATCCTGTGCATTATCCGATCTTGGATAAAAAATGGCTTACAGATATCCCTCAAAGCGTCAGCCTTTCAATTAATCCCACACATTGTCCGACCTTGCATGCGATGTGGCATATGGATATTCCTTAAATTGTCAATCTTTGGGTAATCCTGCACATAATCTATCTTAGATATGTTGTGGCTTTTAGAAAAACCCCAGATTGTAAATATGGTAATCTTGCACATCAATCGATAAGGATTTAGTTGTGGCTTACAGATAACCTTCGAGCTGTTGATTTTTGGGTAATCTCGCATACTATCTGGTTAGGATGTTGTTGCGATTTATGGATGACCTATGGACTATCAACTTTCAGGTAATCTAGCACACTATCCTGCCTCAAATATTATGACTTACAGATGACCTTTAGATTGTCAACTTCTAGAAAGTCTAGTTTGTCGTCCGTCTTCGGATAACGACTTAAGGAAGTCCCTTTGGATCATGTACTTCTTCAACTTTGATATGTTCTTGCATTCAAATACTGGTACATATAGTGCTGAAATATCCTCGATGCTGGGCTACATCACCTTTTGTGTGGTCCACAGATATATAAAATACTGAGATATCCTCGATGCCAGATTATGTTATCTTTGCATGGTTATTGGATATAGGTGCTCCAAAGTATCTTCCAATGCCAGAACTTATTGTCTGGGCATGGTGAGCAATTGCAGAGACTTATCTTAATGGTATAATGGCCCTCTTGGTATGGCCTTCTCAGTAATGATGTGCAATGGAATGCAATGGGCCTCTCAGCATGACCCTCTAGGTATGGAATGAAATGTCCCTCTAAGCATGGCCCTCTCGGTATGACCCTCTTGGCATGGAATAAAATGGCCATCTCGGCATGGGCCTCTTGGCATGGAATGAAATGGCCCTCTTGGCATGGCATGATATGGCTTTCTTGGCATGGCATGATATGGCCCTCTTGGCATGGCCCTCTCAGCAGTGATGTACTATGGCATGCAATGCAATATAATGAGATGGAATGGCATGCGATGCAATATAATAAGATAAAATGGCATGCAATGCAATGTAATGGGATGAAATAGTATGCAATACAATGTAATGAAATGGTATGTTATGCAATATAATAGGATGAAATGGTATGCAATGCACTGTAATAAGATGAAATGGCATGCAATGCAATATAATGAGATGAAATGGCATACAATGCAATGTAATGGGATGAAATGATACGTTATGAAATGTAATGGGATGAAATGACATGTAATGGTAGTTTGAAGATAAGATTCACCTAAGTTTGTTTGTCAGTGTGTTTGGCTTTTCTGCATAGACCTGTACTTAAGGTAAATGGTTAGTAGCCACAGTGTCTCTTTTGTTGGCGACCACAGTCAAACTTTATGAAAATCTAAAAGACCAATACTTAACATTATAATCTGAATGACTTCGTATGCCATTAATTTTCTCCTTTTGAGGGAGTATTAAAACAGCAAGTCAATCATATGTAAACAAATGGCTGAAATCCTCTTTCTGGAGACAAATCCAATACCGTTTTCAAACATTATATGTTTATTTCATCATGTGGAAGATCTGAGGAGGACATCTTTGCTCTTTGGGTGATCTATTTGACCACTCCATTGCCATTCTGACTCCATGGAGTATTCCTGCGCTCAAGGTAACTATTTAGTAGACACAAAGTCGCTTTTGCTAGCGACTATTTTTGTAAAAGGTATTAAATAGATCAGATGCTCTTGCTTGTCATCCATATCCTCTTTTGAAATGGGATAGACAAACTAAGAGCTTTTGATTCTAATTGAGCGATTGAACCCGGCTCTAGGGCCAACCATAAATATCATTCTTGAGCATCTCATGGTTCGATACAGTTCCTGGTTTGCTTAGGGGATTTTTTGAAGGAGACCCTTATTTTGTGCATTGATCCCTGCATCCACAGAAAAATTGTTAGTTTTGAGTGAAACTACTCCGTGTTGACCTCCCTCGATCTTTGATTTGCTTCTTGTCATCTTTTGGGTTCTCTGTTATACTTGGACTTCTGCCTTGACTCCCCGTAATAGATGTAAGGCAAAACTAGTCAAGTAGAAAACATATATAGATTTTTCAAAAATAGTTCGACTTTTGAAAAACTTAGTTTCAAAAAACTTGTGTAAAAGCCTTTAGAAAATCTTTGTCAGTCATGTCATGTGTTAGCTCAACGAACGTCTCCCACTTGAGGCCTGGCTATGTCTGACATCCAATGAAGGATCTCCAAAAAATCATTGTTGTTGTTGGGGGATTTCAATAGCATAATTTTGTAGAAGCTTGTCATAGCTGGGAATTTAGTCTATCTGGACTCTATCGTAGCTGGTGATATTTGAAGTTGACTCTGAGATCTCGGTGCTGGGGAATTTGGAATTCATTCCAAAGTATTAGTGGAAATTTTGAGGATCTCCTCAAAAAATTTGCCACAGTTAGATACTATTTGAGACGATCTCGACTTGTGGGGATCTCTAGACTTTCTCACAAAATCTTTGTTGGTTTCCATTCTCTTTGCCGAAAGATGATCTTCTTCTTCAAAATTTTCAAGATTCCTTCTCAAAAAATTTTCCCCAGTTTCTATTTCTTGGGGTGATATGACCGAGTCATTGGAGCACCTACGTATCCTATTGAAGCAGAAATCAAGTTAAACGTAGTTCAGGACTACACTAGGGAGACATAGAAAAAATCTAAAGGGTTGACCGAAGGCGACATAGACCGCCTACGTATCTCATTCTTGAGAATTCAGGCCAAACGTAGTTCGAACATAAAAGGGAAGGATACATTTTCCTAAGGGGTTGATCGAAGCAGACATAGGCCGCCTACGTATCACATTCTTGAAAATTCAAGTCAGACGTAGTTCGTACATAAAAGGGAAGGATATGTTTTCCTAAGGGGTTGAACGAAGCCGACATAGGAAAGCAATACAAGGAAAAGACCTTCCTCGCTCTAGGTTAGGCTTTCCTTGATTCTCAAATTCTTTGGTTCTTCTGTTGACTATTCTATGACCATTGTCTTCCATTCGTCATTATCTTCCTTAATTTGTTCATTTTTCTCTTGACATGACATGACATTGGCAAGTTTTAGATTTTTATTACTTTTCCATAAATAAGGCAAGTTAGATAATATCAAGTAGATAACAAAATAAATAGTAAAGATTTTCGCAATAGGGGAGGTTTTTATCGAAATTGAGAAAATATTTACAAACTCTGGCTATGGCCCGCACGAGTGTGGGGCTATACCTTTTGGAAAGCATAAAAAGTGAAAGAGAAGTAAATAAACTTAAAGGGTGGGTATCGGGCCTCATCCGTACTACCACTAATTTTGTAGAAAATTAACTTTCATCTTTCTATCTACCTATTGATCGGGGAGTAATAAGTGGTATGGAAGTCCAGTTTAAAAACTTTTCCTCTAGTTCAGCTTCCTTATTTTTGGCTATCTTGGGGAATTCTTCTATGGTAGCATCACACTCTTCAAACTGATTCCCTATTCCATCCTCAATACCATTGCTTATAGATTTGGGATATGACTGGTAGAGTTCAGGCCGTTTCTGAGACAACTCTTAATCTTTCTTCTTTGCTTTCCTTTCATACTCTTCACTTGGAATATGCTCTAACCCATACTTGAATAGTCTTTTTGAGATCACAATCGACTGAATGATTTCATCTGAATTCATTCTAAGGCCACGTCTAGGTGTTTTAAAGCACCTTTTTAGCATAACGGTGGTCAACATTTTCTAGACCGAAGGCATTGGCTTGTGAGAAGTTGGTTGTCTCTCAGTGGCATCCACAATCTCTACTATGTAGGAGTTGCTTCCTCTTAGGACATATTTAATCTCGAAAACGTACCTGTTTGGCTAGCTCAAGTAGTTTCCTTCATCATGGATGACTATTTCTTAATTTATCCATACAACCTTCAACAATTGGTGCAATGTTGAAGGAACGACTCCTGTTGTATGGATCCATGTTCTTTATAAGAGCATATTATAGCTTGCAACATTATCCATCACTTGAAATTTAAATTGGAATTTTGAAAACCCTATCTGAGGGGTACAGCTTGAGTTCCCTAATGACGTCTTTGTGAACGTCAAAAGTTCCCATATTGACTTTTCGTTGACGTATTTTGCCCACATCATAATTGAATTGAGTCCAAGTATATAATGAACAGACATTAAGACATGATCCATTAACAATCAATGCCTTGTTAATGATCTGATCCTGGCATCTAATATTGATATATAATGCTTCGTTATACATAATTCTCTCGAAGGGCAACTCATCATTACTGGAGCTCATGCGATAATTCTCTACAGGCATAGTTAGAACTTCCATTAGAGCCTGTTTGTTCTCATAAATAATGCCCAAACAGGGCTCTGAGTTAGGATCTTTTCCAAGTGCTTCTCAGCGGAATACTCCCTATAATGCATCCATCTCCAGAATTCTTCACCTTCATCTTTAGAAATTGGTTGTTTCTGCACACTCTTCTTATAGGTATCATTGGCCAGCTTTTCAGGAGTGTAACGCCTTTCTAATATAGTCATTCCGTGTACAGCAATGATTTCTACCACAAACTTCTATATCAGTGTCAAGGCCCGATGTGGTGCCATTAATATAGTGAACTGAGTATTTTCGCTGAAATTTGAGGTAGCCATAACTTTTTCTATCTCATTTGTTTCCTTGGGACTCGCCGGAACCATAGACTTATTTATTAGCCACTCTTTTATGTTACCTCGATAGTGACTCCCCCATGATTCGGGAGTGGGTTATTAGTAACATTTGGTGGCACTATCTAAAGTGAGATGAACTTCTAGTAGATCAAGTTTTGTATTTTATGCTTCAAATTAACACATTTTTCAGTATCATGCCCGAAGCCCCCGAAGTGATAAGCACAGTATCGGTCGGCTCTGAAGGACTGAGAGTTGGCATTACCAAGCTTGGGTGGAATAGGATGGATAAGTCCCGCCACCTTCAATCTTTAGAACAATTGAGCCCTAGTTCTAGTCAAGATGCTGAAATTCCTGGGAATATTCTTTTCAAATTTCATACATGGAGGGTTATGGCTTTTTTGGTTGACACGGGGAGGGACAAGATAAAACTTTCGATTAACTGGATCCCTTCGGCACACTTTGGAATTTCGGGGATGATCTTGATAAATGGGTTGATAATTTGGTAATGGAGCTTGTTAATTTGGTTGATTGACTGGGTAATTTAGTCATGGAGATGGGAGCCTAGATCTGATACAGAAAATAGATTCAGGGTTTTGAAAAGATGTAGAGTAGATTGATGATGATGGTGCTTCTTGAAGCAAGATGACCTTTTGGTCAATTAAGTCTTGAATCTTGTTCTTCAAATTGATGCAATCTTCCGTAGTATGTCCAATACCTCCCAAATGATAAGCACGGCGTCGGTCGAATCTATAACATTTTATATGGGTGTTGATAATTTTCGGGTCGATCGTTTGGATCAGTCCAATTGCTTGCAACCTTTTAAAAAGCTGTGCTTGAATTTAACCAAAGGGATAAACACTCGAGGAAGTTTCCTCTTATGGTTTGGACAAGAGATTTTATATTGGTATATCGATGGATTCATCTGGGGATATGTCTGGAGATTTGGACAGAAAGCGTTCAAAGTATGAGGATTTGTTTGGAGGTTTTGGTATAGTAGAGATGTTTGATACTTTGGAGGTGGGGTTTGATATTTTGGGGGAGGAATTGGATATTTAGTTTGGACATAAAAGACAGGGTAGGAGTTTTGTGTAGCTGGAGACCCAGGATCGACTACGATCAAAGCGTTAGCCGAAATGGCCAAGCTGGCCATATCTTTTGCTCGTTGCGCTTCTTCTTGGAGTTCTTCCAATTTCCTATTCAATTCAGCAATCCTTTCACTTTGTGTCTTTATTATAAGATCCTTGACAGTAATATCAGTCAGAGCATTTCCATCATTACTACCAGTCATTTTTTTTTTCCTGTAACGAGCAATGGTTAAGAGAAGAATCTTTATTCACTTTTGATCTTTTGAAGTAGGGATGTTCCGCCATTTTATATCAACACAGAGCAGTTTGTATTACCTGTAAAGTAAAAACAACTCAAAGACCGACATGTTAGATCCTGTTAGTGATAAATAGTGCAAGATAATTAGGTAGGAAGTAAACAAATAAAGTTGTCTCTCATCGTAGGCGAATTGATCCATAGGGTAATAATGACTCGGGGATTTCAATGAATAGGATTTTGCTCATTGATTTATCTAAGTGGATTCTATCAGGAAGGTCTAATACTTCTTCTTCTGTCCTTATGCCTTCTTTCGCCGAAGTGGGGGATAATAGAGGTTTTTAAAGATAGGGGTCGGGTTGAAAGGTTTCCTACGTATCTCACGAAGGAGAAATCAGGCCCTACATAGTTCGAATAGTTGTAAAAAGGATTGTTTTCATTTCATTTCATTCACTTAACTTCATTAAATTAGGAAAAGTATATACAAGGAAAATAAAAACTTGTTACACTTAAATCTTGATTCTAGAAAATGGAAAATTCTTCTGCGCTCTTTGGCCCTCTTCTGCCTTATGGATGGTCTGGCACGAACTCCACGTGGATCTTTCCAATTCTAATCAAGTTCTCTAAATCAAATCAGAAATCAAGACACTTCCCAATGGAATGTCCTTTGATTCCACTATGATAATGACAGATGGCATCACCCTCCCTCCATTTTACAGACCCTTTTTTTCCTTTCTCTCGACTGGATAGAGGACTTTTCCTTGGACCAATTTGGAATAGATGTCCCTATAGTTATCCTTAAAAGTAGTGAATTCCAAATGATGAATTGTGACACCACTAGTGATGGGTGCCCCTAGTTTAATCCTATCACATGCCAGCATAGTATGTGGTCCATACAAGTGAGCAATTTCTCCGCTATTGATCAAGTCACATATTTTGGCTTTTAACAGGCGACATTCATCTGTGGTATGACCTTTCTGGAGTAAATGGTAAGCACATCTTTTGTATTTATTCTTGGGATCACATTGAGGTCCTTGAATCTTGATTGAGCACAAAATTCCCATAGTCTGCAAAAGTTGTTAAATTCCAATTATCTTAGCAACCACTTCAAATTCCATGGCTAGTTGTTTGATCTCTATAGCGAGGTCTCTTTTTGGCATTTTCTCCCTTTTTCTCAACATTTGGTCCAATATAGTGCTTTTTGCTTTGGTTAGGGCAGTTTGTTCCTCCAATTCCCTATTGTTTTCCATGGCAACATCCTATTCTTGTGCAATCAATAGATCGACTTTGCCAATCTTTCTTTTGGTCACAACAATCTTCTTAACCATTTTCTTATTTTCCACCGTTAGCATCTCCTCTATTTTGTTTAACTTCACCAATCGCCTCTTGGCTTGAGAAATTCTCCTATCGCTCTTTTTAGTCCTTCCTATAATGGCTTCTTTTGAGTTTATAGTCAACCTTCTTGAAATGGTAGGTATAACTTTAGGAATTTTTAAGAATGCTTGCGGACTTGTCTGAGAGACTTGGGAAACTTGGAGTATTTTGGTCGGACTTTTGTATAGTGAGTGTATATTTTTGCTCAAAGAGGCTCTAAAGTAAGAGTGGATCAATCCGCCTTTGATTCAAACAATATAACACATATAAGCCCATAAAACAGTTTATATCACACAAGCATAATAATGTGCGTGTCCTATTTGAGGGACCTTTTTTAGCCAAAGGTGAGCCTAAAGATTGTTTGAAAAGACGTATGTGTTGTTTTTAAACTATTTCATTACCCCAAAATAGGTATCAAAGATTTTCCCAAAAGGAATACAAAGTTCGTCAATAAGGGGGTACATTTTAAAGAAAATGGGGATAAACGCAAAGAAAGCTCGGATAGGGAAAAACAAGCTAACCCATGCAGGGTATTTTGGGAACATGAAGAATACATAAAAAGTGAGCCCACACAGGGGCGAGAACCAGTGTGATCTTGAAGACAATCCTTCCCTCATTATTATTCTTTTGTATTTCTTCGGGATCTCCCCAGCTATATTGGCTCCTCTAATACCATGCTCAAACCATGATGTCCTACAAAACAAGTAAATTTTTAGGCCCCACCCCAGGACAATGGTCCGGTTACAACACATACGTCTTTTCGAATAGCACATAATTGAATGCAGTGTTGATGGATCGTGAACCCTTTTGAAAGATTTGGTAGTTATTCTAATGGACTTAACATCCCCGGGATATTAAGACGTCCTTGGCTAATGCTTAATTATCGGGATTTGGCTTTGATCTATCCTAATTTTGCTAGAGTTGGATTTTCAAAAGAGAATTGGGAACCCGGGCGGACTACTGCGGGCTGAGACGATAACAAGTGCCGGATGACCTGGCTAATCATTTCATCATCTCGAGAAATTTGGTTTCTTAGTAAAGGAAATGACGTCAAAAGATGCGTAATCATTGGTCCCTAATGCATTCTATATTTTACCAATTGGTGGAATCGGTATGCCATGAAATGCAATAATTATATTAACAAGAATTAAAACAAGTAAACAAATAAATATTACAAATTCCAATAGTTAGTCAAATAAAGTTAGTTTCAACTATTTGTTTAGAACCTAATTGAAATTCCCCAGCAAAGTCGCCATTTCTATTTTGCGGAGAAAATGACTTTTGACTTCTTTGAATTCGAAAACTTCGGAAAAAGTTTCAAACTCAATTTTGAAAACAGAGCCGCCACTAAATATAATTTAGGAAAATTAAGAAAACCTTAAGGAATACTTAAGAGACTTAAACAGAAAAATCTTTAAGTCTTAAAATATCCGGGTAGGCAGTTCCTATTAATACCCCAAGAAGATTTTTAAGGCATTCGAGGTATCCGCTAATTTACGGTTGTCTGGGCTATTTGAAAACATCTTTTGACTAACTTTTGAAAGGAAAGTTATTTTTATTTAGAAAATAAAGTGATTAAAGGAAAATTTGTTGAAAACTTTATGCTTCCCCTGTATTAAGTTACAAATTTGTCTTCGAGGCCCATAATAAAACAAATTTCCAAAAAATTTAAGTCTCAAAAATGCCACAGCTTCCAATCACGGGCTTGACCCATTTTTCTTCAACCTGTCCATCAATCCCTTTAAGACTAGGGATGGGGCGACTCGAGAGGAAAAGGAATGGACCTCACTGGACTATTAAAGAAATGCTATAAGAAGAGCACATCACAATAACATGGCAGCCTTAACATGTTTATCACAATCCTAACTATGTCCTACCAGCAAAACATGTTCTATCAAAATAAGACTATGAAAAATTCATTAAAGGCTAAGAACCAGGTGAGACCTTAAAGCACTCTTGAGGATAATTCATCCAAAATGTCTGATAAGAGACAAGACGCAACCATTGAGACTATAAATGGACTATAACTGACTACCACATGTCCAAGCAAAATGAATCAACACATGAATAGATCAAGCTCAAAGAGAAACAAACTGTTAACTAGTCAAATCAATTTGATGACCTTAAGCTACCTTTATCCTCTACTTGACCAGTCGTGTTGGACCATGAATCAAACAATCACTGAAAATTCATTAGGCTGAAAAAAATGAACTAAATGAAAGATAAAGCAGGAAATCATATGACCAAACGAAGTAGTGGATCAAACCCAACATTGCAGACAAAAGCTAACAGTCGACACTTAGGGAAAGTAATGAACTGCAGGAATTTACATGAGAAAATATGAAGCTAAGGAATTAACTAGACCACACAACAACAACAGACATAACTTCACTTTCATGAAAATCTTATGGCCATAATAGCCTCTACAACACGTAATCTTACCATTATTATGTAAAATAGCTACTAATACATAGAAGAAGAAAAATAACTAACTAAAGAAATAGCGAGAGAAAGATGTGTTTACCTTTTTCAGAGCAGCAACATGGGACTCGAACTATCATTGGAATCTCTACCACCACCAGAAAAGCCTACTTGTTATATGAATTCTAGGCTCAACGGAGTCTTACAAGATTTTAGATTGGGATCAAACCGAAGACCCTTTTTTCAAAATCCTTTTCACTCGAGAGTTTTTGTGATATCCAAACTCTTTTGCTCAAAAGCCTTTCAACCCTTGAGACTTGGAGTTTTTATCTCCAACAGTGGGGTATATATAGGGAAACTTTAAAATTGATTTTTGGGTTCCTGTCGATATGGGAAAGGGGAAAATCAAGGGCGTTTTGGGGATTTCTCATGGAATTTCGAATTCAAGATAAGGATAAGAATTACAACTCATCAAATGCTGATTTTTGGATATGGAAGGGAAAATCAAATTGGGGATAATTCAAAATTCTTTCCCTAACCAATAGGAAATGGGATGAATTGGTACCTTCATGGTACGGATTCCGTAATTCTTAAGGAATATCCTCTTAAAACGTAGGAGAAACAACGTCTATTTCCACCTATGGCAAATTCTAGAATTTTCTCGATTCTTTGATGGCACAAAGATACATGATAGTCACATGATGTATGAACCAAAAGGGAGGGTTAGACGATTTGAGCTGGAAAGAGGAAAAATTGGGGTTTTGCTGGTGTTTAGTTTTTGCTGTTGCATTATGTTGATGATATTCTTCAATGTTGTTGTGTGTTGAATCGGGTAAAGGAGAAGGGGTTATAAGGTGTGGGTCGTGTCGGCTGTTGGGTCGGTTGGGGTGGCAGGTGGGCTGATAATGTTATTGGGCTAGTAGATTGGGTTAAGGGTAAGGGTAGAATTAGGATTTAGGCTATTTATCAAATAGCCAAATAGATTAGGGTTTAGTCAACTTTATTTAAATTTTAGCCAATATTGAAAATCAATTAGCCAATTGCATTGCAATTGTGGCCAATTTGATTTAAGTTAAGGCCAAATTTAATGAGTTGGCTAAATTGAATTGCAATTCGACACAAATTAAGTACAGATTTAATCCTGAGTTTCTTGGTTTTACAAAATTAAATAAATATTTTCTCAATAAATCACTTTTTAAGAAAAACACATTTTAAAATCAAAATTTACCTTTTTGAAGTAATTTTCCAAAACGGGCTTTGATTAATAGCCGGTTCTCGATAAAAGTAGTTATTTAAGTAACAAAAATTATACGATCTCGTATATACGAATATGGAAACATATAATCTCTACTTAAAATGACCAAATTAACTCGGATAGATATTTTGAAAAGTTTTTGTTCGGATAAAATAATATTTTAATTTATTTAAACTCGAAGCAACTCTGGACTAAATTTAGTTGTGCAGGGAAAAAATAAGGTGTCACCAACAGTAACCATAGCTTGTACCTATACATCTCACCATAAGACCAATAGATATAAGCACCAAACAGTCATACTAGTGATAGGCAATGCATATGAATGAATGAATGAATGAAACATAAATCGATAATACCATATCCAAACCAAGTGGCATAACATACCAAGTGTATACACCTCCTCCAACTCAGTAGCTCGCAAAGGCGGGACCTACGACGACCATCCTTCTCTAGAAATATGGCTCACAGATGAAGGGGCCCATAGGGGACTTGGGATATCTGTATACACTGCCTAATCCCGAACCAGGACTTCCAGTAACCATCATAATCAATCTACTCTGTCCAGTACCAGAGATATATATATAAGTATAATAATTGCTCGGACTCAAACTGAGACTAAAAGAGTATAAATATGTAAGTTCATTGCCCAAGATCGAGTTTGGGACTAAATCGCATAATATTGTAAAAAGGGTTGAAAAATCCCTCGAATAAAGTAAATAGTAGTGGTAAAAGAGTGGATTAATAATGGACCGAAATCAACCTCGATTTGATTTCCAAAATAGCATATTTAGTTCCAAAATCATAGTTCATTAAATAAGGTGGTAAGATTCCCGTTGTAAAAGAATCCATTTTAAAAGTGAAAAGTGGGAATAAATTCCTTTTTAGAAAACAGTAGTAAAATCAAGGTTTTAGTTGGAATCGTACCACTAAGTGAGCATAAATGTGCCTAAAATTATGCATTCCATCACCAGTATCTAAACAATACAACCATAAGCGCCTAAGCGTCTATAAACTAGAATCATGTCCCCTTTAGGGATAAAATACCCACCTGGAATCCAATTGGTATCGTAACCACGGCCTCAGACCCAACAATACATAACTAGCATGATAATAGCACCATAAGCTGGGATGCTATGGTCCAAATCACTAAGTCAAAGGTATACCTTATACTAAAGGATCCTTAACATTAATCTATGGTTAACATGTCTATAATCAAGGATAATAGGGTTCTATGGCCATAACGAGTATTCTATGCCAAGGTTCGGATAACATTTCTATCCCAAATTCCCTAATTAGGTTAAGTCATAATATACTAGTCATAATACCCTCTTATAATCCCTACCTAGCATGCAATCTATACAATACACAATCTAGTAGAGGAAAATAAACCGAAGTCTACCTCGTTGCCGAACGCAAATGTTGAATCACCCATAATTGTTCGTCCTTTATCCATGATCCTAAAATATTGCCATGCTATCAAATTAATAATCTACATGTTAATAGGAGTAAAATGATACCATATTGCAATATAATACTCCGAACCCAAAATCGGGTCAAAAATGGATCCATGGTGCCTGCTAATGAAATCCCAAAATTGAATCCGTCACGAGGTCCCTTGAAGTACAAGGAATGTGTTCTCAAAAGTTGAGCATGAATGGAGTACAAATCGGGGCTCAAATCAGCCCGCAAAGTTAAGGAATCAAAGACCTAAATTCTAGGAATCAACAAAGAAAAGGACGGAATTTAATAGGGAAAAACAACGGGAAATGAACAAAGGTTGTTAAATTAACTGACCTTAGTCTCAATGGGAGATTCCCCACTCTTTTCCAAGCTCAGAGCCCTAAAAATGGCGAAATGGGGATTGAAAATGAATAAGAAATTGGGAAAGCAACATATATACTGCCTAGGCAACTGGCCTTCGCAAACGCGAGGGCCATGGGTCGCGAACGCGAGGGCCAAGAGTCGCGAATGAGCTTACGAGGATTGCCCTTAGTGAATGCGGTCAAGAGGTCGTGAACACTAAGGGAAACGGGTCAAAGGACCGCGAACGCAACACAAAGTGGCCGCGAATGCGATAAGTAGAGGCAGATCGGGTCGCGTAACTTTCATCTTGAATGCGATGGAAGGGATCGTGAACACGAAGGTTAATAAGTTGACCCTTCGCGAATGTGTCCTTCTCCTCATGATTGTGAAGAGTAAAATGGGCCTGCACCAGATCTGAAAAACCAGCAAAATGCCTAAGTCCTAACGGTCTCCGACTGGGAGCTCGAGATTTGTTCAAAACCCCATTCACATAAACAAACTATGCTACGATGCCAAATTTGACATTCCAGACTCAACGAAACCATTGAAATTTCCAATAGAGGTCATTTCGATAAAAAGTAGGCCCCATACCTATAGTTCCATTTTTATCAAATCTACCCAATAGTCCAAAATGAGTTTGAAAGCCTCGGGACCCAGAACAAAGGTCCCCCTAGCCTAAAATCAATGTTCTAGAGCTGATGGAGCTGTCGGAATTCTCATCTGAGTTTGTTTACTAGAAGTTTTGGTCTGTGACCAATTCCTTAACAGCGAAAGCTCCAAAACAAATAAATGAACTGTCTGAAAATCGAACTGATATTTTCGACAAGTGATAAATGACCTGTAGCCTCTATGGGAAGATACAAAATACCTAAAATGCATAGAGATCGAGAAAATGACATAGAGGATCATTACAATATCCACTACTAAAAGGACTTTCGTCCATGAAAGTTAATGGATAGAAAGAGCTTGAAAGCTCGAAAGGATGATGTATTGGGCCTACATGCCCTGAGCAAGACTCCTCAAATAACCTCCATGGAAAACCAAAGCTTTTACGAGATTTCGCTAAAGGCATCCGTTTTTCCATCATATCCTTACCTCACTTCCCAAACAACTAAAAACTCAACTTCAACAACCAACTGGCCTCCAACTGAACTGAACACGACTGAAGCATGCAAACCCAAACTACGACACACTGACATCATAACGATACAAGCACAACCAAGAGAAAACTCAACCAAGCTAAAGGATAACCAAGGCATGAATCACACAGCCAACTCCAACTCAAAATCTAATATTTTCTTGCCTTTCCAAACCTGATGTCAACTCTGAATTATTCAAAATCTTCCCACCTCATTCGAGTCCTGTCCACGTAATCACTTAATCAAAAATCTCGAATAAATAAAGCTGATCTATAAAAAATCCATGTTGGCGAGCATAAGAATAAGCCCATAAGGTGCTACCTGGATACATAAATGGAGATGATCAAGCCTGCGATCTTTTACCAAAGCTTCAACTGGTCTGGATGACACGAGAAACTGATAGTCATGGTTTTGAAGCACAAGCTCTCAAAATTGAATGATCCATTCCATCACAGCCCACCAACAGTAGGTTAAACCATGCTAAGCCCAACTTAAGTGCACTTCTTCTATTAAGAGGACATTCAAAATTCTGACAAACACTGAGAACCAAGGTCAAGATCAGTAGCAACCAATACCGTGCGCCAACAGACCATCTTCCGAGCATTTATCAAGTAGAGTATTTCTAGACTGAAGAGAACCAAACTGGTAGGTAAAGAGTAGGCCTAGTCAACCTGTCGACGTATGCTCAACTGAATCAAACTTCAAAATAGGGATGCAACTAAGTTACGTAATCCATAGCTGTAATCTCAACACCGAAACTAAACTTCTTGATCTTAACTATCCAAACTGATCCTCTTGACGAGTAAGAATCCACGCTCCATAATCTATCATAACTTTTGAGCCGTCATTCATAGGAGTCAAAAATCATAACTCGAAGCCAATAAATCTTCACTGAGGTCAAATACCCAAACCAATCTCAATAGTAGAAATCAAGTATATACCCCAAGCCAATTCTCACCTTTAGAAACTAAGCACATATCCAATGATTCTCGCAAGGGCTGAAACTAAAATGTTGCCGAAGAATATCACCACCGCGGAGGAAATCCACCAGCTGAAGACACAAAAAATCAACCCCACATCTGCTGAAGGGTATAATGCATCAAAGCATAACCCAGAACTCACCAAGGCTGCAATCTGTACTAGTGATAGCCAAAACTCGAGCAACTCAGAGAAATACAACCTTACCCTGAATTTGGTCAATCTAATACTCGATCTATGGCCATGAATACCCATAAATACATACCATCAAGCAGAAGCACTCCACGAAGTCATACTAGGCCGAACAAATGCCGAGATGAGAATTTTCTAAATTCACCCATTTAAACCAACCTTAACTCAACTGAACTATGAACCACCTCACAGAAGAACGGAGTACCCAACTCAACACCAATACCAAGATCAAGACTACTACCAGGAGACGAACCCAACAAACCTGAATACAAGCCTCAGACTTATCAACGATAGAAATGGGCTATACAAGAGAATTGCCCAAGCTAGAATCTCGACAGCCCATGGAAGGTCAAACCTTCTTTCACTTTCTCTCAAAATCAATCTAACTTTGACAACAGAAAAGGAAAACAACCAACCTCACCTTACAAGAGGAGAGAGAACCAACCAATCGAGTTAGCCGTATAAGCCAACGAATAAGAATCGGAAGAAAGGGGATATTAACTAGATAACGCTAGTCCAGCCGTCTATCAAGTAAGAATCAATAAATGTCAAAACAATTAAAATAATAACAATAATATAAAGTACATGTGGCATCAAAAATGAAAAACATCAACCAATACCACTCTAGTACTGTAACAAGGATAATATGCCAAAGGAGGGGGACTTCAACCCAAATGTTGCACCCCTAGGAAATCACATTACTGATCCACTCAATCTACTACTAAAAGAATTCATCAAAGGGGGTAGTCAAATAAGCATAAATCTACACACAAAGGTATACAACAATCAATATAGTAATCAAGGCATATAATCATCAATGGGTATAAAAAACCCAACTCAACTCAAATAGAAACTAAAGGTAGGAAATCAAAGGTGCACCTATCATGGTGAAAATACGAAGTCATAGTCCCTGACATGCCAGAAGAAATACGAATTTGAATGCATCTAAACCCTAACTAAGCGTCTGAATGGTCGACTGAGGCATTAAGTGCACTACCTTTAACCGAAGGTACCACAACTCTATGAGACTAATCTGGATGAGATAAATGACTAATAATCCCATGCCGGGGATACTCTCTAGACTAGTGACCAATCTCACTACAGTCTTAACAAACTCCTGAAGCTCTAACCTGGTGAGAAATATGAGTTGTCCCTAGCTGGCTGACCAACTCACGCCTGGGTCACTCCCTAGATCAATGATCAATCTCACCACAGTTAAAACTTGCCCTTAGGACTCTCTTATGTACTGTCTCTGCTGACCCAGAATAGTTGTCGCAACCTAAAGACCTAGACTGAATACCCTATAATATCTGACCAGAACTCAGACCACTGCGACCACCATGATCTACCTGAGAGATACCCATAAGCTGAGGTGCTACCTTTATAGACCTGATAGGTTGCATATGATGTTGACCTCTACTAGAAGGATTCTGACCTCCAGACAAAATACCACTAACAATGTACTGCTGACATGGCCTCTTATTGCCACCTTCATAAGTCTCAATACATTCCATATTTGTAGCCCTCGCATGATTAATAACTTGAAAGAAAGAAGACCCAGCTGCTATCAAATGCTCTGATACCAAATGGAGTGGCAACGCCAATCCTCTGATAATTCTCTGCACCATCTCATGATCTGTAGCATATAACATAGATGTCTGACTGGCCCACTTGAGAAACCCAATCTCATACTTTGAAACTGATAAATATCCCTGTCGAATGCCAATAAACCCAACTCTGGACTGAGAATCACTTGATGTACCAAGTATCATCACTGGCTGACGCTGAAGATCTTCAATGTCCATCTCTAATCCCCTAGTCCATCGCTGAGCTGAAACTCTGTAAAAGCCCATAGAAGTCTCGTACGTATCTATCGACAACCTCGTATTATCTCTCTGGAAAAGTGATAGAAGTACGAACACACTATAAGGAATCAAGAATAGAATGTTTATGATATGCCCTATAACCTCCCAAAAATAGGATACAGACGTCTCTGTATCGATCTGTAGGGCTCTACTAGGTACTTAATTCTTGTACCTAAAACACCGATGAACCTGTGCTCTGATACCAATTTATCACGACCCAATTTCTCAGGTCATGATGGTACCTACCATAACCCACGAGTAGGTAAGCCAACCCATAATTCAGAACAATTAGTAATGGACTAATAAGAAAAACGGAAGCAATACTAAATGAAAATGAGAAAGAAGTTAAGAAGAAAGTAAACATGTCCCCAAAACCTAGTGAAGTCAATACAAGAGTTGTTAATACAACAGGAATACAAGTGAAATACAGAATAAATACATATATAAGCCGACTCTGAAATACAAAATAGAGATCAGTCTAACAATAAGAGGAAGAGCAGGAATACTCCAAACATTAGTAGTTTACCCTAAATCTCCGATCCATGGTTGCTCTGCACGATGCACACATCAACAGCGAGAACTCGTACTATAATCTGCAGGCTTTAGAAATATAGTATGAGCACTAAACATGTGGTACTCGGTAGGCATCGGCCGACTGAGCTCCAAAGATAATGTAAGCATAAATAACATGTAAAGCAGGAACCTACCCAAGAAACTAAACATAATAATGCTAATAGAGCAATAAATATAAACTATCCTATTCTAATAGTTTTCGGGAACTAAAATACAATACCGTATATCACTAGCCAATATTCATCTGAAGAGTGAAAAAAGGATATATAGTAGTAATACAAGGCCAAAGGATACATATACAATATGAATAGATAAGGATGGAGAAGGATATACGGCAATACCATATAGATAGATAGATAGATAGATAGATAGATAGATAGATAGATATTCATACAAAGGACTAACTCAAAGGTAATAATCTAAGGGAGCCCACCTAATGTCTCAAGGAATCCTAAATAGAGTATCTCATAAATTAAGACATAATAAAATAGTGTTAACTCTTGTCCATGGGAAGTAATTTATTTTTTTGAGAGATTTTTGAGTTAAGTCTAATTTTAGAGACAAGACTTATAGAGCATCTCATAAATCAAAGACACAATGTGGTAGTGCTAACTTTTATCCATGGGGGCGTATAACTTGTTTTTTGAAAGTCTTTGGGCTAAGTCTTGCCTCTACAAGAAGAGTTATAGAACATCTCATAAATCAAGACATAATGTGGTAGTTTCAACTCTTGCTAATGGGACGTAACTTGTTGTTTGAAAGTCTTTGGGCTAAGTCCTGCCTCTAAGGCAAGAGTTATAGAGCATCTCATAAATCAAGACAAAAATGTAGTGGCATTAACTCTTGCCCATGGGGGCGTAACTTGTTGTTTGAAAGTCCTTGGGCTAAGACTTGCCTCTAAGGTAAGAGTTATAGAGCATCTCATAAATCAAGACAAAAATGTAGTAGTGTCAACTCTTGCCCACGAGGCATAACTTGTTGTTTGAAAGTCCGTAGGCTAAGTCTAGCCTCTAAGGCAAAGTTATAGAGCATCTCATAAATCAAGACCCAATGTGGTAGTGTCAATTCTTGCCCATGGGGCATAACTTGTTGTTTGAAATTCCTTGGGCTAAGTCTTGCCTCTAAGGCAAAGTTATAGAGCATCTCATAAATCAAGACTCAATATGGTAGTGTCAACTCTTTCCCATGGGGCATAACTTGTTATTTGAAAGTTCTTGGGCTAAGTCTTGCCTCTAAGGCAAGAGTCATAAAACATCTCATAAATAAAAATACAATATGGTAGTGTCAACTCTTGCCCATTAGGCGTAACTTGTTGTTTGAAAGCCCTTGGTCTAAGTGTTGCCTCTAAGGCAAGAGTTATATAGTATCTCATAAATCAAGACACAATGTGGTAGTGTCAACTCTTGCTCATGGGGCATAACTTGTTGTTTGAAAGTCATTGGGCTAAGTCTTGCATCTAAGGCAAGTGTTATAGATCATTTTTAATAAGTCAAAACACAATGTGGTAGTGTCAACTATTGCCCATGGGGCATAACTTGCTGTTTGAAAGTCATTGGGCTAAGTTTTGCCTCTAAAGCAAGAGTTATAGATCATCTCATAAATCAAGACACAATGTGGTGGTGTCAAATCTTGCCCACGAGGCATAACTTGTTGTTTGAAAGTCCTTAGGCTAAGTCTTGCCTCTAAGGCAAAGTTATAGAGCATCTCATAAATCAAGACTCAATGTGGCAGTGTCAATTCTTGCCCATGGGGCATAACTTGTTTGTTGAAAGTCCTTGGGCTAAGTCTTGCCTCGAAGGCAAAGTTATAGAGCATCTCATAAATCAAGACTCAATGTGGTAGTGTCAACTCTTGCCCATGGGGCATAACTTGTTGTTTGAAAGTCCTTGGGCTAAGTCTTGCTTTTAAGACAAGAGTTTTAGAACATCTCATAAATAAAAAAACACTATGGTAGTGTCAACTCTTTTCCATGGGGCGTAACTTGTTGTTTTAAAGCCCTTGGTCTAAGTTTTGCCTCTAAGGCAAGAGTTATAGAGCATCTCATAAATCAAGACACAAGGTGGTAGTGCCAACTCTTTCCCATGGGGCATAACTTGTTGTTTGAAAGTCATTGGGCTAAGTCTTGCCTCTAAGGCAAGAGTTATAGAGTATTTCATAAGTCAAAACATAATGTGGTAGTATCAACTCTTGCCCATGGAACGTAAGTTGTTGCTTGAATTTCCTTAGGTGTCCTTTAATCATCAGGCTACCCTCGGATTCTTCCCTCCAGATATGTTTGAGGTGGGCGGGAAGGATAAAGCCCAACTTATTATATACGGATACGGATATTCTTTGTCATTCTAATCTTGATATAGTTCCCTCTAAGGCAAGAGTAATAGAATATCTCATAAATCAAGACACAATGTGGTAGTGTTAACTCTTGCCTATGGGGCGTGACTTGTTTTTTGAAAGGAATCGAAGAAAAGGAAAAAAATAAAGGTTACGAAAAAACAAAAAAATAAAAAATAAAAGAAAACTAAAGGTTGATAAAAAAAATAAAAAAAAATGAAAAAGAGAAAAAGAGAAAAAAATTAGAAGTTGAGAGAAGAAAAGGAAAAAAAAAAAAGGTTGACAAAAAATAAAAAAAAATAAAGAAAAAAAGTCAAAATAAAAAATAAAAGAAAAATAAAGGTTGAGAAGAAAAAAGGAGAAAAGAAAAAATAAAAATCAAAGAAAAATTAAAAAAAGAAATAAAAATAGAAGTTGAAAGGAGAAAAGGAAAAAAGGAAAAAAGTAAAGGTTGAGAAATTTTTTTTAAAAAAAAGAGAAAATAAAAATAAAAAATCAAAGTAAAATAAAACAGAGAAAAAAAAAATTGAAGTTGAAAGATAAATGAGTATGGAGAGTTGTTTGAAAATATTTGATATATGGAGGGACAAATATGTATCTGTTTCATACATAAAAAAGAAAGAAGTCTAGTTTTATAGGACTTTTGTTATGGGGGATAAAAAAGGAAAGTCACCCTATATTAGAGCTATTTATGTAGTTTACCCTGTATTTTCCCTATTAGTATTGTGGTTTATGATTACTAACGTCTAGTATTTCCCAACTTAGATGAACCCCCAAAGGATGACTTAATTAGTCAATATTTTCTTAACGCATTTGCTCATGCAAGACGTGATTCTCTTTATTACCTACTAGTGTACATGTTCGCGCTTCGCGCGGTACCCGTACATCAATAATTTTAATTTATAAATTTTTCAAGACATAAAAGATGAAAGTTTCATGTATATGCATACAAAAATAATTCATGATAATTGGGATTAAATCCTATATGAACTATAAATTTTCTTATCATATTTTCTTTAAAAATGAAAAATTAGGATGTTCAAACAAAAACTTATCACTGTTCAATATGTGCAAATAACTGGTTTTAATACATGATCTTTTTCATTTAATGTGTTTGTGAATAGAACCTCTATTAATAGTTTTCAATTAAGAAACTAAACATACGCAAAAAAATAATAAGAGAAATAAGTGGGCAGCGAAACTTACTGGAAGCAAATTGCACCTGCGCTTCGTGCAATCGTAAAATCGTGTTTAAATTTGTTATAGCCCTCATTTTTATGAAATGAATTAACTTTTAAACAATATATATTTGAGTTAATTGATAAATGTGAATTATTTAGAATATGTATTAGCATTTTTATTATGAGGTAGATAATTTTACTTCTAGTTCCCTCCTTAGTTGTGTACTATAAAACCCGTGAGAGCCAGAAAAATGTAAAATGATCTTATATCATTACATTACATTTGTGTAAGCATTTTTCTTACAAACTTTTGTGTAAGACCAAAAAATGTGTAATCGAGAGAATTGCAAAAGTAACTCTTTTTAATGTAACACATAAATAGAGAAAATAAGAGCAAGTATAAAATGTGAAGAATGAAAGGAAAAAGGGAAAATAAAAGGGAAATACCTTCCATGTAAAGAACTAAAAAAAACTAATAGAAACGGTAAATGAAGACCTAAGGGACAACTATTAAGAACTAAAGAAGTGACAGTTGACTTCTTTTTTTAATCAAAACATGTAAGTTACCGATATGAATTGTAGTTGAATGATTGAGATTCCTCCATTCATAGTTAGAAGTCTCAAATTCAAACAAAAAAAAAGCATGTTAAAAGTGCCACCTTCAGAATTGGATCCTACAATACTCGAATTTGAATTATTCGAACTTCAATTCAAATATCAAATATCGAGTAGAAGACAAAAAAAAATACTTAAGTTAAAAAAATATATAAGAAACAGAAAAAAACTGAAAAGAACAAAGACAAAATTATCAAAGAACTAAATCACTCCTCCATAGACCATCAATGAGTTTACGGAATAAAACTAACATAATATCAAAGTAAATTCATTCGTCAAATTATCCGACATATATATTTTCATTCACAATATATATTACTGATTGATTTAAATTATCAGAGATATAAATTAACTGAGTTACAATATAATATTTTCATTCACATATCTTTTGTTCTACAATACTACACATAATACTGAGTACTGACAAATGTGTGAAATATATTTTCTAGAAATTTTAGTTTTTACTAATATTTTTGTATGCATCCAATTGTTTTTTTTTTATTTATATGAATTTTATATAATATGAAATAAATTTAAAATATAAAAACAGAAAACCAAGAAAGGAAACTATACATTATACAATCAAAAAATGTGTGAAATATATTTTCTAGAATTTTTAGTTTTTACTAATACTTTTGTATGCATCCATCCAATCGTGTTTCTTTTATTTATATGAATTTTATATAATATGAAATAAACTAAAAATATAAAAACAGAAAACCAAGAAAGGAAATTATACAGTCAAATTCAAATCTTCCGTATTCCTCTTTTACCATTTTTTTCCTTATGCCTTTCCTTTCCATTTTCATTTCTTTTCCTTCTTTCACACACGTTAATTATGCGCTACGCCCTTCCTAATTAAAACTTTATTCCCAAAATTTTCTCTCAAATCAGAATTTACTGCCTTCTTTTTCTCCTCGTAATATTTTAAAAATATGCTCTCTTTCTTGATTCTATTTAATTATCTCCTACCATTTAAATAATTTATCATCAATCTTTATAAATTTAGGAAAACGATATATGGAACATATTAAGACTTTTATATGGAACACAATAAATGAATCATTATTTGAAAATCAAACTTTAATTTTGGCAATATTATATGGAGCCTTTTCTTTCCCTTCTTTTTCTTGACATCTCTATTTTGCTATTTTCCTTATCCCTCTTTGTTTATTTTTTTTTCTCCCAGTACTCTATATATTTTTCACTTTGTAAAATCTTTCAATATCAATATTTTTCTAAAATATTGTCATTTTTGCTTATACAAATTCAATATATTTCAATGAAAAAAAGGTAGAGATGAAAGAAGAAGAAGAAAAACATTAATATAAAAGTCTGGGTTGAAAAATATACTTATCAAATTATATGTCGATCTAGGCTAAAACTTCTTCAAAAGTTCTGATTTCTGCTTCTTTTCTTCTTCTTGCTTCAGCCTCAAATATCAGTGAAATTCTAAATGCTTAGCAGAAGCATAGTGATCCCTTTTATTATATTCACGTGAAAGGTGTTCGGTATCTTGAAAGATG
Source organism: Capsicum rhomboideum (assembly GCA_031232105.1). Classification (NCBI taxonomy): domain Eukaryota; kingdom Viridiplantae; phylum Streptophyta; class Magnoliopsida; order Solanales; family Solanaceae; genus Capsicum; species Capsicum rhomboideum. Next base: position 101,166,041 of record CP124719.1, on the reverse strand, counting down.
ATTAACACAGAGTTATTCATATAATATATAACGTGTTGTTGATCACGTGAAAGGTGTTCGGTATCTTGAAAGATGATCAACACAGAGTTATTCATATAATATATAACGTGTTGTTGATCCAACATCTATACAAGAGCACAAGATATAGTAGCAATGTTGATGTTTTGAGAGCACAAGATAATCTTGGATCATTATGGTTTTTTTCCTTGGATGATTCTTTCTATCCTCTACTTCTGCAAATTTTTACCACACAAAATTTTATTTTGATTCATGAGATAAGTGAAATGGTGAGTGCATATTGAATGTCACTGTTTATATAATTGTGTTAAATTCTAGTTGTGTAGAAACTTTTCAAATTCTATAATTAAGTAATGTAGAGTTATGTTGCAACTGAAAAAAGTTATTTAGAAAAAAAATAAAGAGTCTATTATAAATGGTGAGGATTAATTTTAACATTGAATTTGTTTATGAAGGCTTTAAATAAGTTTGAAACGTCTTGGCATTTGCTCACAATAATGTTTTTTTATTATTGACTTTTATTTTTTGCCTATTCATTTCCAAAGCTTAATTGCATAATGATTATATACTCGTAACATCCACTATTAATAGAGCATTAGTGAGGAATACAAATAGAACCAATTGATTTTATTTAATGACCAACATTAGTACATATATTAAAACAATTCAGATTTTTTGTTACAATAAAATGAATTAAATAGATGAAAAAGGAAAAAAAAAATAAAAATAGAAATGGTGGCCTTAGAAGTATGCCACATCAGCAGATTCCTAACCTTCCTTTATATATATATACTAGTGAATTTGGCCGCGCTTTGCGCGGTCATCAAAAACTTCATTAATTTTACGATTTAACTTTTTTGATACCCGAATATGTAAATAATCACAAAAAATATTTTTAAGATCTAAAGTTTTCTTTAATTCTTCTTTCACAAGATGAATTATACATTTATAAATTCTGTGTATTTCACAAAACTTAAAATTTTAAAAAGATAAATTAAAAGTCTAAACAAATCAAAACAACTCATAGCCTAATTCATTCATCATTCGTTGGAAATACACATGAAGATAGTATAATCGTACTATGAAACATACGTAAATAGTGACAACACATTCATTATGCAAAGGGTTGCCGCAAATAAATCAATGTGTAAATTTATATGCGCATAGAAAACTTATATTCTAATATATACCACCAAGTGATGTATTATAACCAACATCAAAACTCATAAAAGTATCAAAATTACTTGGGTTAAGTCCTAATTCCTGTTTATTCCTCATAAGTTTTTAAATAGCCTTCCTCCTAAATATCAAAATAAAAAAAAGAAACAAATGTAAAGGAGAATAACTTCAAAATTTATAGAAACTCTTGTCTTATGCATGTTGACAATGAATTATTTAACAATATAAATTGCAAACACTAACAACTATTCTTATTTTAGCCCGATTTGAATAAAATCATGTAACATACAGAAATAAGAATACAAAGACGAACATGAAATCTCAATAAAAAAATAATAAGTCTGAGCAACTAACTTTATAAAAATGTTGATATTTGTTTACCTCCTGATTTGAATTTTTGTTTGCAAATTGATTGTGATCAATACTTAGGCTTTTAAAGAATAGGAATAATTGGAGTAGTAAATTTTGAGAATTTTAGTTTTTACAATAAATTAAAAATGAATGGATGGATTAGTAATTGATATATTTATTTTCTTACAATAATAAATAAATAAAAATGTAAGGGCAATTGCCAAAAAAAAAAAATAGGATCTTTGGCCAAAGAGAGGTGCCACATCACTTCTCTAATACCGGACTTTATATTATATAGTGATTGATTTTTGTGGTGATTTTTTTTATCAGACTTCGAGATCGATAATACATTAAAAATGTTAAACTTAAAAAAGTGCAATACATACATAAAAAAAAAAAAAGACGACTTGAGAACGAAATACTTATTGCCTTCATAAACTCCCTTCTAGTTACATGTTAATTCGCAAGATTTTCTCAATCATACTTGTTTGGAGGATGATAATATGTGTAAAAGAAATGTTAAAAAATAAAAAGCATGATAAAGTACATAAATATGAAAAGAAATACTTGAGAACAAATATTTCTTGCCTTCACAAATCAAAGTAATGAAGAAGAGAAAGGATGACTTTGAATGAGAGCTTTCATGAAATAAGTTTATATAGGTAAAATAGAGGAATACCATAAGACATTACAAACTTACAAATTAAATTATGGGGGTTATGAACATGAAAATTATGAGAGTTATGAATAGTTATTCCTTGTAAATGCATTAAATAAAAAAAAATAAACAACTTAAAATATTAGAGATCTTGTAATTTCATTATTAGAAGATGACCAAAAAAAAAAAAAAAAATTTAAACAAAGAGAGGTGATACTCTTCATTTGCCTAATTTTGATATATAAATAGATATATATACAAATTAGTACACATAAAATAAATAAATAAATAAAATCATTATAAAAGAAGATGTTTTTTTTAATAACACATAAAAAAATAGGATAATACTAAAAGATAATTGAATCTCTTGTTATTCTTTTATTATTGTTCTTCTTTATTGTATAACCAATGCACAATTAAATTAAAAAATAAAAGACTTGCACCCATTCAAATTTCTTAATAAAGAATAGGAGTGGATTAATAAATTTTAAAACATTTAAGTTTTTACAATAAATAATAGAAATAAATGGAGAGAGTACTAATTAATATATTTATTTTTGTACAACAATAAATAAATAGAAATGTAGAAAAAATTGCCAAAAAATAAAATAAAAAATAAAGTAGAATGGTGTCCTTAGAAATATGCCACATAAGATTAAATATTTTATGTGGCATACTTCTAAGGCCACCATTCTACTTTATTTTTTATTTTATTTTTTAGCAATTTTTTCTACATTTCTATTTATTTATTGTTGTACAAAAATAAATATATTAATTAGTACTCTCTCCATTTATTCATATTTATTCATATTTTATTCAAATATATTAATTAGTTATCAAATATTTTATTCATAGTGTACACTATATTTATTGACAAAGATTAAAGATCTGCGGAGAGCAAAGACCTACTGAGCTTCGAAGCAGTGACACCGTCTCTATTCTTAAGCCAAGTATATTGTGCCCCATGTAGAGGTAAATCAAAAGATCGATAGAGTTACTTTAAACGGTTGTGTGACCAACATCTATCTACATTATTGAGACCCTTGCTCGATTAAAACTAAAAGATGTTTCTAGTAATTTGTACCGCATCCATACCTTATTTCACTATTTAGGGCTTTAAGTTCAAGTACTCAATTGTCTTATGAAGAAAGTTCGCCAACACATTAGGGGTGGTTACACGATAAGCGAAGAGTTATTAATGTATTGAACTATGTATAATTCTTTATAACGTTTGATAGGTAGATAGTAAATAAGTTATTCATGCATAAAGTAATACAATGTTTTGTTTACAGTTTAAATGCATAACTAATACTTGTATAAGTTAAAAGAAAATCTATATGCATTGTATTAAGTAGGGTAGAGGTGGAATAAGTTATACATGAATAACTGAAACCTATTCGTGCATAAAATAATACATAAATTTTATCATAATTAATTCATATATTACTAATACTTGCATAACTCTACCAAATATCAAACGACCCCTTATTGTACAATTTTAATTTTTTGACAAAACATTTATAAATATTAGTAGGGCAAAACAGCTAGTAACCTTTTTGCTTTATGTTGGACTAAATTTTTATACCATCCTAACAATACTACTCAAACAGTTCAAGAAAATAATACTTTTTGAATTAATCTGGAATTGGTTGTAGCACTTTCATAGTAGGCAATTTATTAACAGGATCACAAAATTTGTTAAAGTTCAACACTTCCCTTCTTGGTGAAAAAAAAATAATCCAGCTTCTTTCTTCATTAAACAATAGAAGACTTTAAATAAAACCCACAACATGAATCTAAATAATGAAGCTAAAACAGCAAAATCAATAAATTAAAAGGATGATTAGATATGAGTAGCAACTGACAAGCACATGAAAATGAACGTCAAACCATTGAACTAAGACTAATAGCAGAAAAGAATTTTTGTAAAAAAATTATTTACCTTGTCCAAATGGCAAATAGGCAAACATAACAAATTTTATCCATTTCTTTACAACTCAATGACCTTTGACGTATAGATAACCCAAACTATAGTAAGCAGAATGAAGTTCACTACTTTCTGAAAAAGAACATATAGTATCAATATCATCAATTTCATAAACAATGCGTTATAACAAATGACATATCAAACTCTCAAGCCAAAAAAAAAAAAGGGTATGAAACTTAACATCATACATATATCTTACCATCTTCTTATAAGAGGGACCATCTATAAGCTCCATCTTCTCCGTTTTCCACTGATGTCAGAAACCATATGTTGTATTAATCATGCTTTTGCGGCTTAGCCCCTAAATCAATTGCTCCATCAAGTTTATTTGATTTGATATGATTGGCAAATTATTTCATGATATAAATAATAATTTTGTAAGTTACAATATTAGGGAAGTGAATGGGGAGGACTAATAAAGGCCTGTCACGTTTAATTTTCCAAACGTTTTTTGGCATTTACTGTAGTAATTGATGAGATTAGATTAGTTTTGGAAATCATTTTATGATATAAATGTAGTAAATAGGATACGGTTTCTACATTAATTGGAGCAATTGATGAAATAATTATTTCATGATATAAATAGTATGAGAGAGTAATTGATTAACATATTTATTTTTATACAATAAATAATAAGTAAATAAAAATATTAAAAAAATAGTTAAATAGAAATAGAGGCTTTTGAAGCATGCCACATCAACAACTTCATAACCCTCCTTTATATATATATATATTGATTGATTGTAACTAAAATGTTGACAAGAATGGTTTTTCTTAGCGAAGGTTTGGAGTTCTCAAATAAATGACTCGATATATTTTAGCTAAAGTACACAAATAACTTGAGCTGCTTGAATAACTTGAGGGTTCATTTATACTCTTTCATCGTTATTAGTTGCTCGGAATCCATGTTTAAGAAGTTGTGTTAATTATTTAACTCAATATCTTAACTCGGATAAAATTGTTAAAGTTAGAATTATTTTGAAACTTTGATGTTTAGTTTATTTCATTATTAGAAATGAATTAAATGGATTAGTGTCAAATAAATTCTATTTATTTTAAATAAGATTTTCTAATAAATTTAAAATTTTCCTAAAATGATTTCAAGATTTTTTACAAGAAACTCATTTTTCTTCAAATTAGCCAAATAAGTTGAATCCGTCGGGAACCACACTTTGTGGATTTTCGAAAGTGCCTAACACCTTCTTTCGAATTTAACTTGAACCCCCAGACTCTGGTCTTAAACAAAAGTTTTTATTTTTTTAAATGATTTTCTTGATTTTTCCTAAAAATTAAGTGGCGACTCTAAACTAAATTATTTTTTTTCAAATAAAAATAAAAATAGATTTTTTCGCTACGAAGTTATGAAGTTTTTGAACTCTTTTCGAAAACGATCGTAACAAGTCTTTCTATCTTTTAGCCATTATATTGGCTTTGTTTCTAGTTCTGAATAAATGTTAGTATTGAAAATTATTCTAGTTTCTGCTTTTAATTAAATAGAGGAATTATTCTTCGTGAATATTTCTTCTGTTTTCTTATTTAATGGAGAAAAATATTTCCTTTACAAGTACTAGCTCCAATATGGAGTAACTTTCTTTTGTGTTGGGAAAACGACGGATCTTGATATTTCTATATAAAAGTAAGTACTATTCCTAAATTTTGCATGCTTGAGCTGAAATTTTTATTTAATTTTGATCCACTTTACAGTGAGATGATTTAATTTATTAACATCTATCTATTTTGTACTACATGTTAACATATCACTAATTTTGTAATCGAGAGAGACGGAAGAAGTAATAGCGTTAATTAAAGTATTGATGGATTGTTAATGTTTATTTAATGGCATCTATCTATTTTATGTTAAATAATTAATTCTACACTTATTTGTAATCGAGAGAGGCGAATAGTGTAATAATTAGTTATAACAAGTAAGGTAACCGAAAGGGACTTACTTTCAAGAGCGTGTTTAGTTCAAGTACATATTTCTGATTCTTTAATGTTACTATTTTGATGATTAAATAGTATAACCGAGAGGAGTGCATTTAACTGTTCAACTTCAGGAATAATATATAAGTATAATAGTGAGACATATTTATACTTTTATGTGAAATGGAAATTAAGAAATAAAGAATTTACTTTATAATAGAAATATCAAGTGAACTTGGGATCCCAACACCTTTTATCATATTTGAAAAAAAAAAAAAAAACATTATCTCTACTTTTTCTGTTTACAGGTCATTAATTAGTTAATTCACCATCTAACTATTTTTAATTTTTCTCAAATAGTTATTAAAACATGAAACGTCTATAGAATAGATAAATCATTCTCTGTGGGTTCGACATCTTTCTATACTATAATTTGGCAGAGTACATACGTCAGTGACTCGTCAGGCCTCCTATTTCAAACGCATCACTTGGCCACATGGCCTAACTCTATCCCTCTTAATCTTTTGATTTGAGAACAACTCTAACACTTTCTTCTATTATTCTTGCAGGATAAACGATCCATGGATTAAACATGGAGCATCGAACTCCACAAGGCATCAACAAATAGAGGGACGGAAAAAGGGGAGTCTTTGACTAGAATGTCACATTTTTTCATTCTACTATTTCTCATGAATGTCACATTTTTTCATTCTACTATTTCTCATGACTTCTCTACCTTTACTCATTTCTCAGATTTCTACAGGAAAATCGCCCCTGCCAATAGGTAGGAATGATCACAGTAATTCTCATAAAGGCATCTCAGAAATTAACAAAACAAAAAGTGCCCTCAAGGACATGTCATCCCCAAAAAATAATTAGGAGACAATCACAATAATAAACGGTCCCTACAAACAACTAGGAGACTACGACAATAATTCTCCCCACAAACAATCGGAAGTCACCCTCTCACCAAAGATGTCAACCAACATCGAACTTATGAGGCATCACTTCGAGTTTGTTTATACCTTCGCATTAATTTTGTATTCAATAAATACCTTTGTCTTGCATTTCTTCAACACATGAATTCATTTTCATGCATACATTTTATTTCCTACCATCACGAATTACGCAACCCTGATTCTCATCTCAATGAGATACGTAGGCAGTCCTTCTTGGGTTCGGTATTCCTTATCAAAAAAGAAAGTCTATTTTAGTCCATATCTTCTTGAACTACACACACCTGATTCTCATCTTGATGAGATAAGTATGCATCCCTTCTTGGGTTCGATATTTCTTATCAAAAAAGAAAAAAATAAGTCTATTTTAGTCCATATCTTTCACGAATTATACGAACATGATTCTCATCTCAATGAGATATGTAGGAAGCCCTTCTTGGATTTGGTATTCCTTATCAAAAAAGAAAAAAAAAAGAAGCCTATTTTAGTTCATATCTTTCACGAACTACGTACACCTGATTCTCATCTTGATGAGATACGTAGGCAGCCCTTCTTGGGTTCGATATTCCTTATTGAAAAGAAAAAAAGGATTTATTTTCCAATTTCACATTTTCTATCTCCATGAACTACGCATACCTGATTCTCATCTCGGTGGAATACGTAGGCAATCCTTTTTGGGTTCGACACTCTTTTACAAAAATATCAACAAAAAAAAGTTTGTTTTCTTGCTTCACATCATATTCTCTATCTTATTGAACTACACAAACCTGATTCTTTTTTTTACAAGATACGTAGGCAATCCACATTTGGGTTCGGTCCCATTTTTTTTTAAAAAAAAAATCAAAGTTTTGACTTGGTTGGTACCAACACAGTTAGGAGTATGCATGGGAAAGAAACAAATTGGTATGATGAATAGGACCAACTTCATGGTAAACTATAGATTCTTTTGGTACCTCTTAATTAAACCTGAGTGACACTTGAAATTTTTTTATCGCATACATTCAAGACAAGAACAAAGTCAACCTCATTGTTTCATGTGTATTGTGTGGTGAGCTTTAGATTAATTTATTCCATTGCATTGTTGATCTAGAACTTGGCCTAAATATTTGTTGAGGTGAAATTTTGAGTTACACTTGGTTTGGGAAAGGATCGTAGGCCTCTTTGGCCCGATTGTGCCTTTCATAGCCCACCAAATGACACTAATCCCTAGCATTCCCCTTTTGAGCCTAAATGGCTCTTTCGAATCAAGAGAAACAAGAAGGAGTTGTGGAAAATGGTGTGACCGAGACTTTGGTTTCAAGTCGCCTACATATCTCGGATTTACGAGAATCAGGCCGTGTGTAGTTCTAGATTTAGGAATGAATGAGAATCTTAAAAGAAGTTAATAATATGGTATATGGGCAACAATAACGATATCATGGGTCGGGAGATTGGAATGGTTAGGACTGGATGCAACATTATGACTGTGGTGTGTAAAACGAAAGATAAATGTGTTTCAAGCTGAATTGGAGTGACGCAGGGGGAAAATAGGATCGTATCTTGAAACAAGAGCGAAAGTTGCTCTCGTTAGAAACTCATTTTTCTTTCATCACCTGCGTGCTTCTAGCATAATGTGAATAAATTATAAGTAATTGTTGAAAATATTTAAACATGATGCAATTTCCCATTTAGACCATGAGCATTTGCTTTAAGACGGCAAAGATGATGTCTTAAGCTATGATGTTTTAGGGCCATGATAAGCAAAAGTAAATCCTAAGGCCATGAAATGATGTCCGTAGTCCATAAAAAATGGTGCCTTTAGACCATGATGCCTTCGGAGCATGATAAGAAAAAAGTAAACCCTTAAGCCATGAGATAATGTCCGCAGGCCATGAAAATGACGCCTTTGGACTATAACACCTTAGGGTAATTAAATGAGGATTAAAGAAAGTGTATCTGTATTTAATAGCTTTAATGTGGTATTGAACTTGGTTTGTACTAGTCTGATGGGATGTCTGATGTCGAGCTTGTCAAGGCAACGTATTGTTGGACTGGCTGTCCGACCTATAGATGTAATGTGTTGTTGGACTAGCTGTCGGGCCTGTCGATGTACTATATTGTTGGAATGGCTGTCGGGCGTATCAGTGCAATATATTGTTGGACTGGCTATTGGCCTGTCAATGCACTGTGTTGTCGGACTGGCTATCGGGCCTGTCGATGCACTGTATTGTTGGACTGACTGTCGAGCCTGCCGATGCAATATATTATTAGACTAGCGGTCGACCTGTTGATGCACTGTGTTGTTGGAATGGCTGTCGAGCCTATCAATGCACTATGTTGCTGGACTGGCTGTTGGGCATGTCGATGCATGTGTTTTGTTAGACTGGTTTTCGAACTTATCGGTGCAATGTATTGTTGGAGTGGCTGTCGGGCCTGTCGATGCACTGTGTTGTCGGATTTGTCATTGTCAAAATTAAGGAGATAGAATAGCTTAGCCGTTTTCCTATGTTTGAGGCGTAATGGGATTTCTTTGATCATGATTGTTCAAGCGTTGCAAGGTAGTTGCTGCATTTGTACCTACTGTTTCTGCACTCAAAGAAAAAATGTAAGTTTTGAAAAGCAAGGTTGAGGCATACCTTTGCTTGTCTAGGCTCTTTGTCGTTATTTTGATTTCATGGACAGACTTAAACTCTATTATGGTGAAATTTTTTAGGAATCCTCAAAAATTTCTGGCCCAGTTTAGAATAAAGATGTTTTTCGCGTGTCCTTGTGAATTGGGATGTTGCTTGCTCATGAAATTTTTTAGGTCTCCTCAAAAATTTTGCCCAGTTCTTAATCATGGAGTCTTATAATCCTGCTACATTCAAAGAAAAATATTAGTTCAAAACAAACGGTTGTCTTACATTTGAACCTCGAGGTCTCAATTTTGAATCTGTATTTTGCCAATATGGAGGTCATGGAATGAGTTAAAAATAATCTAACTTTGTTGAATAGAGTATTGTCAAAAGTTGTTATGGTTTAAATATAGAGAGGAAATAAAATTTTTATTAGATTGAGACCGGGATGAAGAGGTATAATCCTAAAAGTGTTTTGCATTGGGCAAGTAGGAAGTAAGCTCGACCATTTTCGAATATTGAACATATTTGTCATATTGCAGATTCTCAATCGAGTCGATGTTTAAATGATAGACAACCTTTAAACAAAAATTAATAATTCGGATAAAACAAGGATTAATATACACAGAATTTAAGGCACTAGTATCAAATGATGAGTTACTCATTAAGGAGGACTTTAGGACAAATAGGTGGGTGAGAACTTAAGCTTGAGAAGTGCATCGATATCAAAAGGTAGAAGATAGGCTCCAAGAAAGACCTAAATACTAAGCTCATACTTAAAGCTGATGGAGTGTACAAGTAAATAATGATAAGATATTTTAAAAGATACGTATAGAATATTTAAAGAAATTTTGTTTTAAAAAAATGGGAGGGTTGAAGAATTGAAAAGTTTTTGAAGAATCAGCATAACTGAGACATTTAGTATGAAACATTTGAGAATTTGAAAAATAGTAAAAATTATTTGAATAACCCCAAAAGTGATCTAGCTTTCACCCTTATGACATTATGGAAAGGTGAAAGAAAGGGAGAATATGATTTGATAGAAAAATTGTTTGAATGACAAAAATTGCTTCACAATTTTAAACACGAGGATGTTTTGAAAAAGAACGGAAAAAGGAGGACATCATCCTTATACAGGATTGCCTATGTATCTTGTTGGACAAGAATCAGGTCAGATGTAGTTCGAAACTAACGACTTAAAGAAATTTGAATGGCAGTTGCATAATAAACACACAACACATAACGGTTAATACATGCATGACTTAGAATTTTCTAATATTTGGATAGACACGGATTGAGAATAATCTATGTGAGGAGGCCATGGTCACACGGTAGCAAAACTATCCGCTCACCTCACGTCTATGTCAACTCTCTAAATTGGGTATTTGAAGAGAATTTGGAGAATTGCAAAAGCACAACATCCGAGTATAGTGAACAGTGTGTGAAAGTGTGAAGTTCCCAAGTGGAGGGAAAATATGAACGATATGTCAGTTATATAAAGCAGTAACACATAGCACGTAGTGGAAAGCAGTAACATATTTGAACAGTTTTTAAAAAAAATGATAAATAAATGATATTGGCAATATAACATGCGTAATTAAGGAAGCAAGGTAAAGAAAATAACAAATACGAGGAACACCAACAGACATAAACTAATAATGGGAACAAGGAGGAAAATAAACATAATTTAGACAGGCATGTGAACAAGTAAAAGGAAAAAGAACAGTGGATGAACATGGAAGAAAATAATTAGTTTAAGGCAACAATATAATGGAAAAGAGGAAAGAAATATAGCATAAAAATTATTTTACGATAACAAACAATTAAATATGATAAGGCAAATAATTCATCAGCAAAAACAAATCAAGAGATGCTAGACATAGAAAATAAATCACCAAATAAAGTAAAAGAGGAAAAGAATAGACACAAATAAAGTTTAAAATCTCAAATAACATACAAATTCGTAATGGTTAGAACCTAAGTATCCCCAGCAGAGTCGACATGCTGTCGCGCCCCATTTTTCTAGCAAAAAGCGGGATTCGATGTGACAACTCTTTTTGGATGGTTTAAGAGTGAAGAGTCGCCACCTAACGAATTAGGACACCATTCTAAACTAATTATGATTATTTAATGAGTCTACATCACCAGAAATTTGGGTAAGGGTTCAAATTACCTCAAAAGGAAGGTGTTAGGCACCTTTCGAGGTCCTCCAATGTGGGTCCCAGCCGAACTCATATATTACATGGGAGAGATATGCGATAAACAAAAGTTGAATAACTTTATTAATCTAATAGCACCTAAGTGATGTAATAAAGAAAACTTTTCAACTAATGTGCATATCATACAAAGAATGAAAAATACAAGAGATGCGAGACCGACCTTTTGCGATATGCAAATTATAAGTGAAAAGTACCATAATTTGTGTATTCTTCGCCTTCCTCGGATTACAGACTCTGGTGAACTTCTTTGCTTTGTAGTATATCCACTAAAGAAAATATTCAAGCTTAAATTGAAATAATAATAAACTACAAATAATGAGAGACATATTAGTAAGATGTGTCACCTTAATTTGGTGGTCAATTTAATGTAAAAATTAAATAAATTGACAACATATAAAGCTAAAATTGAGAGAGGGAGAGAGAGAGAGAGAGAGAGAGAGAGTGGGATCAGGTATGACAAGGCTGAAATGGGCCCAATACGATGTTACTCCCTCTATTCCAATTTCTTTGTCGACTCTCTTAAACGCCTTAAGAAAAGACGAAAGAAATTCTTAAAGAAACTTATTTAAGAGTACTAAATAAAATATTTTAGCATTTAAAGTCACGTAAAACAAAAGTATATGTATAATATATAGATTGTATCAAAGCATGCGGATAATTCAGTATAGTAAGAAAAGTTGTCAAGCCTTTGAGACTTTTAAAAGGGTGACATATAGAATAAGAAAAGAATGGAGTAACGAGGTGCTTTATATTTTTAATAAAGCTATATGTGCTTCATGTGAGAGGTCATCTATTGCTTGTCCTTTTTTGTCATCATTTCCCAAAACGTACTTGATCCCCACTTGGGGGAAACAACTCCATTTGAGCTCTGCCTCATGCATTGACTCCTCCCCTCCCATGGTTGAACTCCAAGTGACGTCATTTTATTGTAGTGTACATGTAAAGAAATATGCAAATAGATTAGGGTATGTCTGTTCTTAAGATTTAATTAGTCCAATGAAAAATTAAGTAATAAAGTACCAAAAGTTATTAGCCAACAAATTTGAATTAAACATGTTACTTATCTTGCCCAAACTAACAATTAAAATAAATTAGTTAGGCTTTGGACATTATATATCGAAACAATGAAACGATAAGAGAATACATCTAAACCAGACAAGACAATACAATTAACTAACTATCATTATCTTAATCAACACATTATATGAAACAAATGCTCAATTAAATAAAGTTAGCCAAGCGTTATACTAACGACAACTTCATACATAAAAACTTCAAATTTATTCAAACTCATTCTTCCAGTGAACCATTCGACAAAAAATATGACAAAGATTTAAACAAGTTGAGATTCATTCAAAGCCCAAGGAAAATTAATTTGAAGCAAAACATAGACAGCAATAAAAACCTAATCAAATAAACTTAGAACACAATCTAATTAGTATTTATGTCAGACAACAAACAAAACTTTTACATATCTGAATATAGTTTCCATTAATATCCAATTGATTTAACTTTTTAATATTAATACCACAAAATCAACATCTCCATATATGTAAGAATTAATTAGCATTTTGATAGTAAGAAAAAGAGACCTTTACGTCAAGGAGTTGCAGCTTGTCGTCGTCGACTAAACCTTGTCGAAACTCGAGAAAATATATAAGCTCGGCTAAACCTCAATTCCTTGAAGAAACGGAAATTATCTAGTGAATAGAAATGATGACCATAGTGGCCGATGAGTTGCAAAAATAATGAGATTTCTCTCTTAGAATATGAAAGGTGGAAACAGGAGCTTATGGACTATTTTAATGGCTGCACGTGGTGGTTCGGCGTCAGAGAAAAATAGAAACAGAGTAGCGGTGGAACAAGACAAGAATTATGGTTGTTATGGTGCAAATGGAACTGCTAGCTTCTGTCTAGAATTTGATAATGGACTGGTGATGTTTTGGTGAAGGTAACGGCTATATAATGAGTAGTGATGGCATTGTTATGGTGAACAGGGATTGAGAAAGTAGAGAAAAAAGTTCCAGGAAAATGCCTCCCCCATGATCCCTCCCTTTTCCTCCGTCCGCGAGTGTGTATCACCATGTATATGTACGGTGTGGCCAGTCGAAATTAGAGAGTAAAGGGAGTAACGTTTTAAGGCATCCGTTCATCCCCTTCTTTTTTCGGAGCACCCCTGTGTCTTCATTCTAAGTATCCCTATCTGAAGCAAAGAAAAAGGGACGTTGGGCTAGGAGTAATATATGGAAAGGAATTATTTTTTTCATGTCCAAGAATGATAAGAAAAACTATTTTGGAGAAAGTAATATTCTCCCCCTAATAAAAAGATATTTTGATTTTGTAGGTGGATTTTATGGATATCGAGGGAGTAAAATAAAATAGGTAAAATTGATTTGAAATTATTTTGAGAATAAAAATATTCTTCACAAGAAAGGAAAGATTGTGAGGAGGATTTTTCTACTTATGAAAAGATTTGCCAACATTTGAATTTAAAATTTATATTTTGAACTTGTTTAGGACTAAAAATAATTCTACCAAAAATATATAAAATGGGTATCTACTTAATTACTAAGTGAAGAAAAATAATACTAAATTATTAAATCAACCATTATATTTTATAAAAAAAAATAATTCACAATAAAAGAATAATAACCCTTAAAATATTTGATCAAATACTTTTAAAATAGAATAAAGGAGAAATATTAAAGATTAAATATACAATAACTTTGCAAGTAAAGAATATTATATAATAATGATAAAAAATAATTGAATAATAATAATAATAATTATAATAGTAACAATAATCATAAGATGCTATTAAAAATAATGAGGATAATACATGTCATTAAAAATAGTGTTTTGGTCTCATGAACAAAATAGACACTCGAATAAGTAAAAATGATAAAAGGAGGGTCAAAATTGGGTGACAACACATGTGACAGGGGAGACAAAAGGGGTGGTCTAGTCTCTAAGAAATCATTTCAACGCATCTAATCATGACTGGAAGGTATTGAAACTTCACACCAAACCAAAGAAATTGATGGTGTTCAGATCGTTACTATGTTGCAGTAGATCGAACAACTTACACGTGTATTGGCAAATATCGAGACAAAATAGATTGCTCAAGTTAGAAGCATGTACATTACCATTGAGGCACTCAAGGCACATGTGAATAGCCTAATTAGAAATGGTTGCATGTTATGCCCCATTATCCTCCCTCCTTAGTTGATGAAGAGAGTTCTAGTAGTGATGGAGAGTTTGTGGACTGTACCCCTTAGGTGTTAGGATGTTGTTTTTGAACATTCTTATCATTTGAAACTTTTTCTATATTTGAAGTTTTTTGACTTTGGTAGACTTTGTAGATCCTTTTGATTCAATTTGATGTTATAAATTAAAAATTAATATGTTGTTGATGTTGTAGTTGATTTAGAATTGATTCGACAACAATTAAAGCTGAAATGTAGTTGATAATGAATTAGTTTAATTTGTCAAGTGGGATTGATTTTTTTCAGAAAACCGACTGATAGGGTCAAGGCACATCTTCTGCTCAACAACTGTCATTACCGGTCTAGGCACAACCGGTGGAGCAATAAGTATGAGCGGTAAAGCATCAATGTGTGGAATCACAATAGCAGTTGGTTGTGCCCTTGAAGTCTACAAACCATGAATAGGTACCTGGCCTGGAAGCTAAACACCATCCCTAGTCTAGTACCTATCAAGAGTGACAGGTAGAGCTCATGTCTGAGTCATACCCTCTAAATAACTCAAGAGTTGAATCATACTATCCTGTAACACTGGGTGGCTATGAAACCATGTAGAGCCTAGGCTGGCCCCATACCCTTTGGCTGATACGCGGTATCATCGAGCTCAACCTCTGGCTTAGGAGATGTTGCCTTGGCATGTTCCCTAGTTGGTGATGTACCACGTGCTCTGCCTCTACCTCTACCACAACATCGACCCCTACTTCAACTCCTAGTTGGGGCCTCATCAGCGCTACAGGCACAAAATCCTCTGTAGCACCTGAAAGTGTCCTCACTATCTGTTGAACAAATTAAATACAAAGTTTAGAATTCAAGAAGAGAATGAATTCACACTATGAGAAATCAAAGAATAGAACTTCTTACAAATATCTCATAGCCTCCCGAAGATAGCTACAGACGTCATCATACTGATCCCCGAGACTCTACTAGACACTTGCTCTAGTACTCGTGAGACTAGTGAAGCTAACGCTCTGTTACTAACTTGTCACAACCCAAAAGTCCATGGATTGTGATGGCGCCTACCCCAACCTGACTGTGGTAGGTAACCTGACTCCATAATACAAAATATTTGAATTAAAGGAATAACAAGCAAAACTATACACGATGATAACAACAATAATAGTAATAACTAAAGATGTCCCCAAATGAACCAACAAGAGAATCTGAAACCAAGACTCAATTGTCATATTACAAGAGCGACTCTAAATATAAGATACTGAATCAAAAGTACAAGTCTGTCCAAGGATACCTAAATAAGACAGAAACTAAATAGATAGAAACTGAGATGATCTCTGAATTCGAGGAGATCACCACAATTCCGAATATCTCTGAGATGCACGAACTATATCCATGAGGTCCATTCAAACAAGGATCTATAACGGAAGGATGCAGAAAGTAGGAGTAAGTACAGTCCACTTGTACTCAGTAGGCATCATAGGCCGACGGAGCTTAAGTAGAAAACTATATCATATAAAGAATACTAAAAATAACCATGCAAGCAAAAAGGTCTCAACAGTTCAATATTAAGTAATATCACAGTTTATCTCATCCACAACGACAATCCAAACACAATGTAATGCAGTGCAATGATATGGAATGCTATGCAACGGCCAATGCCTACCGATATACACCCTTTCAGTATTTCTTGTGTCAAGACGGGACTCATGGGTGATTTGCTAGATCCATTTATCAAATCACTTTCCATAAATATATCAATGATCTAGACTCGAAACAGAACTAAAATCATTCATTTCTTTCATTTTACTTCTTTCAAATCATTTCACTATTTTTTGAAATATGAAATATATAAATATACATGAACACGAAAGTAAAGCAAAACTAGATGCAACAGTTATATCCAAAATCTCAGGCTCATAATCAATCCATGAATATCGGCTACGATCCTTAATATCAAGCTAGGAATCCAAGTTCTATATCACCAAAATAAATAAGCCTTTAATTGGGCATTACAATGTCAATCCATCTCATTTAGAACTTAAAATGAACAGACTTACCCAATCCCTAGCATGCTTTACATGATAAGTCCCCTACCCAAGCAAATTCTGGAGAAAGTAAAGTCATAACTTACGTCGAAACTGAACCACCAGTCTTACAAAATAGCCTTCCCCTTCCGAGCAACCTCAAGACGCTCCCAAACTATAAAAAAAATGGGTTCTATACATAAACACAAGTCCAGTGATATCCATATTGCTAAGATTCTAAACTGTTGGGCCCAAATATTCAACTCAAAAGTCAATCCCGAGCCTACAAAGGCAAAACTAGAATTTAAATAGAAAAATAGTTCACCCTTAACTTAAAGAGTTCATATCTGAAATTTCATCAAAAACGGAATTAAAATCGAGCTTGATATCATCGAAAAACAATTATTTAACTTAACCAAATAAATCCCAATATTTCAAATTGAAAAACCAAGATTAGAAGGTGAAATCAAGAAATATTCATTGAGGAATGTTAAAATAATGATTTAGAAAATTACCCCATAAAGAAATATCAAAAACCACTTTTTAAAATCTTCTAAAATTGAGGTGCAAGGCTTCAAGAATTGAGTTATGGGGTTTTGGACCAAAAATGGCATTTTTCTATAACTGCCACTGATCTCCTTCATCGCAATCATGGTGGGTTCATTGTGATCGCGACGTTGACCCGATCCAGTCCATCATGATCGCGATCCTCACATCACCAACGCGATGAAGAAACGCCCTAACCGGACCTGGTAACACTTCGCGAACATGAGCCCTTTGTCGCGATCACAAAGGTCAAGAAAATCCTTCTCCGCGATCGCGACATGATTTTAGCAAATGCGAAGAAGGTTTATGGACTGCACCAGCAGCAGTTCAATGATCGAAAAGGTCCCAAATGGACCCTCAGAACTAGTTCGGAACCCCCACGAAAACAAATCAACTATGCTACTAGACTAATTTCGATATTTCAGACTCAAAGAAACCATTAAAATCGTCAACGAAGGTCGTTCTCAACGAATGTTAATCAAAGTCAACTATAGACTAAAATTTACCAATTTTCCAACCAAATGCTCAAAACACAATGAAACATTTCGGAACCCGAACCAACAACGCTACTAACTCAAAAATGACATTCCAAAAAACTAATGAAACTGACCAAATTCTCATACGACGCCTAAAACACCGAATATTGACCAAAGTCAACTCTACCAACTTTAAATCCTTCCAAAACCAAAAACTTGTGTATACCAACCAAACACTTCAAAAACCATTCCAGCTACTCCCGCACCTCCCAAATACCATGAAGCAACTACAAGAAGGGTTAAACAGTTAAAAGGCATAAAATTCCAGAAATAACTATATGAATTGTTACTTATGTACTTTTATATAATCATATGTTAAAAATGTTAAGAAATTTTCATACCTATAAGTTCAAATGTAGATTGAAAAAGAAATTTCTAATAAGAAAATGGAAAAAAAAAAAAGGGTTTAGCTCGCCCCCATCCTGCAACCCTTTTAGTGCTAGGTTTGACCAGACATTTTTAGGTCCTTTAAAATGAAGGACCGGACCATCCTAGCACATCAAATTCTTTAACCCGTGAGACTTGATCTGGGTTGGGCTGGACTAGCCAGTTTTGATAGCTCTAGTGTGAGATTATCTCTTAAGAAAATTCAGTAAGAAAAAGAATTCTCTGGATTGGGCCATTTTAGGCTTTTGGGTTGTTAATGAACAACTACAAATCATTTTCAGGCCCAATGGAGTTATTGCTCTTAGACAAGACAACCCATAAAGATTTCGCTGGATACTCCCTCCAAATTTCAACCAATCATTCTAATTCTAGCATGATGAGCTCAACTTCCATGTCATCAACCACCTCAAATTTTTCTATTTTTCTTGTTCTTATTTTTCCTATGAAATGCAACTAATTAAGACCACCACAATTCTTGGCCAGCATCCAAGTTTCTTGAACTACTAGTTCAGGAAAATGTCTGTTTTTGCTTCTTCCAGTGCACTCAAACTTCAATCAACTAATGGCCATAACTTTAGGCAACTTTTTTCATCTCATTTCATCAATCATGTTCAGGTAAGCAGCACACTCCCTTATGCAATTCCTTTTCTTTCTGTGAATGTATCTAGAGGACCTTTTAGAGTTAGTTCAAGAAAGCTTAAACTCATCACTGCCTCAGCTGCCTTTACTGTTGAAACCCCCAAGATTTCATTCAGAGGTAAAAATCCAAAAGATATCAATGTTTTGGTTGTGGGGTCAACTGGTTACATTGGGAAATTTGTGGTTAAGGAGTTAACCAATAGAGGGTTCAATGTTATAGCTGTTGCTAGAGAAAGAAGTGGTATTAAAGGAAAGAATAGTAAAGATGATACCTTGGAACAGTTAAATGGAGCTAATGTGTGTTTTTCTGATGTTACTAATTTGGAGACTTTGGAGAAAAGTGTAGAAAGTTTAGGGGTTTCAATTGATGTTGTTGTGTCTTGTCTTGCTAGTCGAAATGGTGGGGTGAAGGATTCTTGGAATATTGATTATGAGGCCACAAAGAATAGTCTTGTTGCTGGGAGGAAGTTTGGGGCTTCACACTTTGTTTTGCTGTCTGCAATTTGTGTGCAAAAGCCCCTTCTTGAATTTCAAAGAGCTAAGCTGAAATTCGAGGCGGAATTGATGAAAGAAGCTGAAGAGGATGATGGATTTACTTATAGTATTGTTAGACCAACTGCATTTTTCAAGAGCTTAGGAGGTCAGGTTGATTTGGTGAAAGATGGGAAACCTTATGTGATGTTTGGGGATGGAAAGTTGTGTGCTTGCAAGCCGATAAGCGAGCAAGATTTAGCTTCTTTTATTGCTGATTGTGTATTGAAAGAGGATAAAATCAATCAGGTCTTACCAATTGGAGGACCTGGAAAGGCATTGACACCATTAGAGCAAGGGGAAATGTTGTTTAAACTTGTAGGGAAAGAACCCAAATTTCTGAAGGTACCAATTGAAATAATGGATTTTGCAATTGGATTTCTTGACTTCCTTGTAAATATATTTCCTTCATTGGAAGATGCGGCCGAGTTTGGGAAGATTGGGAGGTATTATGCAGCTGAGAGCATGTTGGTTTGGGATCCTGAGACCGGGGAATATAATGCTGAGGCAACACCAAGTTATGGAAATGATACATTGGAAGATTTTTTCCAGAGAGTACTGAAAGAAGGAATGGCTGGTCAAGAGTTGGGGGAGCAAACAATATTCTAAATACTCCATCCTGCTGAAAGTTTGTAATCAAAGAGGTATTAACTAGCTACTCTCTGACAAATCAATTTTGAAGTATGCAGTTTGTCCAGCTGTAGCAGATATTGATAAGTTTATTTATGTGTAAATTATACTCTAATATGAATATATGCTACGTTCTGGAATGTTAAGAAGCTTACCTATAAGGTACACATTTCTTAATTGTTACTTTCTGTAACTAGTTGCGTCAAATTAGAGAATTCTTTTCCTGCATACAGAATATGGACTCTACACCGTCAAACTCTAGTCTAGGATCTGCTAGATTTATCCATATTGAATGATACTCAATCGAAGACAATTTCTCAGAACAGATGGTGGAGTCAAACTGCTTCTAACAGAGTTGCCTCAAATTAGAGAGTTCTATTTCTGATCACAACTGCCTTGTATAGGATCTGCTATAGTTAGCCATATTGGTGGTATGTAAGCCATCAAAAGTTAACTTATATACCATGTGAACAATTTAAATAATCCTTTTTCGAGGTTAATATCTGAGAACCTAATGATGGAGAGGGGCCCAATTAAGTGATAAAAGGGTGATCTTTCCAGTAGTTTTCCTTTAACAGTTAGATAACTACCTTGTAACTCTCCTTGATGGAATTTCAAGAAAACTTGGGATAAATATAACTGAACTGGGAAAAAAGCTTTTCTCCCTTGCAAGGTTAAAATTCTAATGAACTGGAGTAATTAATAATGAGACAAATGAACGTGCTCAAAAGATGATGTTTACTTTGCGTCTTTCTGTTTTTGAGTTCAATTTCAGAAGCTCGTATATTTTGTTTTGGAGTTGATCTTATTCTCTGATAATATATACTAATAACTATTGAGACAACCATGTGTATAAGTTAACTAATGTACGTTGTTTATAGGACTGGTCACTGCAATCATGGTAGACTTAATTTGCCTGCAATGATCAGGTTTAGTTGGTTTAAGATGAGGTCTTCAAATTTAGGTAGAGTCCATTGAGAGCCTTTCATCTGTAAGACTCATGCTTGCTATTTGGTACTGACTAACTAGCAATTACTAATAAGGTTCCCTTCTTCATCATCATTCTTTTGTGTTTTCTCCCCTCAACTGGTGCAATTGATATGTAATTGTCGGTGGTATTTACTTGCCTTGTGATTCCAAGCTGTCTACAGCAGGGTTTCTGGGAGAATAGATAAGGTGATATGTCTCCTACGTTGCACTCGATAGGATACTCAAGATTGTTTAGCACTTACTTTTCACTTGAAGTACTCCTGTGGTTGTGTATCTAAACATAATGAAACTTGCATCCTGGAAAGGTTTACCGTTTGCATGCGGGAAAGGTTTACTATTACTCTGGTTTGTCTTAGTTTGGAAACATTCTTTCATTACATTAATATGGTAGCATTTATGCTTATCCGAAAAAAAAAATCCTAAGAGTAATTTAACTCAGAATCTAGATAAGGATAATTATGTAGAAAATGATAGGTGTGAAAGTAAGTGGATGCATAAAAATCGGATATCTGTTCTTGGCTAGTTTGAACAGCGATGTTTATTTGATTCTGGACGTTGTCCAACATTATATTTTTATATTTTTTTTCATCTTTTTCTTTGAATTATTTATTCAGAAGATTGTGCATTCACTGTCAGTATATGCGTATAGGTACTGGAAATGTTTCATTGTTTCAATAGATGTACTAGTGTTACTTGTATCTCAATAGATACCAATTCTTACAAGTTCATTGATCACGTACTATTGAATAGTTTCTCATTTATAGTGAGTTCTGTTAAACATATGAGGTGTTCACTCAAGTTGCTAACTATTACTTCAAGGTATAGGATTTAGACCTCAAAACATCCTATTTTAAATGTAGGTCCGGTGATGAATATACGAGAGCCTCAAGTATCCATTAGCTTCAAAGCTATTGCAATCGAATCAAACCAAGTCATAATTATGAAACTTTGTGGCAAATTCATCTCTCAGCCTGTCTTCACATTTTACCTGCTTAAATGGTAGTTTTACCCTCACTTGACTCCAAAATGCTTTTCGGCTTCTGCTGTATGAAAAAAAAAGAAAAAAAAAAGTCCCTTGCTGTATGATAAGAATTGATGGATGATAGACAATGTAAGTTGGGAACTTTCCGTTTAATGTCAATACAAGTACTAGACTGAATTCATATACAAGAACTGGGGCAATGTCTACTTCCACCACCTGCACTAGAAAAGGGCCAAACATACAGAGAACCCAAATCCGAACAGTACTTATTAGTTACACACTTTCACATACTGATATTTTCCAAGGGCTTTTTCCTGCTGTACATCAAGAATTCGCTTTTCCATAGTTGTCTTGTCACTTTGGGATCTTCTTAGAAAGGCAATACACAGAGAGGAGAACAAGAAGAACAAGCATAACGGTCGCGAACAATGACACTCCTACAGAAGCTCCAAGGTATCTGCAGAACTTGTCATACAAACTGCAAATCTTTGCCCACCCCACATGAGTGTTGCCTTTTAGTCCTATGTAAATCAGTGATGATGCTGCTCCGGTTGCTGATGCCACTATGCCTAGCAAAAGCTGCAAGTTTACATAAACATTATGCTAGTTAACAATGGTGGACCCAAGACTTAATCAATAAACGTGCCATAGTGGCAGTGAACAATATTCTTTAGTACTCGCCTGTCTTGATTGTGACGAAGTCCATACCAAAATTGAATAACCTACTTCCTAAAACCCTTGTATGGAAATAGTGATAAAACAGAAGGCTCGACAAACCTCAAGAGTAATACACACTACACTTGTAGATAGCTAATCACATCTTTAATCTATGGTTGATGAATAAGGCGATCAAGAAAGTCATAGAACTCATAGTATTTTGCTTGTGTGTTTAAGGGGTAGAGTTCACCATATTAGAAATATGAAAACTTATTTCAAACTACTCAAGGGTGTGGAGGTTGTGGACGTGTAACGAAATGGGTGAAAACCATAGAAAACTAGGGTTCAATCTTAGCACATACACAAACTCTAGGTGGTATCCATCTGCCTTAGTCATGGTGAAACAAAGTTACCCAGTACTCATGAGAGGTAGCAGGTATTCGTGGAATAGACGAGGCTAGCGCAAGCTGACCTGAACTCCAACATTATAAAAAGAAAAAAATCAAAAAGAGTTTTAAGAACTTACTACATCAATGACAATGAAATGGGAAATGATCTTTGCAGAGCAACCAGGCTTAATGAGGGAGTACAATGAGCCTAGTGCAGTAATTACGCTGAAGAAACCAGCCACAGAGAGTGCTGCTACAAAATATCTGCAACATAAATAGTTCAGACTTAGCTAGCTTTCAGAAATCAGTTTGAAATTAACGTTCAATTTTGATCAATGTTAGTTATAATCAAAATGAATCAAATTAAAAGATAAACAAGAGAAAATAAGGTAGGTAATACAGTAAGGGTCTGTTTGGTCATGCGATATGAAATCATGATTTCAAATCATGATAGTAAGCTACCATTAGGACTACGTGAATCTTTTTTTCGTTTCTCTTTTCTTTTTTGATCAATCCCCCTTCCTCCTAAAATTTTGACTGTTGAGAGATCGTCTAATAATTTCTAATATTGCTGCATGAAGTATTACTTTATACTATCCAAGTTATATGTATAAGATTTAATTAACTTATATCGCTGTAGTGTTTAAATCTTACATTCTTATCCTAGCAGTATCAATGCTTATTTTCTAGGTTACTAATCTTATTTTTTATGGATAATTACATTTAGTTAATTTTTAGGTACTTAATATGCAAATATAAAAATTTCTTTATACTGTCAGAGTAGAAAAGTTATAATGCATATCATGTTGACCAAAAAGGAGACATCTAAAACTTACATGAGTGCTGGTGAATAATTGAACTTAGCAGGGCGAGGTGTTGGGACCATTTCAGTTTCTTTATTAGTTGACATGACCACCACAGAAACAAGTGCCGAAGCAAACACTAACAACCTTAACACCACATCGGCCATCGCAAAGTAGTCGGTGGGCCGAGTTGCCGGTGGCGGAACCGCTTTTTCTGGCTCCACCACCGGAGCTTCTGCTGGGGGAGCAACCTTTTCGGGTTCACTAGCCATAGGTGCACGACACTACTGGTGCCAAAATTATGTATTGAATGATAATTAAGTTAGTGACTCTTGTGTGTGACTAATCAATACAATAGATAGTGATATTTATAGGATTTTTGGCTTAAACTAATTAAGGTGGTTGGAAATTGGAATTGCCCACACGCCAAGTTCTGATTAATTGGATTATATTTTCTTGAGGATGTTATAAAACATAATTATATTCATGCTAGCTGGATATGTTAGTGTTCAAACGATGGAGAAAATATTCGTGACGTCAGGATTGATATAGAATGATGAACATTATATATAGGTTTCTTGTTGGTGTTTAGTCCAATTTTGTACCTAAAGGACTCCAAGCTTGATTTCCATAAAGTTGAAAATGATTTTATGATCATCTTGAGCTGTAACACTTTCTTATAGGCCAATTAATCGTTAAAGTCTTTAGTAATTAGGTGAATCATCACTTACCGAACTTCCATTTTTCTCCGTGCATCAATCATCTCAATCGTGACATTTTCTTTTTTATCATCAAAGTTGTGAGTTGTAACATATTATTGCTTGAGTAAATTAAGGTTGCTGGGGCATATTCATGATAAATTTATGCATATATGGTTACTTGAGATCATTCAAGAAAATTTGATCAATAGGAAATTTTCAAGATAATTTTCTGACCTAGCTAGCAAGTCACTTGATGAACTTCTGAGAGAAAAAGGAAGTACAAGTAGTAGTTGGAAACCTGACTATGGAAATACCAAAAGGAAGCACAATGAAGAGCCCTCAAAGACGGTGGACAGAGGATTATGATGAAGGGGCCCTAGTTTCTTCAACCAATTAACAAACGTTACTTTCGACATTTCCTAACAAATGATTGTATCTCCTTTTAGTTTTGGGCTCATGCGATTTACGATATTGCATTTGTAATGAATAAAGAAGATTAAGACCCTCATTTGATTTTATTAAGATTAAGATATTTGAATGTGAATAAATATTTAAAAATCTGAAGGATCATTTAACTCAAAATCTAGATAAGAATAATTACGTAGATGATAGGTATGAAAGTAAGTGGATGCAGAAGTAGCGGATATCTGTTCTTGGCTAGGTTGAAAAGTGATGTCTATTTGATTCTGGACGTTGTCCAACATTATAGTTTTTTTCATTTTTTTCTTTGAACTATTTATTCAGAAGAGTGTGCATGCACTGTTAATCCATGTGTATAGGTACTGGAAATACTTCATTGTTTCAATAGATGTACTAGTGTTACTTGTATCTCAATAGACACCAATTCTTACAAGTTCATTGATCACGAACTATTGAATAGTTTCTCATTTATAGCGAGTTCTGTTAAATATATGAGGTGTTCATTCAAGGTTGCTAAACTATTACTTCAAGGTATAGGATTTACACCTCAAAACATCCTATCTTAAATGTAGGTCCGGTGATGAATATGAGAGCCTCGAGTATCCATTAGCTTCAAAGCTATTGCAATCGAATCATAGCAAGTCCTAATTATGGAACTTTGTGGTTAATTCATCTTAGCCAGTCTTCACATTTTACCTGCTTAAATGTTAGTTTACCACACTCGACTCCAAAATGCCTTTTGTCGTCTGCTGTATGATAAGAATTGATTGAAGGTAGACAATGTAAATTGGGAACTTTCTGTTTAATGCCAATACAAGTACTTGGCTGAATTCATACACAAGAACCGGGGCAATGTCTACTTCCACCAGCTGCACAAGAACTCAAATTTGAACAGTACTTATAAATTACACACTTTCACATACTGACATTTACCAAGGGCTGTTTTGCTATAAATTAAGAATTCACTTTTCTATAGCTGTATCGTGTCACTTTGGGATCTTCTTAGAAAGGGAGTATATAGAGAGGAGAACAAGAAGCACAAGCATAACGGTCGCGAACAATGAGACTCCTACAGAAGCTCCAAGGTATCTGCAGAACTTGCCATACAAACTGCAAATTTTTCCCCACCCCGAATGAGTGTTGCCTTTTAGTCCTATGTAAGTCACTGATGCTGCTGCTCCGGTTGCTGATGCCACTATGCCCAGCAAAAGCTGCAAGTTTATATAAAGAGTACGCTAGTAATGAGCAATGGCGGACCCAAGATTTAATCAATAAACGTGCCACAGTGACACTGAGCAATATTCTAAGTACTCCTCGCCTGTCTTGATTGTGACGAAGTCCATACCAGAATTTGACAACCTACTTTCTAAAACCCTTGTATGTAAATAGTGATACAACAAAAGGCTCAAGAGACCTCAAGTGTAATACACACTACCCTGGAGATACCTAACTTAATCTATTGTTGAAGAATAAGGCGATCAAGAAAGTCATGGAGCTCATAATATTTTGCATGCATGTTTAACGTGAAAACTAGGGTTCAAATCTCAGCTCAACACATGCACAAAATCCTAGGTGATTTCCATCTGGCCTAGGTCATGGTGAAACAAAGTTATCCAGTACTCGTGAGAGGTAGCAAGTACTCGGGGAATAGGCTAGGCTTGTGCAAGCTGACACAAACTCCAACATTATAAAAAAGGGAAAAAGCAAAAAGAGTTTAAGAACTCACTACATCAATGACAATGAAATGGGAAATGATTTTTGCAGAGCAACCAGGCTTAATGAGGGAGTACAATGAGCCTAGTGCAGTAAGTATGCTGAAGAAACCAGCCACAGAGAGTGCTGCTACAAAATAGCTGCAACATAAATAATTCAGAATCAGCTAGCTTTCTGAAATCAGTTTGAAATTAACGTTCAATTTTGATCAATATTAGGTATAGTCAAAATGAATCAAAAAGATAAACAAAAGAAAATAAGGCAGGTGAAACAGCATAGTCAAGCAGAGATATTTTCTTATGCATTAAATGATAATAAAAATAAAAAAATTGATAGAATGATCAATACAAATCCTAATTATTAGATGTGAGACTCGTAGTAAATATAATTGCCAGTTGAGGCCGCTGCAAATCCACTTGCTTTGTTTTGTAGTATCATATTTTCAGATTTATTATAATAGATATATAAAAGAAAAAATGTTGGCTTTGCAACCACCTCGCTATGCATTTATTCAAAGGGAATAAATATACAACGTTTCTGTCAATACTAACAATAAATTTAAAAAAAGAGAGAGAAGAAAAAATTGTGACTATGTGACAACCTTTCCCTTCTTTGTATTTTAGTTTGTGAGGTTTTTGACTAATAATGATTAAGTTTTGCGAATTTTAGTAGCTCAATTGATCGACTATATGAATTTTCACTCTATTGGTGAGGATTTGATTCACCATAATATATGCAACATGTTTTCATTTTTCATTGCCAACACTAGACTATAAGTAATTAATATATAATTCTCATCTGAATTTATGACTTAACGATGGTAAATTAGTTGTTTAGGTGTAAACATCGATTGTAAATAAATTTTTACCACAAACAATATCAGTATTGGTTGAAAATGTAAAATTCCGGCTAGAGACTACATCTAGGGTGTGTTCGGTAGGAAGGAACGTATTTTTCATGAGAAATATTTAATCTTTGTGAAATAAGTGATTTTCTTACTTATCTTCTTCTGTTCAGTATAATTATTATTTAGAATTTGTATATAATATAAACAAATGAGAAATGGCGGTAGGGGTGGTGGGGATTGTGGCTACTGGGTGGGTGAAGATGATTTGTGTTGGAGAGCGGGGAAGACACAATTAATGTGGAATGCTACTTGTGGAACTTGTTTTTCCTACTTCCACAAGGGAAGTCGTTGTCCACATTAAAAAAAGAAAAATAAAATATTTTCCTAAATAAAATATTTTCCACAAATTTTGACCAACCGAACACTCAAAAATAGAAAAATATTTTACTCAATAGCGAACGCACCTCGAATTTGTCATAAATTCGAGGAATTTCTTTGCTGGTTTAAAATCAGTAATAATTTTACCTCCAAGAATCATATATATTTCAAGAGTTTCTCACTTTCTCTTACGTACGTACCTTGTAGTACTATCTTAAATTTATTAATCATATCTGCACGACAAAGTAACAACTTAGTTATGACTTCTTAAATTTATTAATCCTGCACAGTTCAAAAGATAACCTTAGGGATGGCAACGGGGCGGGGCGGAGCGGAGCGGGTGCGGGGCAAACCCGCATGAATTTTGCCCCGCCCCGCCCCGCATAACATAATTTTTGTTTTTAACCAGCCCAGCCCCGCCCACATGAACCCGCCCTGCCCCGCATAATTTGTTTTTTCTTCTTTTGTTAATTACCGAGTAAAAAACCTTCTCATCTCCGGAAAACAACTAATCCAGACTCCAGTACTTATTTTGTTAATTACCTAGCATAATCTGTTTGACAATGTATTTACTGCATGTCCATACAAAATTGAACTTCAGCAAAGTAAGTAAACAGAAGTACGCCACAACAAAAATAATCATTTATGGTTTAAATATATTTATTATTAATAACTAATATTGTTAAAGTGACATTTACGGGCTGTTTTATGATTTAAATATATTTATTAAAATAATTAGAATTTTGTAGAAACAAAAATATTTTTTTAGCTTTTGTATTGTTTAAACCCGCATTGACTTGCAACTTGCCCCGCTCCGCATTAATTTTTAAAATAATGATTTCAATTCGCCCCGCCCCATTGTCACCCCTAGATAACCTTCACTTTTACATTAGTGCATATCAATCCTTTTTTTCATTTTTCCTTTTCTCTCTCTCTCTCTATTTTTTTGGTCAACCCCCCTCCCTCCTAAAATTTTGACTGTCAAGAGATCGTCTAATAATTACTATTATTGCTGCATGAAGTGTTACCTTATACTATCAAAGTTATATGAATATGATTTAATTAATTTATATCCGTCGCAGTGTAAAAATCTTACATTATTATAGTAGCAATACCAATTCTTATTTTTCAGGTTACTCATCTTATGAATAATTAGATTTAGTTATTATTTTTAGGTACTTAATATGCTTTAAAAAAAATTCTTTATACTGTGATGTTGACCAAAAAGTAGATATCTAGAACTTACATGAGTGCTGGTGAATGATTGAACTTAGCAGAGCGAGGTGCTTGGTAAGGTGGATTAGGTGTTGGGACTATTTCAGTTTGCTTACTAGTTGACATGACCACCACAGAAACAAGTGCCGAAGCAAATATTAACAACCTTAACACCACATCGGCCACCGCAAAGTAGTCGGTAGGCCGAGCTATCGGTGGCGGAGCAGCTTTTTCTGGTTCTGATGGGGAAGCAACCTTTTCGGGTTCACTAGCCATAGGTGCACGACACTAGAGGTACCAAAATTATGTATTGACTGATAATTAAGTTGATTAGTAACTCAAGATGTGTGTGATTAATCTAACACAATAGGTAGTGATATTTATACGAATTTTAGCTTCACCTAATTAAGATGGTTGGAATTGCCCACACGCCAATTAATGGGATCATTTTCTTGAGGATGACATTATAAAGCATAATTATATTGATGCTAGCTTGACTATGTTAGTATTCAAACGGTGGGGGAAATATTCGTGACGTCATGATTGATATGGAATGATAATCATACATTAAATAATTAGGTTTCTTGTTGGTGTTTAGTCCAATTTTGTACGCGAAGGACTCCAAGCTTAATTAACATAAAGTTGAAAATGATTTAATGATTATCTTGAGCTGTAGTAACACTTTCTTATAGGCCAAGTAATCATTGAAGTCTTTTGTAATTAGGTGAATCATCACTTACCTAACTTCCATTTTTCTGTTTATCAATAATCTCAATCGTGACATTTTCTTTTTCACCATCAAAGTTGGGACATTGCTTGAGTATATTAAGGTTGCTGGGACATATTCATGATAAATTTATGCATATATGGTTACTTGAGACTCGAAAGAATTTGTTCAATAGGAAATTTTCAAGTTAATTTTCTGACCTAGCTAGCAAGTACACTTGATGAAATTCTGAGAGAAAAGGGAAGTACAACGAGTAGTTGGAAACCTAACTATGGAAATACCAAAAGGAAGAACGACGAAGAGCCCTCAAAGACAGTAGACATAGGATTATGATGAAGGGGCCCTAGTTTGTTCAACCAATTAATAAACGTTATTTTCAAACATTTCCTAACAAATGATTGGACTTGTTTGATTTTATCTCCTTTTAATTTTGGGGTCGTGCCATTTACGTTATTGCATTTGTAATGGATAGAGAAGATTAAGGCCTCATTTGATTTTATTAAAATTAAGATATTTGAATGTGAATACATATCTAAATATTAAGATGTTTATTAAGATTTAGATCTTTAAATTTGAGTACAATTTAAATATATATTAAGATGTTAAATCAAGATTTGAATATAAAATAATTAAGGCTACCTTGATCTTTACATTTCGATTACTTAATTTCTGCTCTTTATTTTCAACACTATTCATTATTTTAATATATCTGATCAATTCCATCCTATTATCCTTAAAACCTCATATACAAATTCAAATGTATCTTTTTTTGTAGGGTAAACAGTATGATAATTAACTGAACTTCAAAATGTAACCATTCGAATTGCTATTCCTTGTCTTTCAACTGTGGGTGATTTCATTTGTCAATTTTAATGGTTATTTACATGTGAAGAATTATGAGTAGAACCGGCTGATAAATAAATTATTGAAACGCATTTACACACTATGGAGCCTAGGAGCTATGGGGTTTATGGTTTTGATGATCGACTTGTGAACCAGGTTCATGTTAACTGTGAATCAGGTTCTTGAGTAGTGTAGAGCTGCTCAATTTACTTATGTGACGTGCAGGAAAGTATATTGTTTAAATAAGGAATGCACAATTAATGTATTAAAAAGAAGCATAAGTTCTATCTAAAAAAAAAATCTTTTTAATTATGGTAAAGAGGTGTATTCTAGCAGGTTTCCTTACACGAATTGAATTGCACAAGGAAAAGTGAGTTGTAACCTAAGGGAGGTGAATAAGGAATATATACGTAGCATGGTAATCAATATATTGAGCCACACCTTTTTGCACATCCACAGATCTGGGCAATCACAAAAGCAAGAAGGAGCAAGACAGAGTCAATCAACAACCTGAATAATATCAAGCTATTACTAGGTGGTAGTTTGGTGTCGAAAGTAGTTTGCAATGGAAGTCTTTTTTACTAAGTTGTAATAGCTTTTGTTCATTGTTAGAGTTAAAGTGTTTGTGAGATTTGTAACAAGAGTGAGTTTGACTTCTTGGAGAGGTTAAATAGTATGTAGAACAATTAGAGTTAACTGTTGAGGTGAGGTACTGAGTGAGTACCTTAGATTGCTGAGTTGTAATCTGAAACGTTGTTGTTTTGAAGTTAGTGGAGATTGATGGTGAAATCCTACATAGTGTACTATTTGTGTTTAGTTTACTGTTTACTGTTTACTGGATTTCTCTGAATTAGATTCCTAATACGTGTGGTGGAGTTAGTCGTTTCTTAAATTGGTATTAGAGCCGACCTTTTCAATCTAAGGTTAACACCTTGAAAAGGATCTATGGCTGCCCCACCAACGTCCCAAGAAGGTGCCTCACAGACTCGACCTCCTTTCTTCAATGGGCAATACTATGAATGGTGGAAAATAGAATGATAGACTTCATAATTGGAGAAAATCATGATTTATGAAATGTGGTGCTAGATGGTCCAACCATCCCTATAAGCTCGGTGAAGATGGAAAAACACAGGTTCCTAAGGGCAGACTGGAGCTTGATACAGCAGATAAGATCAATGTTCAAAACAATGCTAAGGCCAAAAAAATCCTAATCTCTGGGATTGGTCCTGACGAGTACAATAGAATATCTTCTTGTTCCACTGCTAAGGAAATTTGAGACACTTTACAGGCTGTTCATGAGGGTACCAGTCAGGTGAAGAAGTCTAAGATTAATGTACTAAACATGAAATATGAATTATTCAGGATGAAGGAGGGAGAGACCATTTAGGAGAAACATACCAGGTTCACGACAATTCTAAATGAAATTTACTCACTTGGTGAAGTTGTTCCCGGGGGAAGGCAGTCCAAAAATTTCTCAGTGTGCTACCAGAATCATGGGAAAGCAAAATTGAAGCAATACTGAAGCGTGTGATCTAAATACTCTAACCATGGATGTGTTAATAGGAAATTTAACAACTTATGAGCTCAAGAAGAATCAAGAGTGTGAGATGATTGATGGTAGAAAAGAGAAAAATCTGGTTCTAAAGGCTACTAATAAAGTTTACTTTGAGGAAGAAAATGGCTATCATGACTAGAAGGTTCCAAAAGATGTTTAGAAATAATATGAATTCACAAAAGAGGAACTAGGTCTTCAAAAACTATGAAAAGGCAAATCGTGAGCAAGTGTGTCACAAGTGTGGGAGCCCTGACTACTTTATAAAATTATATCCACAATGGGAGATTGAGTACAAGAAGAACAATCCAGATAAGGGAAAGAAAACAATAAAGGAGTACATTATTCCTTGAAATTGAAGAATGACTGCTCATGAAGCCGACATCACTATGAAGAAAGCCTTGGCAACAATGGGTGACTCTTCAAGTGGAGAATCTGATGATGATGGTACTGAAAATCAATCACTGCTAGGCGCTAGCCATTGAATGCTCAGATGGTGAGGATACCCTGGCTCTCATGGCATTTTCAAATTCTGATGATGAGGAAGGAGACAAGGAGCCAAAGGAGAGCATTTTAACAAAGATGGCCAATTCTGATTCAGATGAAAATGATGAGAAACAACCCGAGGTAAGTTTTCTTGACATCAAATCTAAAATCAACACTTACTCTAAGGAAAAAATGGAATCCTTGTTGTCTGTTCTGATAGAGGAATACCACTTAGTGTCATCTGAAAAAGAACAACTCATGAATGATTATGCCTCTTGAAAATTAACTATAAGGATCTTGAAAATAAAAATACTTCCCTAGAAAATTCAATTTTCAATTTTGAAGTTCAAAACAAACGGCTTGGCTTTCTCCTTAAAGGTAAAAGTGAAATTTATTCTTCTCGGATTGCATTAGAAGAAAATGTTAAGAAATTAACTACAAATCTTCAACCCACAACTGAAAGGAATAAATTTTACAAGAAAACCTTGAAAAAAGTCAAACTTGATTTGGAACCACATGTTAAGTGGACCAGGTCCTCACAAATATTGATCCAAATTCAAGAAGGCCAGTCTACAAGCAGACATAGCTTGGGATATGACAAGGAGAAGCATCCTGAACAAGAGACACGCATCTCTCAAGAAAGTCTTTGCACTCATTGTGGTAAAACTGATCAACCAGAAATCAGGGCCAAACTCAGTTTAAACGAATTCTGAGAAATAAAATTTTGTTAACAAAACCTAGCAAAAACCTGCTCAGAACCAGGCTTGCAAAACTAGACTACCCGCTTAGGCCATAAGAAACTTGATTCATCCATTTTTTTATAAGAAGGGACCCAAGTGGATTTGGGTGCCCAAATCTAACCTCTGACTATTTTTGCAGGTAAAGGTGAGTAGAGGGAACAAGGCTTGGTATTTGAACAATGCCAGCTCTAGACATATGACGGGAACAAGTGAAAACTTCCTCTCACTCATTGACTTCCAACAGGGAAGTGTAGCCTTTGGAAATGGAAAAATAGGTAAAATAGTTGGAATTAGGAAGGTAGGAAAGTCTTATTCTCATACAATTGAGAATGTGTACTATGTCCTAGGTCTGAAATACACTCTGTTAAGTGTGTCTCAGATGTGTGACAAGAGAAATAATATGTTGTTCACTTCTGCTAAATGTCTTGTTACAAACTCAAAGTCTAGGAACCTGATACTAAAAGGAAAAAGATATAAAAATGTGTACAATGCAGACATCATGGAATCTCAGGGAAACAATCTTATGTGCCTCAGTGCAGTTGCTGAAAATAAGTTAATATGGCATAAAAGATTGGGACATGCCAGCTTCTCTCAACTTAACAAATTGATTGCTAAGGACCTAGTTCTTGGCTTTTCTAAGACTCGATTCAATGAAGTCATTTTGTGCATTGCTTGTTCAAGAGGAAAGCATTTCAAATTATTTTTCAAGCCCAAGAAAATGGTAAATACTTTTAAATCCCTCGAATTGCTACACATAGATCTATGTGGACCCATGTGAGTTCAAAGCAGAGGAAGAAAAAGGTATGTGTTTGTCATTGTTGATAATTATACAAGATTCACCTGGACTCTCTTTCTCGGGTCTAAGGATGAAACATTTGATGTATTTGTGTTTTTTTTAGATTGGTTCAAAAAAATTGAACTCTGAAATCATGAGCATCAGGTCTGACAATAGGACTAAGTTTGAGAATTGTACTGAACATGGAATAGACCATAATTTTTCAAACCTAGAACCCTACAACAAAATGGGGTTATAGAAAGAAAGAATAGAGCTTTGGAAGACATGGCAAGAACTATGTTAATTTTCAGTTGTATTCCAATGGGCTACTAGGTTGAAGCTATAAACACAGCATGCTACCTTCTGAATAGATGCATAATTCGTCTTCTCCTTGAAAAAACTCCCTATAAGTTACTTAAAGGCAGAAAACCAAATCTTGCATATCTGAGGGCCTTTGGGTGTAAATGATTTGTTCACATCAATGGCAAAGAAGCCCTAGGCAAGTTTAATGCCAAGAGTGATGAGGGAATTTTTGTTGGTTACTCATCTCAGAGTAAAGCCAATAAAGTGTTGAATAAAAGAACAAATCATGTTGAAGAAAGTGTCCATGTGATATTTGATGAAACTAATCACTTGACTGAGGAAGGTATACAGATTGACAGAGAAGGACTGGGTTTAGTCAGGGATGATGATGAGGATCATAAAGTATAAACACTAGCAGAACCTAGTTTCCAAACATGGGAAGAACCTGGTTCCCAAGTTGTTCCAGATAGTGATCAAACTCACTGCATCAGTGTGGGAACACTTGGAGAACTTGATGAACCCCTGAATACAAGTGTATCAGTACAAGGTACTTCAACATCAAAATATGGACAGAGATCTCAGGTACAAAATTGGAAGCATGAGAGCTCACATCTTGTGGAAAATATTCTTACTCCAGTAGATTTGACATGTAGACAAGATCAAAATTGAGAAACTTGTGGGATTTCTCTACTTATGTCTCCTTAGTGGAACCTAAGAATATTAAGGAAGCACTAATGGATGATGAGTGGATTATGACTATGCAAGAAAAACTGAACCAAATTGAGCGCTATAAAGTTTGGAACCTAGTTCCTATACCTCCAAATAGCACTATCATTGGAACTAGATGGGTGTTCCAAAATAAATGGGGTGACCAAGGTGAAATCACCAAAAATAAGGCAAGGTTAGTTATACAGGGATACAACCAAGAAAAATGTATTAACTACGAAGAAACCTTCGCACTAGTGGCAAGAATGAAGTTAATTAGGCTGTTCATAGCTTTTGTGGCTCATATGGGTTTCACTTTGTACCAAATGGATATTAAGAATGAATTTCTTAATGGTCATCTTTAAGAGGAAGTCTACTTTCATCAGCCACCCGATTTTGAAAGTCATGAGCATCCTGAATATATCTACAAGCTAGACAAAGCACTGTATGGTTTGAAATAACAACCTAGAGCATGGTATGATAGGTTGTTCAAGTTTCTACTTAACCATGGGTATTCTCATGAAAAAATTAACAACACATTATTTGTCAAAAGAAGAGGAACAAGTCTCTTGATTGTACAAGTGTATGTGGATGACATTATTTTTGGTGCAACTGATGAAGCATTATGTGAGAAATTCTCAAAGATGATGAGCGGAGAGTTCAAAATAAGTATGATGGGTGAGCTCACATTTTTTCTTGGTTTTAAAATTAAACAGACTTCAAAGGGGATCTCAATTCATCAACAAAAATATATTAAGGAGTTGTTGCACAAGTTTGATATGGGTAATGCAAAGACAAATCACACTCCATTAGTGTTAGCACAAAGCTGGATTTGGATGAGTCTGGTATGCCTATTGTAGAGACCGAGTACCGGGAATGATTGTCTCACTTTTGTATCTCACAGCAAGTAGTCCAAATATCATGTACAGTGTTAGTTTATGTTCCAGGTTTCATCCAAACCCTAAGGAATCACATTTAAAGGTTGTTAAATGGATTCTAAGATACCTCAAGGGAACTCAAAACCTGGTTCTCTAATACCCTACTGAAGATTCACTAAACTTGGTGGAGTATGAAGATGCAAACTATACCGGACGCTTAGTCGATCGTAAAAGCACTTCTAGGATGGCTCACTTCTTGGGCTCATGCCTAATATCATGGGCCACAAGAAAGCAGAATTTTGTTGTTTTATCCACAGTCGAGGCTGAATACATTGCAATTGCATCCTGCTGTGCACAGTTATTATGGATCAAACAATAATTGGAGGACTATGATGTGAATATTGGGTGTATATAGATCATGTGTGACAACATAAGTTCCATGAATATGGCTAAGAACCATGTTCATCATAAAAGGACTCAGCATATTGATGTGAGACACCACTTTTTCAGGGACAATGTTGAGAAAAGAAATATTGAAGTCCGTTTCTGTAAGACTGAGGATCAATTGGCGGATATATTCACTAAATCCTTGAGCAGAAAGAACTTTGAAAAGAACTAGGTGGAGCTTGGTCTGCTCACTATGCATTAATGTCATTGACTTTCCCCTAAGCACGTTGTCTAGAAAAGATGTAAGTAAAAGGGCATGAAAAACACAAGTTTGTATTTAACTAAATCAGTCTCGTACCTTGACAGGTACATACCCCAGAAATCATCAAAATGCAAGGTGAGATAGGTCTATTGATATTACCCTTAGTTTTCAAAGCAACTGAGCACAGAGATACAGCAAAATAATTTACTTGCCCAGGTATGTACTATCTAATCGTGTATTATGTGTGGTTATGTATAAAACGTGTCTAATTCTTAAGCACTAATGGGAACCTGGTTCCTACTCTAGATGATATTCACCACTTTTGGGGCGCCAAAATTTTGTTTGTTCTCTTATGGACCCTACAAATCAAATCAAAACCGCCTCTTATTTTTTGACAATACCTCTTATTTTTTTTTTCTTTTGCATTTACAATAACAACAACATACCCAGTATATTTTCATAAAGTGGGATCTGATAAGGGTAAGTGTACACAGTCCATACTACTTCAAAATTAAAAAGAAAAAACCTTTCATCTCCCATTCTCACTGCTTCTTCTCCATTACCTCGCTCAAAAAATTTTAAAAAAAATCATGGTTCAGAAGATTTGTTGCCTCTTGGTGAGAATTTGGGAATGGGTGATAATTTTGGTTCTCTTCTAGATGATGTAGAGTCGGACTCCAACGATAATGTTCCAATTGATGCTAGTTTAATTACTCTCAGAGAAAAACAAGCCAAGAAACCCTTATCTTCCATCATGCCCTCTAGAACCCATCCCTCCCATTCCAAATTTAAACCAAAAGATTCTCATGTAGAGTAACTCATAGCAAGTGCAAAGACGCCTTGGCTATGGCGATAAAGGATGCCAAAACACGTAAGGGTAATATTGATCCTATAAGTGTTGGTGATACCTCCGATGAGAACCTGGTTTTTGCCAACTCCTAAGCCTCTTACAAACTTCCACCATCTCATGAATCTCCAGCAGTTCCTTCAGTCTAGGAACCTGGTTCTTTCTCCTAGGCCCCTCCTGTAAAGCTGACTAAAACCATGTCAAGTTTCTTTCTCTTGGGCCAGCGAAATTTTATGCCATCCAAAAAGCCCTGAAAGGTCAAATGATTGATCCCAGTGTGTCCTCACATCTAGATATAGTTGGTATTATGGAGGTGTTAAAGTTTCAGCGGTGGGTTCACTTGCTAGTGGGCATTTTGCCCTCATTCTATACGAATGAAGTGGTGCCTTTTTATTCGAATTTAATTATGGTGGAGGAAGGAGTTCTTAGCACTATTGTTAAAGGGATTCCTATTGCTTTAGATGCTTCTAAGATTTCCAGGATTCTGTAAATTTTAACTGCTGGTTAGTTTGTTTATGACATTGATACTACGTATACTGCCACTCTTATTGGCAAGTATTTTGAGGAAGAAAAGCCCGCTTCTTCTATCTATGTGCAGAAAGGTTCCATGCTGCCTTGTAATTGATTGTTGTTTGAATTAGTTAACAAAGTCTTACTTCCTTGATCTGAGCATCAACACGAGGCTGGTAAGGGTAAAGTTTTCACCAAGCAGAAGATGTTTCGAGAGTGCATTTTGGAGGAGTGTGGGTTCGGAGAACATGGTGCTCATGGTAAACGTTCTTTGGAGGGTGAGATGTTTACTATTAGATAGGATTTACAAGCTGCCGAATCCAAAAATGCTCATTTTCGTACATGAATGTTGGATGAACAGATTGCCTTAGGCACGTGCTTTGATATGATGATGTCCTTGGTTGGCCGTGTTACTCCACCTCCTCCCCCTCCCTCTCCTTAGTCTATTATTCTTAGTCTTGTTCCTTCCAGTGTCCTTTTTTTACTAGTGCTCAGACTTGATTGTTTTTGTGCAGCACATATAGTGCTTGATATATATTAGTACATTGCTCTGGTTGTTATTGTTTTTTTGCTCTTTGTACTTTTGTTGCAACTGGATGGTTAATATTATTAGAATGTTTCTTTCCTTCTACTTGTGGTGTACTAGTTAGTATTGCCCGAGTGGCCATGGGTTATGTTAAAATTGTGCTACTGTCATGTGTTATTCTTATTCTAATTGTCTATCTTCTTTTAATGATGCCAAAAGGGGAAAGTTGATTGCATTATAGCATTATACATTTTATGAGATGTAGGTATGTAGGGATAATATGCTTGTGAAATTGTGCATTGTTTGTCATCATCAAAAAGGAGAAAATATGGATTCTAGAAGCTATGGGTATTATGATTTTGATGATCGACTTGTGAACCAAGCTCATGTTAACTGAGAACCAGGTTTTTGAGTATTGTAGGGCTGGTCAATTTACTTATGTGACGTGCAGGAAAGTATATTGATTAAATAAGGAATGCACAATTAATGTATTGAATAGAAGCAGGAGTCCTAACTCAAAAAGAAATCTTTTTAACTATGCTAAAAAGGTGTATTCTAGCAGGTTTCCTTATAGGAATTGGTTTGCACAAGGAAAAGTGAGTTGTAACCTAAGGGAGGTGAATAAGAAATATATACACAGCATCCTAATCAGTTGAGCCGCACCTTCTTGCACATCCACAGATCTGGACAATCACAAAAGCAAGACAAAGTCAATCAACAACCTAAATAATATTAAGCTATTACTAGGTGGTAATTTGGTGTTGAAAGTAGTTGCCAATAGAAGTTTTTTTTTACTCAGTTGTAATAGCTTCTGTTCATTGTTAGAGTTGAAGTGTTTGTGAGACTTGTAATAAGAAGTGGGTTTGACTTCTTAGAGCGGTTAAATAGTGTGTAGAATGGTTAGAGTTAATTGTTGAGGTGAGGTACATAAGTGAGTCCCTTAGATTGTTGAGTTGTAATTTGAAACACTGATGTTGTGAAGTTAGTGGAGATTGGTATTAAAATCCTACATAGTGTATTGTTTGTGTTTAGTTTACTGTTTACTGCGTTTCTCTGAACCAGGTTCCTAATACGTGTAGTGGAGTTAGCCGTTTTCTTCACACACGATACCGAAATGTTAAGGTCACCTAAATATGACCAAATACTAATTAAAAACTTACATATTTAAGTTTTGTTATCATTTCAGTAAAATATCTTATCCGTTTACAAACTTGGTATTCACATTGATCCAGCTTTCATCAATATATAACAATAGTGTAAAATATTTAGACTATATATTTTAATAATAAACGTTTTAATCTAATCAACTTGTATGTATATAATAAGTATAATGAACAAGTTGGATATGTGATCCTATTATTTATTTAGATACTAATCATTAATTATACATGATGTTGTCCACATCTCTAAATCATTGAGAATAATCTCTAATTTTCTTGCATTTATTTGTTTTTGGTTAGATATTATTTGCATTCCAAAGAAAATTGTACTTAGATAAATACTACTACAGCTTATAAAGCTTAGATGAACCAAATAAAGGATGTGATTAAGATCTTTTATCCTCTCCTTTTAAAGATAATAAAAATAATGTCCAATGATACATTCAAGATTTGTCTTTAAGTTATCTAATAAAAGTAGGACAAAACATCTCCTGTCTAAATGATTAACTGCTTCTTTAGTAGAGGAAAAAAAATTTAAGACGTGAGAGAAACCCACATTGTGAAAGTTACAGCCTTACAGCCTACAGGAGACAATTTGGGGATTAAAAATTTCGTAAGTTATTTTTGGCTAAATATATGTAGGGAGTTTCTTTCATTCATTCGATTTTTTTAAATTAAAACTTTCATTTAAATGCTTGATCTATTAAACTTTTAATGTAGGCTAAAAAAATATATTTATCAAACACAAATTGTCATGATATGAGATTCACACTTTTTTCGCGAGAGTGAGATGATGACTTCAATTTGTAAAGAAACTGGTCCAATTGTTAGCTGCAAATATAGTTTTAACTGTGACAATATTAATCCCAAATTATGTGCAGGATAATAAAGGAAGCAAGGATAATAAAAGAAGCAATGCTCAAAAAGAAAAGGCCACAAATCAGAAGGATTATCATGGAAGCAAAGCAATCAGTCCAAGATCAATAAAGATCTCGAAGCTATTGGAAGGCCGCATCGCAAAAGGAAGGAGTATATTCAGAACATGAATATAAGGAATAAAATATGGACGTATCTGATACAGACATATTACGTCCTCTGGGTGTTCAATTCGCAACCTAGATGACCCCGTAAATTCCTTAGGTTTCCCGATATAATAGAGCATGGAATTAGAAGAAAGGAAATTCTAATTCCCTCAAATCAAGACAAAATCAATTACAACGGCAATGAAAGATCGGTCAAGATTCTGAGGATACAACGGTCACAATATTCAAACTCTTGTATAAATAGAGCATAGCAGCATAGGTTTATTCTTGTACATCTTCATTTGAGCAATATTCTAGTTACTTCTTTAGCCTTATGCAATTCATTGTAATACGTTATAGTGAACATAAAAGAGAGAAGAAACTAGGTGCTATACGAGTAGAGGCTACTATCTTTCTCAGAGAAGCTTGCCTATAAGCTATTGGAGAAACATTCTGTAAACATTCAAGTTGCTCTAAAGGGAACCTCTTGTAACCCAAGGGGACTGAAAGTAGGCACCACAAAGGTTTCTCGAACCCGGATAAATCTTATTGTGTCCTATTATTTATATTATGTTATCATCATTTTCTGGAACTAATATTTCTTCGTAAGGAAGTCGACTAACTGATAGCATTAGTCGACTTAAAGTCTAAGAATTTTAATTCACCCCTCCCCCCTCTTGATTATTAATTGGTATTAGAGCAGGTCTCATAAGAACATTGCTTAACCGCACGTGAGAAAAGATTAAATGGCAAACTATCAAATTCCAGGAGAAATTCTTTAGGATGGTCACTCATCAAATAGGCCTCCCTATTTCAATGAACAACACTACTCCCATTGGAAGAACAGATTCAGAATCTTCGTTCAATCAATTGATTTTCAAGCCAGGGTAGTAATCAAGAAAGGACCTAAACCGATTCCCGGACTCAAGGACAAAGAAAAGGAATCAAAAAGCACAATTGATCTCGAAACATTTGAGGTCACTAAGGAACAACAAGAGGTAATTAAAACTAACGCTAAAGCTATAAGTTTGCTTTATGCAGTCAACGGATCGAAGTAAGACAAGATCTCAACATTCGAGATAGCTAAAGAGATGTGGGACAAGCTTGAAGTAACTTATGAAGACACTACAAAAGTGAAAGAAGCCAGGATTGATGCACTCGTTAATGAATATGAACTATTCAAAATGGGTGATGATGAAGAAGTGGAATTGATGGGATATATTTATTACTATATTTTTATATATTAAATATCAAGTATTTTAAATAAATATATCCTATTCTCGCATATTTTCTAACAAATCTTGCAGGAAGAACAAATTAAGAAAACTAAAGAAAGAACATATATGTCAAGGAAGGAGGATACATCCGCTACAAATTCATCAAAAGACTACACAAGAACAAACAAAGATGAAATAATAAAATTCTCACCAAAGTTTTTGAATTTCTCACCAAAGTTCCATGATAATTGTCAAGCAAAAATCTCACCAAGAATGCATGATAAATTAGCATGCAAAATTCTCATCAAGATCTCATGATATATTGATATTATATTGGAAATTCTCACCAAGCCTCCATAGAAATTTTTCTATAAATAGGGTAGGTTCTTTCATTGTAAACAGGACGCCACACACCATACACACCATGAGTAAGATTCATTAGTCTTGTTTTCTTTCACTTCTTTCTTTTTTTTTTAGTAGGATAATATTTTCTTAGCAATTTTTATCTTTTCTCCATAATGGAGTAATTTCTTTTGGTTGGGATAGTTGATGAAGCTCGATATAGATATTTATAATACTATCTCAGTTTTAATACATGCTTCGCTTGAACGTTTAACTTACATTTGCATATTGTGTTGGAATAACTTTTATTATTCCAAATCTTTAATATTGCTTCTTTTAGGCTCAATTCTCACAGAGGGATTGACTCAAGCAAGTTTATGATTTTAATGATATGTATCTTATTTCTTTTAGTCCTAATTCTCACAGAGGGATTAACTCAAATAAGTTTATAGGTTTAATAAATCTTTATCTTATTTCTTTCAGTCTTAATTTTCACGGAGGGACTGACTCAAATAAGTTTATTGATTTAA
Organism: Capsicum rhomboideum; assembly: GCA_031232105.1. Taxonomy (NCBI): domain Eukaryota; kingdom Viridiplantae; phylum Streptophyta; class Magnoliopsida; order Solanales; family Solanaceae; genus Capsicum; species Capsicum rhomboideum. The sequence continues at coordinate 101,122,738 of CP124719.1, read as the reverse complement.
AGACTAATCGCAAGAGGTCTTTACACCTTTTAGCACAATTCAGGCAAGAGAAATATTCTGGTTTAATTTTCACTAGTCTTAAATCAATTAATTGACATAACCTCACAGAGTGTTAATTAATTATTTATTTCCTTGTGAGTAAAACATAATTGTATTAGCAATAAGAATTATCTTTAAATTATAAATCTATAAAAAGTCATTTGTTTTAATTTTAATTAATTTATTATTCCAAACTCACCTTTCATCAATTTGATTCTCTCAAATAGTAATTAAGATGATACAAATTTGTAGCCTAGGTGGTTCCAATCTCTGTGTGACGATAGATTAAACTATACTAGAATTTGACAGAGTACGAGCAGCAAAATCCTATACATATTGGCCTCGTCAAATTTTGGGTGCCGTTGCCGGAGATTGGTAAACATCTACTTCAAATTATTTATCTTATTACTACTTTGAGTTTTTTTTCTACTATACCTTCAAGATCTTTGTATTGTAATACTTGACAAGTTTCAGGAAACAAGACTATTATTATTATTATTTCTATTCTTTTTGTTTTCAAATATTTTGTTTTGTAGCACCTAATAAGTGCTAGGAAGCAAGATTCAATAAAATAAAATATAAAAATATTTTCTGAGTTTGAACCACTTTATGCATTTTAAATATGAATTTCAACCAACCAAATGAAACTCTTGTTGAGTTGTTAAAAAAATATAGTCAAAAGGCTATTACTTATGACTATTGTGGTAGTAACCACCATAGCTTTGAATATCAAACAAGTAACACATTTTTCTATGTGGATTCTAGGAGAATGAACGATCTTGTAGGATTGATTAATAAAATCAGTGAAAGATCAATTACTTGTGAATATTGTGGAGGAAGTCACCATGTTCTTGAATGTCAAACAGGTAATTCATATTCCTTTGATTCTTCTTTTGAACAATCTTACGTTGTTTCTAGCTCTTTCAGTTACATAGATTTCAGTGATTATAATTGTAATTCGGAGTGCAATCACTACTAACAAAAGAATCAAACTATTGAAAGTGAACCATCTCAAGAGGAGAATGTGAACTTGAAGGAAACTATGCTTACTTTCATAAAGAATATCGATGAAAAATATGCATAGAATCATAAATCTGACAATGCAATTAAATGAATTAGTAAGTATGATGACCTCCTATAATGATGATGAACTTTCAAATGAAACTATGTTGTGTGAGGATGAAGTAATTGATAAAATAATAGATTCTTGTGAAAAAGAATCTACAGTTCATGATGAAAAGACTGATCTAGTGAAGCAGGTTGACAATAAAGATTTGGTTGAATTCAGCTCAACAAGTAATAAATGCATATCTCATATTTCTTATCCACATAAATTGATTAATTTTGAAGAAAACGAGAATGAAGAGGTCACAAGAACAAAAGCAATATCATTTGACCATTATTCTCCAATTTCTTTTCATCATTACGATTTTGTGGATTTTGTTGTTGGAGATTTTCAGGAAAGTACATGGAATGATCCTCGTGAAAAATATAAATTGAAGTTATGGATCATCATACATGGTTATTTTTTCGCTCGAGATAGGTCCAAGAAAATGTTGGTGGAGCAAAAAGAGAAAATATTTTATAATGGTGTTGGCCAAGTGAGAATCAAGAGGAACCACAAGAATCAAAAACAAAATTTTGATTCAGAATTGGGGGTAGAGTTCACAAGCTCCCGCAAAAAAGAAAAAATCTCTCTACATATATTTATATTTAAGTATATATTTTATATATATATGTATATATATATGTGTGTGTGTGTGTGTATTTTATATATATATATATATATATATATATATATATATATATATATATATTTTTGCATGATTTCTTTTTATTTGTAGCATAACTTCTTTTATACACTTCTATGGATTTCTTTGTTCAGTTCTTTGTCATGGTCGTAATATTTTGAACTGTACACTTTTTAGGATATTTAAAACTAAATAAATCGGCTAAAACTTGATTTTCTTAGAATGAGATTTGGAAAAACAAATTTGATTGAGTATCATTCATGAGTTATATGAATATCTTTCAAACTCATAGTTATTTATTGGTGATTAAAATTATATTATTTACTGATCCCAACTATATTGTGTTGTCAAGTTATATTTTTCAGTTCTCCTGCTTATTCGAAAATCTAGAACTTGTCTTGAATGTGGTTTGAAGCAAAATACTAGGTAGATTTTTGAGTTGGGAAATGCAAGTAGGCCTTCCTTGTTAAGACATGACCAAAATCAACCTACCTAAATTATGTTTATACCTAGTCAGCGCTCTTGAGCCTAAATGAATTATCTCTAATTTTGTTGATAAGCCAAATTTCAATCTGAGCTTAATCTTTGTTATCAACCGATCGATTTGCTCACTCTATTTCCTTTTTAAAAAAAAAAATTACATACAAAAATAGTGTGGGGAGTAGTCATGAAAAAAGAAGTAAATGATGATTGTTGTTGAGCTTATTGATATAAAATGTTGTCATCAAAAAAAATAAGTTGCAAAGGAAATTTTTGACAATTACATCTTGAAAAATAAACAAGAGATAGGAAAAAAAGGATGAAAAGTGAAAAAAAAAACAAAAAACATAGAGGTTGATAAGTTTTAGAAAAAGGAGAATAATAATGCTTAAATGCTAAAGTATTATGGTGCTTATGAGAGACTTGAGTCATTTTTATGCATATGTATCCTATCCATTTCTAAACCCACATTACAGCCTTATAAAAGTCCTGCATGATCTCAACTCAAAGACTCCTATATTAGTGGAGAACCACATGATAGGCAAGCTTATGGCAATTTTGAGTAGCTTGAGGTAATTCTTTGTTGAGAGTGAGAGAATTTTTCTATATATGCCCTTCTTTTGTTTTATATTGATATATTGTGTGATTTATGGGCATCTCTCTTCATTTGGTGAGACAAACTGGGAATAAGTAAATATTGTAATTTTGATTATCAATAGGTGAATATGAGTGCGGTTAAAATTATTTGAACTCATGATGTAATCTGAGTTGAATTTATTTATCAAAAATTCTCATAATTTAACTTAAAATTTTAGCCTCTTTTATTTTCTGTCCTTTGCTCGAGGACGAGCAAAGATTAAAGTATGGGGGTATTTGATGGGATATATTTATTACTATATTTTTATATATTAAATATCAAGTATTTTAAATAAATATGAATAAATATATCCTATTCTAGCATATTTTCTAACAAATCTTGCAGGAAGAACAAATTAGGAAAAGAAAGAAAGAAAGAAGCTATAAGTTAAGGAGGGAGGATACATCTGCTACAAATTCATCAAAAGACTACACAAGGACAAACAAAGATAAAATAATGAAATTCTCACCAAAGTCTTTGAATTTCTCGCCAAAGTTCCATGATAATTACCAAGCCAAAATCTCACCAAGAATGCATGATAAATTAGCATGCAAAATTCTCATCAAGATCTCATGATATATTGATATTGTATTGGAAATTCTCACCAAACCTCCATAGAATTTTTTCTATAAATAGGGGAGGTTCTTTCATTGTAAAAAGGACACTACACCATACATACCATGAGCAAGATTCATTAGTCTTGTTTTCTTTTTCTTCTTTTCTTTTTCTTTTAGTAGGATAATATTTTCTTAGTAGTTTTTATCTTTTCTCCATAATGGAGTAATTTCTTTTGGTTGGGATAGTTGATGAAGCTCAATATATATATTTATAATACTATCTCAGTTTTAATACATGCTTCGCTTGAACGCATTAACTTACATCTTCATATTGTGTTGGAATAACTTTTATTATTTCAAATCTTTATTCTTGCTTCTTTTAGTCCTAATTCTCATGAAGGGATTGACTCAAGCAAGTTTATTGATTTTAATGATCTATATCTTATTTCTATTGGTCCTAATTCTCACGGAAGGGATTAACTCAAATAAGTTTATAGGTTTAATAAATCTTTATCTTATTTCTTTCAGTCCTAATTCTCACGGAGGGATTGACTCAAATAAGTTTATTGATTTAAGGGGTCTTTATCTTATTTCTATCAGCTCTAATTCTCACGGAGGGACTGACTCAAATAAGTTTATTGATTTAAATACTAATCGCAAGAGGTCTTTACACCTTTTAGCACAATTCAGGCAAGAGAAATATTCTGACTTAATTGTCACTAGTCTTAAATCAATTAATTGACATAACCTCACAGAGTGTTAATTAATTATTTATTTCCTTGTGAGTAAAACATAATTGCATTAGCAATAAGTAATTATTCTTCAGAAAAAATACATGTGGAGACTGAGATTTTATTCTGATAATATTATCAAGTGAATTCAATGATTCCCAACTCTTTAAATTATAAATCCATAAAAAGTCATTTGTTTTAATTTTAATTAATTTATTATTCCAAATTCACCTTTCATTAATTTGATTCTCTCAAATAGTAATTAAGATAATACAAACTTGTAGCCTAGGTGGTTCCAATCTCTGTGGGATGATATATTAAACTATACTAGAATTTGACAGAGTACGAGCAGCAAAATCCTATACATATTGGTCTCGTCAAGAATCTATGTTTTCACGATTTAGTAAAATTGTTTGTGAACTCAAATCATTGGGAATTATCTACTCAAACAGTCTGCAAGTCAAGAAGCTTGTGAGAAGCCTTTCTAAAGCATGGGAGACAAAGGCTGACATTCTGGAAGATGGAGAGATGTACAAAATGGCATACGATGAACTGCGAGGTAACCTTTTTGCATATGAATAGAATCATATTAACAGGTACAACAAAGAAGAGAAAAACAAGACCGTAGCTTTCAGCGTCGTAAATCCTAAAGAAGAAGGAAATGTGGATGAAGAAAATAATGAGGGTATGACTCTCATAAATCGAGGTGTAAGGCACATCCTAAGACAAAGGCAACAGAGACTTCAATAATCCTTTAAAAACAATGATTACTCAAGGAATGATGATAGGTGCTACCACTGTGGCAAGCCCGGTCATATCAAACAAAATTGTCCTGAGTTAAGAAGGAGATCATTAAAGAAAAATAAATATTTTGGCACATAGAGTGATGAAGAGTAAACGGAGGATGATACAAAAACTACAAACATATATTTTATGGCTATGGGAGAATCAAGCGAGATAAGACCTTTTAACTGTCACAACTCTAATATCTTGCAATCAAATTTTGATATGATAGCTGATGAGCTTCAAAAGATCATCAACGAATATAACAAGATTGCGCAAGAAAAGAAAGATTGGGAGACTCACTTAAATAACAAAATTGCTCAAGAAAAAATAGGCTGGCAGATCCTCGTAGAAGCAAGCCAAATAGAAGTTGACTTGCTTCAAGAAGAACTTGATGGACTTAAGATGCAACTCAATAGCATCAAAAAGTCACCAAGTCACAGCTCTGTCAGATCTAATGATTTTAAAACTAAAATAGAGTCTAGTTCACATTTGTTCACTTCTGCTAAATCATTCTTCTCTCATTATAAACCTACTTCCTATACTTGTGGAAGGAAGGGTTACAAATCATATAACTGCAGACAACAGTCTCATAGAATATGGATTTGGAGACCCTAAAAAACTGTTTCTAACCCTCAAGGTCCCAAGAATACTTAGGTACCTAAAAGAAACTAATCTTCTTATTTTGTAGAAACACACCTGAAAAACCTACAAGAAGGGAATGTGGGTAATAGACAGCGGGTGTTCCAGGTACATGACAGGAAAGAAAGAAAGTTTTAGCTCTGTAAAGAAAATAGATGGTGGATCTGTTAGATTCGAAGATAACGCTAAAGGAGAAGTTGTGGGAATCGGCTCTATAAAAATCAGTCCTTCTTATGATCTAATCGAAGTGTGTGGATGGACTCAAATATAATTTGTTGTTCATTAGTCAACTATGTGATGCTGGATTTGATGTACTGTTCAATGTTGTGAAATGCACCATCAGCAATGTCGCACAAAATATCACCCTTATCGGTGATCGAGTTGAGAACATCTATGTTTTGAATAATGTTGATTTACCTACTTTAACTTGTCTTACTGCTCAAATGTGTGATTCTTGGCTGTGACATAGAAATATTGGGCATGCAGGTATGCATGCTATCGAAAAGCTCTCTAGACTTGAACTGGTTAAAGCTCTGCCTAAACTTAAGTTTGAAAATGATCATATTTGTGATGCTTGTTAACTTGGTAAGCAGACTCGAACATCATTCCAAGTCAAGGATATTGTTAGCACGTCTAAACCACTCCAGACTATCCACATGTATCTTCTTGGATCCACCAAACCAGCTAGTATTGGTGGAAAAAGATATGATTTTGTTATTGTTGATGATTTCTCACGATTTACATGGGTAATGTTTCTTGCTCACAAGCATGAAGCATTCACTAACTTTGAAATATTTTGTAGAAGAGTTCAAAGAGAAGCAGGATACTTTATATCTACCATTCACAGTGACCATGGAGGAGAACTTGAAAATAAAGCATTTGAAGATTTTTGTGAACAAAACGGCTACACTCAGAACTTTTCTTAACCTTGCTCTCCTCAACAAAATGGAGTGATTGATTGAAAGAATACATCTTTTCAAGACTAGAACTATGTTGTTAGAACAAAGTTTTTCTGACCACTTTTGGGCAGAAGCAGCAAGTACAGCATGCCTCATACTTCACAGATGTTAGATCAGGCCCATTCTAAAAAAAACTATGATTTATAGAGAGGAAAGAAGCTAAACATTAGATACTTTCATCCATTCGGTTGTAAAGGCTTTATTCATAACAATGGTAAGAACACTTTGGGAAAAGTTGATCCTCGAACTGATGAAGGTATTTTTCTTGGATATTCTCTAACTAGTCGTGTATTTAGAGCTTTAAATAAAAGAACTTTAAGCTTGGAAGAATCAATGCATGTTGTCTTTGATGAATCTACCCTGATTCCTGTGAGTATGAGCCTTGATGCGGAATAGGGAAACAACTCTCAAGTCAAGGATACTACAGAAACAGAGGCACAAATTGACACAGAGTCGACTATAATAACATAAGAGTTGACTACCTTCTCTGATCCTCCAAAAGCAAATGTTCCTAGGAAATGGAGACACAGTGCAAGTTTTCCAAATGACTTCATTATTGGGAATCCAAATGATCAAATGCATACAAGAGTTTCACTAAGAAAGCAAGAATCTGTAGACCTTGTATCTCAGTTTGAACCCAAATGAATTGATGAGGCACTTGAAGATGAATCATGGATTCAAGACATGAAAGAAGAACTGGATCAATTTGAGATAAATCAAGTCTGGACCTTAGTAAAGCAACCAAAGAATTTCTCAGTCATTGAGACTAGATGGATCAACAAAAACAAAAATGAATGAAGGAGGTAAGGTTGTCAGAAATAAAGTAAGGTTAGTAGCTCAAGGTTATTCTCAACAAGAAGGTATTGATTATGATCAGACCTTTATTTTCGTAGCAAGGTTGGAATCTATTCATATTCTTTTAGCTTTTTTCAAACGCTTCAAATTATTTTAAATGGATGTAAAAAGTGCTTTCTTAAATGGTTTTATCAATGAAGAAATGTTTGTCAAACAACCTCCCAGATTTGAAAATCTTTCTTGTCCTGATTACATTTTCAAACTTTTCAAGGCACTTTACGGTCTCAAGCAAGCCCCAAAATCTTAGTATGAGAGACTAAGTACCTTTTTATTAAATAATAATTTTCAAAGAGAAAAAAATGATACTACTCTTTTCATTCAAAAGTTACAATCAAGCATTTTTATTGTGCAAATTTATATGGATGATATTATTTTGAAAGTCCTAACACCTCGTTGTGCGAAAATTTTGCTAATCTTATGAAGGAAGAATTCAAGATGAGTCTCATGGGAGAGTTGACTTTCTTCTTGGGGCTTCAAATTAAGCAGTCGACTTTCGGAACCTTCATTAGCCAAAGCAAATATACAAAGAAATTAATAAAGAAATTTGACATGGAAAAGGAAAAGGCTTTTGGAATGTCAATGAGTCCCTCAAACTGTCTTGAAACTGATGCCCAAGGAAAAAGCGGGCACGAAAAGACTTATTGCGGAATGATTGGCTCACTCCTATACCTAACTGCAAGTCTTCTAGATACCATGTTCAGTGTGTACAAATGCGCAAGATTCCAATCAGCTCCAAAAGAGTCTCACCTCACGGCAGTAAAAAGGATAATTCGTTACCTTATTAGGACACAAGATCTTGGTATATGGTATCCTCATTGTTCAAATTTTGATTAATTGGATATTCAGATGTTGACTTTGCAGGTGATAAAAATGATCAAGAAAGTACTAGCAGAATATGCCAATTGCTAGGTGACTCATTAGTGTCATGGCACAGCAAAAAACAAATTTCTGTTGCACTATCCATCATGGAATTCAAATACATGGTTGTTGGTCGTTGCGGTACTCAATTATTATGGATTATGCATCAACTACTTGACTATGATCTCTCATATGAGTCAGTTCCTATTATGTGTGATAAAACTAGTGTTATTAGTCTTTCTAAGTGTACTGTTTATCATTCGAAAGCTAAGCATATTGATATCAAGCGTCATTTTACTAGAGTTCATGTAGAAAATGGAGATTTTGTTCTAAATTTTGTTGATTCTGAAAATCAGTTTGCCGACATTTTTACAAAACCTTTCTTGAAGGAAAGATTTTATTTTCTGAGAAAAAGTCTCGGTATTACAAGCATTTAATTTTTTTTGTGTGTGTGTCGCTGTTTTTAAAACTTTTTAGTTAAATTCAATGCTTCCTTATTTACTTTTTTTTTTCCTTACTAATCTATAGCTATTAATTACCTTGCTCACTCATTGAAATCAAATCCCTCGTTTTCCCAACCCCCATAAATATTTCACGCTGATCCATAAATAAACCGTCACACTTCTCATTATTTCTTTCCTCTTTCAGTGTCTTTTCAGTTGATTCACTGAATTGTCTCTTCATCTACCGAATCGTCTCTTTATTTTCTTCTCCCCTCTCTTGATATAAACCCTTTCTACTTCTCTCTTTTCATTCACTCTCCTCCACAATGTCCAAAACCAGATCTATAGCATCTTTTCCTTCTCCATAAGCCGGCTTATCAAAAACTCCTCCACAAATATTCTAAGTCTCTCTTCAGACTCCTCTAAAGGAGAATCCCACGTCCCTGCAAAAAAGGTATTTAAGAAGCGATCCACTTATGATAAAGGTTCTTCTTGCAAGAAACCCCGGGTAGACTTCCATGGATCCTTCACTCAGGAAGACATGCAAAAGTTTTGGAGAGTTGAACAAAAGAAAGATTTGAGCTTTCTAGAAATCGATCTGTGGTCTCGAGCGGAGTGATAAATTTTAAACAAAACAAGGAGTCTCATTACTCGGTAAGTGATATACTCAAATACCAAAAACTAAAACTATTTTTCAAGGTTTGTGGTATAGAAGTTTATGAGGACCCTGTTCGGTTGTTTTATTCCAATCATCGAGTATCCCGAGAAAGTGAAGAACTTAAGATCCTAGTGCTTGGAATTAGAATTGTGTTGAATGACTTTTTATTTAAAAAAGTGTTTGAAATTGACTCATCTGGAGGTATTCCGTATATGAATGGTGTTTGGCCCGATGATTTTGAAGTGTCGTTTGAAGGAGCAAAGAAGGCAGTTGCCAAATCCAGGAACTGACCTTTCTGGTTTTGGACCCCTGTCTCTGAGTTTTGAAAATAGAATTTTAGCCCACATAATTGCTACCACCTTGGTTCCCCAAAAGAGTTCTCTTAGTAGCATATCTACTAGGGATTTATTTGTGTTATACTGTCTGATTAAGAAGTATCTTCTGAATTGGAGTGCATGCTTTCGAGAGTATATGCTGGAAAGTGCTCAGGACTCTAATTCTTCTGCTAGTTTGCCTTACGGGGCACTAATTTCTAGTATCTTGCTTCACCAATGAATGATTTATCTGATTTTCCTGTTGTGGAAGTTACTGGTACTTATGACACCCGAGCTTTTAAAAGCATGGAATATGTTCTACTTGATTTTCAATGGTGTAAAAAGGACTCGGCCAAAGTACGATATGTGAAAATCAACTCTAAAAAGGCCCCAGCTGACTCTGCATCAATGTTGCTCAAAGAAGTGGAAGGTCTACAGAAACGGTTGATGGCTCTGGAAGTAGGAATGATTTATCTGCCGGAAACTGTTAGAAAAATCAGTCAAGTTACTAAGGTTACAGGCACAGATGTAGGATTGTTGAGGCTGGCAGTAGACAGCCTGAAGTTTGAGGAAATTTGGATTGTGAATAAGTTGATCAAGTAAGTTGACTCTATCAAAGCTGGAGTCAGCTCCTCTCACAACGAACTTGCTATCACTTTTCAGACTTCTTATTCAACCTTCTCAAAGAATGTGTAAAAATTCTATGATGCCTTCTGCAGGAACGTGATCAATACCTTGACCTACTTCTTAAAAAAGAAGTAACTCTTTCAGTTCTTGATTCAATAGCAGTGTGTCCCTATAAGACAATCTTTTATTTGTACTGTTTTTTCACTACTTTCTCTGACTCCTCCCCTTCTCAGGGTTATTCCTGTTAAACTATGTTGTTTATCATATTTTCTCTGCATGTTTATCTGCTCTGTGGTATCTGCATATTTTCTTTTTGATTATGCCAAAGAGGGAGAAAGTACAGGTAAAAAGGAAATGCACAATTTGAGCGGGAGTCAGCTCTTGCAATTTAAGAGAAAACTTACAGGGAAGTTTATGAATAAGTTTTTACTTTTGTAATCATCAAAAAGGGGGAGATTGTTAGCCCCAAATATAGTTTTAATGATGACAATACTAATCCCAAATTATGAGCAGGATAATAAAGAAAGCAAGGATAATAAAGGAAGCAATGCTCAAAAAGAAAAAGCCACAAATCAGAAGGATTATCACGGAAGCAAAGCAATCAGTCCAAGATCAATCAAGATCTCGAAGCTATTGGAAGGTTGCATCGCAAAAGGAAGGATTATATTCAGCACATGAATATAAGGAAGAAAATATGGACGTATCTGATACAGACATATTACGTCATCTGGGTATTCAATTCGTAACCTAGATGACCCCGTAAATTCCTTAGGCTCCCCAATATAATAGAGCATGGAATTAGAAGAAAGGAAATTCTAATTCCCTCAAATCAAGACAAAATCAATTACAATGGCAAGAAAAGATCGGTCAAGATTCTGAGGATACAACGGTCACAATATTCAAACTCATGTATAAATAAAGCATAGCAGCATAGGTTTATTCCTGTACAACTTCACTTGACCAATATTCTAGTTACTTCTTTAGCCTTATGCAATTCATTATAATACGTTATAGTGAACATAAAAGAGAGAAGAAACTAGGTGTTATATGAGTAAAGGTTGCTATCTTTCTCAGAGAAGCTTGCCTATAAGCTATCGGAGAAACATTCTGTAAACATTCAAGTTGCTCTAAAGGGAACCTCTTGTAATCCAAGGGGACTGAAAATAGGCACCACAAGGGTGTTTCAAACCAGGATAAATCTTATTGTTTCCTATTATTTATATTCTGCTATCATCGTTTTCTTGAACTAACATTTCTTTGTTGGGAAGTCGACCAACTGATAGCATTAGTCAATTTGAAGCCTAAGAATCTCAACCCCCCCCCCCTGCTTGATTATCACCAATGACTAGTGTCAATACAAGAAAAAACATACTCCTTTTATTATTATTATTATTATTACTATTATTATTACTATTATTATTATTATTATTATTATTATTATTATTATTATTATTATTATTATTTTATGGGTGCTAAGTTAGCTAGATCTATCTGGCCGTGCGGACTACCGCCAGCCTTACGAGATCCTGTTAATATGGTATCATAGTCTAGATGTTTTGAGGTTATTATATAATAGATGTGATGTATTCAACATAGATAGTTTGGATAAAGAAATAGATTCGGGAGAATCCAGTATTAAGAATGATAGGTTAGAAGAGGTAGATATACCTCAAAATCTTGATTTATTAAACAAATGGACTATTCCTAAGGTTCCTAGAAGAACCATTATGATTATGGTTGGTTTGATAAACTATCTACTACTCAGTTAATTAAAACTACTGAGACTTTTTTAGCTCTAAATTCGTTAGAACAGACTATCCGTTTATTAAATAAATGAGATATAGATTTATATAAAAATTGTTATAATTTTCTGCATATAGGCATGGTTCAAATTGCATTTAAACCATTAACCCTTAAAGGGTTACCAAAGACTTTTTTAGCAGCTCTTAGAGATGCAAGAAATTTAAACTTTCTTTAATCTTTGATGGGTTCGATAGAATCTATAATGGCCTATGGTCCAGTTTATTTTAACACACAGCCTAATTTGCAGCTGTCTTTATCTGATGTTAATATTCTTGATTCATTAACATTAAATGTTAAAACGCATGGTTATAATTATGCACTTGGTTCTGAACTGATATGTTTGTCTTACAGAATTTATTATAAATTGTTATCTACTTTGAATCTTAGATGTAAATTATATGATACATCTAATCAAACTATTTTGTTTGATACAAATTTTGGAAAGAAATTAATTGTTCAAATTCTTGGGTTTTAAATTAGGTTATACCGCAAAATCAGTTAGCTGATAAAGTTACTAATTCTGAGTATTCTCATATTACGCAAACTCCTGATGAAAAAATTTACATTCAGTTTGATGATAAATCCTCTGTTTATAACAGACAGTCTTTTACTGGTAGCAATAGATTATTGCCTTCTGTGATAGCTCCGGTTGAACCTGTTTATGGTCCAGCTAGGCTTAATCGTGTTGCATCTTTGCATACTATCCCTTCGACTCATAGCTCAGTTGAAAAATTAAAAATTGATCCGTGAACGAATATTATTCAAGCATGTGATAATAATTCTGATAGGGACATTCCCTATGCATCCGAAATGGATTTTAATCCAAATGATATTTAATGATTCCTTACAAAATAGATTTTAGTCTAGGATCCCTGGTAAGAAAACATATCCAAAATGAATTTTTCGATGAAAAATGGAACCAATTTAAAACATGGTTTTTCGACACTTATAGTAAAGATGATGTGCATAATATTTCACAAGAATTTTATGAAACTTATGCATTGCATAATCAGATTATGTATTCTGTGTCATGGTTTATAACCACCTATTTACCATTATATATAAATGTTTTAGAAAGATCATATCAAGATGGAAGTGGAAAAATTACTAAAATTGTTTATCCACCTCAATCGTCTTTTATTTTACCTAATAATACAGGTATTACTTTTACTTCTTTTCAAAAATTCATTAATAGTGATGTTGCAGCAGTAAGTATTGCAGAAATTAATAAATTAATTTCTCAAAATAATTATATGTCTTTATATGTTAAAGTTTTGCGTGAGCATATAAGTTCACTTGATAAAAAATTAGATGAATTAATTACTTTGATAAAAATAATGAGTAATGTCAAAATAGATGAATTAATTATTTTGACAAAGCAAAGTTGTAACAATAAGAGAGATGTTGCCTCTTCTTCTGGCACCGCATCCACTCAGATTGTAAGTAGTTCTATTCAAAGACCACCTGAGATTCAGGATTTTAAAATCAAAACTTTTGATGACTTAGAAGAACTCCTTGAAAAGAAGTTTTATAATTTAAATATTAAACCCATTGATTTTGTCGTCTCAATTTGCTGATACGCTTGAGTCCACCTCTAATCATAGGGAAGAAACTTGGTCTGAGCTTAATAAGCTTAAGGGAACTATTAGGTACGCTTATAAGCCTAGGATGAAAACTCATTATTATCCTAGATCGACCCCTCAAGATGTTCTTATAAAAGAACGTGATTGGAATCAGACTAATACGTCTTATAGTGGTGATCAAATTTATGAATGGAATATAGATGGTCTAACTGATAGGCAGATGACTATCTTAGTCTATAGAATGATGATGTATGCTACTATTTGCAAAGGTAGTACAAAATATTCTGATAAGACTATTTGTAAAATAATAATTGTTGGTTTTATGGGCCAACTTAGAGGTTGGTGGGACAATTATATGCCTACAGATGTCAATAACGAAGAAAGTGTTGATAATTTGGGAACCAAGCTACCTGCTGGCCGTGAAGATGCGGTTTATACTTTGGTAATGACCATTTTAGAACATTTTAGTGGTAGATTCACTAGTGATTTTGAGACTACTCGTACACTCCTTAATGGTCTTCGATGTAGGACTTTAGATGAGTTTCGATGGTATAAGGATACTTTTCTTAGTCGGGTCATGGTATTACCCAAAAATAATAGTGAGCATTGGAAATTCAAATTTATAGATGTCCTCCCTCCTTTATTTGCGTTAGAAAAGCTCTTCGAGGAAATTACGGTGAAATTCCGTATACAAATTATACTTATGGTAAACTTGTAGGATTTTGTACACAAGAAGGATTAAACTTGTGTAATGAATTACGATTGTCTCGACAGCTTAAGATGGATAATCTCAAAAAAAAAAATCCAGTTAGGAGATTTTTGTGCACAATTTGGTGTAGCTCAGCCTTCTAGTCAAACTAAGAAGAAAAAGGGCAAGTATTATAGAAACCCAAACCCAGATGGTACGTATAGGAAGCGCAGATCTAGATATAGATCAAAAGAAAAATGGAAAGCACGAAAGAGTGCTCGTAAGTCTAAAAGATTTACGAAGGACAGGTCTAATAGAGACCTTTCCAAAGTTAAATGCTATCGATGTGGTAAATTAGGTCATATTGCTCCTAATTGTAAATTAGAGAAGCTTAAAGCTTTAGAACTTGACAATCCTTTGCATGATAAGATTTATGGCATGTTATACACTTCTAGATCATAATCCGATTATGATCCTTATCAGTCAAAATTCGAAGCAGAGGTAGATTTACTTGATTATTCTGATAGTGAAAATCATGATAATATTACAGCTTGTAATACTTGCAAAGGTGATGTTTGTTCTTGTGAAAATGATGAGTTTTATAAACTTCAGTCACAATTTCAAGATATGAATATTCAAACTATTACCTCTGATAATATAATAGAGCTTGTAAAGGAGGTTATTGATAATAACCTTCGTGAAAAAATCATTAATTTGGCAGCTAGTTCAAGTTCAAACACTTCGAATATAGCCAGTCAAAACAATGAATTTATATATTCAGCTCCTTATACATTATCAGAAGTCAATAGACGACTTTTTGAAAAACATACTCCAGCACGTGATACGTCTTTTGATGATCTAAAAATTAAAATCAAAAATTTGAAAAAGGAGATTAAATTTCTTAAACAAAATCAAATGATTTGTGATCATCGGATTACTCAGATTGAGAAAAATAATTCTTTAACTGAGTCTTCTACTAATAAAAAGAAAAATATTTTGGAAAACGATGAAATTGAAATTTCAAAATAAATTAATTCGGATCCTAAAAATGATATATTTTTAGGAATGATGCAAATTGTTACTGCTCACAAATGGTACATTAAATGTACAATATTGATTGATAATAATTTCTATGTTAATGAAGTTGCGATGACTGATAGTGGTGCCGATGTTAGTTGCATCCAGAAAAGATTAATTCCTACTAAATACTTTCAAAAAACAACTCATTTAGTTCGATCTGCATCAGGACATGCTTTAGATATAAAGTATAAATTGCCTGATGCTCATATTTGTCAGAATAAAGTCTGTATTCCGCATTTCTTTTTTCTAGTCAAAAATCAGTTATACCCTCCTATTATTCTCGGTACTCCGTTTATAAATGCTATTTATCCTTATACGCATATTGATGCTAAGGGTTTTAAAGCTACTTTTAATAACAGAGAAATTAGTTATACTTTTGTTACGGATTTTGTAACTAGAGATATAAATGCTTTAATTGATATGAAGCAAAAGCATGTTGATTCTCTGCAATTAGAAGTATTTAGCATAAATATTTGTGATACAATGAAATATGCTAAAATACAGGAAAAAATTAAATTAATTTCCAAACAAATGGCTATTGATATCTGTGCCGATCATCCT
Source organism: Capsicum rhomboideum (assembly GCA_031232105.1). NCBI lineage: Eukaryota > Viridiplantae > Streptophyta > Magnoliopsida > Solanales > Solanaceae > Capsicum > Capsicum rhomboideum. Next base: position 101,106,689 of record CP124719.1, on the reverse strand, counting down.
AGTGCCTTTTGGAATCGCAAGAAGCACATAGTTACTCTTCCATATGAAGAAGGATTTTCTGAGGATAATATTACTATAAAATCAAGATCATGTCAGATGAATACTGAACTGGTTGAATTTTGCAAATTGGAAATTAATACTTTACTACAAAAAGGTTTGATAAAATCGTCCAAGTCTCCTTGGTCATGCACTGCCATTTATGTAAATAATGCTACTGAAAAAGAAAGAGGTGTGCCCAGATTGGTCATTAATTATAAACCTCTTAATAAAATTTTAAAATGGATTTGGTATCCTATTTCGAATAAAAAAGATTTATTATCAAAATTATATAATGCCAATATATTTTCAAAATTTGATTTAAAATCTGGGTATTGGCAGATACAGATTTTGAAAGAACATACTTATAGAACTGCTTTTAATGTCCCATTCGAACAATATGAATGGAACGTCATGCCGTTTGGTTTGAAAAACGCACCTTCTGAATTTCAAAAAATAATGAATGATATTTTTAATCTTTATATGAATTTTATTATTGTCTATATTGACGACATTCTAGTTTTATCCAAAACACTAGAAATGCAAATTAAGAATCTTGACATCTTTAAAAGGATTGTTATACAAAATGGTTTGGTCATATCTAAACCAAAAATGAGTTTATTTCAAATCGATGTCCGTTTTTTAGGACATAATATTTTTCAAGAAAAGATTACTCCTATTCAACGTGCTATTAATTTTGCTGATATATTTCCTGATGTTATTACTGACAGGACTCAATTACAGAGATTTTTGGGAAGTTTAAATTACATTTTCCCCTTTTATAAAAATCTTTCTCGTGATTTAGCCCCGTTATACGATAGGCTGAAAAAGAATTATAAAGATTCGTGGACTGATAAACATACGGCCATTGTTCGTGATATTAAAAAACATGTTAAGAGTTTACCCTGTTTAACTCTTGCTAACCCTGTTTGACAAAAAATAATTGAGACCGATGCGTCTAATATTGATTTTGGTGGGATTTTAAAACAAATCAATCCCAATGACAAACATGAATATTTGATAAGATTTCATTCTGGTAAATGGTCAGAAGCCCAGAAGAAATATGCTATTGTGGCGCATGAAATGCTAACCATTGTTAAATATGTCTTAAAATTTCAGGATGATTTATATAATCAAAAGTTTTTAATAAAAACTGATGCTCAATCTGTCAAATATATGTTTGATAAAGATTTTAAACATGATGCCTCGAAAATAATATTTGAGAGATGGCAGGCTCAATTAGCCCCCTTTGATTTTGAAACTAATATAAAAAGGGAATTGATAATTCTTTGCCGGATTTCTTATCACGTGAATATTTACAGGATGGATCATCCTTGGACCAGAGGTAGAGGTCATGGCAGAGGAAGATCATCCTCTTAGCCGAGAAGATCATCACAGGCTTATAGCCAAGGATCGTTATACAGATCCTCAACAAATTATCCAGTTATACAACATGGCAGAAAGAGTTTGATAAACTCCAAAATATCTCAAGGAGAATCTTCCTTCTCCAAAACATCAATACATCTGGAAGATATTCCAGAAGACAGTCCGTTATACGCACACATGCAGGCCTATTTGGCTGCTCAAAAGCAAAGTGATACTTTTGCTTCAGTTACTAAAGAAGATCATGATGATATCAGGTCCTACAAAAAATTACCTAAATAAGAGATGATATTTCTTGTGAAAAATTCTGAGATATCAAGAAAAAATAAGAAAAAATGAGCCTTGGAAGATATTCCAACGATATTTGATAAATGGATTATATTTCTCGGGTGAGTCATACAAAATTCGATTGTATTACGAGACTATTCTCACCGAGACTGGCAATGCTGATATTCAGCATTTTGCTGGAAACAATGCGGACCAAACTGTTTATAACTTCTCAAAAATTATTATAAAACAAATTATATCTGTTGAAGATTGGGGAATCTCCACCATGAGAGAAAGGCAGATAAGCCTTAGTAATTCTAGAATGAATTTTACATATTGGGATTCTATTAACGCCTTTGATAAAGTGCTTTATTATAATAACGATAAACACAGACATAATTGGTTTATAAAAGTATGTGCAAAAAATTTAGATAATCATATTCCAACTTAGTTTTTAAATTGGTGGTCATACCACGGACCGACAATCAAAATATTGCCGGAACTATTTTTAATCTTATATCAAAAATGAAAAGTAATTTCCCCCGATTTAAATAAGTTATACAGAGCAGATCATATCTGCTATCCAGAAAAAATTGACCAGATTTATTTCTTCACCAAATTCTCTATCCCTTGGATTCACAAATGGACTCCTGAATTGGGTTATACCGAAGAACAAATATCGTGTCTCCATCAAACATTTTATAACAATTTCTGGGATAAATTAACGAAAATTGATCCCAAGACTAAGGTATTGCACGGACAAGAACTCTTAGACTTAATTAAATTGAAAATCCAAGAATATGAATCGGAAGCTGAAAAGGGTAAAATGGATGACCCTTCTATCCGGCATATTGCCAGAAAAATATTATTCCAAGATGGTGATAAGGAAGCCATGATTCATAATTATCTTGAAGAAATGAAACGAAATCTACTCCACTCACTTCATCAGATAGAAAAATCTGACACTTCTATGAAAAGTGGAAGCAGTAATGGCGATGATATTGAAAACTCTCAGCCTATGCCACTAGAGGTAATACTTTCTGAAGAAACGATTGATAATGCAGAAGAATTTGTCCGAAAAATGAAAGAAATGGACAAATTTCAAGGAAAGAAGAAAAATTGACGGAGATAGCCGCCAAGGGACCCACAGCACAGTACAGCCGCCGGGGGACCCAGTCTACAGTAGATTTACTATTTAGGAGATACTGCACAAATGGGACCCACTTTTACTGTGTATAGATTATTTTCTTTTTCTATATATACGTTCAGTTTTTAGGATTGAGGGCAGAGTTTTGAGAACTCCCTCTCTCTCTTACTTCTCTCTTCTCCTCTTGTAAATCTCTCTCTACAGTAAAGTTTTGGGAATAAGAAAATCAGAAAAGCTCAAACTTTGAGCACCATATCAATTGGCCCTTGCATATTCGGGCATAGACCTTTTGCATCCGGGTCCTTAAGGTGATACCTCTTTTCTCTACCCTTTTTCCAACCTTGACTATGTCCGGCTAAGTTCCATATCTATGTTGAATATCTAACTTCTCTTATATAGTAACCTTAAAGATCTGGCTTTATCAAAATATAAAGAAATTATTGTATAGCCATTTGGCTTGGTTCTAAGATGGAGGTACAGTCGGATCTAGCACTATTTTTAGTGGTTTTGTCTTTGTGATTACGTCTGGTAAGCCCGTTTCTTAAGCCCATAAAAGATGTTGAAAAAGGGAGATCTTTACGGATTAGAACCTTCAGACACATGGGCTAATAGCCTGTTTGGGACTATTTTTTTTAGAAAAAAAGCATTTTTTTTGAAAAGATAGGTATTTGGCTAACTTGTAAAAGTGTTTTTAAATAGAAACAGAAACAGTTTTTCTGTTGTTGGGAAGAAGCAGAAAATTTTTGTTTTTTAAAAAAAGCAAAAGCAGAAAATTATTTTTTACATGACAAAAATATCCCTATCACTTATACATATATATTAATATATCCTTTATTAATTAATTAGCATATCTCGTAAGTTTGATTAAAGTTTGACTTTTAAACTTTATAATTCATATTAACACCATAAATTCTTTATTTTATTTTATGATTTATATATTATTATTTTATTTTCCACTCTTTTTCTTTAAATAAAATCAAAAATATCATTGATGGTGGTGATCGAAAAATATATAACTCTTTATTTTTTATTATTAGTAACAATAAATGACAGACGAATCACGTTGCAAGATCAAATATTATTTTGGCAGCACTTGTAAATATTTTCTCTCGAATATTTAATCTTTTTAAATAAATAATTCATGAGACATTGCGTGATAACATTAGGAATGAAATCATTGAGAATTTTTGTGATGTATGAAGGACTACTTATATTTGTAGTGAATTTTTTCAGATGTGGTGATTTAATTTATGGAATAGTTTTTAAATTCATTTTGCTTGATGTTTTTAAGTATATTTGAATCATTAAAGTAATATTATATTAATATTTAATATTTTAATGTATCTATTTATATAATATTGATTGAAAATTTTATAATACGAAATTTTTAATTAAACAAAATAAATATTTAATTAAAAAAATTATAATAGATGTTTAAAATAAATTCTCTTTATAAAGTAATTTTAGTAGTAAAAGTCCATTGATACATGTCTTTTTTGGTAATTTATCTCTAAAAAGCAATTCTTGAAAAAGACTAGTCAAACACAATTTGTTTATCAAAAGCACTTTTCAAATTAATTTATCAAACACAAATTGCTTTTTTTCAAAAGCACTTTTCTGAAAAGCTATTTTAAAAAAATATTTCCCAAATAAGCAGTTTTCTAGTGACAATCCCAAACAGGCACTAAAGCTCTTTGCTCATGCATTTTTCCGTGTAGTGTCTTTTTCGATAGAATATTTCGTCAAATGAAATGATAAAACTACATAAAAAAAAATTAGGAAAATATTTTTGATTTTATAAACAAGGTCAAACACATCGACAACTCCCTAAAGTTGGCACCAGCTTTTATTTTGGCACCTTAACTAGCCATTATTCATTTTAAACAACTAAATTAGTGTCCCGCTGTGTCATTTTGGCACCTTTCGCATCAACTTTTCAAAACTTCAGGTGTGTGATTAACACATATTTCCTACGTGGATTGATCGACCATTTAAATTGTTTCAATTTATTTTAATTTTTCATGTCATTGTACAACACACAAAAAATTAAAAGAGAAAAAAAAAAGGCCAAAATACATGGCAAGTGACCAATTAAGTGATGACATGTGGCATTTTCCAAAATAATTTTAAAAAAAGTTTGACCATTTAAAAAAAATTATTTGCAAAGGCATTGATTTTGCAGAAATACCTACCCACACACACCATTCAACTTCTTCACCGTATATCCAAACTCTCACTTTCCCTTATAAAAAAACTCATTTCAAGTTTTTTTTCTTCTTCAAATTTCTCCTAAAACCCTAAAAAGTAAAGAAATGATTGATAAAAAATTGAAGATTGTAGATTTCAATCGCTATCTTCTTTAAATTTCTTTATTCAAAAATGATTTTTTTTAGTTGTTGTTGTAACTAAAGGTTTTCAAAACAAAGAAATTTGCCCCACCAATCTAGTTTTATTTCTTAGTTTTCCCCAACTTTTCAAAATTGGGCTTTTTTTCTTCAAATTACTGTCATTTTTTTATTGAACTAAATTGAGGAGGAAGAACAAATTTAATGCGAAAATCTCTGATTCTGGAATATATTCCTTCTGTCGTGGCACTATCGGATGTATGTCAACATTGAAGGAGTTTTAGCCTAGAAAAATGGTGGCTGAAAATAGGAAAAAAGAAGATAAAAATAAAATAAAAATAATCTAAAAGAAGATCGTCACGCATCATTTATCATTTTGTCATGTCATCAAAAGGTGTCAAAATGACGGGACAATAGTTTAAGTAGGCGTTTGACCATGAAAATTAAATTTTTTTGAGTTGGAGTGGAAGCTGGAGTTGAAGTTGGAGTAATGTTTGGCCATGAAAAAAATTAGAGTTCTTTTTGACTTTTTGTGAGAGAAGTAGGAGTGAAAAAAGTGAAAACAAGTAAAATTTGTTTTCACTTTTTCGGAAAATAATTTCACTTTAGTGAAATAAATTTTATGGTCAAACACCATAAAATTTCACTTTTTTCACTAAAGTAAAATAAATTTTTAAAAAAAAGTAAATTTTTTTTATGACCAAACGGATCCTAAATGCTTAAATGACTAATGGCCAGTTGAGATACCAAATTAAAAGTTGGTGTTATGTGTTTAAGAGGCTGACGATATGTTTGATCTATAAACAATTATATTATTCTATTTAAAATTCAAGAAACTTGAAAAATTAATTAAAAAACGATCATATCTAAAAAAAAAAATGTAATTTAGGCAATCTACCTGTACGCAGGCATTTAAGTGACAGGGAGTCACCATCAACAACACTGAAACGCTAACCGAGAAGCCATTTAGATAACCCCCTAATGGTGGTACACGACTTAATTTTGAGCAAAATATAACTTATGAAGATAGCACCTATTATTGTTCATATTGAGTTACGAATAGCTTTATGTTAAAAGTCACGTTTTCTATTAAAGAAATAACATCGAACGTCATGATTATAAATTTATAATTGTGTGCATAAATGAAAATTCAAGGAAATTTTAGATCTTTATGAGAAAGGAGTTGGAGAGGCAAAGGGACTTTAGTGTATTTAATGAGAGTAAGTATGGATCTAAGTGTATTTTGATAGACTTAAAATCATGCCTCAAACTCTTTAAAATTATAAAGAGCATTTCGACTCCACACCAACCCCCACCATCAATAGATATTAGGTAATTTTGTTTACCAAGGCTAGAACAGATGGAAAAAAATTACCTCGTGTTTGTCTCTATTAGGAATTGAACCTGAGACCTCATGATGCTCAATCCAATTTCATTGAACCACTAGGCCACACCAACCCCCTTTTTTCAATTATAACCCTAAAAATAAAGTTAAAAAAAAAATTTAGTAGGTATTTTGCTAATTGATTTTTCGATGGCTTTTTTGCCAAAGTCTTTCCTTATTACTGAAATTAGGCTTGACAAGTCAAACTTCTTAAGTATGTTTGAAGTTTGTTAAAGTTAATTTTAAAGCGATTGCACTTGCAAAAATTTGTAAACTTCGACTATACCTTAAATAAAAGTCCTAAAATTGGCTATCTGTGGACTTGCCCCTATTAAATTTTTACCTATTAAATTTTTATACATTCATTCAGGATAATGTGTTGGCTTCACATTACAAAAGAATCAATTTGTGCTTCCACTTCTCTAGGGATTTTGTCTACCATGTCTTGCTTATTTTAGAGATCATTTGCAAGCTATATACCTGCAGCTAGCTGTTATCTTAAGGATCTTTCAACGTTTGACCCAAAAAGAAAAAAGGATAAAGGAAATAAACGATATTGTTACAGCATTCAAGAATAAACCTAACTCACATAAAGTTAATTTGGTTTTGATGCATGTGCAAGATCTGATAATTTTTTGTCTCATGACATAGTGTTTAAAATGGTTGAACTTGAACACCTTCATCATCAATCGATAGATTGAGGATAGTTATATTGGTGGATAAGTGGAAACACTATTGATCTTTTTTGTGATTCCGGTCACAAAAAAAAAAAGTGCTAATTTTAGGAGCCTTTTGCACCGTGCCGTTGCAAAATTATATGAAGTATAATACTTTCTCCGTTCTAAAATAGTTTTCATGTTTTGTTTTTCGAGAGTCAATTTAATTAATTTTCAAAGCTTAGATTAGATACTTTAATATTTTAAAAATAAAATTTAGATATTCAAAAACTATATGAAAAGTGTAACGACCCTTTTGGTCGTTACGTGTAAGTCCTACGTTTAAACTCTCGCGTCTAAATTTTTTCCGGTTTGGAAGTATCCATAGTTTCATCTTGGGTTAGCCAATGACCCTATCAGTACACTGTGTTTTATTGTGTGCTAATATTACACCTGCATTTACTTCTGTGAGTGCAGCATATATTCCAGCGGATTCTTCGAGATCTCACTTGTGACTTCAGCAGTTGATTTTCGAATTTCAGGGTGAGCAACATATCCGGGCTACCATGAGATCTATCTTCCTTGGACATTGTCCTTTGTTTGGACTTTTTACTTTCCTTTAGTTTTGGGGGTTGCATTCTCTGTTGACATTCGTAGTATGTTTTGGTGCATCGACTTTCGAGTTCTAGGGGATTTCAGTCTGATATTTTGTTTCCGCATTTCGTAAGTTGTTGGATTGACTACTTATTAAACTATTTATGGGATAGTTTTCGTATTCTACCTAAGTATTGTTCAATGCTTCCGAGGTTATTGGTTCTCCCACTGGGTGAGTAGTGTAGGTGTCACTCACGACGGTTTGGATCGTGACAAAAAGTACTATAAGTTATAATTTTTTTCAATATAATAAAAAAAATACATCTTAAAATATTGGTCAAAATTTGTATCATTTGACTCTAAAAAAAAATTATGACAAGTAAAAAGGAACTGAGGAAGTAACTTCATTTTATGAGAAGAGTAACTTTAGAAAAAAACTACTCCCTCCGCTTCGTTTTAGTTGACCCTCTTGTTAAAAATATTTGTTTCAATTTAATTGTCTTATTTATGAAATCAAGAGAATTTTATTATGTTCTTCTAATACTACCTCTATCATTAAATGACTACACAAAGTGTATATATACTATAAATTTATATTTTCAAAGTATAATTAATAAGGCTAATTTAGTAAAAATAAATTCCTAATAAATATTTTCTTAAGGAGAATATCAAGTTATATAGATCAACTATTTTGAAATGAAGGAAGCAATTAGTGACAATTCTTGTCTCCTGAGTAACAATTATTTTCATTCCTAATATCAATAACTTTTGAGTTGAAAACCATATGCAACAAACATGTTTCCAAAATAGCTAGCATTCATTTAAATTCATAAAATGACATTCAATATTGCTCTTTCTTTTTTCTAAAAAAAATAAAATCGCTTTCGAATTAAATATTTCAGAGTAGCCGACTATTAAGCTGTTGGCTAAAAATATACTCTTATTTATCACTCTCTTCGTTCATCTTTATTTATCCGCTATACTAAAAATAAATATCCAATAATATTTATTCAGTTTGAAAAATTAATGGATAATTTATTTATTTTTACCCATTTCACCCCTGCTATTAATTACTACCCTCATCACTCAACGCATTTCTCAAGACATTACATTTATTATATTCAAAAGATGACACAGTAAAATTTCAACAATTTTAATATTTCCCCATTTCAAATTACTCCCCCCACCCCCAATCCTCTTTTTTTTTAAAAAAATAAATAAATAAAGTACTTAGGACCTGTTTGGAAAGCTACCCTAGAATTAAATTTGGTGTAATTAGGTGTAATTACATTATCTGGCAAGTTTGTTTGGTCATGTAATTATTTAGTTAACAAGTAATTGAGTGTAATTGAAAGAGAGTAATTACACTTTTCAATTCTCGGGGGAGGGGAGGGGTTGGTAATTACATGGTGTAACTACTCCCTCCGTTTCAAAATAGTTGGCCCTTATTGACTTGACAATCCCCTTAAGAAAATATTTATTAGGAGTTTATTTTACCAAATTAGTCTTATTAATTATGCTTTGAGAATATAAATTTGAATATATACACTTTATATAGTCATTTAATGATAGAAATAATATTGGAAGAACATAATAAAATTCTCTTAATTTCATAAATGGGACAACTAAATTGAAACAAATATTTTTAGAAAGAGGGCCAACTAAAACGAAACGGAGAGAGTACAAGGTTACTTTTTAATTTCTTCCTTTTTATTTTATTTTAATTTTTTTATTTCTACTATATTAAATTTGTTTTTATTTCTATTACATTTTTAAAAGAAAATATTTTTTATTACATTATTTATATTTAATTTCCCTACTTCGCATTTCTCGGCCTTTACTTCTTGAGATTCCATGTACTTAATCACATAATTTATTTTATTATTATTTTCTTCATTTAGCATACCCGCTTTAGTATTCTAATTTTTTAATTAAAGTAGAATATATTGTTGAATGAGGTTATAGACTTAAGTTTTTCTTTTCTTTGAATTATTTATTTGAATTATGTATAAATTTGACAAAAGAGTATTATGTGAACTTCTTTTCTTTTTTTTTTGAATTTTGAAGTTATGTTATATTTTTTGTTTCAATTTATTTGTTTTAGTATTATTGACTTGTTATTTCACATTGTATGTCATTTATTTTTCAGTTAGAATTGATATATATTATCTTTTTGTCAAATGTTTGAATAATTTTATGACATTACATTTATAATATTAATCTTTTTGTCAAACATGTATTTCATTATGTTCTTAAAAAATCATTTCCTTTTAATTTTTATGATTAATTAAAATATACTAAATTGAAAAATATATATAAAAATTATTTTCTTATAATCAGTTTAAAATATACGTTTATTAATTGTTATATTTTCAAGATACAATAGATATCTTAAATTCTTAAATTAATATCATTTATAAAGATCCTTATTTGTCATATATTAATTTTTATTTTTGATAGTTAACTTTTATTTTAAAATTTTAATATAACTATATAATTACACTTCTGCAACCAAACAGTACACTTGTAATTACAATATAATTACATTGTGACAAACAAACATGTCATGATAATTACTATACTGTGTACTCTCTCCGTCTCATATTAGTTGGTCATTTTTTTTTACACGCTTGTTAAGAAATCATAAATAAGAAGGTAATTTTACTAATTTACCCCTTAAAAAAACTTCTTGAAAATTTTACAAGCAAGTGTGAACACTTAAAATAATTGCAAGTGCAATATGAGAAAAATTTAATTAATGCTTTCTTGATTTATTAGGTGAGCAACTAATATGGGACAACTATTTTTAGTAAGATTAACAACTAATATGGGACAGAGAGAGTAATTACTATCTACTCCTTTCGTTTCGTTTTTGTGGCTCTCTTGCTAAAAATATTTGTTTCAATTTAGTTGTCCCATTTATGAAATCAAGAGTATTTTGTATATATTTTTGTCATTCTACAGTTAGCATTAAATAACTATATAAAGTAATAATAGTCAAATTTAGGATTTCAAAGCATCATTAATAAGATTAATTTAGTAAAATACACCCCTAATTAAAATTTTCTTAAGGAGTGTGCCAAGTCACAAAGCCAACTAAAATGGAACGGAGGAAATAGTAACACCACAAATTCCAATTACCATATGACTTTCCAAATAGACCCTTAATCTCCCTTAATAAAATTCTTCATTCCTAGAAAATAGTAATAAGAAGTGCTTTACTATCTTATCCTTAATTAAATACTTTGAAGAGAGAAGTAGTTCTTTAATGATGTAAACTTTCATGTACTCATTAAAATAAGAATAATTTTGAAAGAAAAAAATTATTTTTTCTTCATAATGTAAAACACAATTTATTTTGAAAGAAAAAAAAAATGTCACTTACTTTGAAATGGAGTGAGTATGTACTGATTTTTGCAAAAGATTGAGACTTGGACATTCTTTACTTTTATAAAGCTACTAGTAGCAATACAAATATCATTACTTCCTCCGTTCTATTTTAGTTGTCTATTTTACCCAAAATAGTTATCCATATTTAATTGTCTATTTTATTAAATCAAGAGAGAATTAATTAAATTTTTTCATATTACCCTTATAATTAATTCTTTTTGAAAGTGTAAACACTTGTATGTAGAGTTCAAAAAAATTTCTTAAGAGCTGAATTAATAAAACTATCATCTTATTTATGATATTTTAATATGCGTATAAAAATAAAAGTGAACAACTAAAATGAAACGGAGGAAATATTATTTTACTTCCTCCTCCATTTCAGGGTCGACTTTATGGCTAGTCCTGTAAGACATATGTCTTAGGCTTCCAATTTTGGTGGCCTCAAATTTTACTAGGAGTGAATTAAGAGTGAATTTTTTTTAAAAAAAGAAATTGATTATTTACGAGAATTTTTTTTATACAATTATATTTTTTTGTTTTCTTTAACCTTTTTCAAGTATAGGAAATCAATACAATGTTCTTTTGCTTTCTTACATTATGTGTCCGCTAAAACTTACATTATTTTATTACTCCCTCTATTTCTTTCTATATGCTCCCTTTATTTTCGGTGAATTAATTTGACTAAGTTTCAAAGCTAAATTAGATTAGATTAATATAATCTTTTAAAATTAAAATTTAGATATTCAAAAACTATATGAAAAGTACTATATATTGCAATTTTTCTTTTTTCAATTTGATTAAGAAATATATCTTCAAATGTTGATCAAAATTTACATCGTTTGATTCTAAAAAAGAAAAGGAAGCAATGAACGCGGAGCCCGTTCCAATGCTTCTACGATCCGGAATGGAGGGAGTATCTCTAACTCTTTTATGTTCTCTTTCTTCAAAATACTCTGTCAAAAATAAGAGTCACTAATTTGCATTGCAACAAGCATATTAAAATGAGATATCCCAAGTCATCAACTCTTAGAATCAGATTCGATCATTCTAACTCTATTATTTTAATCTAAGATTTGTCAGCTTATTACTTAGAAAATTATGTTAATAATTCTTGTAATGACTGCCTCTGTGGAAGGATATTTTTCACCATTAAAATTAATAAAATTTTACCTAAAATTAACAATTGAAAAAAAAGTTATTCCAAAAAATCAATTATAAAAAAATTATTAAGTAATAATTTTACATCTAAAAAAGGTTAGAAAAATATATTCCAAAAAAATATATATGAAGTTTGTTTAGGTTTTAGGCCTCTAATAATTATGCTTTAGGGCCACAACTATGCTGGGTCGCCTTTGCTCCGTGCACTTGTTCAGTTTTATCTTTGCATGATTCTTAAGAAATAATGATCATTGACATGAATATTTTATTACAATATCGATGTTAATTGATATATAGTCTTAGATTTTAAAAGGTGATTTGGAGAATGGGTTATTAATATTGAGCGTAAAATATAAAAAAAATATATTTTTTTCTTGATATACTAAAATTAAGTGATAAATAATAATGAAAATATATTTCTAATATAATAGACAAATAAAAATAAAGAGTGGAAGAAGAAATATATCTACGAAAAAAGGACCACTTTGAATTATCATTACTTTGAACCTTGACGAGAACCAAGGTGTTAATTAATATCCAATTTTTTTTTTTGATTTTTCATCCGGTGTCTGATATCCGTATTGGAGCCTCGACTAATTTGGATCGAGCACTGCAGGGCCCATTCTGGAGGTGACGCTCTCAACAGGATTTTCTCCATTCCCAGGGCTCGAACCCGAGACCTCTGGTTAAGGATGGAGCAGTCTCACCACTGCACTACAACCCATGTTGGTATTTAATATCCAATTTGCTCGGTTAGAAGTTGTATGCTTTGAAATAAGACTTTCAATAAATATATGCAGATAAAATTCTCAAGGGATCGTTTGGTATGAGGTATATGGTATAATAATCTCGGAATAAATGCAAGATTATTTTATCATATGTTTGGTTAGAGGTATTAGTTAGTCCCGAAATTATTTATCCCAGTATTTATATCATAGTGATGGAATAAGTTATCCCATATACATGATTGGATAACTAATTCCGGAATAATTAAGTCTGAGATAACTTGTTCTCAACCAAACGATTCCTTAATTCTCAACTCCTTAAGGCATCTCCAACCCACAACTCTATTTTTCACTCCAAAAAAGAATCTTCTTCAATATTATATTATTATTTTTATTTTCTTATTTCATAAAATAAATCATTTCTTCTTTATATATATATATATATAATCACCCTATAAAAATTATTTTCTTTTCAAAATCTTCATGTAATATAAAATTATTTTTTACCCCAAATTTTTAAATAACATAAATTGCAAGCAAATATTATATATTATACATATTAATGGACAATTCAAATAAAAGTGAAATCATTGATGAAATACAATTAAATACATATTATATCTTAAATAAAAATATTATATATGGAAATTAATTTAATAAAATTATAAATTAATATAAATTTTAAAAATATAATAAAGATATTATATTAGAAAATAATTATGAATATTAAAAACTTAATTAATAATCTTATATAATTTATAATATGTTAAATTAAAAATATTATATAATATAAATAATAATAAAATAATAAAAAAGTAAAATAGAGGGGATGAATAGTGTATCTCCAAATTATTCATCCTTTCAAATATAAAGTATAGAGATAAATAGAAGTTGCCAATCTCTAATTTTTTTTTTTTCCCCTCAAATATGGAGTATAAAGGGGAAAATAAAAGGGGGATGGCCGCAGAGATACTTCCCCCGATCGCCTCTCACTTTTCAACTTTTGAATGAAGCAAAGAACTTTATCTTCTCAGGAAGGTATAAAATAATTAATATTATTTTTAAAAAAAATATTATTTATTGTTTCTTTTATTTCTCAAACTAGTACTGCTCTTTTTCAGAAAAAGATTTTCATTCCATTTTGATTGTGTTCTTCCCATAGCCCACATCCCCCGCTCCCCACCCCTGTCTCTCACTTCTATCTTCTCTTTTCTCCTATATTATTTGTCTAATCTATATATAAATATTTTTAAAATAATATTTTTTCGCTTACGTATCGAATACAAGAAAATAATAAGAAATTCATTTAATATTTTAAAAATATTTTTCAAAATAACATTTTCTTTAGTACTTCTTCGTTTCTTTTTAGTTATCAAGATAAAATTTTGCACAACTTTTAAGAAAAAAAATGAGTTAATAACCCAAATAGTCACTCAACTGTAGACTTTTATCTCAGAAAGTCATTCAACTTTGATCTTTACTCCAAAAGTCACTAAACTATAACAGTTTTACTCAGAAAGTCACTCAACCTATTTAGTTAATTTTTAATTAAAATTTGCTTATATGAAATTTTTATTTAAAAATAAAATTCAAAAAAATAAAAGTATCTATTTAATGACTCTTTTATCCATATTCCCTTAAATTAATATCTCTTCCCTCCTCTTTTCATTTTTCTTCTCCTTCTCACTTTATTCCTCTTTTAGTTACCATGAATTTCTCCTCTCCCTCTATCTCAATTTAGGGCATCTCAAACTTTTTAAAATCTTTTTTTTTCTTTAAGTTTCAATCAGTTAATTTGTACTTTTTCTTTTTTAGATCGATTCTTGTTTGCGAACTCAATTGTTCTTTGGAACAATCTTATAATATTATCCATAAGAAATTGGACATCAATTCTCAATTTCTCATATACAATCCTGAGAACTCAAGTTGAACGTAAATTCATATTTTCTTTTATATTATTTATTCAGTATTCGATATTCATTTTGGTGGTCTCAATCAATTCAGATAGGCACATGAAAATCCTACTTTTGAAGATAAAACACTTCCTATTAAAAGCGATTTCATTTTCAAAACTCGAACTTAAAATCTCTGATTAAGAATAAATTTTATTTGTTCAATAGCAGAATCTTCGATGTTAATCTCATGTTTTAACGAGGTTCCACTTGCACTTTAAGTTATAATAATTCACGTTGAAACGTTTGTTAGAGAATTGGATGTCCTCATCCGGTCATCCCCGTTGTGCCCAAGTAATAGGCTTACTTTATGTCTAAGAATGTTGGCTAATGTTATTACCCAAAGCGGCTACTTGGTTGCCAAGTTATTAAGCCTATATATAGACCTTTCAGTTGTAATCTATAATATATTAAAAGTGTGAAGACTCTTAGAAAAGTTATTCAAACTTTTTGCCCTTCATTAAAAGACTCTGCAATAGACAAAATTGTCTTTTCACTATTTTTCTCAAATTAATATTTAATTAAATAAATATATATATATATATATATATTGTATATATGCATATATTTTTTGTCCCGGTTACAGCTAACCTACAAATTCACAAAGATGCCAGCTTTTTAGCACTTTGCCAATATACAAAGAAGAAGAAAATCAGTATGCAATGTTGTTAATTGCTCAAAGGAGGATTGCAGTTTGCGAATAGCAGTCAACATTATTGGAGCCACACCATGAATTGGAGCTTCCAGCAAGATAACTTGATCCTTAAACCTTTTAAAGAGTAATGAATTTATCTACATCACATCAATTGATAAATTGAGCGACAGAAACAAGCAGTTCATTAACTTGCTCTTAGCAACTGGGAATGTCATGTATGCCTCCTGCAGGATATAGAGAAAGATGAGGTAGTGAATAGAAGGATCGAGTTGAGGGAGAGAAGAAAACAATTGAGAGAAGTCGGAATGGAGTAGTTCTTCCGATTGTTTCAGAAAATTGTGATTTGTGAAGCTGCTCAAAGTCTGATGTACTGCTCGATAGCCCTTGTAGTTGAGCCAACAATGACTCCATTGAATTCATTCATAGGACAAAGGGAGCAACAATAGAACAAACGCAGGGCAGGGAGAGAGGGGAGAGAGAGAATACGAAAACAATTTCAAAGAGCAAAAGTGAGGAGCAAAAGAGAGGCATCAACATAAACAAGAGAGGAGATTAGTGGATTCATGTGGTTCAAGTTTTATGAAGTGTCATCAAAGGAATACAAACAACAATAACATATTCAGTGTAATTCCACAAATAGGGTCCGGAGAGGATGCTGTGTACGCAACTTTTTCCCTGTATATGGAGGTAGAGAAGTTATCTCCAATAAATCCTTAGATGAATGAAAATATTAGTAATAAAGAAATTTGATAATCATACTCATAATTTTTTTGTCCAAACGATTTTTTTTTATCTCTAATGATTTAGCATTGCTAAAACATTTATTCAAATCTTCATCTTGCCTCTTATTCTAAATCCTCCCATTGGTAATTGCAATCTCTTGCCACTTCATTGTCCAAGTTATCTTTTCTTGAAAATGTGTACAATTTAAACTTCATCGTATCATCTCCATATGTTACTGCTACCCCCATAATTTGTATCTGTTGTGGTTCCTGAAGTTATTGATTTGTTCTATTTTGGAATCATTATTGACTGGAAATTGAATTCTTTTCCTTGAGCTGAGGGTCTATCGAAACAGCCTCTCTATCTCCAAGTAGGGCTAAGTTCTTGTGAATATGTTATTGTTTTGGTGCTCATAAAAAGATTATCCTTTAAATTATTTGTCAATTACTACACCTCAATTCTAAAAGTCCTTATTCGTTGCTTTGTAATTTAATTAGTTACATCAACATTTTTAAATTGTTCTATATTATATTACTATGACTTTTATTTAGAGCAAAAATTATGGAGTCCAATTTAAAATCTACCATTAAAACTAAAGAGTAAGGACTTCAAGTCCGAATTCTTCTATTGTTCAACAACCCATACAAAAAGTATAACAATTTCACTTAGACAATAACTTCACATCACATCTATATCTACCGTTGGCAAGGCATGGACGAATTTTCATAGATATCTTATTACATATTTATACATATAATATATTCAAATTAATACTTTTTTCGGAATCAAACTTATATAATGAATGATTGAACTTTTCATCATTCACTAAAGATTGAGTAATAAATAAAGTTATCATTTACTATTATTCTAATATTTAACACTCTAAAATAACTCAAAAAAATTATTAAATGTTTTCTCATTTGAACTAATTTATAATAATATTTATAACTTTAAAGTCAATTAAGTTTTTACCTTGTGTGAATCTTTTAGTTTTTAAAATCTTACGTGAATCCTTTCCTATTTGAACTATATAAGTACTTATAATTAACAATATTTCCTTCCATATTAATTTTCTTAATACTTGTGACTATGAAATCTACTAAAAGTTTGTTTACAAATCCTTCTCTATTTGATCATTCTCAATCGTAACAGAAAAAAAACTCCCTAAACTTCATATAATTTACAAAAATAATTGTTTGTCAAAATCAATATGTTCGTTGAAACTTGTATGTTAGTACCCCTCCGTTTCAATTTAATTTGTTGAAATAACTAAAAGAAATTATTAAACACTTTCTCATTTGAATTAATTTCTAATAGCTATAACTTTAGTTAAATCTACTCGACTCCTTCCGTTTCAATTTATATAAAAGTGTTTGATTGAGCACAAAGTGTGAGAGTAAAAGAAATTTTTTTGAACTTAGTCTAAAACAAGTCAAAAATATTTTTGTGGCTATAAATTACTCTCCTTGTTCACTTTAAACTTTGCACACCCCTTAAAAAACAATGACTAATATGAGTTAGAAAAGGATAGCCTGATGCACTCCACGCAATGCGTGGGTCCAAGGAAGGTCCAAACCACAAGGGTTTATTGTACGCATCCTTAACCTGCATTTTTGCAACAGGTTATTTCCACGGCTTGAACCCGTGACCTCCAGGTCACATGGCAACAATTTGACATGTTACTTCAAGGATCCCCTTCATGACTAATGAGTATTTTACAAAAATATCCATATTAATTTATGTAAAGTCTTATGTCTTGGAAAATGATTTGGATAATAAGTAATTGATGTTGAGGGTAAAACGTGAACTTATTGATTGACATTAGATACACGTGCAACGCACGTACACTAAACTAGTATGATATACACATACGAACAGTGAATAAATACTACTACATTCTCTCCTTTCTAGTTGTCTCTTACTTGCCTTTTGTTACTCTATCAACTTAGTAGTTGGTCTTTATTTTATAACATGTTATCAGCACGAGACTCTGTCATCTCGAGCAAATACTTTTAAAGGTAATAAAGGTAAGAACTTACTTTTCTTAAAATAATGTTGAATCTATCTAACGTAAATTTATTGCCTTGGATATATTGGGCAAAACCTACTTATCTTGGGCACTTGATGTCGAAATCCATTTGGATACGATGGGTTTGGCAGACACCATCAAAGATAAAAATCAGGCATCGACTCAAGATCGTGCCAAGGCTATGATATTTCTCAGTCATCACCTCGATGAGGGATTAAAAATAAAATATCTCACTGTTAAGGATCCATTTATACTGTGGAATAATTTAAAAGATAGATATGACCACCTAAATATGGTCGTTCTTCCACAGGTACGTTATGAATAGACCCATTTGAGATTACAAAATTTTAAAAATATAATTGTATATAATTCTGCCATGTTTAGAATTATTTCACAATTAAATTTATGCGGACAAAATATCGCGGATCATGATTGTAACACCTCGTACCTTCCCAACCCTACTTGACGATGTTGAATAATGTATACTTGAGTGTCGAGAGCCACACGAATGTATTTCGTAATGTTATTGACAAGAAAATTGAAATTTGGCCTTGCACATGTGATTAACCTTGCGTCGTAGGTGCTTTGTGATTTTCATGGAGCAGTTGTGGGGTTCAAAATGAGGCGAAGAGGACCTCTAAACAAAGTGTGTTAAGGTTAAGAAGTGAGTTAAAGAATAGGACTTGAAGTATCTAACCGACCCGCGAAGAAAAGTCGAAAACAAAAATTTTGGAAAAAAAATAAGGAGGGGCGTGCCACGCCGCTCTGGGCTGAAATTTTCAGTCCAGAGGCAGTAAAGGGGCGCGCCAGGCAGCGTGCCACGCCGCCCCTGCGCACCTTTCAAAAGTTGAAAGTTTTGTTTAAGTCCCAAGGGTTCTCGGGGACGTATTGAGCCGATTTTTGCCACGATTCTTCTACAACCATGAGAATATACATGAAATGAGTGAAATAATATATTGGGATGATAAAATTACTCGAGAACGAATTTGACGTCAAAAGGACGATTTTACCCTTTTGGTCAAAATGGGTCATATGTGGCTAGAAGCATTTGGTTTTTGGATTGAGGCTACGGATGTGAATAGCATGAGTGGGAATATTATTGTAATACGTATGAGACTACTTAAACACGTGAAATTATTGATTTTATCGGGTTAAGTGAATTGGGCCCAAAAAGGGCCCAAAAATGGAAAGAAGACATGGCCGATATGGGAAATTTGACCCATTCATCTTGGCCAAGTAGAGACTTATTATTGGACCAAGTGTGTGAGTAAAAAGGGTCATTAAGGGGCTATAAAATTTGAAAAAAAATCAGATTTCTCTCATTTTAACTCTCATGCTATTCTAGAAATTTCCCAAAGATATTTCTCTCATTTTTCAAGAACCCTAAGCCAATTCTTTGGACAAGATCATCATTTGGCAAGTCTTGGTAAGTGTATATTCTTATGATTTAATATCTTATATGCATGAGAGACTATGTAGATCATATTGGTTATGCTAGAAAGTGTTGGATATGGCAATTGGGGTTTTTACAAAAAAGATGTGTAATCCTTGTGAATTAAACTTGAAAAAGGACTTGATGTTTTGATGAAAGTGAATGGTTTTGATGATATCTCAACTTGTATGGTGTTGTTATGTCCATAATTTGCTATTTTTCTACATGTGTAAATTATGGAATTTTGGCCGATTTGTGCTATGAAGTGTATTAAGGTGACTTGATGGATTATTTGTGATATGGTGGGAATGAGAAAGTGTAAAGGAGAAACTTTGTGGTGAAATGTTGTTGGGTTATCATGTGTTGGTAAATGTATGAAATATTGTGGTATTTTTGGTATGATAATGCCATGAATGGTATTGTAAAGGGTGAAATAATATTATAAGGGACTCATGTAATTCATGGTCATCTTAAATGCTTGGAATGTAACTTGTGGTCAATGTATGGCATGAATGGGGTATTGTTGGTATAACAATGCCGTAAAGGGTATTGTTGAAAAGGAAATGCCATTTTAAAGATAAACATGTAACTCATTGTTGTCGTATGCATGTGTAAGGTAGTTGGTGGTTAATGTTGATTCCGTTGTGTACTTGTGATGTAGAGTAAGAAAGGAGCGGGATTGTTGTGCTCACACATTGGATTGTGTATTTACATTTGGGAAGATAAGGTATGTAAGGTTACTCTGTCCGTTTCTTTCTGTGGCAAATAGCTTTCACATTGACATCACGCATGTTCCATCCCGAAATGTGCTAAGGTATCCCATATTCGGTTACCCATGGTCATGGTCATATATTTCCTATTAATTGATTATTTGTGAATCTCTTTTCCCGTATTAATGGTTAATGTTCCAAAAACAATAAGGTTATGTTCCCATGTCCCAATAGTGATTATACTCATGTCCCTTGTTTTATGGATTATGGTCCAATGGTTTCAATCGTGTTATGTTTCTCATAATGGGATGTTTCTCACACTATTTACTCATATATCTCTTAGCCATTGGTTAATGATCCGAAGCTTCGAGGAAAGTTGTCATAACGTCGAAATCTCTAAAGGACCTAGTTCAAGAGAATAAGAACATAAGAGAATCTATTCAATCTTGGATGGCATTTTCCAATTATGCATTGTTCCAAAGTCCTTTAATATGATGATTATCCTTGTACCAATATTTCATAAGTAAAAGTACCAATCTCATGAGAAGTGAAGAATGAGGTAGAGTGTTTGTGTTTTCAAAAGTATCACGATCCTCAATGTATCAATCTCTCAAATGAAATAAATTAGGTTATACATATTGTTGGTTGCAAGAATGGAGGAAGATAATAGGGGGTGGACACAATTCCAAAGTTTCAATAATACTATGACTCCTAACTCCGATGATGTATGATCCAAGTTCTAATAATGTCACGACTATCTTTGTACCAATCTCATAGGTTTCATAAGAGAGGTGTGTTTCTCATAAGTGGATGTGTTAATCTCTCATAAGTTGAAGTATCACTCTCATAAGACTAATCCGAAGGTGAGGTGCAAGTTAATTAATTATTCCTCATAAGTGAAGATGTCAATCTCATGTAAGTGTGTGCCTCAATTAAGGTCATGAATTCTAGTGTGTTACTCTTATAAGTGTGGAAAGGAAAAGATGTGCATATAGTTCCTTTATGTTTCTTTGAGTATGAATCAAAAACGAAAAGGGTACAAGTTAAGAGGGAACAATCTCAATGCTATACATATACACTTATATATATGATATCCCATCAAAGGTGGAGGCCCGGTACTATATATATCCCACCAAGATGGATGCCCGGTACTATATACATATATATATTAAATCCCATCAAAGGTGGATGCCCGGTACTATATATATCCCACCAAGATGGATACCCGGTACTATATACTTATTTATCATATCCCATCAAGGTGGATGCCCGGTACTATATATCCCACCAAGATGGAGGCCCGGTACTACATATATATATACATCATATCCCACCAAAAGCGGAGGCCCGGTATTAATATAAGATGATGATCCGTAAGGTGTTATGAATCACTAACTAGTTGAGTGAATAATAATAAAGATAGTTGTGATAGAGATGAGAATATATCCCTTACGTGTATATCTAAAAATAAAGGTTATGATAATAATGAGATAATGCGACGGAATAACCGAGTAATGAAATAGTAGAGGTAATGAACATGGTTCCACATATTCAGGACTGAGGTATATCCATATTTATTACTCTCTTATGCTTAATTTCTTGGAAGTACTTATGTGCTATTCTAGTTTCATATGGCCTTACATACTCAGTACTTTATTCGTACTGACCCCTCTTGGGGGACTTACCTTACATGCTGCAGGCACAGGAGTTAGTAGATCTCCGCAGTAAGTGGCGAGATATCCGCAGATTGTTGGTGAGCTCCAGTTGCTTCGGGGCTTCCCAAGTCACATGTGTATAGTAGATTTTGACATTTGTAAATATTGTATAGACATGGTCATGTATTAGAGGCTTTGTAGACATATGTGGGGTGTCATGAAGGAAAATTCATTTTGACGAAATGGCCCTAACGGCTAAGTTGCATATATATTTCATATGTTGTCATGCCTTCCGCTATTGATATTTAATTACATCAAATAAGATGATATTCATACGCGAACATACATATGAGAGTACATGAGCATGAGCAAAGATTGGTTCTCTCGGGCCTTATCGGCTTCGGGTGCCAATCACGTCCCGATGGGATTCGGGGTGTGACAAAGTGGTATCAGAGCAGTTCGTTCTCAGGGTGTCTACAAAGCCGTGTCTGAGTAGAGTCTTACTTATTGATGTGTTGCGCGCCACATTTATAAGTAGGAGGCTACAGGACATTTAGGAGTTGTTTCATTTCTTCATTCTAGATCGTGCAATAGATCCATTGTCATAGGTGAGATTATATCTGACCATTGCAATTGGTTCTCTTTGATATAGTAAAATGCCGAATACAAGACAAGGTATGGCCAAGGATAGGCAGGCAAATATGCAAGCGGGAGAAGGAACTAGTAAATCACCACCTAACCCAGATAGTCAGTATGGGGTTGAAACAGAGTTTACAGCACGGGCACCTTCTCCTCCCATTTCTCCAGAGAGACCACGAAGGAGGGAAGTATCCCCAGATTCACCTGTTCATGTTACTAGGCAGGAGTTACAGGACTTGAAAAATGCGGTGCAAATGTTGACTCAGATAGTTGTTGTCCAGAGTCAAGGACGAGTGGGTCCAGTGACATGTATGGTGCGGCTAGGATAGCTAGTCGGAGAACACAAGATTTCTTGAAATTGGATCCTCCCACATTTACCGGGTCCGATCTTAATGAAGATCCGCAAGACTTTATAGATCAAATTCAAAGGGCTCTCGATGTTATGCATGTAACTGGTATAGAAACAGTAGAGCTTGCAGCATATAGACTAAAAGGAGAGGCTATACTATGGTACGAGGATTGGAGACGATCTAGGGGTGTCGGTGCACTTCCAGCTAGCTGGGAGGAATTCAAGGTGGCATTCCTTGATCATTATCTTCCATATGAGGTCCGCGAGGCTCGAGCGGATCAATTTTTAAATCTTCGCCAAGGAAATATGAGTGTCAGGGAGTACAGTCTTCGGTTCAATTCATTGGCTCGATATGCTCCTCATATAGTAGCAACTATGGCCGATAAAGTTCATCGGTATGTGGACAGGTTGGAGCCCTACTTGGTAAGAGACTGTACTATTGATGCATTAAATAAAGACATGGATATAGCCAGAATACAAGCCTTCGCGCAAAAGATGGAGGATCAAAGGCAAAGGGGACGGATACAGGAATCTGAGACAGGGCCGTCAAAGAGGGCTAGACCCATGGGACAGTTCATGACATCCCAAGGAGGAGTTAGGCCTCGGGTTTTCCCTAGACCACCTAGACTATCGTTTTCTCACCCTACAGCAGCAGGTACTCCACCTCTAATTCGAGGATCTAGAGGTAGTCAGGTTGGGCAGAGTAGTGGAATACGGGGTTCACAGACAGTGGGCTCTGTTCGACAACTGTGCCAGCGCTGCGGAAAGTTTCATTCAGGTGAATGCTGGTTTGAGATGGATGTTTGCTTTCGGTGTAAACAGCCAGGACACGTGAAGATAGACTACCCACAGAGGTCCACGAGTAGTATGACACGACCTACGGGGTCAGCAGAATTTGGAGGCTCTCCTTGATATGGTGACAGGTACGTTATTTATACGTTTACCACCTAACGAAGATGCATCAATCGATTTAGGTTCTACCTATCATATGTTACTTTATTGACTATGGGACAATTTGAAGGGACACTAGAGTTAATAGTCAAGTTAATTGGGGTGTCCACACCATTTGGTGAAGTCATTATAGCTAAAAGAGTATGTCGCAAGTGTATAGTAAATGTTGTGATCACATTACAGTGGTTAAGTTTACTGAGATGGATATGATAGATCTTAATGTGACCATGAGTACATTTTTCACTTTCCACAAAAAAATTTCTTGACTGGAAAGGTACATATGTCGTTAGTCAGAGTGAAGGATACCAAAGTTAAAGCTACTAATGTTCAAGACACTAGTCTACACCCGTAGGGTGTCCCAGTGTAAATTGTATCGACAAGGGATGACACGTATCGGATATATATATGAGCTAAAGAAATGCATTAGGGTAACACACACCATTCACGATATGCTATTTGGTAGGGAGTAATCAATATGTACCATGATTTGGAAGCGACTTATCGATGAGACCACATGAAAAGAATATTGTAAAATTTATACTTCAGTAATTGAAGTGATAACAAATAAAGGTAAAGTGTGTGGAATCTGAAGGTTATAGATTATGTAGAGATTTGTTTTCGTTAAAAATGGATACGTTACCATATGAGTCATACTTGATGGGCTTACCAAGTTAACACAGTTGTAGAAATGTTTTTGGGAACCCAAGTGAATGCAGGCATGGTTTAGATCTAGATAGCGTATCTTATAAGAAGGTTCGAAGATGTGGTCAAGTCGTATATGACGTTGAGGTATCCCAAGAATTCTTTACAGTGCATGCAGTATCTCATATGTGATGCTTTAAAAGTATGTATGAGATTATCCCATGTTGCTCCCAATGAAAATCCACTAGTTATGGAAAAAAAATCTCATATGTGAGGAAGTTGGCTTACCTTTCTGTAAAAGCACAATAGGAGAAACGAACACAGGGAAGAAGTCACAAGGGAGACCAGAGAAATAATAAAATCTAAAGAAATCGTAAGTCTTGGGCACGAAAGCAAAGTTCAGGGTATGGAATTGGAATCATAATAAGTAAGTCTTTACAAGTATGTTATGTGTATATGGCAATTGAAGAATTCATTTCGGCTTAAGTGTTACAATAAGACAGTGTTACTAACATTCGAGGACGAATGTTCCTAAGGGGGGAAGAATGTAACACCCCGTACCTTCCCAACCCTACTTGACGATGTTGAATAATGTATACTTGAGTGTCGAGAGCCACATGAATGTATTTCGTAATGTTATTGACAAGAAAATTGAAATTTGGCCTTGCACATGTGATTAACCTTGCGTCGTAGGTGCTTTGTGATTTTCATGGAGCAGTTGTGGGGTTCAAAATGAGGCGAAGAGGACCTCTAAACAAAGTGTGTTAAGGTTAAGAAGTGAGTTAAAGAATAGGACTTGAAGTATCTAACCGACCCGCGAAGAAAAGTCGAAAACAAAAATTTTGGAAAAAAAATAAGGAGGGGCGTGCCACGCCGCTCTGGGCTGAAATTTTCAGTCCAGAGGCAGTAAAGGGGCGCGCCAGGCAGCGTGCCACGCCGCCCCTGCGCACCTTTCAAAAGTTGAAAGTTTTGTTTAAGTCCCAAGGGTTCTCGGGGACGTATTGAGCCGATTTTTGCCACGATTCTTCTACAACCATGAGAATATACATGAAATGAGTGAAATAATATATTGGGATGATAAAATTACTCGAGAACGAATTTGACGTCAAAAGGACGATTTTACCCTTTTGGTCAAAATGGGTCATATGTGGCTAGAAGCATTTGGTTTTTGGATTGAGGCTACGGATGTGAATAGCATGAGTGGGAATATTATTGTAATACGTATGAGACTACTTAAACACGTGAAATTATTGATTTTATCGGGTTAAGTGAATTGGGCCCAAAAAGGGCCCAAAAATGGAAAGAAGACATGGCCGATATGGGAAATTTGACCCATTCATCTTGGCCAAGTAGAGACTTATTATTGGACCAAGTGTGTGAGTAAAAAGGGTCATTAAGGGGCTATAAAATTTGAAAAAAAATCAGATTTCTCTCATTTTAACTCTCATGCTATTCTAGAAATTTCCCAAAGATATTTCTCTCATTTTTCAAGAACCCTAAGCCAATTCTTTGGACAAGATCATCATTTGGCAAGTCTTGGTAAGTGTATATTCTTATGATTTAATATCTTATATGCATGAGAGACTATGTAGATCATATTGGTTATGCTAGAAAGTGTTGGATATGGCACTTGGGTTTTTTACAAAAAGATGTGTAATCCTTGTGAATTAAACTTGAAAAAGGACTTGATGTTTTGATGAAAGTGAATGGTTTTGATGATATCTCAACTTGTATGGTGTTGTTATGTCCATAATTTTCTATTTTTCTACATGTGTAAATTATGGAATTTTGGCCGATTTGTGCTATGAAGTGTATTAAGGTGACTTGATGGATTATTTGTGATATGGTGGGAATGAGAAAGTGTAAAGGAGAAGCTTTGTGGTGAAATGTTGTTGGGTTATCATGTGTTGGTAAATGTATGAAATATTGTGGTATTTTTGGTATGATAATTCCATGAATGGTATTGTAAAGGGTGAAATAATATTATAAGGGACTCATGTAATTCATGGTCATCTTAAATGCTTGGAATGTAACTTGTGGTCAATGTATGGAATGAATGGGGTATTGTTGGTATAACAATGCCGTAAAGGGTATTGTTGAAAAGGAAATGCCATTTTAAAGATAAACATGTAACTCATTGTTGTCGTATGCATGTGTAAGGTAGTTGGTGGTTAATGTTGATTCCATTGTGTACTTGTGATGTAGAGTAAGAAAGGAGCAGGATTGTTGTGCTCACACATTGGATTGTGTATTTACATTTGGGAAGATAAGGTATGTAAGGTTACTCTGTCCGTTTCTTTCTGCGGCAAATAGCTTTCACATTGACATCACGCATGTTCCATCCCGAAATGTGCTAAGGTATCCCATATTCGGTTACCCATGGTCATGGTCATATATTTCCTATTAATTGATTATTGGTGAATCTCTTGTCCCGTATTCATGGTTAATGTTCCAAAAACAATAAGGTTATGTTCCCATGTCCCAATAGTGATTATACTCATGTCCCTTGTTTTATGGATTATGGTCCAATGGTTTCAATCGTGTTATGTTTCTCATAATGGGATGTTTCTCACACTATTTACTCATATATCTTTTACCCATTGGTTAATGATCCGAAGCTTCGAGGAAAGTTGTCATAACGTCGAAATCTCTAAAGGACCTCGTTCAAGAGAGTAAGAACATAAGAGAATCTATTCAATCTTGGATGGCATTTTCCAATTATGCATTGTTCCAAAGTCCTTTAATATGATGATTATCCTTGTACCAATCTTTCATAAGTAAAAGTACCAATCTCATGAGAAGTGAAGAATGAGGTAGAGTGTTTGTGTTTTCAAAAGTATCACGATCCTCAATGTATCAATCTCTCAAATGAAATAAATTAGGTTATACATGTTGTTGGTTGCAAGAATGGAGGAAGATAATAGGGGGTGGACACAATTCCAAAGTTCCAATAATACTATGACTCCTAACTCCGATGATGTATGATCCAAGTTCTAATAATGTCACGACTATCTTTGTACCAATCTCATAGGTTTCATAAGAGAGGTGTGTTTCTCATAAGTGGATGTGTTAATCTCTCATAAGTTGAAGTATCACTCTCATAAGACTAATCCGAAGGTGAGGTGCAAGTTAATTAATTATTCCTCATAAGTGAAGATGTCAATCTCATGTAAGTGTGTGCCTCAATTAAGGTCATGAATTCTAATGTGTTACTCTTATAAGTGTGGAAAGGAAAAGATGTGCATATAGTTCCTTTATGTTTCTTTGAGTATGAATCACAAACGAAAAGGGTACAAGTTAAGAGGGAACAATCTCAATGCTATACATATACACTTATATATATGATATCCCATCAAAGGTGGATGCCCGGTACTATATATATCCCACCAAGATGGATGCCCGGCACTATATACATATATATATTAAATCCCATCAAAGGTGGATGCCCGGTACTATATATATCCCACCAAGATGGATGCCCGGTACTATATACTTATTTATCATATCCCATCAAGGTGGATGCCCAGTACTATATATCCCACCAAGATGGAGGCCCGGTACTACATATATATATATACATCATATCCCACCAAAAGTGGAGGCCCGGTATTAATATAAGATGATGATCCGTAAGGTGTTATGAATCACTAACTAGTTGAGTGAATAATAATAAAGATAGTTGTGATAGAGATGAGAATATATCCCTTACGTGTATATCTAAAAATAAAGGTTATGATAATAATGAGATAATGCGACGGAATAACCGAGTAATGAAATAGTAGAGGTAATGAACATGGTTCCACATATTCAGGACTGAGGTATATCCATATTTATTACTCTCTTACGCTTAATTTCTTGGAAGTACTTATGTGCTATTCTAGTTTCATATGGCCTTACATACTCAGTACTTTATTCGTACTGACCCCTCTTGGGGGACTTACCTTACATGCTGCAGGCACAGGAGTTAGTAGATCTCCGCAGTAAGTGGCGAGATATCCGCAGATTGTTGGTGAGCTCCAATTACTTCGGGGCTTCCCAAGTCACATGTGTATAGTAGATTTTGACATTTGTAAATATTATATAGACATGGTCATGTATTAGAGGCTTTGTAGACATATGTGGGGTGTTATGAAGGAAAATTCATTTTGATGAAATGGCCCTAACGGCTAAGTTGCATATATATTTCATATGTTGTCATGCCTTCCGCTATTGATATTTAATTACATCAAATAAGATGATATTCATACGCGAACATACATATGAGAGTACATGAGCATGAGCAAAGATTGGTTCTCTCGGGCCTTATCTGCTTCGGGTGCCAATCACGTCCCGATGGGATTCGGGGCGTGACAATGATATGCTAGAAAAACTATTCTCCACGTTTCCTGTCTCGAGTTTGCTCCTGCAGCAGCAATACCGAGAAATAGGATTTAAAAAGTATTCTGAATTAATTTTGCATCTTCTTATTACTGAACAACATAATTATCTTTTGATAAAAAATCATGAAAGTCGACCTACTGGTACTGCTCCATTCCCTGAAGTGAATGCTGCAAATTTTCACCAACCCAGGCGTGAAAAAGGTCCTGGCTTCAGTTGTAGTCGTGACCGTAGTCGACGAATAAATTCTAATCATAGTGATCGCCTTGCACCAAATAATAATCTTTCTCACCATCAATGTAAGAATAAGGGTAAAAGCCTGAAGCAGTGCAAAAGAATAATTCAGAAAATAGATGTTATCGATATGGAAGAAAATGGCACTAATCAGGTACATATCGTACGCCAAGGCACCTGGTTGATCTCTACCACGCATCCCTGAAAAAGTTGGATAATAATGCAAAAGAAAACTTTATCTCTGAAGATAATGTTGAGCCTATGCATTTAGATGTTGCAGATTTCTTTAAATTCCTTGAAGGAAATATAGATCACCTTGTCGGTGACAGATCTGTAATAGTCTAAGTATTTTACTTTTCTGTTAGCTGTATTAGTTTACGTTCCCGTTAGTTATGTTTCTCTAGTCTTGTAAATAAATAAAGTTTTGTGTAATACGTTGTTTGCTAGTAATACTATAATGTTTACTTTATTTGTATTTTCATCTTAAAGAATATATGGATACTCCTCAAATTTTATTTGAATCAATGATCAATTGTGAGGATATTTGTGCAATTGATTGTAGAACTCTGAAATTTAATCCTGACGCAATAAATCTAAAATTTACTCCAAAATAATAAATGCTTTAAATTTACTCCTGAAGTAGTAAGATTGTGTAATAGTAAAATCTTGCAAACTACTCAAAGTAGTTGAACTTTGAAATTTACTCGAGCAAATAGCACATGTCATGTTCAACTTGAAATCTACTAGTTCAAATAATTTTTTCTGTTGGCATGAATAATTTTATCGTCCCGAAGATAAGCATATTGAGTATTAGACATCTACTGAAGAACTAGAAGATTCTTCAAGAATTATTGCTTGTTCTCATGATAAGTTAATTAGACGAGCTAATGTTGGGACTGAATCCCCTAAATTCTGTAAAGTATAAAAGGTGAATAAGGGCCCGTTCACCTATCATGTGCTATGATGCATCCATAAGGTGGTTACATGTATGTTTATTGTCAACCAACAGTTTGACATTCATAAAGTTGCTTGCTCAATTAAATTGAGTTAAGATCATAATTTTCATATTGGGTAATCAAGACAATTGATCTTGATAATGTTGGTTTGGCATTGAATGTCTTCGATAAATAGCTAAACCATTGCTTATGAGAACAAGGCTTCCTGTGTTGGTCTGAAAAATGATATATTGCATACAATAGCATTTGTATACATTAGACCAATAAGTTATGATCTATTCCTCCTCTCAATTGGGTCAGGGTCAGGAGCCATGTATTTTTCATCTAATAACTTTTTGATGTGCGGTATATGATTAATGGATATACCATGATGCACAAAAATGGATTCTCCAAAGTAGGTTGGAGTATATGTTAGTTTTTCTAACATAAAGGGGTAGATAATAAGCAGCTAATAAATATGTTGTGAATTATCATTAGTACGATCCTCATGTAAAAGATAATTCATGACAAATGCTAGAAGTATTTGCTGATCCAAAATTGATTTCATATTTAGCTGCAAATGCTCCTGCAATGTGTCTCTAAAGGACAAAGTCTACAACATGCATGAAGCATGGTAGACCAATCAGTTTCAAATAAAATAATCCTTGAAAAGGAAATGGATTAAATGATCATAATAAGGAGGCAACGTGCTCTTGAAGAGCCTACGACATAACACTTCATGAATCCTTATGAGAGGTTTAGGTACCTAAGAAAAATAATGAAGTGGTGAGATCTCAATAAGTTATGTCGCATTGTGAGCCGATTTAAATATTTCGTTGATGATATCTTTAGTACAATATAGCGCACAATATTGTACAAGATTATGAGGATCTGAATTTTACGTTTATTTAAGCATGCTGACGTAGAAATAATTGTCAAGTGAAATATGTTTCTTGGTAAGCATAAAGTTTATTTGACCTGCAGTCCAGACACTAGAAGATGTCACTTATTTAATATTGAATGTTGTCACTTGATAATTAAATATATATGAAAATCAAAGAAGGATTAAAGATGCCTGAAACATATAGTTTAAAATCTCGAAAAATGTATTCAATCAGATTACAAAGATCATTATATGGTCTAAAACAATCAGGGTGTGTGTGGTATAATCGCCTTAGTGAGTACTTAATAAATAAAGGTTACATAAATGATGTCATTTGTCTTTGTATTTTTATTAAGAAAGCAGCATCAGAGTTTGTTATACTTGTTGTTTATGTTGATGACATAAATCTAATTAGAACTCCAGAAGAGGTCCAAAAGACAATTCAATAGCTAAAGAAAGAATTTGAGATGAAAGATCTTGGAAAGACAAAACTTTGTCTTGGTCTGCAAATTGAACATTTAGCAGACGGGGTCTTCATCTATCAATTTGTCTATACTGAGAAGATTTTGAAGCGATTTTTCATGGACAAAGTACATCCATTAAGTACTCCAATGATTGTTCGATCACTTGAAGTAAGTAAAGACCTATTCTGCCTCCAGAAGAGGATGAAGAGATTATTGGTACCTGTTCCGACCTCCAGAAGAGGATGAAGAGATTCTTGGTCCTGAAGTACAATAGCTCAACACTATTGGTGCACTTATGTATCTTGCTAATTCTACGAGACCTGGCATAGCATTTTCTGTTAATTTACTAGCAAGGTATAGTTTTTCTCCTTCACGTAGACATTGAAATGGAGTTAAACATATATTGCGATGTCCAAAGGGGACTATTGATATGGGTCTATTTTATACTAACAAAAATAATGTAGATCTTGTTGGTCATGTAGATGCAGGTTATTTATCTGACCCATATAAAGCTCGATCCAAACAGACTATGTGTTTACATATGGAAGTACTGCTATATCATGACGATCTACAAAGCAGTCTATTGTTGCTACTTCTTCAAATCATGCTGAGATAATAGTTATTCATGAAACAAGTAGAGAATGTGTATGGTTGAGATCAGTGATACACTTCATCAAAAAAAAGTGTTACCTGGAATGTGATGCCAAAGCACCCACCGTCCTTTATGAAGACAATGCAGCCTGTATAGCACAATTAAAAGGAGGCTTCATGAAAGGAGATAAAACGAAACACATCTCACCAAAGTTATTCTTCACACATGATCTCTAGAAGAATAGCGATATTAATGTACAACAAATCCGTTCAAGTGACAATCCAGCAGATTTGTTCGCTGAATCTTTACCAACTTCAACTCTTGAGAAAATGGTACATAAGATTGGAATGTGAAGATTGAACCATTTGAATCTGGGTCTTCATCAGGGGGAGTACGAATACGCGTTGTACTCTTTTTTTCTTGACCAAGATTTTATCCCATTGAATTTTCCAGGTAAGGTTTTTAATGAGGCAACACTCAAATGCGTATTCACTAAACATCCAAGGGGAAGTGTTAGAGAATTGGATTTCCTCATCCGGACATCCCCTTTGTGCCCAAGTAATAGGATTACTTTTTGCCCAAGAATATTGACTAATGTTATCTCCCAAAGCGGCTACTTTGCTGTCAAGTAGAGCAACTTGGTTGCCAAGTTATTAAGCCTATATATAGCCCCTTCACTTGCAATATGATATACACATACAAACAGTGAATAAATACTACCATATTTTCTCCTTTCTTGTTGTCTCTCACTTGCCTTTTGTTACTCTATTAACTTAGTATTTAGTCTTTATTTTATAACAACGTTAACATTTTGAGATGAAATTTAAGTTCTTTGTCACTTTGTTCTAACTAATATTAATAAACATTCTTGTCCGACTTACAAATCTTTTAACCGAGAATCGATCTAAAATAAAAGGCAAAAATTAATCGATTGAAACTTGGAGAATTTTTTTTTTAAAAGAAGAGTTTGAGATGTCATAAATTGAGATAGAGGGAGGAGAAATTTATGGTAACTAAAAAAGGAAGAAAGTGAGAAGAAGAAAAATGAGAAAGAGGAGGGGAGAGATATTAATTTAAGGAAATAAGGATAAAAGAGTTATTAAATGAATACTTTTTATTTTTTAAATTTTGCTTTTAGATAAAAATTTCACATAAGCAAATTTTAATTAAAAAATTAATTAAATAGGTTGACTGACTTTTTGAGTAAACAACTATAGTTGAGTGATTTTTCTGAGATAAAAGTCTATAGTTGAGTGACCATTTGAGTTATTAACTCGAAAAAATTAAATAAGGGTGTAATTTGACTAACATATCCCTTATTAAATTCTTTAATCTTTGTCTGTTTATATGCCTGTTAATTCTATAACAATTAATGCTACGGGTAAAGTTGGAAAAAGTAATTAATTTTCTCTTGAATTTTTAAATTGACAAGTACTCCCTCCATTCTTTTTTATATTGTTTCAAAATTGTTGTCAATTTAAACAATTAAAAGATTTTTTCCTAACTTTGTCCTTTGTATTAAATATTTTAGAATTAAGAGACATACAAATAAAAAAAAAAATAAAGAAATTAATATAAAATATATTAGTTAAATTATATTTTTAATTATTTAATGTTTTTTTAAAAATTATATAAAACTTTATCCTGCCAACTAAAAAGGAATGGAGATTATAATATTTAGTAACAAACACACCCTAATCAATGAAAAACTTGGAGAAAAGAAAAGGTCAATGAACAAATAAAATATCTTGACGATTGGATAATTGAAGGAGAGAAAGAAGGCAATTGCTCGAATAGACCGGACAATTTCATGTTACAGCAATTAATTGGATAACGACTGTAGTCATTACATAATGACGTGGGCATGTATTGACTTGGTGTATATATTGGATGGGAGTAAATTTTACCCGTCGCATATCATCACCAAAACACTTCCTTCTTTTTTCTTTTTTTTACATGCAATTCTGAAAAATTGGAAAGCAAGTTAAAATTTGGTGACATAATCTAAAATTTTCTAATTTTTTTTATTAGTATTGTCATTATTATTCTTTAGGAGTTATTTTCTCTTTAATTTTAATATTATATGTTGTTTTCTCTGCTTAAGTTATCATGTTATTTGTTGTTATCAATATATCGCTACTATATTTACTTTACATATTTAATTTTTGATATATTTACTTGAACCAAAAATTTATCAAAAATAATCTTTCTATTTTAGATAAAAATAAAACTATATATACAACATCCTTCGAAAGTCCAACTTATAAAATGACACTAAATATATTACTCCCTCTCTTTTAGGGGTGGACGTTCTGTTCTTCGGTTCGATTTTATCAAATTTCGATTCGGTTCGAACACTGAACCAAACTAATTCGGTTTAGTTCGATTTTTTCAACTTCGGTTTGGTTTAGTTCGGTGTTTTTAAATCGATTTTTCGGTACAAAATAAAAAATAAAATGAGAACCGAATTAAAATATAAGACACTAAAAAATCTAAAATATTGTAAATAGACTATCAAGTGAGGACAACTTCAAATACATATCATTGTAGTGCTTCATTTTTCATATCACAATACAGTAGTAGTATTTGTGTGAAAATTTTTAGGAATTACAGTTAGAAATTATGAGTATTTGTGTGAAATAGGAATTACAATTAGAAATATAAGTATATTAGGAATTAAAATTAAAAATTAGGAAAATATAAAAGTAATAAGGATGGAAGGTAAATGTTGATGGGGTAATTGGATATGGGCTTTGAGGCTTGGTCTTGAAAAGTTTTGAGCCAAACATGAGCTAAATGAAAATTAAAAAAAAAAACTTTTGATAAAACTTCGATTCTTCAGTGCACCGAAGAACCGTTACCTCTAAACCAAACACCGAATCGAAAAATCGAAAAAAAAAAAATCGAAACCGAATCGAAGAACCAAACTAATTCGGTTCGGTACGGTTTTTTGGTTCTCCGATTTTTATGTTCATCCTTACTCTCTTTTGTTTTAGTTAGTCCTCTCTCTAAAAATATTTATTTCAATTTAGTTGTATCATTATGAAATCAAGAAAATTTTTGTTAGATTCTTTCAATACTATCTTTATCATTAAATGATTTCACAACATATATATACTTAAATTTATATTCTCAAAATATAATTAATAAAGCTAATTTGATAAAATAAACTCCAAATAAATATTTTTTAAAAAAAGTATCAAATCAACGAGGTTCAATTATTTTAAAACAGATGGAGTAATATCGTCCTAAAGCTGCTATTCAATTTGTGTGTGTGAATACAATGACCAAAGTGAACAGATAAGGCAATGGGAAATTGATATCAGTATTCCGCCATGTGAACGAATCTCTGTGTCCAAAGCCCCGCAACTCAAAAAGTTGACCAGAATATATGGTTCATGGTCAAACACGATTCACAATGACAAACTAATTACTCTCTCCATCCATTTTTATTTATTCATTTTTGATTTGGCACATATTTTAATAAAAAATAAATAAATAGGTAAATTTATTATATCATTCTTTGAATATAATAAATTTTTTATTTTAAAAAATACAATAAGGAATGAATAGTATTTAATATCAAAGATAAAATTTTAAAAAATTATGTATTAATTTTTTAAACTGAATAAGTATTATTAAATATATTAAAATATAAAAACGGACAAGTAAAGATGGACGGAGAAAGTAAGTATTTTAAAAATATAAAATCCTTCGCCTAAATTAAGTGATACCAATGGGTTCGGTTTGGTGAAAATCAAATCAGAGCAAAATTCGAATAAAATTAATATTTGATTTGATTTTAAATTTTAAAAATTAATAGTATTTAATTTGATTTTGATTTTATTAAAAATGTAAAAAATAATCAAATTGATCGATAAATTATATATAATATTATTTTTTTATAAATACTTATAAATTTTTGGTACCTTTTAAACGTTAATTTGATTTTAGTTTATTTATTTCACGTGCACTACAATACTTTTAAATCTCATTTCTTAAAAATTATGTCAACATCCAACACTCTAAGTCTAATTGTATATATGTAATGTGGTGTATCCCCAATTTTTTAGTTTTCTTTGCTAAGATATTCATCTACTCCTACTAAATATACATCTATGAAACTTCAGAAATTAAGAGTTTTAAAGAAAAAAAATTGATTGACTTAATTTGTCAAAAATGGAGAAATAAAAACAACTTTTTTTATAGTAAAATAAAACGCAGGGAACGATATATCCCTACGTCCCTTTCATAATAAGGAACTAAATCTCTTGGAGTGAAAATTCTATTTCCTCCTGAGATATTCGTTGTTTTAGCATAATAATTTTTTTTAAAAAACATTTGATGTTTTAGAAAAAAAAAAGTTTCTTTTTTTGCTAGTATTAAATATCTTGCTTAGTTAAGAAGTCGTGCTTGCAACATCGTTAGCATATGCTGAGCTTTCCGCAACGAGGTGTTGATTGTCCCTTTCTGGTAGTTGCTGCGCTGCATTAAAGTGGCATTCGTATATAATGATCCATTTGCTATGATAATTTATCCATTTGGGGTTTGTTTGGAAAGTCATTTGGTAATTGGAATTGATGTAATTACTAGGGTAGTAATTATCAGCCTATTAATTATACAATTTAATAATTATGATGACCTATTTGTGTGTCACAATATAATTACAAGTATACTATTTGATAGTAAGTATAATTACATGGTTATATTCAATATATATATAGTTTTTTGAAATATATTAATTAATAAACATATGTTCTTATAAAAAAATAATTGATTTAGTATATTTTTCAAACTAGTATATTTTAATTAAATTAATCATAAAAACATGATGTACATGATTTTTAAGAACAACATGAAATGCATGTTTGATAAAAAGATTAATATTATAAATATAATGTCATAAAATTATTAAAATATTTGACAAAAAGATAATCTATCAATTCTAACTAAAAATTGAATAGCTTGCAATGTGAAATATTATGTCAATACTAGTAAAACAAATAAATTAAAACTGAAAATATAACATAAGTTCAAAATTCAAAATAAACAACTAATACTCTTATGTCAAATTTCAACATAACGTAAATATGATTCAAAAGAAAAGAAAAACCAAGTCTATAACTTTATTCAATAATGAATTCTACTTAATTTAAAAATTAGAATAATAACTAAATTATACTAAATGAAAAAAATAAACATAAAACAAATAAAAAAATAGATAATACAAAAAATTACATGAAATCACAAAAAGTAAAGGTTGGGAAATGAGAAGAAAATGAAATATAAATAATATAAAATAAAAAATATTTTTTAATAAATATTAGAATAATAAAAATAGAAAGAATTTAAAGTAATAGAAATTTAAAATAAATTAAAACAAAAAAATAAAAATAGAAATAAAAAGAAGAAATTAAAAAGTAATCAACTTGTAATTACACCATGTAATTATCAGCAATCCACAACTCCCTCTGTGAATTGGAG
Source organism: Capsicum rhomboideum (assembly GCA_031232105.1). Lineage (NCBI taxonomy): Eukaryota > Viridiplantae > Streptophyta > Magnoliopsida > Solanales > Solanaceae > Capsicum > Capsicum rhomboideum. The sequence goes on along the minus strand of CP124719.1, from coordinate 101,068,898 downwards.
AGTGTAATTACCCCCTGCCAATTACACCCAATTGTCTGCTGACCAAGTAATTACCTGACCACCAAACATGTCAGACAGTGTAATTACACCCAATTACACCAAATCCAATTACTAGGGTGACTTTTCAAACAGGCCCTTGGTGTTATGGTATTCACATTGAAATCCGATTAATTTAGATTCATAAAAAATATGAATAATCCTCTTTGCGACTCTGACTCTCACACATGGCCTATTCGGAGGAAGCGCTCCTGCCAAGAACTTTTTCATGCACAGGGAGCTATGTTAAGCTTTCCGCAGCGTGGTGTTGATTAGGGGTGAGCGTTCGGTTCTTCGGTTCGATTTTATCAAATTTTGATTCGATTCTTCGATTTTCGATTTTGGAAAAGTGTGCACCAAACACAGAACCAAACTAATTCGGTTTGGTGTTTTTAAATAGTTTTTTTGGTGCAAAATAAAAAATAAAATGAGAAGCGAATCAAAATATAATACACTAAAATATCAAAAAAATTGTAAATAGACTATCTAGTGAGGACAACTTCAAATACATAATATCATTATAGTGCTCTATTTTTCATATCACAATACGGTGGTAGTATTTGTGTGCAAATTTTTAGGAATTACAATTAGAAATTAAGAGTATTTGTGTGAAAAATTTTAGGAATTACAATTAGAAATATAAGTATATTAGGAATTAAAATTAAAAATTAGAAAAATGTAAAAGTAATAAGGATGGAAGGTAAATATTGATGGAGTAATTGAGTATGGGCTTTGAGTAATTGAGGCTCAGTCTTGAAAAGTTTTGGGCCAAACACGAGTTAAATGAAAATTTAAAATTTTTTTTTAATAAAACTTTGATTCTTTGATGCACCGAATAACCATTACCCTTAAATCGAATACTAAATCAAAAAATTGAACTATCAAAAAAACATTGAAATTAAACCGAAGAATTAAACTAATTCGGTTCAATACGATTTTTAGATTCTCCAATGTTTATGTCATCCGTAGTGTTGGCTGTCCCTTTCTGGTTGTTGCGGCGCTGCATTAAAGTAGCATTCACATAAAATGATCCATCTCGACTCTTCCTTATCAAGTACGATCAGTCAATATATCATCTTGACTTCAATTTTTCATGATATATACTTTTTATATCTCGTGGTTAATTTCACTGATTAACAATATTGATGTTATAACATAAAAGAGAATTAAAAATTATTTAAATGAAACATCTAGAATTTAACCTTGTGGTCATTTAATTTGCATCTTTTGAGCAGTTCATTCATAATTTAATTATAATTTGATGTGACAAAAGAACTTAAAGGACGAAGAAAAAATATGTGGATTTGAAGCGAAAACCCTTTCCATCGTGAGGAGACATGAGTTCGTTTGCTCCAATTCTCAAAATCGAAAGTTATAGCGAACAGAGAAATTAGTATTTAATTACTTTAATGTGACAAAATATAATTTCATGACATTATTGTTGTAGTTGGTATATCTCCGCAACAATACGAGAAATTAACCTTTATTTTACCTTTTTAAAAAAATGATATTATTGAATTGATCATAGAGTTTAATTTATGTTTTTAATCATATTAGCCATGGTGGAGAATACCAATTAACTAGCGTATATTTTAGGGATTAAATATAACCACAAAAAATAAAACATGTCATGCATCAAATGAATTTCACTCCTTCATCCTAGTTCTGAAAATAGTTAAACAGAGGAGTATCATTGTCCATACTCGTAAGCAAGATGGCGTTTTTCCTTTATTATTGTCAACTTATAATAATAACGGAAAGCGGAATCACTTACTATGTCAAGCAAAACCGCTGAAGTAATTAATACGACGTTACTGCTAAATGGAGTATGAAGAGAAAAGTTATAAAAATCATACTATTCCAAAATATTGTGAAGACTATTCCAGTCGTCAAAAGATCTACTAATATTCCCTTAGTTTAGTATTCTGTCCGTTTCTAAAAATATATATTTTATACTTCCTCCATCTCATATTAATTGACCATTTTTCTTTTACATGCATGCATATTAAGAAATCATAAATAAGAAAGTGATTTTTCTAATTCACCCCTTAAAAAACTTCTTGGAAACTTTGCAAACAAGTATGAACACTTTCAAAAAGAATTAATTGCAAGATTAATATGAAAAAAAAATTAATTAATGCTTTCTTGATTTTGTAAGGTGTACAACTAATATGAGAAAACTATTTTCAGTAAGATGACCAACTAATATGAGACGGAGGGAGTAATACTTGTTATTTTAGAAAATCAAGATCGTTTGTTTCCATCTTTACCCTTAGTCATAAATATGGAGAGATATTAATATAATGTAAAAAGAGAATTATTAAATAAAAATGAGTAATAAATGAGGGGTAATTTAGTCAAAGGTGACAAATAAATAGGAATGGAGGAAGTATTACTTGTCGCGTATATCAAAAATATATGTTTTGTGTTACTTGTTTAATTTAGAAAATTCCTTGAGTTTATTATTATTATTTTTTTCATTCTATCCTTAATATTAAATCGTTATATAAAATAATTAATAGTGAAATTTAGAGTTTGAAAATGATATCATTAATAAAATTAATTTAATAAAATATATTTGAAGGAATATATATTTTTTTTTTAAAGTATGGTGCGAAATTGACATTGGCAAGTAATAGTATGAAACGGATGGAGTAATATTAGCAGAGTCAAACAGATGACTTGTAATATAACTCCAAAAGAAAAATGTAAACGCCATATATATCTGACCTGCATCCCACTTCATTAATTCGTCTCTTTCCAAGCTACTCATACACGCACCCCACTACCACGTTCCCTGTGTATTAATTACACTACGCTCCGAAAATGGTTCAGTTAAATCCTTTTATTACATAATTATACTACTCCTCCCGTTACTAATTAGTTATCGTTGTTACTAAAAATAAATGTTCTTTAATACTTATCATTTCACATAAATCAAGAGATAATTAGTTGTTTGTTTTCACTTTTATCCTTAATAATAAATATGGAGAGATATTAACATAGTACAAAAAAGAGAAGCATTAAATAAAAATAAATAATAAATAAGAATAATTTAATTAAATTACCTTCTAGTTAATGCTTTTCTTAACTGATGTACAATTTTAAAAGACGACAAGTAAATAGGAACGCAGGAAGTATTATATTAAATTGGGTAAAATTATTATATTTTTATAGCGTGAAAATCGTTTACACCCCCAACTTTACTTTAAAAATTAAACTCCCCCCTCAACTATAACCAATAGGCATTCTCCCCCCCTTTTCCTATACAATATCTATATTACCCTTGACATTTGTAATCTCCATCTATATACTATATTTTTATAATAATATTATATATTATTTATTTATTTTACTCAGTTCTTTATTTATTTTATTTAAATTCATTAATGTTATAAGTAGAATAATCCTTTTATAAATTTGTCACAAAAGCTAAAGTATTTTTTATGAATGTTATTTTATTACATGCATTAAGTATTATATATGTATGTGTGTGTATATTTAAGTTTTATTTGTACTATATTTTCTATTTTTTATATAGATAAATGAGTTTTGATTGACATTAATGAGATGCTCTAAATTATAAATTAAAATTTACTTACAATATAAGTAAATTTTAGGAATTAACTTGTTATAAAATATATCTCCATTTTTATTACTTATTTTTATATTGCATGCATTGGAATATATTTATAAAGTTATTATTATCTGTCATTTGATTATCAAGAAGGTGTAGCGAACACGAATTAGGATAGAAAATTAGGAGGTTGGAGTGAGTTCATGCTAGTAGATATGAGTGTTGTCCTTATTAGTACCTGTAGTGCTATGCTTGTAATTTTCTGTTCTTGGATTCTTATTGATATATGTTGTTTCGGATAAATCACTTGTAGTATTATCTTGTGGTAGTAGTGATTTGTTACTATATATTATTGTGTTGCTCCTTATTATCTTTTATCCTTTTTTACATCTATTTCTGGACTGTATTTTGTCTTGAGCCGACAGTCTATCGGAAACAGCTTCTCTATCTCACCTCGGAGGTAGTGGTACGGACTGCGTACACTCTACCCTCCCTAGACCCCACTGTGTGGGAATACACTGGGTATGTTGTTGTTGTTGTTATTATTATGCACATTTATTTTATTTAGAACGTCATTAGCTTATATGCTAAATTAATGCTTTTCAGTTTCTTTTTTTGTCTAAAACTAATATTTATTTTATCTAAACAAAATTTACTATATATATTAAAAAAAAAAAAAATCATGATTTTAAAGAAGTAAAGAAAAATAAATATTAGTTATAGAGTAAGGGTAAAATAGGCATTTAAAAAAGATAAATAGGATAAAGGGGGGAGAATGACTATTGTTCAAAGTTGAGGAGGGAGTTTAATTTTTAAACCAAAGTTGGGGAAGGTAAATGATTTTCACCCTATTTTTATATCTATGGTTAAATCTCTTCGATCGACTAGTAACAGATTGAGCTAAAAATTCAGATAAGAGGAGTTCAAAAAATTATTTTTTGTTTAATTTTATGAAATATAATTTTTCAACGAATGGGTTTAATTGAACTTTTTGCAGCACTCAACTTCTGTGCCTGTATTTGAAACACACAAGAAAAAGTTTCTAATATATGATAATATTACTCAAAAATTGCTTTACGTTGCAGATTTGAATCTCACCTATGATATTATTTTATTTTCGTGAATCTTTTTAGATGTTAGAGTTTTTTATTCCACCCCCAAAGCGTCCCTCATACCACTGGCTTCTCTTTCACACGTCCGTGTTCAAAACATATTCTACGTACATACCTTCTTTTATTGCCCACTTGACTTTCTATTATGGAGTACTATATAAACCCCTCACGTTCACTTTCTAAGAACAACAGCTCCCATATTCACATTTTTCTTCTTTGAATATCTATATATTCACAGCTTCTCCTAATCATATTATGGAGACAGATAGCTATATGAGTAAGGAAGTTGGGGTGGCTAACAAGCAAAACATAAGATGGACAGACTTTGGCTTGAGATTTTTGGCATTTGTACTCACACTTGTGGCTGCCATTGTTCTGGGAGTTGCCAAACAGAATGCGCTTGTTCCCGTCCAGTTGGTGCCCACATTGCCGCCCATCAATGTTCCGGCCTCCGCTAAGTGGGATCACATGTCCGCCTTTGTGTAAGCATCCCTCCATCTCGGCTCCCTACCCTATCACTGACATTTTTTGGATTTTGATCGTTAATTCAGATATGGTATATTTATATTTTTGATGATAAATTTAGAGACAACGTAAAATTACTACTCCCTCCATTTAAAAAAGAATAACCTACTTTTTCTTTTAATTTGTTTCAAAATGAATGACCCCCCTTTTTTTTTTTTTAGTACAACACTTTAATTCCAACTTTCCACTTGACATGTTTAAATCCACAAGATTAAAGAACATTTTGGCGCATTTAACATAACTTTAATTTACAACTACAAGATTCAAAAGTCTTCTTTATTTTTTCAAACTTAGTGTAAGTCAAAATAGATTGTTCTTTTTTTAATGAAGGGAGCTCTAAATGATAATAGCTGATAATCTAAACTATTTAAAAGCATATAAATATTTTTATTTAATTTTCGAAATTCAAAAAGATGTCACGTAAATTGCTTTAGGTAAATCTCAGGATAAAGATGCAAGAAGCACGCACTTATTATTTTATATACTTGCCAATGTTTATTTGGAATATCCCTTAAGCTAGTAGATCTCTCTATTTCAATTTGTTTGTTTGATTTTAACTTGACATAAAGTTTAAGAAAATAAAGAAGATAATTAAATTTTGTGGTCTTAAATTAAAGATACGTGAATTGTATCCTCTAATCTTGTATTTTGAACATATCATGTGAAAAGTTGAAATTAAATAATTATCAAAAAAGAAGAAGAAAAGATAGGGACATTCTTTTGAAATGAACTAAAAAGAAAAATAAGACAAACAAATTGAAACGAAAAAAGTATATATTTAGTTATTTTACTAAATTAACCTTATAATTATGCATAGAAAATTTAAATTCGACTACTATACTTAACATAATTATCTCTGATAGCATTAGAAGAAAATGATAATTTTCTCTTGTTTGATAAATTGGACAAGTAAAAAAAAATATCTAATATAAAGGTTAAATAAAAAGAACGGATCGAGTACGTTTTGATGAATAGGCGAGAAGTAAATGAACTGGCAGCTGAAAAGTTATTTGATAGTCAACGGGCGGAAAATATGCAAGAGCAACACATATCTTGCTACCTACATGAGACTTTTTCTACTCCCCATTAATTACAAAGGTTATAGGAAGATAGCGACTCATAACAGTATTATCGGTGAGAATAAAATGTTAGTTTGGTTTGAGTTATAGTTGGTAAATTCCCATTTATACTAATTTTTCAATATTATTATTTTTTTAAAGTGTTTGATTGGTGTAACGGTATAAATATTTCTTATACACTTTTTTTTTTGTCTCAAACTAGTTTTAGTGGTAAAGTTGACGAGCCACGTTTACATGTTTGCTTGAAAAATTCACCAATTGCCTGATATTAACGTAACCTATCTTCTAATATCTTTAACATACCTTGTTAGTTGTGTCCTCTGTGCACTTGGGTGTCATTTGATTTTCTATTTTAAGATAATTTATTCAATTTCTCATGACTAATGATTTGAGTGTTGTTTTTGTTCTCCATTATGTTGACCCCAAAAATATGCCAAAATCTTGGATAAGAGTTATTCGCTAACATATGCCACAGTTTCCCTCCAATATAATTTGACGCCAATAGTGTATTAGTGTAGGGGTGTTCCAATGAGACTGAAAAATCTATCCGAATCGGTAAACCGAGTTAAATCGACTTAATAAACCGTAAACCGGCTTGGTTTGATTTGGTTTGGTTTTGAACTTTTGAAAACCGATAATATTTGGTTTGGTTTGGTATTGATTCCAAAAAAACTGAAACCAAACCGAACCAAATCGATAAATAAAAACATACTTAAAATTTATATATATTAGACATTAATTAAACTTTATCTATTTCCTTCATAATTTTGGTCATTTCGAGTCCAACACTTATTCAAATAATTAAATGAAAAGTTGGCCCATATGGTCCCCTAGTCTATTTAAGTTTAAAGTAAAAAAAAGTTTGTCTTACTGGAATAAGCGTGTGTTTGGATTAACTATTTTAAGTAACTTATAAGCTAAAAGCTAAAAGTCAAAAGTAGGTAGCAACCAACTTTTGAATTTTGCCTTTTTTTATTTTTTGTACTTTTTAAGGCTAAAGTAATGCTTTTGTGCCTTTGCCAAACACTTTCAAAAATTAAAGTGTTTAAAAGTCAAAAATACCTAAAAATAAGTCAATCCAAACACTCTATTAGTGAGCTACTATTTTGTGGAATTATAGGTGCCATAGTAGCTTAGAGAGTGGTTGATTGCTATAGCTTATATGCTCGTTGCTTTGTGAGTCCCTCTACAACATGGACGGTGTGAAGTTCTCATGATGTTCGTTTCCATTTACCAATTGGATATTATTGTCTTGAATTCTCCATTAGCTTCTATGTATCCATACATATTGCTTTGTATGCTAAAAATACATTCTTAAAACCCGTAAAAACCAAACCAAACCTATAAAACCGATAGAACCGACAAAATCGAAACCGATAGAATTTATACTATAATGGTTTGGTTTGAATATTAAAAAACCCGTCTTTGTTGGTTTGGTTGGTTTCAACCAAAAATCGACTCAAATCGGACCATGAACACCCCTATATTAGTGTTTTCCTTTTACGGATCTATGTTTGGCTTATTTTGCTAATAAATGAAATTAGACTAAATATCATAGCTGATTAATTACATTTTATATTTTAATATATGTAGATATTACTGTGTGATTGAAGCAAGAGTATTACTATATAATTAATGCGTATCTTTTGTGAATTTTAAAATTAATTTTCAGGTACTTTGTGGTGGTGAATGCAATAGCATGTGCATATGCAATTATATCCTTAGTCCTTTCATTGGCAAATAAGGGGAAAACGAAAGGCCTCTCCCTAACGGTCATTCTCTTGGACCTCATCATGGTAGCGCTTCTCTACTCCAGTGTCGGAGCCGCTGCTGCGGTCGGCCTCATCGGATACAAAGGGAACTCCCATGTCCGGTGGAACAAGGTGTGCAACGTCTTTGGTAAGTTCTGTGGACAAGTTGCAGCGGGCATTGCCATTTCCCTCGTTGGTTCTATAATGTTTACGTTGTTGGTGTTGTTTGCTCTGTTGAACCTCCACAAGAACAGGCGTCATTAGCAAGTTGGTTTGAACATTATCGTTAGAAAGTATTGTCTGTAAAATAGCTTTTCCACATATTAAGTTTTATTGTAATGACTAGGCTATGGTGTTTTCTTTAATTAATTTAACACGTACGTGTTTGGTATCATCCGTTGTAAACCTATGTGTGTTGCATTTCTGCTTTCAGTAAATATAGTAGCTTCTTCGAATTTGTTTATTTCTATACATTCTTGAAACTGGGAGTGTGATTTTACTTTGTCATATATTAATCTTTTATCTCTAAGGATACCACAACGATCTTGATGTTACAATTTGAATTACAAAGTCATAGCTTGTTTTTTTTCTCTTTTGGTAATAAAGATAATATTGCATTAGAATTAAGGAGGGATAAATACAGTAGGCATGCTAGCCTGTTGTTGAGTTTCAGGGCCTCCATAGGAGGTAGTAGAATTAGATGAACTAGGGTTACAAGCTGGTATTAGGGGCCTATTTGGGATTGTTGTTAGAAAACTGCTTATTTGAGAAACATTTTTATAAATGACTTTTCAGAAAAATGCTTTTGATAAAATTAATGAAATTTGTGTTTGACTAATTCATTTGAAAAGTGCTTTTGATAAACAGATTGTGTTTGGTTAATCTTCTTTAAAAAGTGCTTTTGAGAGACAAATTACAAAAAAGGGCATGTATTAACAGACTTTTACTATTAATAATATTTTATAGAGAGAAATTATTTTAAATATCTATTATAATATTTTTTTTAAAATTATTTTTATTTTATTTTTAATTAATAAAATGGTTTAAGACACCAAATTTTTTTTTTTAAAAAAAATGTATGTATACTATGATGGTAATAAATATGTCACTTTCCATGAATTGTTTATTTAACAAAATTAAATATTTGAGAAAAATATTTACAAGTACTGTCAAAATACCATTTGATTTTGCAATATGATTCGTATGTCATTTATCGTCACTAATAATAGAAAAATAAATAATTATATGTTCGTTTATCTTCATCATCAATTATGTTTTTGATGTTTTTAAAGAAAAGGAGTGAGTAGTAAAATAATAATAATATATAAATCGTAAAATAAAATAAAAAATTTATGATGTAAAATGAAGAATAAAATTTTAAAATAAAACTTTAATCAAACTTATGATATATCCTAATTAATTAATAAGGGATATATTGGTATATATGTATAAGTGACAGGGGTACTTTTGGCATGAAAAAAATAATTTTTTGCTTCTGCTTCTGCATTTTTGAAAAAGCAGAAATTTTCTACTTCTTCCCAATAGCAGAAAAACTGTTCCTGCTTCTATCTAAAAGCAGTTTTAGATGTTACCCAAACACCTTACCTTATAAAAAAAGTGTTTTTTTCTTAAAAAGAAAGAAAAAAAAGCACTTTTAGCTTCCAAACAGCAATCCCAAACGGGCCTTTAGTCTAGCAAAAGTAGTTCCACTAATGTCTGCACCTACTGCGTCTCTTGCACACATTGGTGGAACTGACAAAAAAACTGTACGGTCCAAGAAACTTGTTCTGCATCCGTCTTTTGCCAAGCTATCAGCCGTTTGGTTCTGCGTGCTCCCTATAACAGTGGTTGATTGCTAGATTCCCCAGTTTCTCTAGCAATGACCTGCACTCATTAATAAAATCATAGCTTGTTAAGTTTGAATTCAAGTGATCACACCTAATTGAATTGGGCATCTGTATTCCCCTCTTAGCTCTGTTTAAAAAATAAAAAAATTTCAATTACACACTTATTTTGTTTTGTGGTGTCCACATCGGAAGAATAAATTCATGCCTGTAAAAAATAGTCAAAAATTGTTAGATAATTGAATGTATCCATCCTTTGAGCCCAAGCAATTGGCCAAGCTTTTTGCCCAAGTAGAAGACTTTTGTATCAAAGTCTTGTGGGGCTCGAAAAAATGCTTTGTGCCCAAGTTTTACCCCTATAAAACTCCATCCATTCTACTAATGTAAGACATATACGAACATAGTGAAATGAAAGGAACACAATAGAGTTCTCCCTCTCTCTCCTTTGTTGTCATTTACTTTTATTTTTTTCTATATTTTATAACACGTTATCAGCACGAGTCTCTGTCATCTCGGGTAAATACAGGTAATAAAGGTAAGAAAGTATTTTTTTAAAATAATGTCGGATCTATCTAAACGTGAATTTATTGTCCTAGATATATCGGGCAAAACCTACTTATCTTGGGCACTTGATGTCGAAATTCATTTGGATGCGATGGGTCTGGCATACACCATCAAAGATAAAAATCAGGCATCTAATCAAGACCGTACCAAAACAATGATATTTCTCCGTCATCATCTCGATGAGGGCTTAAAAATGAAATATCTCACTGTTAAGGATCCACTTATACTGTGGAATAATTTAAAAGAGAGATATGACCACCTGAAGCTGGTCGTTCTTCCACAAACACATTATGAATGGACCCATTTGAGATTACAAAATTTTAAAGATATAACTGCGTATAATTCTGTCATGTTTAGAATTAAATCACAGTTAAATTTATGCGGAGAAAATATCACAGATCATGATATGTTGGAGAAAACATTCTCCACCTTCCCTGCCTCGAGTATGCACCTGCAACAGCAATACCAAGAAATAATATTTAAAAAGTATTCTGAATTAATTTCGTGTAATGACCCTCCAGGTCATTTCCTCGATTTCTGTGAGTTTCGATATTTAGAGCATCCCCGTAGTGGTGACAAGTCATTCATGACTTGTCGGAACTGTCGGTCCGGTTATCGAACAATCCGTTTGGATTTTAGGCTCATTTCCTTGTTTTGAAGCTTTCACTGTTAAGAAATTGGTATCAGATCAAAAATCCTAGTAGACGATCTCAGATGGAAATTCTAAAAGTTCCATCAGCTCCGGAACATTGATTTTAGGCTAGAGGGACCCTTGGTTCAGGTCTCAAGGCTTTCGGACTCATTTTGGGCTATTGGTTAAAACGGAACTATAGGTGTGGGCCCCATATTTAATCGAAACGACCTCAGATGGAAATTCTGAAGATTCCATTGGATCCGAAACGTGTTTTATGATTAATTTTCACTATTGGTTCATGTTCATAGTGTTCCGGATGAGTTCCGAGGGTCAAAAACAAGTTTTGGAAGTTGTTGGTGTTGGTGTGGCCGCTTTAGCGGCTGTTGACCATTTGACCGACCGCTTTAGCAGTACTTTTACCCTCTGATATAAGACCCAAATCGAACCTATTTCGTATTTTTGAGATTTCGGGAGCTAGGAAGCTCCATTTTAGGCGATTCTTGATGCGTTGGTCTCGTATGATCATTGTATATGTGATTTTACCTTCAATTATCCCATTTTCCAAGAATATACATTTTGTTTTTCCTGATTTTCGACTAAAATTGCAATTCAAAAACCCTTTTTTCGCCATTGTTGGAGCTTGGAGTGTGGGGAATCATTCTTGAGACTAAGGTAAGTTGTTTTAACGTCCCTTGATCATTCCCATTATTTTCCTCATAGAATTCCGCTCTTTTTCTTGTTAATTCTTAGAATTTAGGTCTTTGAAACCCTAACTTTGGGGACTGATTTGAGCCTCGATTTACGCTCCATTTGTGCTCAACTTTTGAGCATATATTCCTTATTGTTCGAGGGACCTCGTGACTGATTCAATTTTGAGATTCCATTAGCGGACCCCACGGGCCCATTATTGACCCGATTTTGGGCCCGGAGTTTTATATTACAATATGGGTATCGTTTTACTCATAATGATATGTAGGCTACTATTTTGATAGTGTGGCATTAATTCAGGATCGTGGAACAGGGTCGAACGATTTGTGGACACTTCAAAAATTGCGGTTCGGCATTGAGGTAGGCTTCAGTCTACTTTTCTCTATGAGATTGTGTATAGTATAGACTACATGCTAGTTAGGGAATATAGGATATGATTATGGCTAGTATAGCATGACTTAGCCTATTTCATGGAATTTGGGGTAGAGATGTGACCCGAACCCTAGGATAAATTCTTGTTATGTCCATATAGCCCTATTGCCCTTGAATATAAGCATGTTAACCACAACTGATGATTAAGGATCCTTTGGTATGAGACTTACCATTTGCCTTAGTGATTCGGGAGGTTTTTCCCCAATTAGATCCTTGTGGTGGCTTCATGCCCTCGATTATTGGGGTTGCTTGGGTTATGAGACCTTGCTATATTGGTTATATGCTATTGTGCCTGAGACAGTGATTATGAGGCTAGTTGGACTTTGGTGAGTATTCTGCCCTTAGCAAGGGTAAGATTATTATTTATAGACGCTTCGGCTCTTAGGGTTATGTTGTCTGGATACTGGTGATGACATGCATACTACCTGATGCATTCATGCTCATTTAGTGGTACGATTCCGACCAAAACCTTGATTTTACTATTGTTTTTAAAAAAATGATTTATTCCCACTTTTCACTTTTAAAAGGGTTATTTATAACGGGAATCGTACCACCTTATTTACTGGATTATGAACTTTTGGAACTGAAAATGATGTTTTAAAACTCCAACCGAGGATGATTCTGGTCCATTAATTATCCACTCATTTTACCATTACTATTTACTTCGGTCGAGGGATATTCTGACTCTTTGTACATGATTTAGTCTCGAGCATGATCTCGGGCAATGAATTTACGAATTTATATCCTTTTAGCCACGGTTCGAGTTCGTGCACTGATTTTATATATATCTCCGGTACTGGTTGGAGTAGATGGATTATGATGGTTATTGAAAGTCCTGGATCGGGGACCAGACAGTGTATATGGATTTTCCCGAATCCCCAAGGGGGACCCTTCATTCGAGTGCTGTCGAGCCGGAGAAGCTTGGTCGCCGTAGGTCCTACCCTTTGCGAGCTAGGTGAGCTGGAGGAGGTATATACACTTGGTATGGTATGGTTTGAGATTGTGGAACCGGTTCGAGTCCGATTTCCCCGGTATGCTTTGAGATTGTGGAACCGGTTCGAGTCTGGTATCCCCAACATAGTTATGGCATTTCGGTTTATGTTGCATTCATCCATTCATATGCATTGCCTATCACTAGTATAGTTGTTTGGCGCCATTATCTATCGATCTTATGGGGGACTGTATAGGTACAAGTTTTGGTTGCTGTTTGTTGAGTGTTTCTGTGAACCTTCCGGGCATATAGGGGTCTGGTTAGGTACTTATTTGGCCGGACTAGCCGATTACTTTATTATTGTTTATTATGGTTAGTTCGTGGCAGGTTGGTTGTGGACTGGTACCTGAGATTAGAGATACGTTTCTGATTCCTTTATCCTTTCGGTAGATTATATTATAGTTGGTTACCCCCGGATTTTGTCACCCTTTGGGTATAGGCTTGATGAGGCTAGTGATGGCTCCTTTACTTGGCTATGGACCTTGAGGTGTTAGGTTGACTCCCTCAGGTAGTTACCTTTGAGTTAGCCCTATATGTCTACTTATATGTATGGCATCACCGTATATCCCTCTCTTTCCTTATCTATTTACATTGTATATGTATCTTTTGGCCTTGTACTACTATTATATATCCTTCTTTCACTCTTCATGGGATATACGGTATTGCACTTTAGCTCCTGAATGATGTCAGGACAGGATAGTTATCCCTATTGCCCTATTAGCATTGTTATGCCTAGTTTCGTGGATAGTTACCTGTAGTCACTTTCATGCCTTCATGTTATTTATGCTTATATTATTTCTGGAGCTCAGTCGGCGTTGCCTACTGAGTACCACGTGTTTGGTACTCATACTACACTTCTGCAGCCTGCAGGTCATAGTGTGAGTTATCGCCATTGATGTGTGTATGTCGTGCGGAGCAGCTATGGATCGGGGATATGGTGTGAGCTCCCTACGTTTTGGAGTATTCCTACTCTCCCTCTTATTGTTAGACTGTTCTCTATGTTGTGTCAGAGACGGCTTGTATACATACATTTTTCCTGTATTTCACATGTACTCCTGATGTATAAATACATTATATTTATTCCACTGTTTCCTTTATTTTTTTTGGTAGTCCGTTACTAGCCGTTTCAGACTACGGGTTGGCTTACCTACTGGTGGGTTATAATAGGTGCCATCATGACCTATGAAATTGGGTCGTGACATTTCGCATCTTCTTGTTGCTGAACAACATAATGATCTTTTGATGAAAAACCATGAAAGTCGACCTACTGATACTGCTCCATTCCTTAAAGTAAACGCTTTAAATTTTTGCCAACCCAAGCGTAAAAAAGGTCCTGGCCCCAGTCATGATCGTGATCGTGGTCGAGGAAGAAATTTCAATCATGGTGATTACCTTGCACCAAATAATAACCTTCCTCACCAGTACCGTAAGAAGAAGGGTAGAAAGCCTGAAGCGGTGCAAAGGAATAATTCAGAAAATAGATGCTATCGAAGTGGATGAAAAGGGCACAGGTCACGTACCTGCCGTATGCCAAGGCACCTGGTTGATCTTTACCAAGCATCCCTGAAGGAGATGGATAATAATGCAGAAGCAAACTTTATCTCTAAAGATAATGTTGAGCCTATGCATTTAGATATTGCAGATTTTTTTGAACTCCCTGAAGGAAACATAGATCACCTTGTCGGTGACAAATCTATAATAGCCTAAGTATTTTACTTTTCTGTTGGTTGTATTAGTTTACGATCCTGTTAGTTGTATTTCTCTAGCCATGTAAATAGATAAAGTTTTGTATAATACGTTGTTTGCTAGTAATACTATAACGTTTACTTTGTTTATAGTTTCATGTTAAAGAATATATGGATACTCCTCAAAGTTTATTTGGATCAATGATCAATAGAGAGGATATTTATGTAATTGATTGTAGAACTTGAAAATTTACTGCTAAAGTAGTAAATCTAAAATTTACTCCTGAAGTAGTAATCTGAAATTTACTCCTGAAGTAGTAAATCTAAAATTTACTACAAAGTAATAAATGCTTTGAAATTTACTCCCAAAGTAGTAAGGTTGTGCGGTTGTGCAGTAGTGCAAACTACTCTCGAAGTAGTAGAATTTTAAAATTTACTCGAGTAAATAACACATGCCATGGTAAATTTGGAGTTTACTAGTTCAAATAATTTTATCTATTGCCATGAATAATTTTACCATCCTGATGATGAGCATATTGAGTATTAGATATATATTGAAGAACTAGAAGATTTTTAAAAAATTATTGCTTGTTCTCACGATAAGTTGATTGAACCAACTAAAGTTAAATTTTGGAAAGTATAAAAGGTGAATAAGGGCCCATTCACCTGTCATGAGATATGATGCATCCATAAGATAGTCACATGTACTTTTATCGTCAACCTACAGTTTGACATTCATAGAATTGCTTGCTCAATTAAATTGAGTTAAGAACATGATTTTCAGATTATGTAATCAAGACAATTGTCTTGATAATGCTGGTCATATTCAAGTTGGTTTGGCATTGAATGCCTCAGATAAATAGCTAAATCATTGCTTATGAGAACAACGCATCATGTGTTAGTCTGAAATATGATATATTGCATACAATAACACTTGTATGCAGTAGACCAATAAATTATGATCAATTCCTCCCTCTCAATTGGTTCAGAGTCAGGAACCATATATTTTTCATCTAATAAGTTTTTGATGTACGGTATATGATTAATGGATATACCAAGATGCACAAAGATGGATTCTCCAAAATAGGTGGAGTATATGTTAGTTTTTCTACTATGAGGGGGAGATAATAAGCAACAAAGAAATACATTGCGAGTTATCATTAGTTCGATCCTCATTTAAAAGATAATTCAAGTCAAATGCTAGAAACATTCACTGATCCAAAATTGATTTCATATTTAGCTGCAGATGCTCCTACTGTGTGTCCCTGAAGGACAGAGTCTACAACATGCATGAAGCATGGTAGACCAATTGGTTCCAAATAAAATAATAGAGCAAATGATCATAATAAGGAGGCAACGTGCTCTTGAGGAGCATACGACATAACACTTCATGAATCCTCAGGAGATGTTTAGGTACCTAAGAAAAATAATGAGGTGGTGAGATCTCAATAAGTTATGTCGCATCAACGTGCTCTTGAGGAGCATACGACATAACACTTCATGAATCCTCAGGAGATGTTCAGGTACCTAAGAAAAATAATGAGGTGGTGAGATCTCAATAAGTTATGTCGCATTATGAACCGATTTAAATATTTCATCGACGATATCTTTACTATAATATAGCACGCAATGTTGTACAAGATTATGAGGATCTGAATTCTATGTTTATTTAAGCATGACGACGTAGAAATAATTATCAAGTGAAATATGCTTCTTGGTAAACATACAGTTTATTTGGCCTGCAGTTCAGACACTAGAAGATCTCATGTATTTAATATTGAGTGTTGTCACTTGATAATGAAATATATATATGAAAATTCCAGAAGTGTTAAAGATACCTGAAGCATATAGTTTGAAATCTTGAGAAATTTACTCAATCGGATTATAAAGATCGTGATACGCTCTAAAACAATCAGGGCGTATGTGGCATAATCGCCCTTAGTGAGTACTTAATAAATGAAAGTTATATAAATGATGTCATTTGTCCTTATATTTTTATCAAGAAAACTGCATCAAAGTTTGTTATACTCGTTGTTTATGTTGATGACATAAATCTCATCGGAACTCTAGAAGAGGTGCAAAAGGCAATTAAATAGCTAAAGAAAGAATTTGAGATGAAAGATGTTGGAAAGACAAAACTTTGTCTTGGTCTGTAAATTGAACATTTAGCAGACGGGGTCTTCATCAACCAATCTGCCAATACTGAGAAGGTGTTGAAATGATTTTATATGGACAAAGCACATCCATTAAGTACTCCAATGGTTGTTCAATCACTTGAAGTGAGTAAAGACCCGTTCCAACCTCCAGAAGAGGATGGAGGGATTCTTGATCCAGAAGTACCACATCTTGGTGCTATTGGTACACTTATGTATCTTGCTAATGTGACAAGACCTGATATAGCATTTTCAGTTAATTTACTAGCAAGGTATAACTTTTCCCCTACACGTAGACATTGGAACGGAGTTAAGCATATATTGCAATATCTAAAGGGGACGATTGATATTGGTTTTTTTAAAAAAATTGATATGTGTTTATTTATTTATTTTTTGAAATTGATATGGGTTTATTTTATACTAACAGAGATAGTGTAGATCTTGTTGTTCATGCAGATGCAGGTTATTTATCTGACCCACATAAAGCTCGATCTCAAATAGGCTATGTGTTTACATACAGAGGTACTACTATATCATGACAATCTATAAAGCAGTTTATTTTTGCTACTTCTTCAAATAATCCTGAGATAATAGCTATTAATGAATCAACTAGAGAATGTGTATGGTTGAGATCGGTGATACATTTCATCAAAGAGAGATGTGACTTGAAGCGTGATATCAAGGTACCCATGATCCTATTGGAAGACAAAGTTGCATGCATAGCCCAATTAAAGAAAGGCTTTATAAAAAAAAGATTGAACGAAACACATCTTGCCAAAGCTATTCTTCACACATGATTTCCAGAGGAATGGTGATATTGATGTACAATAAATCCGTTCAAGTGACAATCCAACAGATTTGTTCACTAAATTTTTACCAACTTCAACTCTTGAGAAGATGGTACACACGATTGAAATACGAAAACTGAACCATTTGAATCGGGGTCTTCATCAGGGGGAGTAAAATACACATTGTACTCTTTTTTCTTTAACCAAGGTTTTATTCCACTGGGTTTTCCTGATAAGGTTTTTAATGAGGCAGCAAACAATGTGTATCACATGGACATCCGGGGTGGGGGGTGGGGTGAAGGGGTGGGTGGGTGTTAGATAATTGGATGTCTCCATCATTTGAGCCCAAGTTATTGGCCAAGCTTTTTGCCCAAGTAGAAGACTTTTGTATCAAAGTCTTGTGGGGCCCGAAAAATGCTTTGCTCTATAAATCTCCCACCCTTCTACTAATGTAAGACATACGAATATAGTGAAATGAAAGGAATATAGTAGTGTTCTCCCCCTCTCTCCTTTGTTGTTATTTACTTTTATTTTTTCTTTATTTTATAACAGAAATTGTATTCTTAAGATAGAGTACGGAAATTGAAGTTGACTTTTAGGCTAAATTTTGCTAAGCAAGTACTCCTTAGTTCCTCTTTACGCGTCACAATTAGCTTCTCGAGAGTTAAATTGTATAAAATTTTGACTAATATTTTAAGATACATTTTTTCATCATATTAATATGGAAAAGACCGCAACTTATAGTAGTTTTCGATAATTTAAATTTAAAATTTTAAATATTAAATTAATCTAATTTAATTTAATTTAGAAAATTAATCAAATTAACTTTCGTAAAGAGGGACAAATAAAAAGGAACAGAAAGAGTAATATTTGAAGAATTTCCTACTTTTTGTAGAATTGTAGGATAATAGTTTTAGCGAGTGCCATTTTTTTTTTTTTTTTTTTTTACTTTTCCTTTTCCAAACAAGAACATATCTGAACGCTAAGTTGATTTCAGTAATTTAGAGAAAAAAATAAAGTAGAAAAAGAATTCCCTTAATAAATGGAAAGTAGAAAAGCAGAACTTTTGTAAATGTATCATTGCACTCGATGAAATTGAAAGTCCACGACTTTGGGCTACACTTTCAGGGGGTGTTTGGTTGGTTGGGGCTACACTTTCAGGGGGTGTTTGGTTGGTTGGATAAAGAATAACAATTTTGAGATAAAATGTAAAATTATTTTATTTTGTGTTTGATTAATAGGATAAGAAATAACAATTTTATGATATATACTAAAATGATTGGATTATTATCTCATATAAAGGCGGGAGAGCTAATCCCCTGAGATATCGTTATTTTATCTAATTCCGCACACCGAATAAGCCCTAAAGAGTTTTACCTAGAGATGCAAAGTCAGAAGGTTACTTCCTTGATTTAGCAAACAACTATATTACAAAAAAGCAACAATAATTTTGTTTTACAAAATATACAATTCGGTAAAAACATACAATAAATTTTGAGCCAGCCATCATCTTCTATTTCAAATATATAAGGAAAAATTACATAACACCATAACTTATCTTTACTAAACTACATAAAATCTCTACCCTTTTTATTAATTAACTAAGTCTTTTTTTTTTTTTAAAAAAAAACCCAGCCAGATATATCCACAAACTCATAAATTTTCAGATACATAATTTTAATTATGTATCTCCCTTTGGTCTAGTTAATGTATTATGTATCTCGACCAAATAGTTTCGGAAATGGATGTATCTCAGTAATCAAAATTATGCATCTCAACTTCAAAATTATGTATCCGGATGCTAATTATGTATCCGAGCAAATATGGAGCAATTAACTGCTACATTCTTAAGTTCAAAATTATGTATCTCAACTTTAAAATTATGTATCCAGATGCTGATTATGTATCCAAAAATTATAAAATAAGGGATTATTTATAATTTAACAAAGAGTAGGGATAGAGAGTACTTAGGGGTAAACTTGTTGGGATTTATGTAATATAAATCATGGGTCCAAATCTGAGTATGAGAACCAGCCTTAGTCCAATTGCTATTCAGATGAACAAGAAAAAGGGATTGGACTATCAATAACAAATCAATAGCATGATTTGGGCCAAAAGCCCACGATTTTATATCATTTCAGCATCTCTAGTTCTTTAACATGTAGCTACGAATTGTAAATAACAAACTATAGCTATAGATCTCTCAATTGAGCTCAAACTATTGTCATTTTTGAAATTTGCCTTTTGTAAATGCCAATACTAACATTCTATTCTTCTTTTTGTTTTTTCTTTTACTCAACTTAGATGGATCTCTAAAATGAGAGTGTGAATCTCTAAACGTTTCTTCTACTGAAGGTATTACATTAAAGTCTCCCCCAAATTTCAGGACGAGTGCATAGTTGTTTCGTAGAATCTTATAACACCAACCTTTTCTTTTTGAATTACCTTGGAATACACTCAATCTATCAAGAACATAGTCTATATGAGTATAGATGTATTGATACCCATATTGCTATTATTTTGTTATAGGCCTAAAAAAGTCAACCCCGAGTACTGAATGTTAAAATAGAAATGTTATTTTAAAATTGATTTATCCATAATACAAGAATCTCAAAGATGAAATTTCATTAAAAATCGAGTTCGAATTAGTCTTTAAATCATCAAAATATGATTTCCCAACTTTAGTTCAAAAGCCCCAATTTCTAGCATCCAAACGTTGGTT
Organism: Capsicum rhomboideum; assembly: GCA_031232105.1. Classification (NCBI taxonomy): domain Eukaryota; kingdom Viridiplantae; phylum Streptophyta; class Magnoliopsida; order Solanales; family Solanaceae; genus Capsicum; species Capsicum rhomboideum. The sequence goes on along the minus strand of CP124719.1, from coordinate 101,048,297 downwards.
AAATCACGAAAAAAAATGATAGAATAGCAAAAAATGTCAAATACAAGGTGAGATTCTTACCCCCACGAAGAGGTCACAGAAGTACCTCAAAAATCACCCAAGCCGAGGTCAAATTATGAATGTTTTATCAAAATAGGGATTAAAAATCCCAAACTGTTAGTTATTGGCGTAGGTGTGGAAATCGATCCTCTTCGGCGACGTCGCTTCTGCGAAAAACACCCTAGAAGTGAAAACCAACCACGTTGACTTATAACACAAGTGCAGAACAATTTTGTAAACGCGGACTCATAGGTACGACAAAACCTCCTAGTAGTGGAGTCGTGGATGTGAACCAGCTCTGTAGGTGCGATCTCCCTTGGACCCAACCAAATCCTCAAGCACAGACTCCTTTCCGCATCTACGTCTTGGCAGTGCGGACCAAATTCTGCAGGTGAGACTATGCCATACTTGAAGCACAAACAATTCTCAAAACAATCCTAAGTCATGGAATCAACCTCCAGAACTTATGTGAGACCCCTCAAAGACAAATCAATAATGCAAATCACTCCAAAAACACGTTGCGAATTTGATGGAATTATCAAATCACCTATCTAAGGTCTTCTAGACCAAATATTGACCGTGATCAGCCTAATTTCAAAATGACTAGAACACAAACAATAATCCAAATCACTCCTGAGCGTCTCAAAATTCGTGTAAAATATCCAACTAAGTCATAAATCACCCTCCGAACTTGATAGAATTATCAAAACTCGAATCCTACCTCGTTAACCTAAAATGTTGACTTTGGTCAAACTTTTAAAATTTTAAACTTTCAAAACTTAATCTTTCCCAAAACACATGACCAGATCACCTCAGGAATCGTGTTACCTACCCCCTCATGCAAGTCATAAGCAACTAAAGAAAGTAATGGAAAGGGTCATACATGGGGAAAGAGCCTACGAGAACAAAACAACCATGTAGGTGATTACAAGATCTTAGCTAGATAAAAGTTTAATATAAAGCAGAGACAAAACTTTTCAATCTTGACAATCCTGTAGAGTTTATGAGCTATTCTACCGAATTATCATGACTTGAGCGTCACCATTTTGAAATGTATAAAAGAGTGATATCATGAGCGAAAATTTGAAACCTTGACAATCCAACAGATTTTATGAGCTATCTAACTAATTTTGTCATGACCTGCACAATTAAAAAGTTTTTAGTCCGGATTCTTGTATTAACTTAAAAGGGCCATTTTTGCACAAATAGGAAGGACGGGGATGAAATTTAAATATCAGTATAAAAGTTATCCTTTTTATGCCATATCTATATTAACCCAATAAATACATAATATTTCATATGCTTTTGCATATAATGTTATGAGTAAACTATATCTAATTGTTACACATTCTCACTTCATTTAGCTAGGTACATAGATTAATAAAGTGTTAAGGCGACCAACCTAAATCTTTTATGTTACATCATATGGTCTTCATCATTAACATTTACGTGTGCTCTGATATGATCAAATAAAAAGTCCGGCCGTGCAGTACAGGCTCGATCATAAAGCCACTAAAGCAATGACTTGGGGCTCCAACTTTTTGGGGGCCCCATTTTTTCTGAAAATATGTTCTATATATATTATTTTAAAAAAGATCATGTCTTGTTAAATTTCAAGGGAAATTTCTGCGAAAAAAAAAAAAACTTTTGGGGGTCCATTTTCAATATTACTAAAAGTAAAGTTAGTTGTTTAGAATTTTTTTCTTTAAAAATATTAAATTAAGCTAGAATATAGTTCACAATGGTAGTATACTCACACACAAATTTAACGATAATATTTTTACTAAATGACAACTGAATGTACGTATGACACACGAAATGCACGTACGTCGCATGAAATGCAGATAAGATGCACGTGTAGCACACGAGATACACGCACGGGCGGATCTATGTAGAAGGGTGGGGGTGCCACGCTACCCGGAAACTTTGGTTGAAATTATGTATATATAAGTGTATACATATACAAATTTGGAATATATACTAAATTTGGCACCCTGATTGCAAGAAAAGCGGTTGGTGCCACTGGCAAAGGTCAGCACAATCCGCACTAGCAGCAGGGGTTCGAAACTCACTGGAGCCTTTTATTGTTTCTTGTTTTGCTCTTTTTCTTGGTGCTTTGACTTCTTTCACACGCTTCAAGCAAAGCTGATGCTTTTCTCTATTTTCTTCATATTTTTTTTGTATTTTTCTTCAATTCTTCTTCACTTGCTTTTCTTTATTAATCCAAATTAACTCTTTTTTGCTTTGATTAATTATGTCCTTTGTAAAGCTTTTTAATCTCGTGAAATGCATTTGACTTGCGTACATGCCAGTGTACTAAATTTTAAAAATCACATAAATATTAATAAAAGCATATTTGAATTAGTAAATTATAAATTTAAAAAAGAAGGTTTAAGTTTTTAAAAATAAAGAATTGTAAAATTTAAAGCTTATGTTGATCTTTCACCAACGTTTGCGTTAATTGAAATAACTGGGTTAAGGCTACAATCTTTTAGGTAACAATATTAGATGGTTTTTACGGGTTAAAATTTTAATATGAATTTTTTTTTCTTTCTCTAAAGTTTAGAGGATAAGGCCTGTTATTCCTATAAAAAATAATATGAACTGCTTATACCTTTAGTTTTATAATATCTAAAAGAAAATACTGCTAAACAAATATGGATATTCAATCGATTTGTCTATATAATCGAAAAGGTAAATAACTCAAATCAAAGCCCAAAATTAGACAAATCGACCCGTTTATCCGATCCGAATGGTTGGCACCCGGAATCTCCAAATTCTGGATCCGCCTCTGGATACACGTATGAAGCACACAAAAGCTAATTTTATTGAATATACTTGAAACCTCTTATTAAGATCTGACTTTAGGCCAACAATTCGTTGAGCCGCTCCCGAGTGCAGGTGCATAGCTATTCATCATTTTTTGATCATGAAATATTACTCCCATCTATCTAAAAAGAAGTTGGGTATTATTATTGTTCAAGAATAAAACAATTTGTATGACTTTCTTAAACTCTTTAAATTTTTTAATTATATAAACAATGATAATTTTGTTTAAATAATTTTATATCAGTAATCTTTTAGTACGTTAATTTTTTTTATTTCAAGAAAATATACATCAATTCACTTGACATTAACCCTTTCTCCATTCTAATTGGCGGGAGAGAGTAAAAAAATAGTTCCTCCATTCATAATTAGTTATCGTCCTTACTAAAAATAAATATTTCTTAATACTTGTCATTTCACAAATAAAGGTATAATTAGTTGTTTGTTTCCACTTATACCCTTTGTAATAAATATGGAGAGATACTAATATAGTACAAAAAAGAAAAGCATTAAATAAAGATGAGTAATAAATACTCAAATTACTTAATTCTTTTCTTAAGGGATGTGCAACTTAAAAAAGTGACAAATAAATAGGAATGGAGGGAGTAAAAAGTTTCACTTTTCTTACGGCCCAAGTGCCATACCCCTACCTCCTACCCTCATTTACCCCTCACCCCCACACCCATCTGGATGAGCATTTTACCCTACACAGCCAAACTGTAAATAAACCAGCAAATCTTGAAAATCCGTAGTGCAATCATCACCATTGATCAAATAATGGACAGATGAGACTCAAACAAGTGATCAATCACCATGCAAGTTTCGAAAAGGCACATACACATACAACAAAATTTTATAGGGATAATTACAAAAAAAATAAATACATATAGCAAATATACACTGTAATTTCGTGGTCAAAAAAATACATTATATTTTTTTAGCCCAAAATCAGAATTTGGCCACGGAATAAAAATTAACGTTTTTTGTATAACATTGTATACATATGTATATTGTGCTTTATATTGTTGTATATATAATACAATTTTTATTATACTGCATAATGTTATATATACAATTATTCAATAATATAAATAATTATACAAATATATAAATATGTATATATAATATTTAAACAATGTATCTACATTGTATAAGTGTGTATAAAATGAAGAGGAACAAGAAAATCATCGAAATAAAAAGACTATATTGTATAAACAACAATATACAATATAGTATACAAATGTATATAAAAAAAACGAACTTCGTTTTCTTCCACGAATCCAAGCACACAAGTCATCCAAAAGCACTTTAAAACTACACCAAATCATCCAAAACTTCAGCTTTGGGCTCCTCAATACATAACCGATCTTTTGCAATCATACCCACTCAATTGTAATGTAATTTTGTTATATGCTTGGTCTACGAATTTTATAGACCTGTATTTCCTTATATGTTCATTAGCTGTAGCAATAATGTACAACTGTGAAACATTTCACGAATTATGCATTAAATGAGTATTGGGCTACAGAAGATTACATAAATTTACAATATTAAAATATACTTTGTTAATTTTTAGCCAAAGTTTGATTATATCAATTATAGTCAAATCTTTATTACCATATTAGCATAACCCTATTAAATTGCTAAAATATTTTGCATGTAAAGGTAAAAAAATTGAACTAATTTATATCCCTTAATTCACTCCTAATAAATGAATCTTCCCATTATCCCATATTATTTGCAAATAAAATCTCTATTAATTAAGGAGTTGTTCCACATTCTTTAAAAAGATTAGTTTCCTTTTCTAGTGCCTTTTTTATTTCTTTTTATATTAGAAATTTTTTTATCTTTTCCTATTCCTAGTGTTCTTTTTTTAAAAATAAAATAAAATAAAATTATTTGTTAATACATTTTTTATTTGATTACTTTTGGATTTCAAACATAAATATTACAAATATCATATTAATATATTACCAATTAAATTATTGTTCTTGACTTCTTATGTAAATGTGTGTGTGTATGTATGCGTGTGTGTGTGTGTGTATGTGGGTGTCTATATATATATATATATATATATATAGAGAGAGAGAGAGAGAGAGAAAGATTAAGAAGCATGTATAATTATCAAATATATATTTTAAAAATATGTATAATTATTTTATTAGTTACATCCATTACGTATACAGTTCATATATTTGGGTGTACTACATATATGATAGCATATATATATATATATATATATATATATATATATATATATATTATAAAATAATATAAATTAATCATAGTATAATATATTTAAAATGTATTTAAAATAATTTTTAAAATGTATCAGGATAAAAAAAATATTGAAGAAAAAATATAGAAAATTATGAGAGAGAGAGAGAGAGAGAGAAAGAAGAGTAAATGTAATAAAAGTTTTAATTAATGAAAGAGGGTTACAGATGTTTAATAAGGTTTATTATTATATTTATTTTTCTTTTTAATTTGCTATATTTATTATAAAATGTGCTATCTTTGTTACTGTGATCATATGAATTTTAAATACATTATTTCAAATAAATATGGTGGATTAATATAATTGGATTAATTATTTAAGCCCAATAAATATGAATTTAATTAAAGTCCAAAATTCATCGGGCTAGTCCATTTATTTGGGCTACAAATAATGAGCCCACTTGGTTAAGCCCAATATGTCATCTTATTCTAGAGGCTCAATTGGGCGCCACGTGTCAAATGACGTGGTATGCCAAGTTAAGTGAAGGAGCCAATAGGACCGTGCCATATGTCAAAATGATGCAGCAAGCCTAGTGAAATCAAAAGCCCATAAAAATGCGACATGTCACTTAAATCTGATTGGCCAAAAGAAGCCCATCTTCACCGTGACTCTTTCCTTCCTACAACTATAAATAGGGGTCTCATAATTCAGGAAAAGAGACCAACAATTCTAACAAAAAGCAAGAGAGAGCTCGTGGATCAAACACCACAAATTTCTCTACAAGCTATAAGTCCAAGCATTCAAGTTTACAAACAACTGAAGATCAAGACGAAGATTCAAGATCAAGCTCAAAAGCCCTTGAATCCAAATTCACAAGTCAAGATCAAATCCACCAAGTTCACAAATCAAGTTCATCAAATTCAAGATCAAGCTCGAAGCTCTTGAATTTATAGTTAGAAAGGCGAATCAGAGGATTCATAGAGATTGTAACACTCACATATTGAAATCAATAAACGATTGTTGCAATATTTTTCTTGTCCCGATTATTATTTTCTCGATCGCGAATTTTATTGTCTACAAATTCTGGCACGCCCAGTGGGACAATCTCTACCTCTCATCTCAACTTTCCAACTTCAAAGTTCAAGAAAATCGAAATGACTTCGAAGAAGGTCAACTCTCAATCCACTGCCCCTAAGGCTGCTGATTCCAAGTTCTCCGTCGAGGTAGAAAGCATCCTTGATGTTACTTTTGGAAGCTTTGGGGCTGTCACAAGGAGCAAGGCCAACATGATGGGGCAACAAACACATCGAGTGTCGACGACATCAACTCCAGTTTTTGGGTCTTCAACCCCAAAAAGAACAAGGTCCTTTACAAGTGCTTCAGAAGAAAGAAGCAGTGTGACAGAGAAAATCAAGAAAACTCTGGCTCTACTTGATCTATCTGGTTCAAAAAACTCTGGCACAAAGAACGATGGTCATTCAACCAACATGTCATCTCCACTTACTCTGCGCGAGCCAAGCACTTCAGAGATCAACTTATGTGACAATTCGTGCTACTCTCCGATGTCTCTAATAATCATGCAAACAATGGTAACTGATGTCTCATCCATGAGGAGCAACTTGCGAATATGGAGAAAGCGATTGAAGGTTTGACCAAGTATGTGCAAACTCAAGACACTCGGATCGATAAGTTGATGGATCGAGTGGAAGGCTTAATATATGGAGATTCTAGCCATGCACCTAGAAAGGCTCCAGAAGTTCAAAAGATAGATCCTCCTACCAAACAGACACCACCTACTAAGGAGGTGCCAGTCGCTTCTGACGGAATGATTCCAATTGATATTTTGAAGGAATTCATTGAAGGGACCCTTAAGGAAAAATACGACATTGCTACCAAGTTTTCCTTGACGTATGCCAAGCCTTACACTGCTAGGATTGATAGCTTCAAGATGCCTGCCGGCTATCAACCCCCTAAATTTCAACAATTTGAGGGCAAAGGGAATCCAAAGCAACATGTCGCTCACTTTGTTGAGACATGTAACAATGACGGAACATATGGTGACTATCTCGTCAAGCAATTTGTCCGCTCCCTAAAGGGAAACGCCTTTGATTGGTATACGGACCTCGAACCCAATTCAATTGATAGCTGGGAGCAACTGGAGCATGAGTTCCTAAATCGCTTCTATAGCATGAGGCGTACAGTGAGCATGGTAGAGCTCACAAATACTCGTCAAAGAAAGGATGAGCCAGTTATCGACTTCATAAATCGATGGAGGAATGCTAGCCTAAACTGTAAAGATAGGCTCAGTGAAACTTCCGCAATAGAGATGTGTATCCAAGGAATGCACTGGGAGCTTCTCTATATTTTGCAAGGCATTAAGCCAAAATCCTTTGAAGAGTTAGCTACCCGTTCTCACTATATGGAGTTAAGCATGTTTTCTGCCGGAAAAGGAGTAGCACCCATCCATGACCCTCGAAAGGGAAAGGACAAACAGGAACCCAGGAGATGGACCAAATTTGTCCCCAAAAGCGATAACAAAGAATCCATGAATGTCAACGTGTCTCCTGTGAAGCTCACCACAAAAGTGAGCAAGAAGCAAAGCGTAAAGACTACTTCTCAAGCGCGTCCAAACCAGAAGTTGACTTTCAAGGAGATGCAGGAAAAAGAATACCCATTCCTTGATTCTGACGTTTTTGAAATTTTTGATGGACTTCTTGAGCTGAAGCTCATTGATCTACCAGAAATGAAGCGGCCCGACGAAGCTGGAAGAACTGATGACCCAAACTATTGCAAATATCACAGGCTTGTGGGTCACCCTTTGGAGAAATATTTTGTCTTCAAGGATAAAATAATGCAACTGGCTAATGAGAAGAAGATCGTGCTTGATGACGAGAAGGCCAGTTCTCATCAAATCTCCATCACTTTTGGCTCACTCGATCCAGTCCAAATATACAACTTCAAAGACCATAATGAGGAGCCATTAGAGCATGACAAGTCTCTAATTGATGAAGGTGGTGATGAAGGTTGGACTTTGGTGACTAGGCGAAGACGCAACAAGATGATGAGTATACGAAAAGACTCATCCAAGCAGCCAACCAGAAGGAGAATGGTAAAGAAACCGAGGAAACAGAGGTTGGTTGAGCTGCCAAAGAGGGCATGTGTAGTGGAGCATCACCACCAAAAGCCACGATGTCCTATGAACTTGGAAGAATTCTTTCCAAGTTGGTTCTGCGCCAAGACTACTCAAGACAACATTGAGGCATCTTGTTTCAATACTGACAAAGAAGAAGCAAAGGGCGAAAGTCTATTGATAAAGCCTCCTTCTCCTGAAAGGCCTACTAAATCTCTTCACCAAGAAGCACATATATGTAATACAAAAATCACATTTACAGATGATGATCTCCTGTTTGGTGAAACACTACACAATCGTCCCTTGTATATGGTAGGTGATGTTCTAGAGAAGAAGATAAATAGAATCCTGATAGATGAAGGGTCTGGAGTAAACATCTTGCCTATTCGCATACTGAAGGAACTTGGCATCACAACTGATGAACTTACTGAAAGCCATTTGATGATCCAAGGGTTCAATCAAGGGGTTCAGAGGGCCATAGGATCAATCAAGTTAGAGATTCATATGGACGATTTACGATCAAATGTATTGATGCATGTGATCGATGCCTAAACTTCATATAATATATTGCTTGGTAGGCCTTGGGTACACGAGAACAAAATTGTTTCATCCTCCTACTATCAATGCCTGAAGTATCTTGAAAATGGAGTGGAGAGAAAGATAGTGGCCGATGATAAGCCATTCACTGAAGCTGAATCACACTTCGCAGATGCAAAATTCTACTTGAAGAATTATGTCGTGAAGGAGAAAAAGGTTGATGATGTCACATCAAACAAGTGTGATGATCTTGCAGCTAAGAAGGTTGAGGTGGCTGATGAAAACGTTGTCATTAAAAAGCCACCCTCCACTTCAAATAAAGGGAATGCCACGTACTTTAAGAAAAAGACAGCTCCTGTGCTCCGCTATGTACCAAAGGTGGAAAAAAAAGAAGGACACTCATCTGATGTCCAATATAATGTACTAGGGGGGCTAACTCTTCCGGTAAAGCGAATAGATGCAATAAATTTGCCCTCAAAGCCACTTGGGGAATTTGTGGCTCAAAATTCACCGCGAGATATGACACTCCCTTCAAAGCGTACGAAAGAGGGTTTTGATCCAATCGCTTACAAGTTATTTGTAAAGGCTGGATACAACCCTAATGAGCCGTCAAATTTAGGGAAAATCCCATCAGAAGCCACTACCAGGCAAGCGCGCGAAGGCTTAGGGTACATGCCGCCACTGCCGGTGCGCATCTCTATTAGAAGGGTGGCTAGCGACTACATCACTGTGGAAGAGGAGTCTACTACTTCCAGCAAAAGGCCTTCTGTCTTTGATCGACTTGGAAAATCAACCACAAGAACTTCTGTGTTTGAGAGGTTGGGTCCACTGAAGAAAGATAAGAGTAACATACCTCAAAGAAGTTATCAAGGCACTATGACACACTTTTCACCTAGAATCCAAAAAGATTTCCAAAGTTTGATTCCTTCTAGAATAAGGCGACGGACGAAACTTGTGGTTTCGTGCAAGGAGGTGTTAAAGGCAAAAACTCATACTGTGGTTTATACCAAGAAACATAAGGAAGATAAAGAAAGTGTGGGCTCTTCATATCATATTACAACCCAGAGCGAGTACGATACATCATCTCAAATAAAGGTTGAAGAGTCGAAAGATATTTCCTGGTGTTGCCATATATCGGTCAATGACAATGATCATCAAGAAGAGGAAGATGCTGGAGATGATCCGTCAGAATTTGAAGAAGGAGTAAATAAGACGATAGATCCCCTAAAGGAAGTTAATCTTGGCACTGATGAAGACCCAAGGCCAACTTTCCTAAGCGCTTTTCTAGAAATGGATGAAGAAATCGCTTAAATGGACTTACTCAAAGAATATAAGGATGTCTTCACTTGGAGTTATAAGGAGATGCCTGGCTTAGATCCAAAAGTAGCAGTTCATCAGTTGGCAATCAAGAATGGAGCTCGTCCTGTTAAGCAGGCCCAAAGACGTTTCAGACCCGACTTGGTTCCATTGATTGAAAATGAGGTTAACAAACTCATTGGAGCAGTCTTTATTCGTGAAGTTAAGTACCCCACATGGATATCAAGCATTGTTCCAGTACGGAAGAAGAATGGCCAAATTCGAGTTTGTGTCGACTTTAGGGATCTCAATAACGCATGCCCTAAGGATGAGTTTCCAATCCCTATTCCAGAGTTGATGATTGATGCTACTACTGGTTTTGAGGCAATGTTTTTTATGAATGGATCATCCAGCTATAACCAAATTCGCATGGCACCAAAGGATGAAGAGCTCACTGCATTTCGTACGCCTAAAGGTATTTATTGCTACAAGGTGATGCCTTTTGGTTTGAAGAACGCTGGTGCCACTTATCAAAGGGCTATGCAAAACATCTTTGATGATTTACTCCATAAAAATGTTGAATGTTATGTGGATGACTTAGTGGTAAAGTCAAGAAAGAAGAACGACCATTTGAAAGACTTGAGGATGGTATTTGAGTTACTCCGAAGATATCAGCTACAGATGAATTCGTTGAAATGCGCCTTTGGAGTTACTTCCGAAAAATTCCTTGGCTTTATTGTACGACACAGAGGAATTAAAATTGATCAATACAAGGTTGATGCAATTTTGAAGATGCCCGAACCTCAAAACATTCATGAATTAAAAAGTCTTCAAGGGAAGCTAGCATATTTAAGGAGGTTCATCTCAAATTTGGCGGGAAAATGTCAATCATTTAGCCATCTCATGAAGAAGGGTGCCCCTTTCGAATGGGACCAAGCTTGTAGTAAGGCCTTTGAAAATATCAAATCTTACTTGATGAAGCCTCCAGTTCTTGCGGCACCTATACCTGGAAAATCGTTGATTCTCTACATCGCTGCACAAGAAAGGTCAGTTGGAGCATTATTGGCCCAAGAAAATAGTGAAGGTAAAAAGAACTCTCTTTATTACCTGAGCAAAATGATGACGCCAAATGAGCTGAATTATTCACCTATTGAAAAGTTGTGTTTAGCGTTGGTCTTCTCAATCCAAAAGATGAAGCACTACTTTCAAGCTCAGTTGTTCATCTCGTGTCTAGAGCAAATCCCATCAAGTTTGTAATGTCAAAACCAGTCCTCAGTGATCGACTTGCAAGGTGGTACCTTTAATTTCAACAGTTTGAGATCATATATATCCCTCAAAAGGCCGTAAAGGGACAGGCATTTGCAGACTTTTTGGCAGACCACCCAATACCAGATAATTGAGAGCTAACTGATGAACTTTTTGATGAGGATGCAATGGTTATTGAAGTTCGACCTCCATGGAAGATGTACTTTGATGGTGAGGCACATCGTGGTGGAGCTGGTGCTGGCGTAGTATTTGTCACTCCACAGGAAGAGGTTATCCCATAATCCTTTACTTTGACACAATGTTGCTCTAACAATGTCGCTGAATACCAAGCGTTGATACTTGGACTTGAAATGGCCGTCGACATGAAACAACTACAATTGCAAGTCTTTGGTGACTCCCAATTGGTGATCAAGCAGCTCTTTGGAGACTATGATGTCAAAAAGCCCGAGCTACGCCCATATCATAGTTATGCTCAGAAGTTGATAGGATGGCTTGGAGAAGTTACCCTCCAACACGTGCCAAGAAAGGAAAATAAACAGGCCGATGCATTGGCTGCTTTAGCTTCAACCCTTACTCTTTCGAATCAAACACGAGTTACTATTCGCCAAGAATGGGTAGTACCACCACCGGATAAGGAGGAATATACAGAAAACAAACTTGAGCATCTCGTCGCTGTGTCTGAAGCCGTAAAGGTAGATTGGCGACAACCAATTATTGACTACTTGTGTTATGGAATACTTCCTGAAGATCCAAGAAAAAAGACTGACATCCGTCGTCGTGCACCTCGCTTCCTTTACTACAAGGACACGATATATAGAAGGTCATTTGAAGGAGTACTCTTGCGATGTTTAGGAGAGGAAAAAGCAGTTCAAGCTTTGCAAGAAGCACACTCGGGAGTATGCGGATCTTATCAGTCTGGACGAAGCTCCACTTTCACATAAAAAGGATGGGATATTACTGTCCAACGATGGTGAAAGATTGCTTGGACTATGCTAGAAGATGCAAGGACTGTCAATTTCATGCGAATTTCATACATCAGCCTCCTGAAATATTACACCCCACTATCGCATCTTGTCCATTCAATGCTTGGGGATTGGATGTTGTAGGACCACTACCAAAATCTTCTGGTGGACACTTGTACATCTTGGCTGCGACAGATTACTTCTCAAAATGGGCCGAAGCTGTTGCACTCAAAGAAGTGAAGAAGGAGAATGTTGCAAACTTCATCCGAGTAAATATCATCTACCGCTTTGGAATTCCCCATTACATAATAACTGACAATGGAAAGCCATTTGATAACAAGATGATGAACAAGATTTGTGATCTCTTTGGTTTTAAGCAGCGTAAATCTTCTATGTACCATGCTGCCGCCAATGGTTTAGCTGAAGCATTCAATAAGACTTTATGCAACCTGTTGAAGAAAGTTATCTCCAAATCCAAACGAGACTGACATGAATGAATGGAAGAAGCTTTGTGGGCATATAGGACAACTCACCGCACACCGACGCAAGCAACCCCATACTCGCTTGCTTTTGGAGTTGAAGTAGTCCTGCCACTTGAGCGTCAAATACCTTCTTTAAGACTTGCTATTCAAGAAGGGCTCACCGAAGAAGAAAATGCTAAGTTGCGTCTTGCAGAGTTAGAAGCTCTAGATGAGAAAAGGCTACAGGCTCAACAAAATCTTGAATGTTATCAAGCCCGTCTATCTCGGTCTTTCAACAAAAAGGTTCGCTTGAGATGCTTTCAAGTTGGAGATCAAGTCCTAGCAGTAAGGAGGCCCATTATCACTTCCCATAAATCTGGGGGCAAATTCACCTCAAAATGGGATGGACCATACGTCATACAAGAGGCATATTCAAATGGCGCTTACAAGCTTGTCGATGCAGATGGCCTGAAAATTGGTCCTATCAATGCCAAATTCTTGAAGAAGTACTATCCTTGAGGGAAGATGACGCTCCTTAAGGCACGAACATAAACTGCATGTCCACTCCTGGCCCGCAAGAGTATAAACTGTGTACGGCTCAAAAAAAAAAATATCCGCTAGGTTGAAAATCTCGAAAGAGGCGGCCTAGGCAAAAATTAGGACCAAAAATAAAAAAATAAAAATAAATATACACTCTTCCAGAACTACATTGTGACTTGATCCTTTTCACCGAGGTATGTAGGCGCTTAGAAGTTTCATTCTAAGTTCAGTTGCATGAGTGTCAAAAAAATACATGTTTCCGCTTGATCCGCCACACGAAAGATAATCTGCAAATATTCTGATTAAACTTTGGGCTTACACAAAATGTTCATGACTCAATGGGGGCAGAGCTCCATATAAAAGGTAAGCTTCTGCAACAGGATTTGAGACCCTCAAGTTCTCCGAGCCTACAAGTTGAAGTTGTAAGTCTTCCAAGCTTGCGAATTGAAGCGTGCTTGTTGAAGTCAAAATTCACCAAGTCAGTAACGTTGAAGTCTCAGGTTCACCACATCTGCATGCTAAAGTCGTCAAAGTTCAACAAATCTGCAAGATGAAATCTCAAATCTACCAAGTCTGCAAGTTGAAGTTGTCAAAATTGCTAAGTTTGCAAGCTGAAGTCTCCAAATTCGCCAAGTTTGCAAGGTGGAACCGTCAAAACCTCCAAGTTTAAAGTTGAGGCCTTCAAAATTTTCATGCCTTAAGGTGGACAAAAATTTATCCCTTTGCACCTTTAGCTGGCATTTTCACGGGTTTATCCTTAAAAGGATCTATAAATCTCCATGCCTTAAGGTGGACAAAAATTTGTCCCTTTGCACCTTAAGCTGCCCTTTTCACGGGTTTATCCTTAAAAGGATCTATAAATCTCCATGCCTTAAGGTGGACAAAAATTTGTCCCTTTGCACCTTAAGCTGACCTTTTCACGGGTTATCTTTAAAAGGGTCTCTAAACTTCCATGCCTTAAGGTGGACAAAAGTTTATCCCTTTGCACCTTAAGCTGGCCTTTTCACGGGTTTATCTTTAAAAGGATCTATAAATCTCCATGCCATAAGATGGACAAAAATTTGTCCTTTTGCACCTTAAGTTGGCCTTTTCACGGGTTTATCTTTAAAAGGATCTCTAAACTTCCATGCCTTAAGGTGGACAAAAATTAATCCCTTTGCACCTTAAGCTGGCCTTTTCACAGGTTTATCCTTAAAAGGATCTATAAATCTCCATGCTATAAGGTGGACACAAATTTGTCCCTTTGCACCTTAAGCTGGCCTTTTCACGGGTTTATCTTTAAAAGGATCTCTAAACTTTCATGCCTTAAGGTGGACAAAAATTTGTCCCTTTGCACCTTAAGCTAGCCTTTTCACGGGTTTATCCTTAAAAGGATCTATAAATCTCCATGCCATAAGGTGGACAAAAATTTGTCCCTTTGCACCTTAAGCTGCCCTTTTCACGGGTTTATCTTTAAAAGGATCTCTAAGCTTCCATGCCTTAAGGTGGACAAAAATTTGTCCCTTTGCACCTTAAGCTGGCCTTTTCACGAGTTTATCTTTAAAAGGATCTCTAAACTTTCATGCCTTAAGGTGGACAAAAATTTGTCCCTTTGCACCTTAAGCTGTCCTTTTCACGGGTTTATCCTTAAAAGGATCTATAAATCTCCATGCCATAAGGTGGACAAAAATTTATCCCTTTGCACCTTAAGCTGCCCTTTTTACGGGTTTATCTTTAAAAGGATCTCTAAACTTTCATGCCTTAAGGTGGACAAAAATTTGTCCCTTTGCACCTTAAGCTGGCCTTTTCACGAGTTTATCTTTAAAAGGATCTCTAAACTTCCATGCCTTAAGGTGGACAATATTTGCCCCTATGCACCTTAAGCTAGCCTTTTCACGGATTTGTTATGTAAAGCAACCAAACTTGAAGCCGAACTTATCAGGTCTTAAGGTGACGGAGGCGAAGTTAAACTCTCGCACCTTAAGCTGACCATTGCATAAGTACGTCGGTGATTGGGACCAAACTTGAAGCCGAACTTGTCAGGTCTCAAAGTGACGGAGGCGAAGTTAAACTCTCGCACCTTAAGCTGACCATTGCATAAGTACGTCGGTGATAGAGACCAAACTTGAAGCCGAACTTGTCAGGTCTCAAGGTGACGGAGGCGAAGTTAAACTCTCGTACCTTAAGCTGACCATTGCATAAGTACGTCGGTGATAGGGACCAAACTTGAAGCCGAACTTGTCAGGTCTCAAGGTGACGGAGGCGAAGTTAAACTCTCGCACCTTAAGCTGACCATTGCATAAGTACGTCGGTGATAGGGACCAAACTTGAAGCCGAACTTGTTTGGTCTCAAGGTGACGGAGGCGAAGTTAAACTCTCGCACCTTAAGCTGACCATTGCATAAGTACGTCGGTGATAGGGACCAAACTTGAAGCCGAACTTGTCAGGTCTCAAGGTGACGGAGGCGAAGTTAAACTCTCGCACCTTAAGCTGACCATTGCATAAGTACGTCGGTGATAGGGACCAAGCTTGAAGCCGAACTTGTCTGGTCTCAAGGTGACGGAGGCGAAGTTAAACTCTCGCACCTTAAGCTGACCATTGCATAAGTACGTCAGTGATAGGGGCCAAACTTGAAAGCCGAACTAGTCAGGTCTCAAGGTGACGGAGGCGAAGTTAAACTCTCGCACCTTAAGCTGACCTTTCATGAATGCTATTTGTTTCAATCCTGCAAAAGAAGAAAGGAAAAGACAACACAAAAAAAAGGGGCTCAAGAAGAAGAGAGATTATTACCTGTCAGGACGTTTCAAACTTGGAAGCCATACATCACCAACTCAGATAGGCTTGAGACAAGATGTTTTCGTGAGAATGAAGCCCTTGAAGTCTAGTTTCAAGCAATCAAAACACTTTTTGATGGTGACGGTCCGACATCATGATATAAATTATTTGGTGAGACAATGCAAATCTAAAATTCTCTGCGAGACAGAATTGAAAGTCAACTTCAAAAATTTATCTAGAACAATCAGGGGTTTTTTAAATTCTAAATTTTGGATATATCGTATATTAATATGTCTGGTTTCTATATAATTAGGAGGATCATGATTTAGATACTCCCACATTGAGATACAATTTTTTTGGTATCATCACGCAAATCTGAAATTGCTGGTGCGTCAAAATCCAAAGGTAATTTCGGGATAACATCTGAAAATATCCCGAAAGTATTAAATCATGAATTTCGGATATGTTATAGATATTTGTGTCTAGTTTCGGAAGAGTCAAGCGGCTTGTGATTTCATTATTCCTACTTCGAGATATCAAGGTTCTAGAAAAGACATGCAGATCTGAAATTTTCAGCATGATAAAAGTTGAGGCTAATTTCAAAAAATTGTCTAGAATGATATTGAAGGCTTTTAAGTCTAAATTTTGGACATATTGTAGATCTCAAAGTCTAGTTTCTGGATATCAAACCGTTCATGATTTCGATATTTCTATAATTTGATATGAGTTTTCTACCACCAGCATGCTGGGCTGAAAAAAAAGTGACGAAAATTAAGAGAGAAGAATATATTACCTAGCATTGTGCTCCTTTGTGTGACTCCCGATGCTGCAATGTCAAAATAATAGAGAGAGTCCATCTATTCATAGATGCAGCAAGACATTAATAGTCTCCTTGTTGAAATAAAACTAAGAGAAGTTTTCAAGTCCTTAAGGAGGTGGCATACTCCTAATTGGCGTGGAATTGGGACAGTTCAAGTTTGTAGGAATATAGACATCCTAATTCTAATTGGAGAATGATTGGTTATGGAGTAGAAGAATTTCATTCCCAAAATGGAAAGGAGTATCCTGAAGACGTGCAAACAAGGAAAAAGTCAAGTCAATACTTCGAGCCTAGTCTTCGAAAGATTAAATATCTCCAACAAGTCTCGAAGTGAGGGCATTTGTGATCATATGAATTTTAAATATATTAGTCCAAATAAATATGGTGGATTAATATAATTGGATTAATTATTTAAGTCCAATAAATATGGATTTAATTAAAGTCCAAAATTCATCGGGCTAGTCCATTAATTTGGGCTACAAATAATGAGCCCACTTGGTTAAGCCCAATATGTCATCTTATTCTAGAGACTCAATTTGGCGCCACGTGTCAAATGACGTGGCATGCCAAGTCAAGTGAAGGAGCCAATAGGATCGTGCCATATGTCAAAATGATGCAGCAAGCCTAGTGAAATCAAAAACCCATAAAAATGCAACATGTCACTTAAATCTGATTGGCCAAAAGAAACCCATCTTCACCATGACTCTTTCCTTCCTACAACTATAAATAGGGGTCTCATAATTCAGAAAAAGAGACCAACAATTCTAACAAAAAGCAAGAGAGAGCTCGTGGATCAAACACCACAAATTTCTCTACAAGCTACAAGTCCAAGCATTCAAGTTTACAAACAACTGAAGATCAAGACGAAGATTCAAGATCAAGCTCAAAAGCCCTTGAATCCAAATTCACAAGTCAAGATCAAATCCACCAAGTTCACAAATCAAGTTCAAGTTCATCAAATTCAAGATCAAGCTCGAAGCCCTTGAATTTATAGTTAGAAAGGCGAATCAGAGGATTCATAGAGATTGTAACACTCACATATTGAAATCAATAAACGATTGTTGTAATATTTTTCTTGTCCCGATTATTATTTTCTCGGTCGAGAATTTTATTGTCTACAATTACTTTTAAGAAGATGTGTTATTCTTGTATATATTTTTTACAGATTGATTTAGTATGTAAATATCTCGATTGTAAAGTAATATTTGGACCTATACAATTGAGCCATATTTTGTAATATAATATACAGTGGACTATATTTTGTAATGTAATATTGTTAGATACACTTTTATGTAACTTTTCCAATTTTATATGAGTAATTTTCATTTACGTTAAAATTTTTATTTCAAGAAATGATACATCAATTCAATTTACATTTTCACCAAAAAAAATATAAAATCACTTTACTAACGCTTTTTCCATTCTTATTGGCCGGAGTGGAGGGAGTAAAAAGTTGAAAAAATAACATAAATATACACTTTAACTTATCATATTTACACAAATCCTCACCCTTACAAAGTAATTACAAAAATTCGACTATCAGTTATATATCTCAATGGAATGCATCGAGAACGAATTATGTATCGCTATGTATATCAGTGTGAGTTTTGTTTAAAAAATACATACACTATGTATCTTTGAATGATTACAATGTGGGTAATTATGTATCTCAATAAAATGTATCGGGAACAAATTATGTATCTCGACAGCCCAAAAAATGAGATTTTCTGTAAATATGTAAAATATCAGAATTTTCTATAATTAAACACCAAATTATCGGGATTTATGTTGTTTACCTAAAAAGTTTCACTTTTCTTACAGCCCAAGTACCATACCACTACCGGACCCCTATTTACCACTCACGCCCACGCCCACTTGGATGAGCAATTTTACTCTACACAGTCGCACAGTAAATAAACCATCAAATTTTGAATATCCTTAGGACAATCATCGCCGTTGATTAAATAATGGAGAGTTGGGATTAAAACAAGTGACCAATCACCATGCAAGTCTCTAAAAGAGACATACACACGCAACAAAATTTCCAACTGCAACAGAATCAAAATACCGCATCATTCGTTGGTGCAAATGCCATTTATTCTTCTAACCGACTTCTTTTTTGTTGGGGCTGGGGGTGGGTGGGAGGCCCATATATACATATAACTCGTTATACATTATATGTATACAGTAACAGTAGTGGTAGCTTAGTGATGAAAAACAGAGGGAAAATGTGGCAAGATATGAAGGAAGAAGCAGAAGAGGAAGAAATAGAGAGATTATTTATGGGTGTTATGGGGGGATATAAAGATGCTTGCATGCCGTCATTGACGGATTTTTCTGAACAAGAAAAGCTATTTTCTGCCATGAATGAGATGGGTTCAAGCTCATCGAATGGAAAGAGGCAGAGAAAAGAAGGTCCTGTTGCTATTACTCCGAGTGATAATATACAAAAGGAACGTAAGAGAAGAGGGAAAATGGCTGAGATGTACTCTGTGCTTCAATCCTTGGTCCCTAGTATTTCCCACATCCATAAGGTCCTTCCCCTTTTTTCAATTTCATCAATTGGATCTCCTTTGCACTAGTTCAAGCTCATCTATGCTATGTATTGTAATTTGCTTCAGATTTTTGTTCAATTTCGTAATTCTAATCACGTTAATAATCAGAATATTTGTGTATTTTGGTAAGGTGTGTGTGTGTGTGTGTGTATGTTTGTTTGTTGTGTATGACAAATATTTGTCCACTCTTTGGTCAATACAAATTGAAATGGACTGGACTGATTCATATAGGCGAACCCGACTGATTTGGAATTGCAATGTAAATTGATTTTGATGTATTGATAAATGTTTCTAGTTATATGGTTTCAATGAGCTTCTTCCGATCTTTGTTTATTGATTTTCTAACTGACCTTGCATCAATAGCCATCAGTATCCGTGTTTTCTTCAAAGTTGATCGTCGGAGAAGATGCAAAAATTCTTTAACTATTAATATTGGGAAGATGAGTCAGTCCTGAAATGGGTTGAATTTGATGATTCTGTAACAGAATGTATCGGTGATGGTGAGTAAGAACACCAAGACCAAAGTCTGCTCTGAATTCAGTAAATAAGAAAAATGCAGCAATTACAACTAATATTAGAATTTGCTTCCTCAATTGTAATGTAGTTTTTTGTCCTTCGATTTTTGTTACTATCTGTTGTTGTTTTGTTGTACTTCGATTGTCGTATTGTTTGGTTTTAGTACTGTTTTGTTCCTATCTTTTGTTTTTGTTACTATATGTTGTTTCTTGTACTCCCGTTATTTCTTTTTCTGGACTGCTTTGGACTGTTTTTCTTGAGCCGAGGGTCTATCGGAAACATCCTCTCTACCTTTGAGGTAGGGTTAAGGTCTGCGTACACTCTACCCTCCCTAGACCCACATTGTTGCTTCCTCGGATGTAATGTGGCAGTGTGTTCCTCACACTATGACATAGATATCCATGCTTGGTTTACTTTTCTTCAAGTATGTTAGTGGTATGATCTATAAAAGGTAGCAAGTGTGTTTGGATTCTAGCTTCATAGACAATAAGTGTTGCATATATTGGGAATACTGGTTACGTTATAACTAAGTCACTATTTTTTTTGTTTGCTTTTGAAAATTTCAGGCCACGAGGGAGAAGATTGTGACAGAATCTACAGATTACATCAAACGCCTTGAGGAAGAAATATTGAGGTTGAAGAATCTGAAGAAGTCGTTACCGGGAGAACTGGTGGTGTCCAAACCAGCTTTATGTCAATGCAGAAACAGGGTTTTCTCTGTTAATGTCACTGTCTCAAAAGGATTAGCATTTTTCGGGATCCAATGTCAGCTCACACAAGGGCTGATGACCAAGATCTTCTCGGTTCTTGAGAAACATCAGGCTGAGGTTTTGGCTGCTAATATCTCTGTAAGTGACCATCGGCTAGCGACATTGGCAATCACAGTAATGGTAGGAAATAATGAAAGCAATACCATAGAGAATATTCGAAGAGAATTGCTTCTTTTTTAGGATCGATTTGTGATCTATAGGCATTGATTGATAGATGATTTAATATCATCAAATTTTGGTTTGAAAGTTTTTTCGAGATTCTTTTGTCCGGGATATGCACAAAAGGTTTGAGACAGGAAACACTTATTGCTGGTTATGTACAAGTCATTATTTAAAGAAAATGCATACAAATAGTTCAACAGTTGTATTAGACTGTATTCCAAAAGGTGAAATCAAAACACAGATGTTACAGAAGGAACATATTTTTTTTTTATGTCTTGGACTATGTAGTTTTATGTCGTACATTATGTTTCAATTGATGGTATCCTCATTTCTCTGCATATGATGAACACCATGGTGCCATTTAATTTCGAGTAGATCAAGATTTACTTGAGATCTGAGAATTTGATAAAACCTCAAAACTTCTAGTGTCTTTACAAGGACCTTGATTTTATTCCTGCTGTTTATACTTCTCACAGATTTTCGTCAGCTCTTCCATCACCCTATCGATCTCTTCATCTGCTCCCTTTTTGATCTTATCACCCATTGTTCTTACCTTTTCCCTTACTTTTTTCCTCGTCTTCTCTAAAACCACATATTTTATCGCTCTAGTATTTCTTCTGCCTTAAGCCTCCCATCATCTGTCTTTATAACCTCTACTCCAACATCAATTAACTCCACCCGCCTAGCAGTTATATATTGGTCAAACTGTAGCATTATGACAATAGTAGGGTCTCCGAAATTTATACTTCCCATTGCAGAACCCATCCACAACGGCTCACAAAACCACCAATACTAGAATGAACAAGAATTCTAGCCTGAGGTGCCATCCCTCCACAACTAATCCTCTTCCTCTAACCCGGTCAAGATAGTCTTGAGGTAGTGTCTCTTCGACACTTGTTTTATCCCCAACTGAAAACCTGATTACCCATATAAAGTTGATATTGCAAAGCTCTAGCCCTTGTGCAATCTCTCTCATCTCTTCCTTAGTCAAAGAAAACTCACTTCCGAAGGACAAGAGCACAGTTGAAACGGGATCCTTTTCATTTAACCATTTGATCGTTTCTGAAGATTCATCAGTGTCAGGGTCTCTAACAAGCAGAACAACAGTGTTACCTTCTTTCCAGTTAATATGATCTCAATTTCTCCAAAACCTTTGATCAATATGATCTCAGTAGATTACTCTATGCAATCAAAGAGACGATCCTTTTCTTCACCATGGTTTGATGAGAACTCAACACGACGAAGCGTGCTTATCTCGTAATCCTTAAGAAAAATGGATGCAGAATGGAATTGAATCCCTCGATGCTCGAACATAGGAAGGAAGAACACATTGCTGTAGCCCCCATAATTTGGAAATGAACTGAAGGAATGTTATGGGACATTGCTATTTCCATAGCCCATGCAAAATTGATATCATACATGAACAGGTGTGGTTTATGGAACTCAAGAACGTTGGAGAGGGCAGGGCTGGCCATTTCTAAGACCTACAAGGGTAGACATGAGATGTGGAGGTAGGTAGTTGTATGATAGTGAGGAGGATGCTGAGGCAGAAATATGGACAAAAGGTTTAGATAAAATTTTTATATATATTAACTTTGCCAACCTAATTGAAAATAGAACCCAAAACATGTTCCTGCATAGACAAAGAAAATCTGTGAATCTATAACTTTGTCTATATGGACTTGGTAAGCAAGGCTCTTGCCTGGTAAATACAATTTCCTCGCTTATTTTTATAAAGTAACTATGTAAAACATTACATCAGCATCTTTTAAAGTAATTTTCTGCTATTAGTAATTCCAAAAGTGATATCTTTAACCGTTCATTGTTATAGTTTCTTTAAACTCTTTACATTATTTCCATACGATCAATTTATCCACATTTTATATCACTTCGAAAATTAGGTGAAATAACCTTGTAAAGACAAAATTGGGTAACAACTTTAGACGAGTGAAGGTTGCTCGGATGATAAAGTCCCTCCACTTCCAACCATGAAAAACTTCAAAAAGATGTTCTAGTTGTAGCTCTTTCAACCAGTCTGGAACAGTTGAACTAGAACTGGATAGACCAGAATCTGTGAGGTACCTAATAAAAGCTACCTACATTTTTTTAACCTCTCCCTAGGAGCTCCCACCCTTTTAGCTCCCTGTCACTCGAACCCGCCCCTCCCTTGCTACCTACTTCTTTAAAGGAGGAAAATGGAATCTATCGTGAAGAATTTGGGATGAAGACAAAGACAGAGTATAATGTAAAAGAGGTCAGAAATTGAGCGCAATCTGCAATGTCAACAGAAAAAGTTTTTCATTTCCATCTATTTGGAAGTAGAGAAACACCACAGATTCTTTTCCAGAACAAAAAGAGAAGTACATTTCAATTATTTCACGCATAAAAAAAATCACTCCGTTTTGCACTCTTCTTTTATGTCACCTAAGTGTTCACTGCTTATTCTTGGTAGAAAGGTGCAACAACTTCGTAACAACTTGATCAAACTCTTCTTCTCCTTTCTCTCTTATCTTTTTTCTCAATTCTTTCACCTTTGCCTTCACATTTTCACCACCATTCTTCTCCATCACCACATTTCTTATCACTTTTGCTGTCTCTTCTTTATTCAGTTTCCCATTTTGATCATCTCTCACAACCTCCATAGCTGTCCCCAGCTCGACCGCCATTCTTGAATGAGTATGTTGATCAAGGTGCATAGGCATGGTTATAAGAGGAACTCCAAAATGTAAACTTTCCAGAATAGAATTCCATCCACAATGGCACAAGAATCCTCCAACACTTGCATGCTCAAGAATTCTAGCTTGAGGTGCCCATTTTTCCTTAATGACACCTTTTCCTTTAACTCTATCAAGAAAGCCTTTTGGTAAAGCATTTTCAATATTAATTTCCTCACCTAATGGAAACCTAAGTACCCATATGAAATTCAACTCACTTAGTTCTAAACTGTGAGCTATTTCTTCAATTTCCTCTTTGGACAAGAAATATTCACTTCCAAATGAAACATAAACACAAGAGGACTCATTTCTCTTGTCTAGCCATTGGATAATCTTGGAGTTCTCCTCATTCTCTATAGTTGTTTGCGTTTCACGAATAAGTGGACCTACAGGTATGACTTTTTTATTGCTTAGAGTCGAGAGATAATCAACATACTTCCCCTCAATTTCATTACAAGTGTTGATCAAAATAATGCCATGGGAACTTTCTAGCCCATTGAAAGCAAGATTTGGTCCTATGGACTTGTTCATTTCCGCGGCGCATTGGTGTTGCTTTGCCTCATAATCCTTAAGGAAAATTCCTGAGAATGGAAAATTTCTTGTGCCAACATACAGATAACGGTGATAGAAGAAAGATATGGAAGCAGAGCCGACAATTAGGAAATGAATGGCAGGAATTTTTCTTGAAGAAGCAAGCTCTGGTGCCCATGGTTGAAAACCATCAAAAATAAGCAAATCAGGACAGAGAGAATCAAGAATTTTGGCAAACGTTGAGCCAGCTTCTCCAAAAGTTTGGATTAAGGTTGAAATAAGTTTTTTTGGTAGGCCATTGGTGGTGTGTTGGTGGCTAGGAAGTTGTGATGATGATGGTAAAGGGAATTCTATTAGTTGGATGTTTTTTCGTAAATTTTCTTGATTGATGGAATTGAGAATGATAGGTGTTGAACAAAAGTATATGAAGAAGAGATTGGTTTTGGAGAGTTTCTTGGCTAGTTCTAAATAAGGGATCACATGGCCATGAGCCAACCATGGAACCATTAGAACCTTCAGAGTTGTAGTATTAGTTTCTTGTATTTCCTCCATGATGGAAAAGCTCCCCTCAAGTTTTTTTTCTTTCTTCTTCTCTTATGAAAATTATTTTTTTTTTCAGATCTTTTATAGATAGAGGAAGCAATGAAGTTGTTACTTACCTAAAAGATAAAGGAAAGAACCTAAGTGTTTAGCTATTATCTACCAAAAAGTAGAAGGAAAGAACTTAATGTTTAGTTATTATTTACCAAAAGTAAATAAGCAAAAAGCTTAATGTTTGTTTTTCTATTAATGCCCTTGTGGTAAATCATAACAATTTACCAGAAAGAGAAGCACAATAGGATTACATAATTAAATTTAGATTAGAGACGTGTTAATCAAATTCCAAATTACCTCTGTACAGAGATTAAGGATATACCAATAGAGAGGGTGTGCAAATTAAAGAGTTTAGGACAGTTAGAGAGACTCCAGTAACTAGCTAAGCTAGATCAACCTACAGCTATTAGAAAGTAGCAAAGATCAATCTTAAATCTTTAATAC
This sequence comes from Capsicum rhomboideum, assembly GCA_031232105.1. Taxonomy (NCBI): domain Eukaryota; kingdom Viridiplantae; phylum Streptophyta; class Magnoliopsida; order Solanales; family Solanaceae; genus Capsicum; species Capsicum rhomboideum. The sequence goes on along the minus strand of CP124719.1, from coordinate 101,023,162 downwards.
TCGGAGTATATACGCGTCCAACTACAGCTCTAATCTTGATCTCAACTGGACATATAGTGGAACATTTATGTATAAAATATGTATACATTTGTGAAGTTCGTATCAATATGTACCGTCACAAAATAGTATTGAGTGTAACGGTACTCCGCACTCAACCGATACCTCCCTCCCCCCTTGCCACAAACTCATCAAAGTATTGAAAAACATTATGCATAGCGAAAACATTTCAGCAACATACTGCTTACATGAATAGTAGATAATACATAGTTTGTGCTAGAACACATACAATATGCTAGATCACATAAACTTACTGAAATTTAATTCGATAAATACCTCTTGAAGCGTGAACACGTATCATCAAACAAGTCTTTGTCAACGCGGATCATCAAGTAAGTCCAACTCCGATTCTGCAGTCTTCTGCAGTGATTCCAAATTAACAACCGAACTCTCTCAATACTTGGGTGGACAAGTATGGAATAGAAAACTGATCATGTTAGGAGAATCCCTACTTATAGAGATACTTTTCCTAGTCCAAAAAGGAAAACAAAAATCCATTTACATACTTTTCCTAGTTCAAATAGGAAAACAAAAATCCATTTACGCTTGTTTTCTTCCTTTCCCTAGAAAATAGGATTTCGAGTTATAGTTAAATATGGGCACTGCAGGGACCACGAAATTAATTACTGCGGCTCCCTATTATGAAAATAATTCAAAATACTGATTTGAATTATTTTTACCATAATAAATTATAAATCATTCCACTAGAAATTCATAATTGCACTCCTCTATTTATATTGTGAAATTCCCCATGTTAAGATTACAGATACTAATCAATAAATTAAATTACTGACGAATTCAATCTAATGATTAATTTTCTTTAGAGCACTGCTTAACTTATTTCATATGTCGGATTCATAAAATCCACTTGCAAGATTTGACACAATGAAAACTTATAAGCTTCTCAAAAAGACATATCATCAATCTCTATACCGAGACATGGATTCCCATCAACTAACTTATTATTTCACCAATATATATTATTATCATTCCAATCTACCAGGTATATTGACCCATCTCAGGATCTCACCTTTTAATAAATCAAAACGATAATTAATATATACAGCTCATAATAGTTATATCAAGATTGAGAATATAAGTACATTTAATAGCTTAGAGAATATGTTTTTTATCAGTCAGTCTAAAACATCTATCTTTGCTCGATCCCGTTCAATACATACAAAATGCACTAGCACAAAAAGTCGGAACTACACCGTTCCCATAATCAAGATAAATTACATTTAATCTTGTGCTACAATCACACCGATGGCTTGTCCAATTTTCATCCTAGATTGTGAACAAAAATCTTTATACTTATAAGAACTGATTATTTAATCCTCTGTGTATAAGCTAAAACTCTATACACTAAATCATCTACTATATAAGTAAACAGACACATAAAAGAATACATGATCTATTAGATCTTATTAAAATTGATTTAACAATTGTTCTATAATAAATACTATATTTAAACACATGATCAATAATGCATATACCATGATTAATAGTATATATCTCAACACAAAGTCCCCTTCCCCTATCTCCTGTCCTGCATAGTCAAATGCAAGGACTACTCATTTAAGAAATTTATAGGCGTGCTTATCATCTTTCTTAACATTGGTGCATCTTTATCATTTTAAAGAAACCTTAAAGATGTGATTTCAGCTCTAAGATTAAACTAAGGTTAGTGAATAGAAGAGAAATTGAGAGAAAATCAAACGCTTCCTTTTATTTTGCTGTTGGAGAAAATGGAGAGGAAAACAAAGTTTGTTTCAAAACAAGCCATAGAATTCACCAGGGCAAAAATATTGTAGATGCAACTTGCAGATAGAAAAGAGGAGTGAATGCTTTTGCCATTTTTTCATCTGTTTCTTACTTGTTAGCTCAAATTATTCAAATGATTGCTTTATGATTCAAAGATAATGCAATCTTATTACTGAGAGAGTTGTCAATTGGAATATAGCAGTTTTAGGGTGTGTTTGGTATGAAGTAAAATGTTTTCCATGGAAAATGGTCTAGAAAAATAAATTTCTTATTTATTTTCTAGTGTTTGGTGAGCAAGAATGGTTGGATTGGGATGATCAAGGGGCGGGGCCATGGGGTGTTGGGTTTTTTTGGATGAGTTGGGAGGAGACAATAAATTTGAAATATCACTTATGCAACTTATTTTTCCTACTTCCACGAGGGAAGTCGTTTTCCTCATTTTCAAGAAACTTGTTTTCATAGAGAAAATACTTTCCAAACATTTTGACCAACCAAATACGGGACGTCATACCAAACACACCCTTAACGTTAATATCATTTGAATTCCATCCAAATCTGTAAGTTGGAAACTTCATAAGTTTCTCAAAACTTTTGAAAATTAATGAGTTGACAAACTTTTCTTCAATGAAGCAATTTCTCTACCTTCATATCCTTTCCGATTGTATGCCACCGCCCTTTTTTTTTTGGAGGGGGATAGTGACAAAGTTGCAGTTTAAATTGAAATTCTTTTCAAATCTGTTTAGGCACTTCTACTCTGGACCCGTTTTGGTGAATATTTTGGAAGTATTTTTTGGAATCTTTTTGATAAATATTTGTTTAGCTATAAAAATTATTTAGTTAAAGATTAGTTTTCATATCCTAAAATTTGCTTCAAATCTATTTTTGGGCCAAAAAAATTATTTTTTGGCTTCTTTTTAAATGATAAAATTTCCTCAAAAGTTTTATATTTTATAAAAAAATAAACTCATCTATCACTTCATATGTGTTGCTTGATTTGTACGAATTTACTTCAGATTTGTTTTGTTTGATTTGTATATTTTTTTCTAAAATAAGCCCCAAAAGTTTTTCAATGCAATTTTCATAATTTTAATGTTTTATCTCTATTTCAAAAAGCAATTAACAGTCTAAAAGAAATCATTAATAATATAAATAATACAATTCATATGGTGATCTTGTTAGTGTACATAAAATAAATTTAGTGTATTTTATATGCAAATTATACTTATTTTACTTTCATTTCGTTTGGGATAAAAGGAAAAATAGAATTACTTCAATTTCTTAGAAACTGTTTTATCCAAACAAATAATGATCGAGAAAGATTTTATTTTTTTTTACCTTTAATACAGTTTCACGAAAAAAGAAGATAATTTTGATTTTTGAAAGAGAGAATTTATAATTTGGAAAATAGGTTTGGAGAACATTTCAAAGTGATACAATAATCTTTACTCAAAAGGTTTATTATATTTTCAAACGAAATTCATGTCCAAAAACATAATCACAAATGAGAAAAGTTGAATCTTTACTCTCATTTCTTTTTAGACCAAAATAAAGAAGAAGTCTCATTCCTTCTGTTTCTTTCAAATCGTTTCATCCGGACAAATGGTTCCATAAAAAGCAGAATTTGGATATCATATCATATTATTATAAAAGTGGGAAATTCCAAAGTTGAAAGTAAGATTATCATTTTACCCTTATATTAAATTAAAATATCTCCTCCGCTCCTAATTAATTGTTGTCCTTACTAAATATAATATTCCTTAATATTTGTCATTTCACAAAATCAAAACATAATTACTTATTTTTTTCTACCTTTACCCTAAGTTATAAATATGGAGAGATATCAATATAATGCAAAAAAAAAAAGAAATATTAAATAGAGAGGAGACATAAATAAGGGTAATTTAGTCAATTTTAGCATGTAGCTAATGTTTTTCTTAAGGGGAGTGTAGACTATAAAATTCGAATCAGAAAAATAATAATTGGGACAGAAAAATATCTCAACAATCGTATTATTTAATTTCAAATATATGAGTGTTACAATCTCTATGAATCCTTTGAATCTTCTTTTCAAATATAAATTCAAGGGACTTCGAGCTTGGTCTTGAATTTGGTGGACTTGATCTTGACTTGTATTTGAATTCAAGGGCTTTTGAGCTTTATTTTGAATTTGGTGGTCTTGTTCTTGACTTGTACTTGAATCAAGTGCTTTTGATCTTGAATTTGCGTATGAACTTGAATGCTTGAACTTGCAGCTTGTAGAGAAATCTGTGGCCTTTGATCTACAAGCTCCCTCTTGCTTCTTGTTGAGTTCTGGTCCTCTTTTCTGAATTATGAGACCCCTATTTATAGTTGTAGGATGGAGGAGTTGTGATTAGGAAAGACTTTTTTCGGCCAATTAGATTTAAGTGACATGGTGATATTTGATTGATCAGAACATGTCAACTTATGTACGTGGTGCGTTTTCATTGGTCTTTGATTTGGTTGAGTATGTTGCATCATTTTGCTACGTGACATGATCCTATTGGCCCCTTCACTTGACTTGGCATGCCACGCCATTTGACACGTGACACCAAATTAGGCCTCTAGAATAAGATGACAACTTGGACTTAGTAAAGTGGGTTCATCCTTTGTAGCCCAAATTAATGGACTAGCCCAATAAACTTTGAACTTCAATTAAATCCGTATTTATTGGATTTAAATAATTAAACCAATTATACTAATCCAATAAAATTTATGTTATTACAAATACCCCTACTTCAAAACTTGTCGAGATATACCAGAAAATTACATGGGATGATCCCTGTGGGTGACTTTGCTTTTTTGTCCCCATAAGAAAATTAAAGACTAGCCTTCTTCCTTTTTATGTATAGAACAAGTATATTTTTGCCCCTCTATACCTCAAATGTTTTTATACTTTTCATATTCATTTGTCTCTCAACTTCTATTTTTTTTCGATTTGTTATTTTCCTTGAATTTTATTTTTTCTTCTTTTTTTTTTTCTCAACTTTTATTTTCTTTCATTTTTTCTCAAACATTATTTATTTTTCATTTCTCTCTCTTTTTTTTTTTTGCTTTTTTTAATTCATTTGTCTCAACTTTTTTTTTTCTCATGCTTTCTTCTTCTTTTTTTTTTTTTTTTTTTTCCAGTTTTCTAAAACTTTATTTTTATTTTTTTGTTCTAATTTTTTTTCAACCTTTATTTTTTTCTTTTTTTCTCAATCTTTATTTTTTTCTTTTCTCTTTTTTTTTCCTTCTCTTTTTTTTTCTCAACTTCTATTATTTTTTTTGCTAATGAGCAGAAAGTTGGATAATCCGAAAAGAAGATCTTCTTTCTTTGACATCAAAGTAAACTTAAGGGCGTGAGTTGTTGTTTGAAAGTCCTTTGGGATAAGTCCTGCCTCTAAGGCAAGAGTTATAAAACATCTCATAAATCAAAACACAATGTGGTAGTGCCAACTCTTGCTCGAGGGCGTAACTTGTTGTTTGAAATTCTTTGGGCTAAGTCTTGCTTTTAAGGCAAGAGTTATAGAAATCTCATAAATCAAGACATAATATGGTAGTGACAACTCTTGTCCATGGGGTGTAACTTTTTTTTTTTTTTTGAAAGTCCTTGGGCTAAGTTCTAAGGCAAGCATCTCATAATTCTAGACACAATATGGTAGTATCAACTCTTGTCCATGGGGCGTTGACTTGTTTTTTGAAAGTCCTTGGGTTAGGTCTTGCCTCTAAGACAAGAGTTATGAAACATCTCATAAATCAAGACACAATATGGTAGTGTCAACTCTTGTCCATGGGGCGTAACTAGTTGTTTGAAAGTCTTTGGGCTAAGTTTTGCCTCTAAGGCAAGAGTTATAAACAATCTCATAAATATAGATATAATGTGGTAGTATCAACTCTTGCCCATGGGGCGTAACTTGCTTTTTGAAAGTCCTTGGGCTAAGTCTTGCCTCTAAGGCAAGAGTTGTATAACAACTCATAAATTATGGTAGTGTCAACTCTTGCCCATAGGGTGTAACTTATTGTTTGAAAGTCCTTGCACTAAATCTTGCCTCTAAGGCAAGAGTTATAGAACATCTCATAAATCAAAATACAATTTGGTAGAGTCAACTCTTGCCCCTGGGGTGTAACTTGTTGTTTGAAAGTCCTTGGTCTAAGTCTTGCCTCTAAGGCAAGAGCTGCAGAATATCTCATAAATCAAGACACAATTTGATAGTGTCAACTCTTGCCCATGGTTGTAACTTGTTGTTTGAAAGTCATTGGGCTAAGTCTTGACTCTAAAGCAAGAGCTGTAGAACGTCTCATAAATTAAGACACAATGTGGTAGTATCAACTCTTGTCCATGGGGCATAACTTGTTCCTTTGACAGGCTAAGTCTTGCCTCTAAGGAAAGAGTTATAGAACTTCTCATAAATCAAAACACAATGTGGTAGTGTCAACTCTTGCCCATGGGACGTAACTTGTTGTCTGAAAGTCCTTGGGCCAAGTCTTGCCTCTAAGGTAAAAAAAAAAGGTTGAGAGAAATTAAAAAAATAAATAAATAGAAAAGAGAAAAATATATATATAAAAAAATAGAAGTTGAGAGGAGAAAAGGAAAAAAAAGTGAAGGTTGAGAAAAATTTTTAAAAAAAAAGAAAAGAAAAAATGAAAATCAAAGAAAAAAATAAAAAAGAGAAAAAAAAAAGAAGTTGAAAGACAAATGAGCATAGAGAGTTGTTTAAAAATATTTGAGGTATAGAGGGACAAATAGGTATTTGTTCTATACATAAAAAAGAAAGAAGACTAGTTTTGTAGGACTTTTCTTATTGGGGACAAAAGAGTAAAGCCACTCAAAAGAAGGGTCATTTATGTAGTTTACACATATCCAATTTGCGCGACAAGATTTGAAGTATCATTCTTGACCTTTGGGAAAAGAGAGAAAGGCGAAATACATAAGCGCCCCCCTGAACTTGTCGGATTTTTTCGTATTGACACCTTAATAAGCTCATGTTCCTATTGAACTCCTGAACTCTGCATGAAGTGTGTCTATTAAGCCCACCAGTTTGACCTGACACATATTGTGTGTTTCACGGTGTTTGAGCGCGTGAAAACGTAAAAAAAGTGCTGATGTGGATTTGACAATGGTAATATTTTTCCCTTTTAATTATTTAGCCCTAATTTCTTCCACTCCTCTTTTTTCTCATCTCTGTCTCTCCTCTTTTCTTCTTCCAAATGGCAGATCTTTCATTGTTAACTTAAAGCTCAATATAAATTTCTCTCTTTTCGTTTGAAGCTATTTACTTTCTCATCGAATAACAATGGCGAATTTATCTTCCTCATTGATTTCATCTTCTTCAACCGCAACTATGCTCTGTTATGAACAACAAAAATTTCAAAAAAAAATTCTAACTTTTTTCAGATATTTACAAAATATCATCACTATAACTATATACTAGGTAGGCACTATATTTAAAGGGGAAAGAACAAAAAAAATCATAGAAACTCGAAAATGAATTTACCTCATGAGATTGAGCCACAAAATCGTGTTTCTTGAGTGATGTTGCTGTGTTTCCTTCCTCAATCAGCCAAAAACACTAGGATATTGTAGGATTTTCTTTGTCAATAACATAAATATACCACCTATTTGAAGAGAAACTAATGAAATCATTCAAATTTTTCTTGGGTTTTGTTCGTCAAGATGAACAGTGGCTGGGGATTATTTTTTTTTTTTTTTTTTTTGGAAATGAAGTGTCAAAGCACTAATTTGGATTTTATTTTTAATAGGATGAAGTGTAAAAAAAGAAAATGATGGGTATTTTGTTTTGATTGGTTGGAAATTCCACGTGGGCTGCGTGTGATTCACGTGCACGTCTCTTAACAAATGCAGACTTAAAATATGTGTCAGGTCAGACGAGTGGGCTTAATAGACACACTTCATGTGGGGTTCAGGAGTTCAATAGGAACATGAGCTTATTAAGGTGCCAATACGAAAAAATCCGACAAATTCAGGGGGGCGCTTATGTATTAGTCCAGAGAGAAAAAAAAAAAATGCAATCCAAACTTTCCAAAATGATTTGTTCACGCAGATGGTAACATTTGTTCCCAATGAGGAAACCATTAGGACCTCTTTTTTTTTAAAAAAACGAAAGGACGCCTGGATAGTTGTTACTTTTTCCAATTCTTATTCCTTTCCGTGCTCTAATTCAAATAGGATTTTGTGTGTATCCTATTCCTTTAATAATTAGGAATAAGGAATTTTTACCACTCACTTGTTGAACACGATTTGCATGGACAATAATTTTTTTTTCCTTCTGATTAAAAGGACAACATCCCAAATTCAAGTAGGAGTATGATTATAGAAGCCCAATTCATATAGAACACTACTTTGTTGATTCTGATAACCGCCCTTTGGCATCTATAAATAGATGCTCGCTATTTGTTCTTGGGTATTAACAATCTTTGAGTTTTTTTTTTTTCCTCCAGACGTTTGACGTGCAGTCACCCATATATATATATATATATATATATATATATATATATTTTTTATTTTTTTTTTATTTTTTTTTCTCTTTCGTTCGGTCTTTTTTTTTTTGGTAGGTCAATGGAAGAATATTTCATGAGGGGTCAGCTTGCTAGAGAATGGCATTGTCTCCGATATCTTGAGACTGACAAGTCCGACTCTTTTATGTGACAAATTCATGTAAAGGTCAGCTTAAGGTGCAAAGGGACAAATTTTGTCCACCTTAAGGCATGAGAATTTAATGATCCTTCTAAGGATAAATCTGGGAAAAAGTCAGCTTAAGGTGTAAAAGGGACAAATTTTGTCCATCTTAAGGCATGAAAATTTATAGTTCCTTTTTAGGATAAATCCGTTAAAAGGCCAGCTTAAGGTGCAAAGGGACAAATTTTGTCCACCTTAAGGCATGAAAATTTAGATGGCATCAACTTGAACACTTGTAGGTTTTGACGACTTCAACTTGCAGACTTGACGGATTTGGAGATTTCAGCTCACAGACTTGATGAATTTGTAAACTCCAACTTGAAGACATGACAGATTTGAGACTTCAACTTACATACTTAGAAGATTAGATTACTTCAACTCGCATACTCAATTGAAGTTGAATAATTCAACTTACAGACATGACAAATTTGAGGATTTCAACTTACATACTTGGAGGACTCTAGGACTTCAAATTCTATTGAAGAAGCTTATCACTCGAGGACTTCAAATTCTATTGAAGAAGCTTATCTCCCATTGTAACAACCTAATATGTGAATTTTACTTTTTATGTGTTTTGACCATTTAGCCCTATCCCGTAGTTGTTACATGTTGATTTTAAGGTGTGGGGATGGTTGACATGGTTCCCGATGTATTCGGGAAAGTTTGACTCTTAGAGGCTTTAAAAGCCATTAGTTTGACCTTGGTCAACATTTTGTGTTTCGAATTCCGGGTGGCAATTTGGACAGTTTCATTAGATCCAAAATGTCGATTTTGGGTTAGTAGCATGGGTATTTCAGGGTTGGAGCCTTTATTTTGCTTTTCGACCATTCATTCTGAAAACTAGTTAAAATAAGCTTTTAAGGATTTCGGAAGCTATTTGTTCTAAACGATCTTTTTTCAAAATTCTGATGTTACCATTGAGTCCGAAATGTTGAAATTAGCCTAGTAGAATATCTAGTTTATTTCAGTGGGGTCCCGAGCGAAATTCCGAGGGTCCGATCGGGACTATTTTTCAAAAACTTCAACTGTTGGTTTGCAGTTTCTGGTGCAGCATCAGGGGTCCCATCGCGATCGCGTGTCCAGGTGTCGCGATCACAACCCTTGATCAAACAACTCATCACGATCGCGAGGTGGGGTACTACGATCGCGAAGAGTAAATCGATGGACCGGGTTGGGTTGACTCATCGCGATCGCGAGGCCCAACTACGCTACCGCGATGACCAACTTAATGGCCATTCAATGTTGAACTTTGCGATCGTGAGGTGGGATACGGGATCGCAAGGTACTATTCACAAAACAGTATAAAAACTCCATTTTCATTATTTTCTTCCAATTTTTGACTTGGAAGCTTCGGGAAAGGTCAAATTTCAGGGTTTTATTCATCTCTCGTGCTTGGGTAAGCTCCAAATCCTTATTCCCATTAATTTCCATTGTTTTTATCCTTAAAAAAATAGCTTCAAAAACCATGATTTCAAAATGGATTTTTGGGGTTTTTGCCGGTGAACTCTTACAATAGTTTTTCTTCGATTTAAGCCTCGTTTTTAACTCATTTTCACATGGATTTTCAACTCTAGACTCCTATGATCTTGGAGAACATATTTCTAAAAAAAATTCTGATTTTACCTTTTTTGTTTTTGAACTCATTTTTCGGACTAATTTTGGACCCAATTTAAATATAGCTAATATGAGTATCGTTAGCTTCCTTTTAAAGCGTAGATGATGTTTTTGATTGTTTTATCTCATGACGAGATTGTTCGAAGAGGAAAGGCTCCGCGTTGAGGGTTCTAGGCTTGGATTTCGGTATTTTGAGGTAGGTTATGACTTAACTTCCTTTAGAGTATATTGCTGGATTAGAGTTGATTTTGTGGGTATTATGTATTTCAGTGCATTTTGGGTATAATCTTTTTGAGTGGATATATTGTGAAATAGTGATGTATCGATTCTAGGTTCTGGATATGTAGACTAGGCTTGTGGTGTGACGATTGAAGGGATTGCGAGTAAAGGATAGTAGTTGGATAAAGGGAGTCTTTAGGGAGTTCTTTCCTTGTGATATCTTTGGTGATTAGCCTTTGCTTGCATGATTGTATTCGATGGTACGAGGACACCCCTTGGTTAGATTTAAAGGACTTCAGCTTATAAGGGATTCTTGCTTTAATTCAAAAAGAGTTTCGAATGGAAGAGAAACTTACTTGCAACAATTGTTACTTCTATAGCTAAGTGGCCTGATGGAATATTCATGCTCATGAGTTTTTATTAGATTATGTGGTATGGGTCCTGGATTATTGTGATAAAGAACTTTGATTTGGAAGTGAGTTAGGGGAAGTTAAAGAGCTTGTACATAAGGAAATTTTGGTATTTTCAGAATCTAGTTATGGGTTTGAGTTAGAATTCAAATTCCTAATAGTGTGTTTCATCAGTAGCTTATGCAGAGTCTAGCGGTGATTTCTTCCGAGTTTTGAGTTTTGATTTGGTCGTCCGTCGGTGAGATATAGTGATTGTGGCACTTCTTCTATGGGTTGATTTTTTCCCTGATATGATGGGTTGCTTATGTGTATGTGATCGGAGAGGTTTTGGTTCTACCAGATTTTTGGAACTTTGGATTGATTGATGTCACTCAGGTTTTGAGGTTGCATGGATTATTGTGATGAGTTGCTCGAGTATCCAGTGTCCTTTAGAGAATTTCATGTCTATGGTACATAGAGTATGATGATTCTCGGTTGCCTCAAGGGTTGGTCATAGGATATTACTATTTTGGATTATGTTTTATGTGTGTGGAGTGCGACTTTTGAGGTTTAATGTGTTTATGATACCGGTTCTTGGCTTAGTAGCTTTAGCCTGAGACTATGGTGCTATTTGAGTTGATAGTGATAGTATGGACCTTAGGTAGGTTAATTCGGTGTTTGGTGGGCAGTTATGTGGTTTTATGAGTTCCTTGGAATTTTATGGTTTTGGGGATGATTTTTGGTCTTATGATTGTAGCTAGTGTCTTGTGGTGCCTTGGTCAGGTTTAGGTTAGCCGGGTATGTTCAGAACTTCTATTGTGTTTGACTCAGTTTTTAGTATAAAGGAAGTTCGAAGATAGAGAAATTCAGTTTCATTTAGAGATTTTGGCCTCATATGCTAGTGTTGTGATTTGGTGAGTCTTTTTGTGATAGATTTCTAGTTCTACGGTGAGGCCAGTAGTTCTATAGTTGTGACTCTGCATTGGAGTGCTTGCTTAATGTGTCTCGAGGGTATTTTCTATCCTTTACCTATTTTGGCATGTTTCTTGCTTGTATGTTCGAGGACGAACGTGAATCTGAGTGGTGGATACTGTAATGACCTTCATATTAAAATTTAGGAATTTTTGTGTTTTGACCATTTTGCCCTTCCTCGTAGTTGCTTTGTCTCATTTATGAGTTGTGAGAATGATTGGCACGGTCCCTGATGCGTCCGAAAGTATTTTAAACGAGTTTGTGGTTTTGGATATCCTTAAAAGGATTAGTTTGACTTCGGTCAATGTTTTGTGATCCGAGCCTCAGATGAGGATTTTGACAGTTCCATTAGATCCGGAACATCAATTTTAGATTTGTAATTCGGTTAGTTCGGGTTTCGAGCCTTTATTTTGCATTTTGATCCTTCATTTGAAGACAAATTTAAATAAGCCTTTAGGGGTTCCGGGAGTTAATTTATTAAAAATGATTATTTTTCAAAAATACGACATTGTCATTGAGTTCGGAACGTTGAAATTAGCCTAGTAGCATAGTTGAGTTGTGTCTGGGAGGTCTCAGATGAGTTTTGAGTAGTTGTTCGGAGTTTGGAGTTTTACGTCGTTGGGTTTTAATAGTATCACCTTTAGTTAATGAGCTATTTTGTGCATGTGTATGGTACCATTGTATCCGTATCAAAATTTTGGAACCAACGCAAAATGAATCGACGAATTTCGTGTCCGTATGAGGGAGTTATGTCCTTTTTAGTAAAAAATTATTGCTGAAGCGTCTTTTGTCGCGACTTCTGGTCGCCACTAAGGGTATCAGATTTCTTATAAAAAGGACAATTTAGGGGATTTCGTATTTTGAACATTTTGGGAGCTAGGAAGCTCCGATTGAGGTAATTTTTGATAGGATTTTCCCTTCAATCATTGGGTATGTGTTTCTAACTTTATGTTTCTCATTTTACAAGATTACCCACTTTGTTTTACATGATTTTCATTGATAAAGTTGAGATTTGGAACCCCAAAAATATAGATAAAAAATTCTTGATTTGAAGGTTGATTTGGAATGGGTTTCCATTTATTTTTTAGATTTAAGGTCCTTGTATCATGGTTTGACGGATTTTGACAAAAAGTTTTCCAAAATTTCTCGTTTTAAACCTCGTTGATAATGGGTTTTTGGGGTTTTTGTCGGTAAAACTTAAAAATGATTTTTCTTCAATTTGGACCTTATTTTTACCTAATTTTTGTGTAGTTTTTCAACTGTAGACTCCTATTACCTTGGAGAATGTGTTTCTAAGATAAAATTCTAATTTTACCCCTTTTATGTTTTAACTCATTTTTTTAATCCGTTTTAGACCTAGAACATATATACTCGATATGGGTATCATTGGACTCCTTTTGTCTTGCAGATGTCATATTTGATTAGCTTGGACGTGTTTGGTGTTGATTCAAGGGATTCGAGCTTCAGGTTGAGGCTTTGGGTGATGTTTGAGCTTGCGAATCTTCTTTCAAGGCAAGTTGAGATGTACCTTGACTTTTTCCAAAGTGTTTATGTGTTGTATGCTTGTTTGCTTGTGTTTCTGTGAATCTTTTAGGATTGGAGGTACCGCTTAGATGATATGGCGAGCATCTCCGCGAGTACAAGAGTCTGTTGATGGATTGTAGTTAGATAATTGACTGCATGTCCGCGAGTACTGAAGTCTGTTGATGGACTGTAGTTAGATAATTGATTATCCTAGCTAGTCTTGCTTCTTATAAATATCCTTAGAATAAAAATGAAGATAGATACCTGGGTGATCTCGAATAATTGATAGTAGATGCTTAATATAGAGCTTGAATTTTATTTAGCTGTGATGATCGGGGCTTAGTGACCTTTAGAATATAATTAGGTTAATATTGCTAGTGATGGAATGATCGGGTTTTAGAAAATATTTAGAGTATGAATAGAATTGTAATAGTGGATGAGACTTATGGTATGGAATAAGCTAGGTTTGGGTAATTTCGTGATATATTTTTATTGGAATTTGTTATTTATTATAGTATGCCCGAGTGGGGGCTTATGTGTATATTATTATTGATTGGAGTATATATTGTGGTGATGCCCGAGTGAGGGCTTGAGTTGATAGTGTTGGCTATGATTGTGCATTTTATTGCCATATTTATTATGTGTCGCTGAGTAAGGGCTTGACTTGTAATCATAGACCATGATAGTGCATTAAATTACCATATTTGTTATTGTGCATTAAATTGCATTTATCATATTGATAATACTCGAATGAGGGACTTTAAATGATTTATTGATTGTCATGCATGACTATTTACGCCAGTGGTGCCCTACGATGGCTTACATCATGAAACATTGTCATATGGAGTTGATTCTGAGCTCACTTATACCTGTATTAAATTAATTCGTATCTTCATACTGGTTTGGTTGTAAGTATATATCGTCATATCATTCATACATGTCCATGAGATTGATACCACTAAGTGTTTCCCCATTTGAAAGAAAATGATGATTTTTATAAAACCCTTGGCCTAGATCATATGCCAACAAGGTTGATTGAGACATTTTGTGAGATATTGTGGTAACCTTGATTCGTGAACATTAGCCGGAGAGATGGATTGAGATTATAAAAAGTATATGAGTTGCGAACCCCATATGGGTCCTACTTTGGGAGTATTGAGGCTCGGTAGGTGTATAAAGAAAGTTATGCGATAACTTTCAAAACATTCATCATCATTCCATCATCATCATTGCATTGCATTACATCATTTGCATTACATTACCTTCCTTGGTATGGTTCAAAACTGTGTTAATATTTACTCTTGTACTGTATTATCGTGTTAGAACCTTGTTTGTGATATTGTATTTGAGCATTCATTTCAATTTATTACATTATCTTAAATCATCTTATACTGATTAAGAGTTAGAGATATTATGAGACTTGGGGTATGGCTATGGCTTAATTTGAGAGACTATTGCATCGCACCATTCGGTAGCATGTTATATATTTTTATATACACTCTCCCTATTTTTATCCCATATTATTGGTTGATTATAATTGATTAAGCCTGACATATCGTATTAGTGAGTCTTCTTCATAAATGACTTCCCTTAGTTATTGATCATGGAATGACTAGTGTTGACTCACCTAGATTAATGTGCCTACTCTGTAAATGGTTAATCTATTGACTGATATGGTTACCCTGATAGAATGAAATGCTATTTTTACTGGTTATAGAACCTTTGGGGAAACCTTGGGTAGTTGGGGTGGTGGTTCTCGCCATTGCTTTGGATTAGGATCGGTTATTGACGATGCTTGCTGAGTACACGTGGTTTCGTACTCACCCTTACTTTTCTTTTCTTTTTCTTATTTTCTATACCCCGTATAGGTATTGGTTAGAGTGGTAGATTATAGATCGCGCTTCTTCTGTATTGGCGTTGTGGAGATTGAGGTAGTGACTAACGAACCTTCAGGACTTCTCGGATCTCTCTACTTTTGTCTTATGCATTTATCACATTTAAGATACCTTAGATGATTACTTATACTCTTAATATGTATTAGAGGCTCGTATTAATGACAACCAAACCTGGGATGTATTTTTGAGAATTGTGTCTCGTATATATATTTGGGATTGTTCATATTTTCTTCGGCTTCTACTTTTGATTTCCTTAAATTTGTGTTCTTTGGGTTGGGTTAGGCTTACTTGTCTGGAGGGTGTGACAAGTGCCATCACGTGTCTATTTTGGGTCATAACACGAGGCTAAGGCTGCATCTCTTGATTTTGATGGTGTTTTAAGGATTAGTGGATGAGTTTCGAGAGTTGGTGGATAGGATAGATTGATCTTAGAGGAGGCTTATTGTTCTAGATATTCCACTCACCCATGTGCGGCTAAAATGTATCATGACCTAATGCAACATTATTGGTGGGTTGAAATAAAGAAGGATATTGTGGAGTTCGTGGCTAAGTGTTTGAATTGCCAATAGGTGAAGTATGAGCATCAGCGACTGGGTGGTACTATGCAGAGGATGCCCATTCCCGAATAGAAGTGGGACCAGATCACCATGGATTTCATATCTGGCCTACCCCTGACCTTGGGGAAGTTTGACTTTTTTTGGGTGATTGTGGATCGATTGACCAAATTAGCTCATTTCATTTCAGTGAAGGTGACTTACAATGCAGAGAAGTTGGACAAGATCTATATTAGAGAGATTGTTCGATTGCATGGTGTCCCTATTTCCATCGTATCCGATAGAGGTACTCTGTTTACCTCAGGTTTTTAGAGTACTATTTAGAGTGAGTTGGGTACTCAACTTGATTTGAGCACAACGTTCCATCCTCAGACCGACGGTCAATCCAAAAGGACTATTTAGGTATTGGAGGATATGCTCCAAGCATGCGTTATGGACTTTGGAGGTCATTGGGACCAATACTTGGCCCTAGCGAAGTTTACCTACAACAACAGTTATCATTCCAGCACTCAGATGGGGGCCTTTTGAGTCTTTGTATGGGCGGAGGTGTAGATCCCCTATTGGATGGTTTGACTTGTTCGAGGTGAGACCTTTGGGTACAGATTTGTTGACAGATTTGATGGATCGTGTGAGACTGATTTAGCAGAAGCTTTTGGTTGCCAAGAGTAGGCAGAAGATTTATGCCAACCGCTTAGCCCTTGATGTATCATACATGGTTGATGATCAAGTTTTGTTTAAATTTTTTTCCAAGGGTGTGATGAGGTTCGGGAAGAAAGAAAAGTTGAGTCCGATGTTCATTGGCCCTTTCGAGATTTTTGAGAAGTATTGCGATGTGGAGTATAGGCTAACTTTGCCTCTACATCTATCAACTGTTCATCCTCTATTTCACATCTCCATGTTGAAGATGTACCGTTCAGATGATGCTCAGGTGATTTGATGGGATTCAATTGTATTAGACCCTGATTTATCCTTTGAGGAGGATCCTATTGCTATCCTAGACAGGCAGACTAGGAAGTTGAGGTCTAAGAGTATGGATTCAGTGAAGGTCCAGTGGAGACATCACCATATTGAAGAGGCTACCTGGGAGGTTGAGTCTGACATGCGTCATAAATACCCCCAGCTTTTTACCGCTCCAGGTACCTTACTTGCTTTTAGTTCGAGGACGAACTAGTGATTTAGTGGTGTATAATGTAACAACTTGATATGTGAAATTTTACTTTTTATGTGTTTTGACCATTTTGACTTTTTCCATAGTTGTTACATATTAATTTGGAGGTGTGGGGATAGTTGGCATGATTCTCGATGCATTTGGGAGTGATTTGGGAGAGTTTGAGACTCTTAGAGCCTTTAAAAGCCATTAGTTTGACCTTGGTCAATATTTTGTGTTTCGAGCACCAGATAATGATTTGGACAGTTCCATTAGATGCGAAATGTTAATTTTGGGTTAGTATCGCTGGTAGTTCAGGCCCAGAGCCTTTATTTTGTATTTCGACCCTTCATTAGAAAAACTAGTTAAAATAAACTTTTAAGGGTCCCGAGGGATAATTTGTTGTAAATGACCTCTTTTTAAAATTCTGATGATGCCATTGAGTCAGAACATTGAAATTAGCCTAGTAGCATATCTGGTTTGTTTCAGTGGGGTCCCGAACAAAATTCTGAGGGTCCGATCGGGACTATTTTCCCAAAACTCCAACTTCTGGTTTGCAATTTCTAGTGAAGCATTAGGGGTCCCATAGCGATCGCATGGCCACGTGTCGTGATCGCGACCCTTAATCAAATAACTCATCCCGATCGTGAGGTGGGTTACTGCAATCGCAAAGAGTAAATCAATAGATTGGGTCGGATTGACTCATCGTGATTGCGATGACAAACTTAATGGCCGGTCAATGTTGACCTTTGCATCGTGAGATGGGGTCTGCGATCGCAAGTTACTATTCACAGAACAGTATAAAAGCTCCATTTTAACGATTTTCTTCCATTTTTGGACTTGAAAGCTTCAAAAAAGGTCGGATTTCAGGGTTTCTTCAACACTTGTGCTTGGGTAAGCTCCAAATCCTTATTCCCATTAATTTTCATCTATTTTATCCTTAAAATAGCTTCAAAAAACTTGATTTCAAAATGAATTTTTGGGGGTTTTGCCTATGAACTCTTAAAATGATTTTTCTTAGATTTGAGCCTCGTTTTAAACTCGTTTTCACATGGGTTTTCGACTGTAGACTCCTATGATCTTGGAAAATGTGTTTCTTAAGAAAATTTTTGATTTTACCCCTTTCATTTTTTAACTTATTTTTCGAACTGATTTTGATCCCAATTTAAATATAGTTAATGTGGATATTGTTAACTTCCTTTTGATGATCAAATGATATTTTTAATAGTTTTAGCTTGTGATGAGACAGTTCAAAGAGGAAAAGCTCTGCGTTGAGGGTTCTAGGCTTGGATTTTTACACTTCGAGTTAGGTTATCGCTTAACTTCCTTTAGACTGGGTTGAGTAGTTAATGAACTTGTAAAGCATGCTATGAGTTAGGGTGTTAGACTTGGAAATGATATTTTGAGATTATTATATTCTTATCATGTTGCCTGTATGAGAGCTTGTATGCATATTATTATTTTCTTGAGAGGTGGTAAATGACGTGATGCCCGTGCGGGGGCTTTATTTGATGATTCATGCCTTACTTGTGCATTATTTTCCATAGTTATTATATTGTCACCCGAGTGGGGCTTGACTAGATATTGTATGCCTTATTTTAGCATTTACTTGTATTTATCACATGATTGATACTTGAATAATGATTATAAATGAGTTTATTGATGTCTTACATGACTATTACCAGTGGTGCCCTATAATTTCTTATATCATGAATCATTGTCATATGGAGTATATTCTGAGCTCATTCGTACCTATATTGAATTGATTTTTATCTTCATACCTATTGGTTATGAGCATTATATCCTCATATCATCTATACATGTTCATGAGACTTGATACCATTAAGACATTATGATTTTAAAAGAAAAATGGAAATCCTTTTTGTAAAACCCTTAGCCGAGGTTATTGTCGAAAAGGTGGATGGTGAGATATTGGAAACCTAGGCCGAGGTCATTGTCGTTAAGGTTTGTTGAGATTTTGAAAGTATATGGGTTGCGAACCCCCCTAGGGTCCTATCCTGAAGCTCTGAGGCTTGGAAGGTGTATGCATAAGTCCCACTATTATTAGATCATTGCTTTGTATTTCATTGCATATTCTGTGTTTCCTTACTTATACCTTGATGTGTATTTAGATTTCTTATATCTTTCGTGTGTAGTTGCTCCTATTTGACCTTATATTATAGAACTGTTAGTGTAGACGGTATGAGCTACCGTTTGAGAAATTTTTTGTTTGCAGGTGACGTGCTCATATTATATTTTACTTGTGTTATTTTCTACTTTTCTCAGTCAGCCTATGATACCTATTGAGTATAAGTAGACCAGACTCACCCCTATTGTGCCCTTTCAGTGTAGATCCCAGTGTGAGTACTAGCCGCAATAACTAATTTTTATGGTAGCAGTTGACCTTCTAGAGTATCTGGTGAGCTCCCCGTTCGGAGCCTTATTCCAATCTTCATCTATCCTTATCATATCTTTATTAGCATGCAAAGACAGATTTTGTATTTTTAATTTTTAGACTATGTATTAGATGTTTTTCTACTTATGACACTATTTCTGGGGTTTATGTATTTTGTTCAGATTTTTCTATGTGTTATGTTATAGCCTGACTTGGTCCTATAAGTCTCATTTTATGGTTTTCTCTCTTATTGTTTGCTTTTTTATTTTCGGGTGGGTTTTGGCTTACTTACTAAGGCTAGTTCCGAGGTAAGTGCCATCTTGACCTTAACTTTTGGGTCATGACACCCATAGAGGTCTGCCCCCATCGAGCCATCAACATTCGGTAAAAGTCCAAACTTTGACAAAAGAGTATTTGTAGACCTAACTTTCATATGCTCGGTCAACATGTATTTTTCAACACTCATGCGACTAAAATTAGAATAAAACTTTTACCGCCTACATACCTAGATGAAGAGGGTCAAGTCATAACGTAGTTCTAAAGATTTAGCTCGAATTTGAAGAGCTTTATAACTTTATGATTTGGCTCAAATTTGAAGAGCTGTTCAACTTAAAGATTAACTTGAATTTGACAAACTTAACAACTTAAAAAATTAGCTCAACTTTGAGAAGAGTTGTGGCATACACTTAAGGCTTGTGCATTTAGGAGCATTTCAACTTGGAGATTTTAGCTCAAATTTGAAGAGCTTTGTGACATACAGTTTAGGATCATGTTTCAAGGAGCATTTCAACTTGGAGATTTTAGCTCAAATTTGAAAAGCTTCATAATTTGAAAATTTAGCTCGTAATTTGATGAGCTTTGTGACATGAAGATTTAGCTCAAATTTGAAGAGCTTCTAGATTTAAAAGTTTGACTCAGATTTGGAGAGCTTTACAACTTGAAGATTTAGCTCAAATTTGTAGTGCTTTACAACTTGGAGATTTAGCTCAAATTTTAAGAGCTTTCCGACTTGGAGAATTGGCTTAAATTTAAAGAGCTTCATGACATATAGTTTAGGCTCATACTTCTAAGGAGTTTTTTAACTTGCAGTTTAGGCTCATGCATTGAGGAGTGTTATAACTTGGAGTTTAGGCTCATGCGTTAAGGAGCAGCGATACATACATAGACTCTTCAAATTCATCTTTGGATGCAAACTTGACCCCACTATTAAGTTCTTCTATATCTTCATCTCTGCGAGGCTCACATATAGGCAGCCATTGATCTCCTCTTGCAACTTTGATTAGTTCTATATCATGTGCAGGGGTTGCCAACACTTCAAATGAATTAGCCTTTAATCCTGGCAAGATGTAGTGAAGATCCCAATTCATGCCTTGAATGCATATTTCAATATTAGAAGTGTCACTAAGGCGATCTTTATAGTTGAGGCTCAAGCTTCTCCAGTAATTGATAAAGTCAACAACTGGCTCATTTTCATATTGGCGAGCCTTTATAAGTTCAATCATACTAACAACACTTCTTGTGCTATAGAAACGATTGAGGAACTTATGCTCCAACTGCTCCCAACTATTTGTAGAACCAGGTTCGAGGTCTGTGTACTAATCAAAGATATTTTCTTTAATAGATCAAATAAACTGCTTGACGAGATAATCACCATAGGTCCCAACATCATTGCAAGTTTTGATAAAGTGTGCTACATATTGTTTGGGATTTCTTTTGCCATCAAATTATTAGAGCTTAGGAGGTTGATAGCCATTAGGCATCTTCAAGTTATCAATCCTTTGTGTATATGACTTTGCATATGTGAGAAAAGAATTAGATGAGGATTCAGATTTATCTTCAATAGCCTCTATGATGAAGTTCTTCAATTGGTCAATGGGAATTAAACCTTCAACGGAGACTTGGATCTTTTTGATTGTTGTTTTTTGCTTTATGAGCGATTCTTCTTCCACTTGATTTTCATGAAGTTCCATAGGTGCTTTACTTGATTCTCCCTCAGTCATGCTATCCATCTTATTAGTCAGTTTGAAAAATTTAGCATCTTGTTCTTGTACGCGCTTTGTCAAGCCTTCAATTGCTTCAGTCAAACTTGCAAGTTGTTCTTCTATAGTGGAAGCGTTAACCATCATTGATTGTATCACCATCATATCAGATGAAGAATGATGTGAATATCTATCTTAATAGATCTTGGACTGGGGAATAATTTGAGTGGATATTGGAGCACATTCAACGTCAAGACATCAACTTTTCTCATGAAGGGATTGTTGGACTTGCAATGGTATTTTTGTCGAAGATTAAGTTGAGCCAAAGTTTTTTTGATCACATCAGTAATATCATTTGCTTCTTCTAGCATGCGGGAAGAGGATATCACTCTTTTTGGAGAAGATAAATCAAAAACAGGAGTTGGCTTGAACGGTACTTGAAGCACTTATTGTCCTAGCTTTTTGATTTGGCTAATGATCTCCATGGCGACTTCCAATTCACTTTTAGAGTTTGGAGCCACAATATCCAATTTCGGGCCGGTCTTCATTTGACTCATTTTTATGTTCTTCAACTTTTAAAGAAGAGATGGGAGGTAGAGATTGTCCCACTAGGCGTGCCTTCCAGAATTTGTAGACAGTAAAATTTGAGTCGAGAAAATATTAATTGGGATAGAAAAATATTGCAATAATTGTATTGTTTGATTTCAAATATATGAGTGTTACAATCTCCATGAATCGAGAATCCTTTAATTTTTCTTTTTAACTATAAATTCAAGGACTTTCGACCTTGAGCTTGAATTTGGTGGACTTGATCTTGACTTGTATTAGAATTCAAGGGCTTTTGAGCTTTATTTTGAATTTGGTGGTTTTGATCTTGACTTGTACTTGAATCCAAGGGCTTTTGAGCTTGATCTTGAATCTTCGTCTTGTTCTTGAATTTTTGTATAAACTTGAATGCTTGAACTTGCAACTCGTAGAGAAATCTGTGGCATTTGATCCACGAGCTCCCTCTTGCTTTTTGTTAGAGTTCTGGTCCTCTTTTTAGAATTATGAGACCCCTATTTATAGTTGTAGGATGGAGGAGTTGTGATGAGGAAAGACTTTTTTCGGCCAATCAGATTTAAGTTATATGGTGATATTTGATTGGTCAGAACCTGTCAACTTGTGCACGTGGCGCGTTTTCATTGGTCTTTGATTTGGTTGAGTATGTTGCATCATTTTGCTACGTGGCATGATCCTATTGGCCCCTTCGCTTGACTTCGCATGCCTCGTCATTTGACACGTGACACCAAATTGAGCCTCTAGAATAAGATGACAACTTGGGCTTAGTAAAGTGGGTTCATTCTTTGTAGCCCAAATTAATGGACTAGCCCAATAAACTTTGGACTTCAATTAAATCTGTATTTATTGGATTTAGATAATTAAATCAATTATATTAATCCACGATACTTGTTCAGACAAATATACCTTGAATTTAATATAACTTAATTATTTTATGAATTTCAATTACAGGGAGTACAAACAAAAATGGTGAAAACTATTTAGGAACGAAACGAGTATTATAAAACATCTTATTAATTAATTATTAATTATCAATCCAACTCCAAAGTTAATTTACCAAAACCACAAAATGACATTTCATTAAATGATTACTTCTAATAATTATTTTAAACCGTGTGAATGTGAAGACTTATTCAATTAATTTTGCAGGCTATCAGTTTTATGATTTATGCCCCTTCAATAACTTAATCCATGTTCCAGCAACCATATAACTTCAATTATTCAAATCCGCATATTATTTTCAGTTTTCCAAGCATTTAATTAAATATTTTCAGTTTTCTAAGCATTCAATTAAATTGAATGATGCAATTTACATATAAAGAACTCAATGACAACATCTTCAGTTGCGACCAAAAAAAACCTCAGTTACAAATTGAATACCTAATGTCCTTATATATAAATCTATTGTGAATCAACTACCATTCCTTTACTTCTTGTCCTCTTTGTAGTTCTCCCTTTTTATATTTACTTTGCTTTAATATATATCTTTTTCTTGATTTGTGTTTGCTAACTACTAATTCTTTTTTATTTTTTTTATGTTTCAGATTTTACTTTACAATTGTGCACTCTTCACTTCTCAATTACATCATCAGGTACATAATAGATATGATGTTCACATCTCTTTTAAAAAAAGTTATTTTCATAAAACTATAATGTAAGGAAAACTGCGATATGTATGACATTTTTGAGTATTATAACAACATTAGACTTTAGATTCATACACAATTATTATTCATTTGAGAAATTGTTTGGATACTGTTTGAGTATTTGCACCCAGAATTTTAAAACAAGATATTTACACATTTAAACTATTTCTATAAAGTTCTTTGTTCGTGAGTAGGACCAAAAATTATAATCCTGAATGATCATTGATCACTTGTAACTAAACCTTAACTGTGTTTTCTTATCGAGTATCTTTTTAACCCAAAAAAAATGAATAGAGACCAATTATATTATATTTTTCAATATGATTTTTAAACAATTCAAATCAATATTCTCCTGTCAAATTCACATATGATAGGTTTCATAATGTTGAACCAAACAAAGAAACTTGTACGTGCAATTATGTTTTTATACACAGATTAAATTTTCTAATGTTTGTAATTATTAACTATTTCTATCACAAATAAATATTACTTTTTAAAGTGTACGCCAAGAAACTGACAATGATATACTATCCACCTTATAGAAGACACATGTTGATCAATTATTTTACATGACAAAATACGACATTTATTCGGCAACTACTTCTTGATATGTATGTGACTGTAAATAGGAGGAGACTATAGTTTCTTAAAGACAGATACAAACTTTAAGATGCAAAGATTTACAAATATAATCAATGTTACTTATGTTCACATATAAACTATGAGTTGTTGAAATATTAAATAACAAAGAATGTGTCACATTGAATATTTCATATATTAGAACTACGTAAGAAAAATGTTGTACCGATTCAATTGATTGTGTATAGCTACAAACAATTATACTTCCTTTCAAAATTTAGTTACTCATTACTTATATATTTTAATACCATCTATATCATTTATAAAATTTATACTAATGAACAGTAAATACACGTGCAATGCACATGTCCAGAGACTAGTTTGTATAAAAATGGAGAGCAAATGATCAATTTTAAAGAGTTTGTAACAATATTTTGACTATAAAAAAGTTTGAAACAATTTTTGAACCAAAAAAAAATTATAACAATTTTTAGAAAACCTTAATCCCTTACCCCTCTTATACATAATGATGTTTTATCGGTCTCTCTCATTCTTAATGCAACTAATTCTACTGCGGCTAAGATGATGGAAGTTCACAATAATGAAGAAAAGAATGATGACGATGATGATAATGATAATGATGGAACCCATTTTCAACACGAATATTCTTCATAAATTCTTCTGAATTGAATCAATGCAAGTTCATAAGGTTTTCTTTTCACCATCTTTCCTTTATTTGATAATAGATAAAATTTATGTCTGAATACTTGAATGAATTATATCTTGCAAATACTCTAGTTTTCTTAAAATATTCACACTTGAAAAACTTTTCAATTTTAGTTATTGTATCTGATTAAATAGAAATTAAGTCAACTGGTGTTAAATCTTTAAAATTAATTATTTAGTGGTTAATTTAATATTTAGAGGAGGGATATAATTCACATATAAACTATGAGTTGTTGAAATATTAAATAATAAAGAAAGTGTCACACTGAATATTTCAAATATTAGAACTACATAAAAAAAATGTTATACCGATTCAATTGATTGTGTATAGCTACAAACAATTATACTTCCTTTCAAAATTTAGTTACTCATTACTTATATATTTTAATATCATCTATATCATTTATAAAACTTATACTAATGAACAGGGAACACATGTGCAGAGACTAGTTTGTATAAAAACGGAGAGCATATAATCAAATTTTAAAGAGTTTGTAACAATTTTTGGACTAATAAAAAAGTTTGAAAGAATTTTTGTACCAAAAAAAAAAAAAAAGTTTATAACAACTTTTAGAAAACCCTAATCCCTTACCCCTCATATATATAATGATGTTTTATCGGCCTTTCTCATTCTTAATGCAACTAACCCTAATGCGTTTAAGATGATGGAAGTTCACAATAATGAAGAAAGAATGATGGCGATGATGATAATGATAATGATGGAGCCCATTTTTAACATAAATATTCTTCATAAATTCTTCCTAGTTGAATCAATGAAAGTTGATAAGATTTTTTTTTCACCATCTTTCCTTTATTTGATAATATATGAAATTTATGTGTGGATACTTGAATGAATTATCTCTTGCAAATACTCTAGTTTCCTTAAAATATTCACACTTGAAAAACTTTTCAATTATAGTGATTGTATCTGATTAAATAGAAATTAAGTCGACTGGTGTTAAATCTTTAAAGTTAATTATTTAATGGTTAATTCAATATTGAAAGGAGGGATATAATTCAGTATTTTCAGTTTGCAATCTGAAACAAAATCTCTGAGGAGTGGTTCATAATTGATTTATTCAATTCTTTTAATTATCATCTTAATTATTTATGACTTGACTTTTTTTATCCTTTTTTTGCAGGTTCTAACTAGGTAAAGAGAGAACATGTGCTCTCAAAGAGAGCATTAAAAGGCTTTATGATAGGCCTTATCTATGATTGGGTAAAATTTCAAATGAAACGCGACAAGACATGTTTAATTAATTTAAGGTATACAAAATTTATTTATTAGTTAGTAAAATTTTATATTAACTCATTTGGATGTTAGATTCTAACATTAGCCACTTGATTTGTAGATTTTGTGTATGTGGCTTTCGAAATAAAACTAAAAAAAATTCACGATCTATGAGAGGAAGGCTAGTTTCAGGATGTCAGATTGGTTTAGGGATGTTTGGAAGCATAAAAAGAAGCATGATTGGTCTTTACCTGATCCTTATGAGGGTCGTCGGGCATATTGGAGGACCCCAGAGTTTTTGACTGAGTCTGAACAAGCAAAGAAAGCTAGGAGGTTTGCAAAATGTGGCTCGTTGCACACTTAGGGTGCAAAGAGCTAAGGAATAATAACTAGGAAATTGGTAAGTAATATTATTAATTTTCTAATTTATATGTTTATATAAATTTGACTAAATTTTGTTGATTAAATTTGAATAAATTTTGTTTGTGGGTAAAAAATTGAGGCGCGGGTTAACTCAAGATGAGATCTTTCAAGCAATCCGTATAAAAAAGAAGAAGAATGAGTTGGATTTGAATAGGTGGGTTGAGCAAAAGGCTCAACAAGCCTATGTAAGTTTGAAAAAAATATATATAATATAATAATATAATTCTATATATTAAGTTTTATTTTAATTATACAAGCTGATTATCGACGACACTTGGCTGAGTGTAGGCAAACTTAGCAAGCCCTAGGCAACCAGATCTAGCTCCACCAAATATCGCTACTCAAATGTGGACTAACTATGCGGCGTGAGGAGACAAAAAGAGAGTTTAGGATTTAGGCTTGATGAATTATGTTCAATACATCCAGTCAGAACTAGAAGGTATTGAATATTCACGCCAGGCCTAGGCAATTGATGGTGTTCAAATAGCTGCTATGTCCCATCAGATCATACATCTTACACATACCTTCGTAATGACTCTCAAAGTGAAACTTAATTTTTTTTGTGTTTTGATCATTTTCCCCTTTTTCTTAGTTGCTTTATCTCATTTTTGAGTTGTAGAAATAGTTGGCACGGTTCCCAATGCTTTCGGGAATGATATGGGAGAGTTTGAGACTTTTAGAGGCTTTAAAAGGCATATAGTTGATTTCGGTCAACATTTCATGTCTTCAGTGCCGGATGGAGATTTGGACAGTTTCATTAGATCCAAAACGTTGATTTTGGGTTAGAAGCAAGGTTGGTTCGGGTTTGAAACTTTTATTTTACATTTCGATCCTCCATTCGGAAACTAGTTAAAATGGTCTATAAGGGGTCCTGGGGGTTAGTTTGTTATAAAAGACCTTTTTTATATAAATCCAATAATTCCATTGGATCTAAAACGTGTTTTATGATCAATTTACACTATTGGTTCATGTTCATAGGGTTCCGGATGAGTTTCGAGGGTCAAAAATAAATTTTTTAAATTGTTGGTACTGGTGTAGCCGCTAAAACGGCTGGTTGGCCGCTTAAGCGACCGTTGACCATTTGACCGACTGCTAAAGTGACCATTTGACTGCATTAGCGGTAGTTTGACCCTTTGACCAGGCCGCTTAAGCGAACAAAGTGTCACTTAAGCGACCATCGCTGAGTTAAAGACTAAATTGAACCCATTTCATATATTTGACATTTTGGGAGCTAGGAAGCTCTGATTTAGGCAATTCTCGATGCATTTTTCTCGTACATTACATTGTCTATGTGATTTTACCTTCACTTTTCCATTTTTCAAGAATACTCATTTCGTTTTTCACGATTTCTAACCAAAGTTGAGATTCAAAACTCCATTCCACCATTTTCAAATCTTCCAAGCTCGTTTTTGAGAGTTTTAAAGCGGGTTTTCAAGATTGGAACTTTGGGTGAGCTTCTTAACTAGTATTTCATTATTTCCCATTGACTAATTTATGTTTTCATTTTCAAATCCTTGATTTTAAACTTGGATTTTTGGGATTTTGCTGGTAAACCTTAAAAATAGTTTTTCTTCGATTTGGACCTCGTTTTCAATTCATTTTCGCATGACTTATATAATTATGGAGAACATTATTCTAAAATAAAATTCTAATTTTACCCTTGTATTTTTGAAAATAATTTAGGGATTTTGGACTTGGAATAAATATGGTCAATATGGGTATCATTGGATTCCTTTTGACTTCTAGATATCATATTTGATTAGATTGGTCATGTTTGGAGATGATCTAAGGGAGTAGAGCTTCCAGTTGATGCTTTGGACTGTGTTTTGGCTTACAGATCTTCTTTAAAGACAAGTTGAGATGTACCTTGACTTTCTCTGAAGTGTTTATGTGTTGTATGTTTGTTAACTTGTAATTTGTGAATCACTTAGGTTTGGGGGTTCCGCTTAGGTGAAATGGCGAGCATCTCCGTGGGTACCGGAGTCTTTTGATGGACTGTAGTTAGATAGTTTTCTTCCTTAGTTAGTATTACTACTTGTAAATATCCTTAGAGTAGAATGTAGATAGATAACTTAGTGATCTTGAATAATTGCTATTGGATGCCTGTTCTAGAGCTTGAATCTTGTTTAGTGGACTTTACTGTGATGATCATTGCTTAGTGACTTTTAGGGTATAATTATGTTATTATTGTTAGTGATGGAACAATCGAGTTTTAGAGAATACTTAGAGTATAAATGGACTTGTAATAGTGAATGAGACTTATCGTATGGAACAAGCTAAATTTGGATAGTCTCGCGATATATTATTATGGGGATTGCTGTTAATTTTATGTTGCCCGTATGGGGGCTTATGTGAACATTAATATTGACTTGAAAAATTATTTATTATCGTGTACCTGAGTGGGGGCTTATGTGCATATTATTACTGATTTTTTTGAGAGTATACACTGTGGTGATGCCTGAGTGGGGGCATGAGTGGATTTTACTGACTATTATTATGCATTTAATTACCAGATTTATTATTGTATCGCCGAGTAAGGGCTTGACTTGTTATCATAGACCATGATTGAGCATTAAGTTGCCATAATTATTATTGTGCATTAAATTGTCTTTATCATATTGATGATACACGAATGAGGAACTTTAAAAGATATTAGTGATGTCATGCATTACTATTTATGCTAGTGTTTCCTTACGATGGCTTACATCATGGAAAATTGCCATATGGAGTTGATTCTGAGCTCACGTATACTGGTATTGAATTGATTCATATCTTCATACTAATTTGGTTGTGAGTATTATATCCTCATATCATTTATACATATTCATGAGATTGATACCACTGAGATTTTTCCTATTCGAAAGAAAATAATATTCTTATAAAACCCTTGGCCAAGATCATTTGCCAGCAAGATTGATTGAGATATTTTATGAGATATTGTGGTAACCTTGATCCGTGAACATTAGCCGGAGAGGTGGATTGAGATTATGGAAAATATATGGGTTGCGAACCCCCATGGGTCTTACTTTGGGAACAACGAGGCTCGGTAGGTGTATATAGAAAGTTATGCAATAACTTTCAAATATTCATCATCATCACTATATAACATTGCATCATTTGCATTGCATTGACATTCCTTGGTATGGTTTGATATTGTGTTAGTATTTACTCTTGTATTGTATTATCGTGATAGAACCTTGTTTATCATATTGTGTTTGAGCATTCATTTCACTTCATTATATTATCTTATATCATCTTACATTGATTGGGAGGTTGAGATATTATGAGACGTGGGCTATAGCTATGGCTTGATTGGAGAGATAGTTGTGTAGCACCTTTTGATAGCATGAGATACACTCTTATATATGTACCCTCTCCCTATTTTTATCCCATATTAATGGTTGATTATGATTGATTAAGAATGATATATGTGTTAATGAGTCTCCTTCGTAGACAACTTCCCTTAATTGTTGATCAAAAGGATGACTAGTGTTGACTAATCTAGATTGAAGTGCCTACCCCATTTATAGTTAGTCTATTGACCTTTGTGTTGGGTTACCTTGATAGGATAAAGTGATGTATATACTGGTTATAGATTATTGGGAAACATTGGGTAGTTGGGGTGGTGATTCTTGCTATCACTTTAGATTAAGGTTGTTATCGATGATGTTTGCTGAGTACACGTGGTTTCGTACTCACCCTTGCTTTTATTTCCTCTTTCTTATTTTCTACATCTCGTGCAGGTATTTGATCGAGTAGCAGCTTGTAGATTATTTTCTTCTAGTATTAACGTTGTGGAGATCGAGGTAGTGGCTGGCAGACTCCAAGCTTACTCAGATCTCTCCTCTTTTTATCTTATGCTTTTCATCACATTTAAGATACTTTAGACGATTATTATTACTCTTAACCTATACTAGAGTCTTGTACTAGTGACAACCAGACCTGAGATGTATCTTTGAATCTTGTGTCTCGTATATATATATTTGGGATTACTTCTATTCTTCTGCTTTTGCTTTTGATTTCCTTATATTCGTGTCCATTGGGTTGGGTTAGGCTTACTTGTCTAAAGGGTGTGACAAGTACCATCACGTGCCTATTTTGGGTCGTGAAAATTAATATCAGAGCCCTAGGTTCATTGGTCTCATTAGTACAAGTCGAGTTTAGTAGAGTCTTGTGGATCGGTGCGGAGACGCCTGTTATCTATCTTTGAGAGGCTATATGACTTTAGGAGGAATCCATTTCTTCATTCTTTATCATGCATTTATAGCTTTGTATAACTCAGAATCTCTTATTCACTCTCTCATAGATGGTGAGCACAATTTCTTCTTTAGTTAGAGATCCAGAGCCCGTGCCTTCGATGTGCAATAGAAGTAGGGTTTGAGGAAGAGGTTAGGTTAGAGTTGCCTCTTCAAGTCCTAGGGTTGCTAGTAGTGGTAGGTCTAGTGAGTTAGAAGGGTTGAAACCAGTGCAGACACCACATGTGACCATACCTATGCTTGAGAAATGCTTGGTTTAAGTGTTGGGTTTCCTTCAGAGGGTGGCTCTTATTTTGGTTCAGCATGCTTATTCGAGGCTTTAGACTCCAGATACACATGTGACTATTATAGGTCCTCCTAGTGTTGATGAGATACTACCAGGAATTGCTCCACATTTGATAACTTTACCCTTCATTTCCTTGGAAGGATAGATTAGGTATGTAGAGTTCATAAGGATAGGTCCACCTCGTTTTGATGGAGATCCTAGGTTTGATGCTTACATGTTCTTGCTTGGTTGCCGTGAGAGGTTGCACAAGTTGGGTTTGGTGGATACTAATAGAGTAGACTTCACTTTCTTTCAGTTCTTTGGGCCAGCTAAACAGTGGTGGAGGACCTTTATAGAGGGTAGACCAGTTGGATCACCTCCTCTTTTACGGGATCAATTTGCTCGAGTGTTTTTAGGGGAGTTTGTTTGGAGATATGAGAGGCTTGTCGGATAGAGGGCTCAGGGATTTGATGATCATTGTGATATGCATGATGGAGGTTAGGATCTTCGTGGTTATGCTTGGAGAGGGTTAGATCAGGGTGGTCTTTTGGGTTCTTTAGGCCTAGTTTAGCAAGCTCCGACTTTTTTGGGTTGCTTCTTATGTAGGGATCTTAGACACTATAGGAGGGATTGCCCACAGATTAGACATAGAGATGCTTCATCAGTTGCTTCGAGAGATGACAGGTCTCAGTATTAGGTTCCATAAGATAGATAGGAGGCAGGAGTTTATGGTATAGTTGCCACAGGTATGATTTCAGTCTACCTTTGATCTATCTTGGTAGTATTTAACTGTGGTCCTTTATTCGGCTATGTGTTTATTTATTTGGCGTTAAGTCTTAATATGATTCGTAGAATTTTATTGGGTCTACGATATTGCTACCCCATAGATGGTTCCTTAGTAGTGGATCGGCTATGTAGATCCTGTGTTGTGACTCACTTAGAGTTTATTGTCGGATTAGAATTAATTTTTATGGGTATTGTGGATTTTGGTGCATTTTGGATTTAATCCTTTTGAATGGTTATGTTGTGGAATAGTGGTGGATCGATTGTAGTTTTGGCATTTCAGATTATAGTATGTCTAGCAGTACTTATCAGTGGAGACCTTGTGATAGCTTGGACTTGTGATGTGATTGGTTGTAATGGATTGTAAGTGAAGAAATTTAGTTGGATAATGGAAAATTTTCAAGTGTTCTTACCTTGTGATTTGTTACTCTCTTATTGATTAGTTTTGCTTGTGTGGAAAGACTTATGGGTATGGATGGTCAGATTTGAAGGACTTCAGCTTATATGGAATCCTTTCTTTGATTCGGAAAGAGTTTTGAATGGAAAGAAAAATTGGGTTGTAGAGTTGCTCCTTAGTAGCTAAGTGGATTGGAGGAATATTCTTACTTATAAGCTTTGATTAGATTATATGTTATTCAAACTTTGTGTTAAGGAATGTAGAATAAGAATTGAGCTGGTCTAAGTTGTACCTTATTAGTCCAAGACTCTTGTGTTAAAGAATATTGAATGGGAAGAGAGTTAAGAAAAAAGATAAGGATTCTTGTGCATAAGAAAATTTGTTATATTTAGAGTTTAGCCATGGGCTTGAGATAGAAATTTGAAGTCCTGATAGTGTGGTTCATCGGTAGATTATGCAGAGTTTAGTGGTATTTTCCAAAGTTTTGATTCGTGATTTGTGAATACGTCAGTGAGATATAGTGGTTGTTACACTTCTTCTATGGGTTGATTTTTCCTGTTACGATGGGTTACTTATGTGTGCGGGATCGAAAAGACTTCTAGTTCTACCAGGTTATTGAGGACTTCAGGTTATTTGATGGCTTTTGGATATTGAAGGCTGCACGTGTTATCGTGATAAGTTGTTTGAGTATTCAGTGTGATTTAGAGATTTCATGTCTATGGTATATAGAGTTTTATGATGATTCTTGGTTTCCCCAAGGGTTGAGCATAAGGATTGACTATAGTATAGTGTCTTGAGTGTGCTAAGTGTGACTTTTGAGGTTTTGTATGATTTTGATACCGAATTTTGGCCTTGTAGCTTTAGCCTGGAGCTATAGTGTTATTTGATTTGATAGTGATAGTATTGGCCTTAGATAGGTATATTCACTATTTTGGTGGGTAGTTATGTGATTTATGGAATCCTTGGCATTTGGGGGGTCTGAGGATGATTTTCAGTCTTGTGGTTGTAGCCAGTGTCTTGTGATGCCTTGGTCAGGTTTAGATTAGCCGGGAATGTTCGAAACTTCTATGGCGTTCGACTCAGTTTCTGGGATAGAAGAAGTTTGTTAATGAAGGAATTCAGTTTCATTTAGAATTTGGCCGTAGATGCTAGTGTTGTAACCTAGTGAGTCCCTGTGTGAAAGATTTTTGGTCCTATAGTGAGACCGATAGTTCTATAGTTGTGACTCCGCTTTGGAGTGCTTGCTTGGGGTTATCGAGGGTATTTTTCTATCCGTTGTCTGTTTTGATGCTATCCTTATTTTTACGTTCGAGGATGAACGTGAATCTTAGTAGTGATACTGTAATGACCCTCATAGTAAAATTTAGAAATCTATGTGTTTTGACCATTTTGCCCTTCCCTATAGTTGCTTTATCTCATTTATGAGTTGTGGGAATGGTTGGCACAATTCCCAATGCTTTCGAGAATTATTTAGGAGAGTTTGAGGCTTTTAGAGGCTTTAAAAGCCATATAGTTGACTTCGGTCAACATTTCATGTTTCAAGTGTCGGATGATGATTTGGACAGTTCTATGAGATCCGAAACATAGATTTTGCATAAGTAGCATGGTTTGTTCGGGTTTGCAACTTTTATTTTGCATTTTACCCTCCGTTCGAAACCAGCTAAAATAGCCTATAAGGGGTCCTGGGGGTTAAATTGTTATAAA
Organism: Capsicum rhomboideum; assembly: GCA_031232105.1. NCBI lineage: Eukaryota > Viridiplantae > Streptophyta > Magnoliopsida > Solanales > Solanaceae > Capsicum > Capsicum rhomboideum. The sequence continues at coordinate 100,989,382 of CP124719.1, read as the reverse complement.
AGACGTTTTTTTCATAAATCCGAGGATTCCATTGGATCCAAAACATGTTTTATGATCAATTTACACTATTGGTTCATGTTCATAGGGTTCCGGATGAGTTCCGAGGGTTAAAAATAAGTTTTTGAAATTGTTGGTGCTGGTGTAGTCGCTATAGCGGTTGGTTGACCGCTTAAGCGACCGTTGACCATTTGACCAACCGCTAAAGCGACCATTTGACTGCTTTAGCGGTAGTTTGACCCTTTGACCAGGCTGCTTTAGCGAACAAAGTGCCGCTTAAGCAATTAAAGCCTAAACCAAACCCATTTTGTCTTTTTGACATTTTAGAAGCTAGGAAGCTCCGATTTAGGCGATTCTTAATGTGCTTTTCTCATATAATCATTGTCTATGTGATTTTACCTTTAATTTTCCCATTTTCCAAGAATACCCATTTCATTTTTCACAATTTCTAACCAAAGTTGAGATTCAAAACCCCATTCCACCATTTTCAAATCTTCCAAGCTCGTTTTTTAGCGGGTTTTCAAGATTGAAACTTTGGGTGAGCTTCTAAACTAGTATTTAATTATTTTTCATTGACAAATTCATGTTTTCATCTTCAAATCCATGGTTTTAAATTTGGGTTTTTGGGGTTTTATCGGTAAAGCTTAAAAATGGATTTTCTTTGATTTGAACCTCATTTTCTAATGAGTTTTCAACTATAGACTCCTATTATTATGTAGAACATTATTCTAAAATAAAATCCTGGTTTTACCCTTGTGTTTTCAGAAATGATTTTCGAAGAGGATTTTGGACCCGGAATAAATATGATCAATATGGGTATCGTTGGACTCCTTTTGACTTATAGATGTCATATTTGATTAGATTGATCGGGTTTGGAGATGATTCAAGGGAGTAGAGCTTTCGGTTGATTCTTTGGACTATGTTTTGGCTTGCTGATCTTCTTTAAAGGCAAGTTGAGATGTACCTTGACTTTCTTTGAGGTGTTTATGTGTTGTATGTTTGTTTAATTATAATTTGTGAATCACTTAGGTTTGGGAGTCCTACTTAGGTTAAATGGAGAGCATCTACGGGGGTACCAGAGTCTTTTGGTAGACTGTAGTTGGATAGTTGCATTCCTTAGTTAGTATTACTACTTGTAAATATCCTTAGAGTAGAATGTAGATAGATAACTTAGTGATCTTGAATAATTACTATTGGATGCCTATTCTAGAACTTGAATCTTATTTAGTAGACTTTATTGTGATGATCGGGGCTTAGTGACTTTTAGGGGATAATTATGTTATTATTGTTAGTGATGGAACAATCGAGTTTTAGAGAATACTTAGAGTATAAATGAACTTGTAATAGTGGATGAGACTTATCGTATGGAACAAGCTAGGTTTGGATAGTCTCACTATATATTTTTGTTGGGATTGTTGTTAATTTTGTGTTGCCAGTGTCGGGGCTTATGTGAACATTAATATTGACTTGAGAAATTATTTATTATCGTATGCCCGAGTGGGGGCTTATGTGCATATTATTACTGATTTTTTTATAGTACACTGTGGTGATGCCTGAGTGGGGGCTTGAGTGAATATTGCTGGCTATGATTGAGCATTTAATTGTCATATTTATTATTGCGTCGCCGAGTAAGGGCTTGACTTGTTATCATAAACCATTATTTTGCATTAAGTTGCTATATTATTGTTGTGCATTAAACTGCCTTTATCATATTGATGATACTCGAATGAAGGACTTTAAAAGATATTATTAATGTCATGCATGACTATTTATACCAGTGGTGCCCTACGATGGGTTTCATCATGGAACATTGTCACATGGAGTTGATTCTGAGCTCACGTATACTTTTAGTGAATTGATTCATATCTTCATACTGATTAGGTCGTGAGCATTATATCCTTATATCATTCATACATGTTCATGAGATTGATACTACTGAGATTTTCCCCATTCGAAAGAAAATAATATTCTTATAAAACCCTTGGCCGGGATCATTTGCCGGCAAGATTGATTGAGACATTTTATGAGATATTGTGGTAATCTTGATCTGTGAACATTAGCCGAAGAGTGGATTGAGATTATGGAAAGTATATGGATTGAGAACCCCCCATGGGTCCTGCTTTAAGAGCAGCGAGGCTCGGTAGGTATATACAAAAAGTTATGCGATAAGTTTTAAATATTCATCATCATCACTACATTGAATTGCATCATTTGCATTGCATTGACATTCATTGGTATGGTTTGGTATTGTTTTAGAATTTACTCTTGTATTGTATTACCGTGATAGAACCTTGTTTATGATATTGTGTTTGAGCATTCATTTCACTTCATTACATTATCTTATATTATCTTATATTGATTGGGAGGTTGAGATATTATGAGATGTGGGGTATAACTGTGGCTTGATTGGAGAGATAGTTGTGTAGTACTTTTTGGTAGCATGAGATACACTCTTATATATATACTCTCTCCCTATTTTTATCCCATATTAATGGTTGATTATGATTGATTAAGCCTGATATATGTGTTAATGAGTCTCCTTTATAAATAACTTCCCTTAATTATTGATCATAAGGATGACTAGTGTTGACTCATCTAGATTGAAGTGCCTACCCCATTTATGGTTTGTCTATTGACTGTTGTGTTGGGTTACCCTGATAGGATAAAGTGATGTATATACTGGTTATAGATTATTAGGAAATCTTGGGTAGTTGGGGTGGTGGTTCTCGCCATCGCTTTGGATTAGGATCGGTTATCGATGATGCTTGCTGAGTACACGTCGTTTTGTACTCACCCTTGCTTTTCTTTCCATTTTCTTATTTTATGCACCCCGTGCAGGTATTGGAACGAGTAGCAGCTTGTAGATTATTTTCTTCTAGTATTGACGTTGCGGAGATTGAGATAGTGGCTGGCAGACTCCAAGCTTACCCGAATCTCTCCTTTTCTTATCTTATGTTTTCATATCATTTAAGATACTTTAGATGACTGTTATTACTCTTAACCTATACTAGAGGCTTGTACTAGTGACAACCAAACCTGGGATGTATCTTTGAGACTTGTTTCTTGTTTATATATTTGGGATTACTTCTATTCTTCCGCTTTCGCTTTTGATTTCCTTATATTCGTGTCCTTTGGATTAGGTTAGGCTTACTTATCTAGAGGGTTTGACAAGTGCCATCAAGTACCTATTTTGGGTCATGACAACCTTGGTAAACGCCAAAGTAAGACGAATTGCTGAAAATAAGAGTATGCCATTCAATACACTCAAGGAATAGGTGAATAGCCTGATCGAAAGTGGCGTACTTGGTGTGACCGGTTCCCCTCCCACCTTAGTCAATAAAGACTCGTCTAGTGTTAATGAGGATTTTGAATGCCGAGTGTACAAGAAGTAATTTTAAAGCCAGAGGTTAATCATACTCTGAAAACTTTACATAAGAAAGAGTTTGATTCTTTTGGGATGATTGTGGAATAGTTCACAGATAAGTCACCCTTACTGCCACTCTACAGAACCGTACGTGAGATTTGATGCTGCCCTTAGTTTTTAGGATTGTACGTTGTTGAATAACTATTTTAGTTTATATACATTTGTAGACTTTGTGAATCCTTTTGATGGATTTTTTCTATTGATAATTATTATGTTATTGATATTGTAGCTCAGTAAAACATGATTTGCAGCAATTAGTGTTGATTTGCAGCTGTTTATGAAATTTCTTTTCAATTGACAGGTGGATGCAGAAATTGCTGGTTTCTATATCTGATTTTTTTTGCAAAAAACTAACGGACAAAGTCGATTAGCCCATTGGTTTTCTGGCAAAATACAAAATGCAAAAAATTGTCTTTGTCTGTCAATTTGCTTTTCATAAATATTAAGAATAAATCGACGGACAATGTCATTTTTTTTAGTTTTTGCGTTTTTGAAAATTATTTTACAAAATAAAATTAAACAAAAAATCCAACACTGTTTTTTGATTTGTTTTTTTTCTGGTCGGGTGTAAAATAATAAAAATAACCTCATGGAATTAAATAAACTAACGGATGTCCCTCGATTATAACTGACCCAGTCCGTCGATTTACTGAATTTGATGTCACACACTTCTTAGATTATTGTTTCCCTCTAATAGTTCACATTTTTAACAAATTTAATTGATTTAAGGGTGCGCTTGACTATGAGATATGAAATTATGATATTAAATTATTTGAGATGAAGTTGAAGTTTTGTTTGGATATGCAATTTGGACTTTTTAAATTATATGTTTTCTCATAAATACGAAAACCCCACAAGTTGCGAAAAATATTAAAATTTCTCCAATTCTTATATCATGTTTTCAAATGAGCAAACTATAGTTCATAAACAAGATATCGTAATATGTTAAGACATTGCATTGATAAATTGCATATTTTCATGTTTCTATTATACATAATGTTTGCAGTTACAAACTTGCAAGTATTCATAATTTTATAAAGATCCACTAGTCAAGAATCATAGTAACTAATTATTCTTTAAATATATTTTTTTCACGTGGTACGTACAATCTCTTTAGGTCGAACATGAGTCTTTTATTACAAACTTTAAAATGATGAGATTTTTTCTGATAAAATATAAACTTATGGGTCAAATTTATATTTAAAAAAGTTAAAATCATGATTTGGAATCCCAAATCATGATTTTTTGAGAATTAGAGAATTTATCTCATGAATCACATATCCAAATGCTGATTTCATCTCATGAACGCCTACTTAGATTGTGAATGACAAGACTGTAGACATATAAATTTTATTGGGTTAAATTCGTACAAAATTTGGGTTTAATTCATGTTCATTTGGGTTGATTAATTAATTTAGACTTTACAAATTTATTAGTCCATATTATTAAATTTTAGACCAAGGTCCATTACACCTTCAAGTTCAAACCCATGCCACATGTCAAGGTGAATTGGCGTCCTTGTCAAATTCAGGACCAACAAGATGATTCCACGTGTTCAAATGATGTGGAAATCCCATTCAAAATTCAAGAATAAGTCAAAAGAAGTCAAGTGTCAAAATGACCTGTTTCGGTCAATCACAAGCCACCTGACCTACTCCCTACAACTATAAATAGGGGAGTAACATAACATTCTAAGGAAATTCTGCAAACACTTCTACAAGCATTGGAGCAACATCGGCATCGACTGTTAAGTTCTTCCAAGGAGAAATCAACAAAGTTCTTCCCGGAGATTTTTCCAAAGCGACAAAACACTTTCCATCATCCCCGATAATTAAAATACATCTCTAGAAGTCCAAATCATCCAGAAATTCGAGAAACACGCTGCTGAAGGTCCTCGGATCATTCATAAGTTTAGTAGAAAAGAATTAAGAGAGTTACGGAATTGTACTCACAAGATTCATCAATAAAAATTACTTTTTTTTAAAATTTATTTCTGGTTGCAGTTAATTTTAGATACTTTGAAAATTTGTTGCGAACAATTTTTTGCACACCCAGTGGGACCATTTGTTCTCTTCATCTCTTCCTCCTACAAATCAAAAACTACAAATTCAAGTATTGCAATGGACTTCAGGAAAACAAATGATGTTTCACGCAAAGGCTCTACTACTGCCACATCAACTGACCTCAGTCCTTTTGGGCCAATTACTAGACAAAAGTTCAAAACTAGTGGCTTGGATGGATCTGAATACTTCACCTCTTTAAAGATGGTGAAAAATAACAACTTTAATATGGCAGTTGTAACTGCGACCCCTACCCCTGGGGGCAACCTTGCATCCATGTTCTTTGCAAACTTTCACAAACCAACTCCAACTTTGGTGAACCCGAGGATTCAATGGATTCTTCAATTTTAATGAAGGTCAACGCCTTGATGGCTGACTCAACTGACATGGAAGAGAAGCTCGCAATGATGGAACAAACCATTGAAGCCTTAAAAAATTCTATTGATGATAAGAATCTTCATATTGCTCAACTTATGAATAAATTGGAGGCCTTCAAACCTGGGGAGTCGAGTCATATCCCCACTTTTCCTCCTGGGTTCACTACACAAAATAAGGACGGTGCGGAATCACTTGCTAATCCTAAAATTCAAAAAGGAGAAATAATCTTCTTTAGTTGAGGCTTTGTCTGTTCAACAGTTGTAAGACATGATAACTAACACCATCAGGACACAATATAGCTGAGCACCATAGAGTTCATTGTATTACTCCAAGCCTTACACAAGACGAATTGATTGTCTACCCATATCAACGAACTATCAACCACCAAAGTTGCAGCAATTTAATGGCAAGGGAAACCCAAGGCAACATATTGCCCACTTTGTCTAAACTTGTAGCAACGCTGGAAGACATGGCAACCTCTTGGTAAAATAGTTTGTTCGTTCACTAAAAGGGAATGCATTCGACTGGTATATCGACCTGGAACATGAGTTAATTGATAGTTTGGAGCAACTCAAGAAGAAATTTCTCAATCAATTTTACAGCACTTGATGAACTGTGAGTATGATAGAGTTGAATAGAACTAAGTGAAGGAAGGATGAACATGTGATGGATTACATCAATCGTTAGAGATCATTGAGTTTGGATTGCAAAGATCGCCTTTCTGAAATATCTCTTATGGAAGTGTTCATTCAAGGGATTCATGGGGGCCTTCTATACATACTACAAGGAATCAAACCGCGAACATTTGAAGAACTTGCTACTCGAACACATATCGTGGAGTTGGGCATTGCAAGTCATGGGAAGATATCTCCTTTTGCTTATCTTACAAAAGAAAAGAAGGAGTTTAAGAAACGTACGACCTCAAATATCCAGACTAAAGAATCTATGGCGGTGAAAGCAATTTTTGTGAAGGTCACAACCAAGCAAAAGATGAAGGAAGACGAAGCTCCAAGGCAATATCCAAAGGAGGAAAAATGTCATCCAACCTTGAAAGAGTTAAAAGAGAAGGCTTACCCATTTCCAGATTCAGACGTACCTATGATCCTTGATGAATTGTTAGCCAAGAAAATCATTGATCTTACTGAATCAAAGAGGCCAGAGGAAATCAATAAGGCCAACGATCCCAAATACTGCAAGTTTCGTCGTGTCATTGACCACTCGATAGGAAAGTGCTTTGTCTTGAAAGAGAGAATCATGATGCTAGTGAGAGAAGGAAAAATCATCATCGACATGGATGAAATAGTAGAAGCAAATCATATTAGTCTTGTACCCAAAAAAAAAGTGCTCAATATCGCGGTGTCACAACTCAAAAGTTGAGGTCGTGATGGTAACTACCGAGACCCAGCCTCGGTAGGTAAGCTAATTACCCAAAAAGGACAAAAATGCAAAAATAAAAATAAAATAAGATAAACGAGACTTCAAGAGTGAAGTCAGGTCAATAGAATACATAATAAAGTGGAAGACTGAAAGAAACTGCCATAAAACCCCCCAAAATCTGGTGTCATAAGTACAAGAGCATCTAAAATAAGATTGAAATTTGAAAGAAATACATATTATGTCTCTGAACAAAAATAAAGACAGGATGATGATACGAGGAAGTTCGAAATCAGCTCTGAACTCTAAAGTGTGCCAGTACCTCGAGTCAACCACCGAATTGCACGATCAGCTGTTGCATCTCGTACTCAAACTAGGATCTACATCGAAAAGGCACAGTAGGGGTGAGTATGATCCACTTGTACTCAGTAAGTATCATAGGCTGACTAAGTAAAGCAGAAAATAATACAAGTAAAAAAATACTATGAGCACGTCACCTGCAAATAGAAAAATTTCCAAATGGTAGCTCACATCGTCTCCACTAATAGTTCTAATATATATGGAAACGAGATAGAAATAGATACAAACGTATACAGAAACTAAAGGCACGTCAAGGAAACATAAAAGAACATGGAGGATACATATGCAAATGAAATGCTATGATGGTAAAATGAATAGCTGAAAGTCATCGCATGACTTTCTGTATACACCTACCGAGACTTAGTACTCCCAAAATAGGACCTATGGGGGGGTTCAAAACCCATATACTGTCTGAAACCTCAACTCACCTCTCCAGCCTGTGTTCACGGATCAAAGTTCCCATAAAATATCTTATTTTCTTTCAAAGAAAATGGTGTTTCTTAATGGTACCAATAACTCATGAATATGTATGTATGAAATGAGAATATAATGCTCACAATCAAATCAGTATGAAAATAACAACCCATTCAATACCTGTATAAGTGAGTCCAGAAATCAACTCAATATGTCAATAATTCATGATATCAGTTTTCGTTCGACACTATTGGAATATAATCTGAGAGGCTTTGCGACTACGGCTATTGTAGGCGGATTAAGGTAGAGGAGGTTAAGGGTGATATTCGTAGGATGCATAGAGGTAGAGCGACGGGGCCAGACGAGATTTCGGTGGATTTTTGGAAGTGCATGGGAGGGGTAGGGTTGGAGTGGTTGACTAGGTTGTTTAATACCATTTTTAGAACGACAAGGATGTCGGAAGCTTGGAGATGGAGTACGATGATTCCTTTGTATAAGAATAAAGGAGACATTAAAGACTGCAACAATTATAGGGGTATCAAGTTGTTGAGCCACACTATGAAGGTTTGGGAGAGGGTGGTAGAGTTGAGGTTACGTAAGATTGTGCCTATTTCTGAGAATCAGTTCTGATTTATGCCGGGACGCTCGACTACTGAGGCCATCCATCTCATAAGGGGACTAGTGGAACAATATAGGGAGAGGAAGAAGGACTTGCACATGGTGTTCATCGACCTGGAGAAGGCTTATGATAGAGTCCCCAGGGAGGTTTTATGGAGGTGCTTGGAGGCTAGAGGTGTTCCGATGGTGTATGCTAGGGCGATTAAGGATATGTATGACGGAGTTAAGACTCGGGTTAGGATGGTGGGAGGGGACTCTGAGCACTTTACTGTCTTGATGGGGTTGCATCAAGGATCGACTCTTAGCCCGTTTTTATTTGCTTTGGTGATGGATGTTTTAACTTTGAAAATTCAAGGTGAGGTGCCTTGGTGTATGCTTTTTGTGGATGATGTAGTTTTGGTTGATGAGACCCGCAATGGAGTTAATGATAAGTTAGAGGTGTGGAGGAATACCCTCGAGTCTAAGGGATTTAGGTTGAGTAGGTCCAAGACGGAATACTTAGAGTGTAAGTTCAGCGAGGCGGCGTATGAGGCTGAGGTGGTTATAAAGATTGATACTCAGGCCATCCGGAGGAGAGATAGTTTCAAGTATCTTGGGTCTACCATTCAGGGGAGTGGAGAGATTGATGAGGATGTCACTCACCGGATTGGGGTATGATGGTTGAAATGGAGGCTCGCGTCTGGAATCTTGTGTGATAAGAAGGTGCCGCCTAAACTCAAAGGCAAGTTCTACAGAGTACTGGTTAGACCGGCTATGTTATATGGAGCGGAGTGTTGGCCAGTCAAGAAAGCTCACATCCAAAAGATGAAGGTGACGGAGATGAGGATGTTAAGGTGGATGTGTGAGGGTACTAGGAAGGATAGAATTAAGAATGAGGTTATACGAGATAAAGTGGGAGTAGCGTCAGTGAAAGACAAGATGCGGGAAGTGAGGTTGAGATGGTTCGGGCATGTGTTGAGGAGGGGCACGGAGGCCCTAGTACGGAGGTGCGAGATGTTGGCTAGGGATGGATTCAGGCGAGGGAGGGGTAGACCGAAGAAGTATTGGAGGGAGGTGATTAGACATTATATGGAGTAGCTGCAGCTTACAGAAGACATGACCCTAGATAGGAAGGTGTGGAGGAGGCGGATTAGAGTAGAAGGTTAGTAGGGAAGGGGCGTCGGTGCTAGTAGATAGGAGAATTTTGTTGCATTAGTAGTGCTTGTAGCTAGAGTATTTGTATTACTTCATAGTGTGTTACTATTTGTTGGATTACTTGGTGGGTCCTGTTTATATTATTATTGAGTGTGATTTCATATTTCGTATCTCGTCACTTACTATTTCTTTTCTACACTATTGTTTCTTGAGCCGGAGGTCTTTCGGAAATAACCTCTCTATCTCACTTTTGAGGTAGTGGTATGGACTGCGTACACTTACCCCCCCAGACCCCACGTGGTGGGAATATACTGGGTATGTTGTTGTTGTTGTTGTTGTTACCATTGGAATATATATTCATGTAAGACATCATTAATATCATATCAACCCCTAACTCGGGCATTTCTATCATGATAAAGGCAAATAATGCTTAATAAAGCCTATAATATCTATTTTAGCCCCCTCACAAGCATCACAATAATAATAATGGCATTCAATGCACAGGTAGGGCCAATGATGTCAACTAAAGCCCCCACAAGGGCAACACGCAATATATAATATCTCAAGCCAACAATACTAAGTATATAAGTCCCTACACAGGCACACAACAATAATAATAATCTCGAATTATAGTTCCCAAGGTTATTTTCCCCAACCCATAGCATGCTTTCCTTATTCATTAACTACCCAGCCCAGTCTGAAGAAAGTTAAGCCATAATCTACCTCAAAATGTCAAAATCCAAGCCTAAAGAATTTAACATGGAGCCTTTCCCTTTTCAACTGGTCTCAGAATCAACTAAAACATTCAAATATAATATTAATTCGTTAAAAGGAAGCTAATGATACCCATATCGACTATATTTTAAGACAGGTCCAAAATGGTTCAAAAAATGAGTTCAAAATAAAAGGGTAAAAGTCAAATTTTATTTTAGAAACATTATCTCCAAGATTATAGGAGTCTACAGTCAAAAACCCAAGTGAAAACGAGTTTAAAATGAGGCTCAAGTCAAAGAAAAATCATTTTTAAGCTTTACCGACAAAGACCCTAAAAATCCATTTTGAAATCAAGATTAAAAGGTGTTTTCAAAGATATAATCAATAGGAATCAATGAAAACAAGATATTGGAGCTTACCCATGCTCGAATGGTGAGGAAAACCCTCAAAATCGCCTAATCCCGAAGCCTCAAGTCTTGTAAATGGATGAATGAAATAAAAAAGGAAAATTTTGGGTATATACTAGCGATGGACGCTTTAGCGGCTAAATGACAGCTAAAGCGGCGGGTGGTCTGTAAAGCAGCCTGGCCTTCATGGTTGGGCTTCGCTAAAATAGTCCACCGTCGCTAAAACAAAACCCGCTAAAGCGGTAATATGTTCGTTTTAGCGATTGGGGAAAAATCAACTAACTGCTAAAATAGTGCTATGCCGCTAAAATGGCTACCACTTAAGCAGTCTTTGGCCGCTAAAGCGACTGGACCAGATTCAGCTGCATTCAACTTTGCTAAGTTGCAAAGTTGCCGATTGACCCCTCGAGATTCATTTAGGATCTCGTGAACGCAAACAAACTAAGATACTAGGCTATTTTCGATGTTCTGGACTCAATGGTAATGTTGGCTTTTCAAAAAAAAAGTTCATTTTCAACAAATTAGCCCCTGGGACCCCTTTAAGGCAATTCCCACTAGTTTTCAAACGGAGAGTCAAAATACAAAATAAAGGTTTTGAACCCAAATCAACCCCATTACTAACCTAAATTTGACATTTCAGATCTAATGGAACTGTCTAAATTGTCATCCGGCACTCGAAACACAATATGTTGACCAAAGTCAAACTAATGGCTTTTCAAAGTCTCTAAGAGCCTTAAACTCTCCCAAATCCTTCCCAAAAGAATTAGGAACCTTGCCAACTATCTTCATACCCCAAAATCAACATGTAATAACTATGGCGAAGGGAAAAATAGTCAAATCACATAAAAAGGGAATTTTCACATATCAGATTGTTATACGCGGACTATGCCAAGCTCAATCTTCTTGCAATTTGGGAGTTTCAAGATGGTTGAAGTGGATTTTCCAAGGAAAACTCTTGAAGGCTGACTAGAAATAGACAACAACTCCAAAGATAATAATGACGGCAATTGGACCTTGGTTTCTCATTAGAAAAGAAGACATCAAGTAGTTCCAAAAATACGACTCCCTAAGCCAAGAGTAATGAGGAGTAACGTGGGACAACTACGACCATCAAAAAGTGTTATGTATGGTACTATTAAGAAGATTGACGGTTCCTGATCATAGAAGGTATGAAATCCTATTACATTGCATGAGTTCTTTCCAAAAAAATTCCTTGAAGATAGTCAAATTTATGCGACACGTGTAATTTCCAGCACAGAGGAAAATAAAGGAAAGAAAAAATGAGTGTTGTCCAACAATAGGACGAGAATATCATGCTAATAGAGAAGTCGTATCATGTTTTGCTATAATTTTCTTCATATATGATGATTTGTTGTTAGGGTCTAAAGTGCATAACAGACCTTTATTTGTCGTAGGAGCTATTCGAGAATAACATCTCAATTGCATGTTGATTAATGATGGTTCGGTAGCTAATATCATGCTAAAAATGGTGCTCAAAAGGCTTGAAATCTCCATTGATGAACTGTCCAAAAGCAACATAACGATCCAAGGCTTCAATCAAGGAGGACAACAAGCCATGGGAAAGATTCATGTAGGATTGTCCATTAGAAATATGAAGTAAAAAAATATTTTAATTCATGTTATAGATGCCAAAAAATCATACAACTTACTTCTTGGAGGCCTATGGATTCATGAAAATGGAGTGGTGTCATCTAATTTGCATCAATGCATAAAGTATATGAAGGATGGTGAAGTAGTCAAAATTAATGCGGATATCAATCCTTCACTAAGACACAGTCGTATTTTGTAGATGCAAAATTCTACTTGGATTATTGTGAATTAGATATGGAGAAACCAACACTATCCAACCCAACTAATGTTGTTTCAATAAAAGAATTGAAGGTTCAACAGGCTGCTGCTAAGATGTCTAAGGAGAGAACTGAAAAATCTTCACTAATCTTTCATCATCTGAAGGAGACATGCATACAAATATGGATAAATAGCATCTTATTTTTTGCTACATTCCATGTGAGCATCGAAGAGATGGACAACCTATGCTAGAAGTATGTACTCAACAAGTCCACCCTCCAAGGAAAGCAATGAGCCACAAAGCATTCCAAGAGTTGAAGGAGATTATGACTGTCCCATTTGTACAAGTCCCATCTATCATTCGTGAGTCTTCAGAAAGCAATACATTAGGTGATAAGATAAAAGGGCACTTGGATCAAAAGGCCTTCACAGTGCTTGAAAAATTAGGTTATAACTTTTCCAATCCGGCAAGGCTAGGCGAGCTCAAAGATGAAGTCACTGGTGAGAAGATGCATGGTCTTGCAGAGTCCCAAATAAAGTTAAGAAAGCAAGGGCATTATGTTACCACTCCTAAGTTTGGGCTGGGATTCAAATGACCGGAGATCTCTTCGAATTTCATCTAAGAAGGACAAGGAAACAACTTCATCACACTATACCTTGGTAGAAAAGACCAAGGAATTTGAGGATGAGAAAACACCACAACGGACTTCGTGTCTCTGTGTTTGAAAGATTGGGTTGCAAGGAAGAATAGAGAGCTTCTACACAAATGGAAGGAGATGCCAACACATAAAATTTTTTTGTGTTTCATCGCTTAGGAACCACATGAAAGCCATTATCAGGAAAGAGGTTGCTGGAGAATGAAAAGCAAAGATTTTGTGAAGGAATCGATGACAAAGACATTTATAGTATTTTCCCATCACGTATGAAGAGAAAAGTTATACTGTCAATCAACACAGATGGTTCGTTGAAAGTGAAAAGAAGCACCATTATTTTCACTAACCAGTTTTGTGGAGAAACAAAAAAGGGGTAAGAAGAAGCCATCACAACCTCTGAAGGAAGTCAAAAGGAAGATTCAAACTTTGTACAAGCATTCTATCACATAATAGTGGAAGAAGGTCTGCACCTCGATGATGTGGATGATTATGTTCAAAAGGCTCCCTCCAACTGGAGGATGGTATACAATCAACCATAGATGAACTCAAAGAACTTAATCTCGATACTTCGAAAGATCCACACCTAACCTTCCTTAGCGCCCTTCTTACACTGTAAGAAGAAAGGGAATACTTCAAGTTATTAGTTGAGAACAAAGATGTCTTTGCCTGGTTTTACAAAGAAATTCCAGGCCTTAGTCCTAGGGTAGTTATTCATCATTTGGGGATCCAAAAGGGAGCACATCCTATAAAGAATTCGCAACGAGTGTTTCGCCCTGAGTTGGTAACACAAATTGAAGTAGGTCAACAAGCTCATCGAAACCAAAATTATCCAAGAAGTGAAATACCCATCATGGATCTCAAACATTGTACCTATCAAGAAGAAAAATGGTCAAATACGTGTCTGCGTTAATTTTTGAGACTTGAACAAGGCATGTATGAAAGATGACTTCCTGATACCAATCATAGAGCTCATGATTGATGCGAAAACTGGACATAAAGCTATATCATTTATGGATGGGTCTTCCAGATATAATCAAATCAGAATGTCTCAAAAAGACAAATACTGCACTTCCTTTTAAACTCCAAAAGGGATATATTGTTACAAGGTGATGCCTTTTGGTCTTAAGAATACTGGTGCCACCTACCAACGTACAATGTAAAACATTTTTGATAACATGCTTCATAAGAGGGTGGAATGTTACGTCGATGACTTGGTGGTAAAGACAAAACATAGGGACAACCATCTTAAAGATCTTTGCATTATTTTTGAGAGGTTAAGGAAATTTGACTTGAAGATGAACCCACTCAAATGTGCATTTGCAGCTACTTTGGGATAGCTTCTTGGCTTTATTGTGCGTCACCGTGGAATTAAAGTTGATCCCATAAAGATTGATGCCATTTAGAAAATGTCTGAGTCAAAGAACTTGAGAGACCACCACAGCCTATAAGGAAATTTGGTATTCATTCGGAGGTTCATCACTTACTTGGCTGGACGATGTCAACGCTTCAGCCATCTAATGAAAAAATATGCCCCTTTCCACTGGGACCAATCATGTCGAAATGCTTTTGAAAGCATCAAAAAATACTTGTTGAATCCATCTGTATTTCGGGCACCAACTCCTGAGAGGCCATTGACACTCTACATTGCATCACAAGAGAAATCACTTGGGGTACTTCTTGCTCAAGAGAATGAAGCTAAGAAGGAACAAGCATTGTACTATCTTAGTCAAACCTTGATAGGAGTTGAGTTGAATTATACGCACATTAAGAAGATTTGCTTAGCTTTTCTTTATGTTATAAAGAAACTAAGGAATTATTTTGAAGCATACACCATTAAACTAATTTCTCAAGTTGATCCTGTGAAGTTTATAATGACTTGGACAGTTCTCTCAAGACGTCTAGCAAGATGGACTATATTGTTTAACCAATATGAGATCGTATACATGCCTCAAAAGGCTGTGAAGAGGAAAGCACTTGCCAATTTCCTCATCGATCACCCTCTTCCAGCAGAATGGAAGATTTCAGATGAGTTTCCTGATGAAGATGTATTATTTACTGAAGAACTGCCGACAAGGACAATGTTTTTTGATGGATTTGCACATCGAGATGGTGCAAGAGAAGGTGTCATATTGATATCACCAGAACGACTAATCTTTCCAATTTTATTTGTTTTGGGGGAAATATGTTCCAATAACGCTGCAGAGTACAAAGCTTTAATTGTTGGCCTTGAAATGACATCAGATATGAAGATTTTGCAATTGGATATCTATAGTGACTCTAAGTTGATCATCAATCAACTCTTAGGTTACGAGGTGAAGAAGGAAGATCTTTTTCCATTTCACCAATATGCTGCTTCTTTGCTTAAATGGTTTGATCAGGTGTTCTTAAACCACATCCCAAGATAAGAAAATGGCATGGTGATGCTCTGGCTAACTTAGCCACAACGATGGCACTCAGAGAGAATGAGTTAACAAAGGTGCATGTATGTTATCAATGGGTCATTCCTGGTTGTATTGATCTTCAAATCAATGAAAGTCACCATACATTTGTTCGAGTGGTTGAAGAAGAAGATTGGAGGAAACAACTGATTGAGTACCTCAAACATGGAATACTACCTGAGGATCCACAAAAAAGAGCATACATTAAGAGAACGGCACCATGATTCATCTTCTATGAGGGAATATTATTTTGTCGTTCTTACGAGGGACTATTCCTGAGGTGTCTTGACAAAGAAGAAGCTCAACACACGATGGATGAAGCACATTCTGGCACATGTGGAGCACACCAATTAGGGCCTAAACTTTATTTTCGCATCAAGAAGATGGGATACTATTGGCCAACAATGGTGATGGACTGTCTAGAGCATGCCAAAAGGTGTTAAGCTTGTCAATTCCATGCTAATTACATCCTTCAATCTCTAGAGCCTCTTCATCCAACTATAGCCTCATGACCTTTCGACGAGTGGGGACTTGATGTTATTGGACCTCTTCCAAAGTCATCAAAAGGGCAAATGTACATTTTGGTTGCTACTGATTATTTCTCGAGATGGGCTGAAGTTGTACCATTAAAAAAATAAAGAAGGAAAATATTGTTGATTTTATAAAGTCAAACATAATTTTTAGGTATGGCATACCAAGATACATAGTTACTAATAATGGAACAACCTTCAACAATAAGCTCATGAGGAGTTTGTGCGAGAAGTTCAGTTTTAAGAAGCATAAGTCTTCAATGTACAATGCAGCTGCCAATGGTCTTGCCGAAACTTTTAACAAGACACTTGATAACCTATTGAAAAAAGTTTCTGCAAAGAATAAAAGGGAATGGCATGAGAAGATTGGTGAAGCTTTGTGGGCATATCGTACAACCTTCAGAACTACTATGCAAGCGGCTCCGTATTCATTGGTGTATGGCATAGAAGCAGTCCATACATTGGAGTAACAAATTCTATCATTGCAAATAGCAATCCAAGAAGGACTTACAACTAAAAATAACGCTCAACTTCGTCTAGCGGAGTTGGAGGCATTGGACGAGAAAACATTAGAAGCACAACAAAGGTTGGAGTGTTATCAAGCTCGACTTGATAGAGCTTTTAATAAGAAGGTACGACCGATGATTTAAAGTAGGAGACTTCATCTTAGCTGTTCGAAGACCCATAATCCTTAACAGATGCATCGGTGAAAAATTTACATCAAAATAGGATGGGCCATATGTTGTGAAAGAAACATATTTAAGTGGCGCTTATAAAATTGTCGACCAAGATGATTTAAGAGTTGGTCCAATCAACGACAAGTTTATGAAGCGGTACTTCCCATGAAGGTCGCCTACGCTCCTTAAGAAACAAGCATAAACTACATGTTAATCATGTCCCGCAAGAGTATAAACTGTGTACGGCCCAATAAAAATAGTCTGTTAGGTTGAAAACCTCGAAAGAGTAGGCCTAAGCAAAATTAGGACACAAAAATATAATAAAAAAAAGTCCGCTAGGTTGAAAACCTTGAAAGAGGTGGCCTAGACAAAAGTTAGGACGAAAAAAAATAAATAAATTTAAAAAATAAAAAATAATAACCCATCTTCCTGAACTACGTTATGACTTGACCCTCTTCACGGGGTATGTAGGCAGCTTGGAGTATTTACTCTAAGTTCAGTCACATGAGTTGAAAAAAAAAAGAGTCCATGTCATTGCTTGATCATCTCAATAGCTCTTTGAAGCGGCATAGATAGCACGTGAATTAGATTTTAGTCCGCTGAATTTGCCACAAGCGCGCAAAAGAGAAGAGTCAAGCAAGGCAGAATCTGTGCTAACTCCAAAGGCATGTATGTACAAACCCGTAGAGGTTTTGACCATGAATTTTATGCATATTATAGTTCTTGGAGTCCTCTTTGCAACAAAAAAGTGGCTCATGATTCAATGGCTCCTACGTCGAGTTATAAATTTTCTATTAGTGCCGCCTAAAGCTGCGAAATAGATCATTAGATTTCAAACTGAGCGAACTTCAATGACATATTTGTACAAATCCATAAAGGTTTTTATCGTATTTTTACATAAATTGTGATTTTTGAAGTCCTCTTCGCAATGAAAAAAGCGGCACATGATTTAGAAATTCGTACATCGAGTTATGGACTTTCTATCACAAACGCTCAAACCTGAAAAAAGAAGTCAAGCAAGGCCGATCCAAGTTTGATGACATAGATGTACAAATATGTAAAGATTTTTATCATGATTTTTACATATATTATGGTTCTTGAAGTTTTCTTTGCATTGAAAAAAAATGGCTCGTGATTTAGAAATTCCTACATTGAGTTATAGATTTTCTATCACAGATGCTCAAAGCTGAAAAAAGAAGTCAAGTAAGGTCGACCTGAGCTGACTTTGGAGACATATCTATACAAATCTATCAAGGTTTTGATCGTGATTTTCCTATAGATTGAAGCTCCTAGAATCCTTTTTCCAACGAAAAAAGTGGCTCGTGATTCAGAGGATCCTACGTCGAGGACGTTGAGTTCCACCTTTATGAATCAAACAACTTGTGTTTTTTTGTAGCTCCTGCACCAGGGAATAAATATTTTTGTGGATGTGTGCCTAGTACTTGCTCACCGAAGTCGGAAAGGGCTACTCCTCATGTTAATCTCACAAAGCTGGATGGCACTACATACATACTCCTTTACAAGGATGGAATACGATTGTTCAAAGCCTCTTCATTTATGAGCCTCAAGGATGAGATACACCACATGATAGCTCGCCAAGAATGAAATGAAAACACTCAGAACTTCTTTATCACAAGACATAAGAATGACACTAAGTACTTCCTCGCTGAAGTTAGAAAGGGGAACTTCCAGTGTCGCCAAGGACAAAATTAGATCGCTCAAGTCTCTTTCTTGTTGAGCAGTAAGGAAGTAATACACCAAATGACTTAATGTCAATCATGTGGACCTTCTTGGTATGATATCGAGACCCATTTGCATATACCTGCAAAAAAAAGAAACGAAGATGGAGCACGTCCACTATGTGAACTAGATGAATTTCTCAATTCTATGAAGATCAATGCCAACTAAATGAAGCTTCAATAATCTGGCGGTAAGTGTTGGTACCAAAGGCACAACGCTTATAATTGGCAGGACAAACATTGGGAGAAGTGCAATAGTCTAGTCCAGTATGGCCGATATTAGTGTCGATAGCGCGAAGCTTTGGCTTGCAGACAAATTCGATCTTCAACAGTAACAATCTCCCTTGTCAGGCTTGCAGACCTGAAACTTCTCTTCTGGATATAATCCTACAATGATTCTGAAAATAATAAGAGCAGATCACAGTGAGCAGTTCAATATGTTCGGCAACTTCGGTGTTTTGACTACTAATGGTGCCAAAATAGTAGGAGACACCCTATAAACTTATTTGTCAAGATACAAGGAGTTTTCTACACCAAGGCTTGAAGGGATAGAAGCAAATTTTTATCCAAGTTTCTTGTTGCCAAGCCCTGAGAGGGGATGCACCACGTATTGCTCACCAGAACCTCAACCGGAAAGTGACACGTCAAATGATTCCTCGCCAACTTCAAAAAAATTTCTTGGCTAATATACACTGATTTAATCTTACACCTTTGGTATAGGTGTATTCCTTAAAGTCAAGTTTCTGTAGGATCAAACGGCTTGGGATTTGAACCCTCCAAGCCCAAGATACAGACGTTTTGGCAAGGGTACACAAAGCTGTGAAATAGGTATTCCAGGCGTGTAGTCAACTTACAAAAATTATTTTCATCAATCCGGAATGAATTTTGCTGCAATTTTCACACATACTGTAGTTCTTGGAGCTCTCCTTGCAAGAAACAAGAAACTCATGATTTCATTACTCCTACACATGAGTTATGGATTTTACACCATAGACGTGCAAACCTGAAAAAAGCGAGGCGGAATTTGAGCTAAGTTTGAAACATAATCTGTACAAATTCGGAGAGATTATGGTTGTGATTTCTAAAGGAATAAAAATTTCATGGTTTCGGCACTCCTAATCTGAGTTATGAATTTTCTTCAAATATGAAAAGTTGCGCGAGGCAAAATTCGAGCTGAGTCTTTTACATAAAAATCTATACAAATGCAAAGATCTTTTGGCCATGATTTTTATACATATTATAGTTTTGTGAATTTTCATTCCAACGACGCAAATGGCTCGTAATTTTGAGTTATGAATCTTGCCACAAAACTTCGATTTGAAAATAAATTACATAGCACAGAAAACGTCCAAATGTAAAAAAAAAAGGCATTTAACGGAAATGTGTCACTTTATTTATCCAAGAGGAATTGTCATTACATCATGATATTATTCGGAAAAAAAAAATAGAACAAGAAAAAAAAGAAAGAGAACATTCTTATGCAGAAACAACAAATTAAGGGAAAAGCTTATGGCTAAGGATCTGATGGCGACTTGTCTCAGTGTCTTCCTTTAGCTTAGATAGTTCTTTTGTTTTTGTTTCTGAAAGTGGTCTGATTTTCTCAAGGGCATGAATCTCGTCTTTGATGTTAGTGATACCCTCTTGATTTTTAGACAGTTTCTTTTGATGCTCCTCAATAAGTGTTATGGTCTTTTTCTTCTTATAAGTCTAGGCCTTTATCTCTTTTTCAGCTCTTGCAAGGACTTTTTGAAGCTCTCCCAGATGCTTGTCCACCTTGACTTTTTCCTAATTTGCAGTATGAAGGCATTGTTGCGCAACAGAAATCAACTCTTGATGAGAATCTCTAGTTATCTTCTGAGAACTAGAAAACTTTACAGCATCGTAATCTCCATGCTTCTTAAAAGAAATCTTCAAGAAGGACTTCTAAAGGAGAAAGGTCGATGATGTTGACCTCCCAATGTCCTTTAAGAATCAAGCAACACCTTTCTCCAACTCTTTGAGGCTCTTCGAGGACTCGATAGAAAATTGTGTAATACATTCACACAAGGTACGCCACATTCCAGAAACATAAGAAAATTTGAAGGTCGAAATAGCCTCGTGTCGTTCAAAATTTGAGGTAATCTACTGCAACGGTAGGACCAAATCCTTGGAGACATTTGAACGTCTGATTTGCTCCAGCCACCGTATCAGTAGTTAAGACGAGTTGGGAAAGTTCAACATTTTCTGAAGGAAGAAGCGTCAACTTTGTTGATGGACCCTCATTAGTAGCTTGAGCCTTGACGTCATCAAGCGAAAAATGAGGATTCTTCATTACATTGGAGGAATTCGGGCTTGTGACACAATCTTCAAACACATCATCACCAAATACATTACTGGAAACATCCACAAGACCCAACTAAAAAAAATAAATGGAGTTAATTTCGACTAAAGAAGTGAGTTGGTTGAGATATTAAAAGAAATAATTTTTACCTGATGTGACAATTCATCCAAGGGCATTGTTGAACCAGCGACACCATCTTTAAATATCGCGGTATCAATACTAATGGAATCTAAATCAGCGAACTCCCAACGTTGATTGCTTAAGTCCTTAGGCTTTTTCTTCAAGCGCTTCCAGTGTTGTTCTTGGCTAGCATTGATTTCATTTGATCTAGAGGTTGCACTAGTAATGGTAGCCCCATTGAGTGAAATAGGTGATTTGGATGCATCGCTTTTGCAAAATGGCACAATGCCTAATGACTTTTCAACGCCTTTGTCCGACGGACCGGAAGATTTCTTCCTTTTTTGAACAATGTCGATCGCCTCAGAAGTGGTGATAGTTGCTGCCTTGGGGGCGAATGAAGGACTCTTAACTCCTTTATCCAAGTGTGTATCCTTGCCATTAAAATTTTTAGACTTGGAAATGATTTTGATAGATTGCGGAGGATTACTCGGCCTCACCTTGGACTTAGAAGAGTGAGAAAGCTTTCCTTGACCATCTAGCTGAAGTTGGTCTCCTTTGGTTGATGAGGGAGCATTATCCTTCTTCGGACTTATTAAAATAATGTGGGTACTTCGGCTCAACATACTTTGTAGATAGGTTGGCCACCAATCTGAGTACTCATGAGTCATTAAAGGTCCATTGTCTGATTGGCGTATTGGTATGTTAAGCTTTGACAAGCTTCCAAGATGAACACAAGAATCCCAGAGCTGCACCAAAGCTAGCAGCAAACCATCATAATGGTGCTCTATTAGAACACCGGGAATGTCTTGACACAATCCAAATTATCGACTAAATCGATGAGGACTATAAAGTTCCACAATCAGATCATCATCATGCCTCAAAGTGAAGAAACTTGAACGAAGACCTATGAAGAAATCACTCCAAGAATTGGACAGTTTGCCACTATCGTCAATTACAGCTCTTTTCCTTGTAGCAAGGCCAAATAAGAAAGCTTTTGTACATTAACTTGTTGAAATAACTTGCGAGCATCAACAAGGTCAAATTGTTTTGCCATCTTTTCTCCCGAAATCAACCACATTTGCACCCCTCATTGCGGACCGTTGATGCGGTAATAAGTTTCAAAATACTCACCTATCCATCCATAAACATAATGGATGGAAAGGAGTACATTGCAGGAACCCAAGTTGTAAGAAGTCGAGATCTCCCTAAGGCCGCGATAGATGCTTGCAAGAACCGAAACAGCCGAATAAATTTATTCTCCATGAGCCATCAAGCTTGCAGCTTTAAAGACGCTAACACGAACACAACCAGCCTTCTTGTTGGGAAGCACAAATTTAAAAAGCCAACATGCAAGGAAAGCTGCCAAATAAGTTTCATCCCTGAGTGATTCTTCAACGTCTAGCTCGACAAAAGGGCATTCTCCTTTTCGGTTCGTGGTAAAAAATTCATATCAATATTCCCTAAAGGATCATGATTCATCCTTGGCTTCATCCGGTTCTTAGATGACTTTTGTGAAGGCTCAGCATATAATGTTTTGGCAAGTTCCACTTTATTTTTGTAATGGCCCTTATAGTGCTTTTTTGAAATTTCTGCATTTTAACCATTTTGCCCTACCCCATTGTTGCTTTATCTCATTTATAAATTATGGAAATGGTTTGCACGATCCCTAATGTGTTCGGGACTGTTTATATGAGTTTGTGGTTTTGAACATCCTTTAAAGGGGTTAGTTTGACTTCACTCAATATTTTGTGATCTGAGCATTGGATGGTGATTCTGACAGATCCATTAGATCAAAAATATTGATTTTGGTTTTGTAGTGTAGTTAGTTTGGGCCCCAAGACTCTATATTGTGTTTTGACCTCCTAGACAAGAATCTAGTTAAATTTAGCTTAAAGGGGTCTCAGGGTTAATTTATTGTAAACAACGTCTTTTAGTAAATCTAATGACTCTATTTGATCCAGAACCTTGGTTGGCCTGGTCTGCACCCCCAGCATGGCCACCACGCCCACCTTGTGGATGACCCCTACCATTTTCTCCACCACTACGACCTGTAAAAACTAGAGCAGTAGAAGTTGGTTGTTACATCAACTGAACAACAGACAAGAAGTTAGGGCAATACCTTCTGACATTTCCCAAACCCCCGCACTCAAAGCATTTAGTTCCCAAAGTAGGCCTCTGAACTGAGGTGGAAGAAGGTGTGTAGTTTTTGGCTTGGAAAGGATGATAACTGACCCCAAATGGGCCCCCTGTAGATATTGGCACAGTTGAATAGTAGGGCTTAGAAGAACCACGCCCCTTTGAGAAAGTACCACTAAATTGGCCTGTGGTTCGAGCCTTTTTCTCTTTTGGCTTTACCTCTTCCTATTTCTCAAGTGCTTCAGCCTTCTTGGAAAATTCAACAATATCCTAAAAAATAATTACCAATCACTGCCACAGATAAGGTAACCAACTGAATCCCTAAATTCAGACCCTTCATAAAATACCTAATCTGTTCCTCCTCTGAGGTAATCAATTATAGTGCATAGCAGGACAATGTAGGAAACTTGGCCTCATAGGCTGCCACAAACATCTTACCCTGCATGATAAGTGCGGAGAACATATTTCTCAAGGAATACATTCTGAAATTGAGCCCAAGTAAGTGGAGGTAAGGCAGCCCTACACTTCACAAATGACCTCCACCATTGCATGGCTTCATTCTGCAGCTGAAAGGAAACAAATTCCACCCCATACAGTTCAAAAATATCCATTTTATGCAGACATTCATGACGATCTATTAAGAACTCAAAAGCATCCTCAGACTTTGTACCTTGGAATATCAGGGGCTTCATCTTCATACGCTGACAAGACAGCCCATGCTCTTCTTCAGTAATTAGCAATCCAAGTACCTGTTAGGGATACACCTCTGTTTCAGAGTCTGCATCCATCCTGGGTGCTACAGCAGCGGCATATTGCAAGGCTATGGATGGATCAGTCAGAATCACTGAAGTGTAGCTAGTGCTAGCAAAGCTAACCAATAATCCCAACAATTGTTGAATCACCTCTGCAGAAAAAGGCACCTTAACTGTACCATTTGGTGCTGGCATGACATTCTTTGGAGCCATCATCTCTTCGTCCTCAACTACCTCCTCTTTATCCTGACTATGGCCTGGAGTATCCTATCATCTCGGAGGTGATAGTGATCTCGGCCTTGACAGTATCTCGGTTGCCTGTGCTCCACCTCTAATGGGTGTTTCTCCCCGTCCTCTCCTTCTTGCTCTGCCTCTAACCAGTGGCCTGCCCTGAGCGGTGGCCCCAGCAGTCGGTACAGGTGCTGCTGCAGGTATTGTCGCAGGTGCTGCTAGTGCTGCTCTGGAGGAACTAGTATTCACCATCTGTAAATAAGAGTGAAAGCAGTAGATACTGATTTGGATCGCCAGATACTAATTGGAATCAAGTTATAGCATGAAGGAAAGAAAGAAAAGGAATTCATTCCTAAAGTCCCATAGCCTCCCAAAGAAAAGTACAGACATCTCGGTACCATTCCACAGGACTCTACTAGACTTTTTCTTATACGATGAGATTTACAAACCCAGTGCTCAGATACCATCTCTGTCACGACCCAAACAATCATGATTGGCACCCGCCCTAACCAATGGCAGGAGAACCACGCTAAGCTCACCTTTACTCACTTAAGTTTTATTCTCACGTTCATGGTAATATTAATTCATGCTTTTAAACAAGTACTAAAATGGTCTCATTCAACAACTAATAATCATCCTATGACATTATCATCCATAAAATGAATAGAGTGCGAAAACCTCTACTTATTACTATCCCCGGGACCTGAAGTCACCGTACAAGAACATCTAAAAAAACTAAGTCTGAAAAAAATAAAATATCCAAAAACCTAAATAACAGGAAATTATCTCAGTCCCAAAACAAAGGACTATAACACCAATAGGAAGATTCGGAGGTTGCCCGATCATGGTGCTCATTCTCAAAATCAAGTCTGAATCACTATATAGAGCCGAGGTCTCGTGTCAACTGCTGGAAGATGTTCTACACTCAACAAAAGAAGAGTATAGGTAGCATCAGTACATCAACAAGTACTAGTAAGCATCATAGGCCAACTAACTTAACAATGCACAAGTAAGCAAGTCAAACAAATATAAAAGTGATCATAACAACACTCATAACCAATGATATCAAACAACTAAACACACCATGTATCTTCATATAATAAAAATCACGAGTTCACTTTCATAGGCTTTCACACTTAGTTATGTTCATCAACAACTCATCATCGTATATAATCATCATAAAAACACTCAATACATATGAATGAGTGCATGCACACAAGATGTGAGCATAACCTCTTACTTTTCTCATCCTCATCATCAACATCATAACGTACCGACGTAGTATCTGACCCGTCATCATAATATATCACATCTTACCGATATGGTACTCGACTCATATAACAATATGTCATATTCGTACTGGCGTGGTACCCGATCCATTAGTTCAATATATCATTACAATGCAAATAAAATGCAATGCAGTCATTAAATCACGAGTGATGCTAGAAGGCAATCATAGATGCCTAAATCACAAACAAGCATAAAGCCAAGAAAGTCTAAGTGCTACAACAAAACTATAGCCTACCTCAACTTCTTTGCTCAAAGTCGCCTTTAAGCCATATTTTTTCCCTTTTGATCTCGTTCTTGATCTATAACAACAAGAATATATATTTATTTCAATAATTCATCCCTCTTTAACTATCAGGGATTAAAACCCACTGATTTTAGCCATATATTCACCCTATTTCATCATTTTAGGGTTTTTCTATATCTTAAACCTCATGGATTTTACTTGAATTAGCACAAACAACTGTGATTCTAGTCCTATTTGTCTATTCTAATACCCTAGAATTATTACATACTGAATTTATAAACAATCCCGTCATTTCTCATCGATTTCCACAAACTAGGGTTAAACCCCAAAATCCACCATTAATTCATTTTCCAGTAATTTTATAAGGTTAAATGAAGTAAATTCAAGTCTAAAATGTAATTACTTACCTCTAAAGATTAAAAAAAAACTCCACAAACCCTCTAAAAATTACCTTCCTCGGAGCCTTATTGCGTTTTTTTAAAAGTGGGGAATGAAAATGTTTTCTGGTTTTTTAAACTATAATTTTACAATGCATTACCACTTTAGTGGATAAATTACCACTATGGCGAATAAATTACCGATGTAGCAATTCGCGTCCTTTTTACGAAGGTCATCATTGCGGTTCTTGTCACCATTATAGTGGTATTACTGCGGCGGTTACTTATTCTAATGAAGCAGCCTGAGGTAGAAAATCAGGAATTCTCTTCAATTTTTCTCACTTTACAACATATACCATAAATCAAAACATCACAAACTAACCCCTGCACGATAAACGCTATAACCGGAGTTTTAAAACTCTGTTTGAGGTGCTGGAAGTTGATACAGCCTCCTATACTCGTTGGCTATCAAACTATGACATCAAACCCTACTATTATCAATCAAATTAATACTACATTTCATTTGATAACCATATCCTCAAAAATAAGCCAAAACTAGACTAGCCCTGAATTCCACAAAATTTCACTAAGAAGAGTCTAAGTGCAATTTCTTCCTCATATTTTAGCATAATGACATTTTGGGTCGTTACATAGATTCTAATTTACCACTCATTCATCCACAAATGAAAACTGGCACAAAAAAATATAATAACTGGAATAGAATATACCTGAGTCAATGAACAAGTGTGGATAGCGCTTACGTGTATCCACTTCTATCTCTCATGTAGCCTCCTCAATAGTATGGTTCCTCCACTGAATCTTAATACAAGGAATAACTCGTGTCCTCAACTTTATCACATTTTTAGCTAGAATAGCAATCGGTTCTTCTTCATAGGATAGTTCCTTATCAAACAGCTTTGGGTCCCAACGAATAATATAGTCACCATCTTCATGGTACTTTTTTAACGTTGACACATGGAATACAGGGTGAACCCCGGACATACTAGAGGGTAAGTCTAGTCTGTATGCTACTGACCCTACTTCCTTTAACACTTTAAAAGGTCCAATGTACCTTGGGATTTACTTGCCCTTTTTGTCGAATTGCATTACACCCTTCATAGGTAACACCTTCAAAAGTACCATCTCCTCCTTCTCAAATTTCATATCTCTGACCTTTTTGTCTGCGTATTCCTTCTGTCGGCTTTGAGTTGCTATGAGCTTATATTTTATGAATCTCACTTTTCTATAGATTCCTTGAGCATGTCAGTGCCCTAAGGCCTTACCTCAAATGCATCAAACCCCCCAATTGGGGGCCTACATCTTCTACCAAATAAGACCCCAAAAGAAGCCATGTCGATACTAGAGTGGTAGTTATTATTGTAGGAAAATTCACAAAATGGTAAGTATTGGTCCCACTGACCCCCAAAGTCCATAACACAAGCCTAGAGCACATCCTCAAGCACTTGGATAGTCTGCTCAGATTGACCATCGATTTACGGGTGGAAAGCTATGCTCGGGTTCAATCTAGAACCCAACTCGTACTGGAATCTCTCCCAAAAATTGGAAGTGAACTGAGTACCCATGTTTGACATAATTGACACTAGTACCCCGTGTAGCCTTACAATTTCCTTCAACTAAATCTTGACCATCTACCACATTATAATCAACTCTTACCAGAATGAAATGAGCCAACTTAGTCAACTAGTCAACAATAACCCGAATGGAGTCGTATTTCCTCACGGTTTTTGGAAAACCAACCATAAAATCCATTATTATTTGTTCCCACTTTCATTTCGGCATAGGCATCCGCTAAAAAGCACCACTGGGCTTCCAATGTTCGTATTTGACTTGATGGCAATTTTGACACTTAACCATAAAATCTATATTTTCATGCTTCATCCTTCGCCACCAATAGTATTGCCTTAAGTCTTTATACATCTTGTTGGTACTCGGATGTATGGAGTACTTGGAATTATGAGCCTCTTCCAGAATCGTTGGAATCAAGTTACCTACCCGAGGTACACACAACCGACCTCGGATTCTCAAGGTCCCCTTGTCATCAAGAATGGCCTCCTTCGCCTCCCCCTGTAACACTTTTTCTCTGAGGTTGTTCAATTTCATATCTTCAAACAGTCTACTTTTAATTTGATCATAGAATGCGGACCTAGCCTCCACATATGCCAATATTTTTCCTTTGCTAGTTTCCTATAATATCAGAAAACTGTTAGCTAAAGACCATACCTCTCTCACCAATGGGTGCCTAGACACCTCCAGTATTGCTAAGCTCCCTATGCTCACTAGTTCCCGACTTAGTGCATCCGCTACCGCATTGGCCTTACTTGGGTGATATAGAATTGAGACGTCATAGTCTTGAATCAACTCCACCCATCTCCTCTATCTCAAATTCAAATTCCTCTAAGTGAACATGTGTTGTAAGCTGAACTGGTCTGTGAACATCTCACACTTCACCCCGTAGAGATAGTGCCTCCAAATTTTTAGAGTAAACACCACGGCTGTCAATTCTAAATCATGCATGGTTAGTACTAGAGCCGAAGTCAACAAAGTTTTGAGCTTTTGAAAGCTCTCCTCGCACTTGTTATCCCATTCAAACAAAACTTCTGTCTAAGTCAGGTAGGTCATGTGCGAAGTAATGGCAGCAAACCCCTTAACAAATTGGTGGTAGTAACTGGCCAACCCGACAAAATTACAGATTTCTGTCACGTTCATTGGTCTAGCCCAGTTTTGAACAGACTCAACCTTTTACAGGTCCACCATAACCTCTTCTTTAGAAACTATATGCCCCAAGAAGGACACTGAAGAAAGACAGAATTCGTACTTAGAGTACTTAGCATACAATTGTTTCTCCTTCAACAACTTCAACACGGTACTTAAATGAGCTTCATGCTCTTCCTCACTTTTAGAATAAACAAGTATATCATCAATAAACATAATAATGAATGAGTCCAAAAAGGACGTGAACACTCCATTCATCAAGCTCATAAAAGTAGTTGGGGCATTGGTCAAGCCAAAAGACATAACCAGAAACTCCTAGTGACCATAACGAGTTAGGAAAGCAGTCTTTGGGATGTCCTCTGCCCTAATTTTTAAATGATGATAACCCGACCTCAAAATGATCTTAGAGAACACTGTAACTCCTTACAACTGGTCAAATAGGTCATCTATTCTGGGTAAGGAATATTTGTTACGAATTGTCACCTTATTCAACTAGCGGTAGTCTATGCACATTCTCATACTACCTTCTTTCTTCTTCATGAACAACACTGGTGCACCCCAAGGAGAGACACTTGGGCAAATAAAGCCCTTTTCTAACAACTCTTACAATTGGGATTTCAACTCTCTAAACTCTGCAGGTGCCATACAGTATGGAGGAATAGAGATGGGTCTAGTCCCCGGCTCCAAATCTATGCAAAAGTCAACTTCTCAATCTGGAGGCATACCCGGAAGATCATCCGAAAACACTTTTAGGAATTCACAAAGCACTGTAACTGGTGCTATAGGAGAGACTATGGATTTCTTTTCCCGGAGATGGGCTAAAAATGCCCTACATCATCTTTTTACTAATTTCTAAGCACGAATTGTGGACACAACCCTTACAGGATTAGGCTTAAAAGTACCCTTCCATTCTAACTTCTCTTTCTAAGGCATTGCTATAGTGACGGTTTTGGCATAACAATCAAGAATAGCATAATGAGGGGACAACTAACTCATCTCTAAAATAATATCAAATTCCTCCATATTTAGAATGACTAAGTCTGCTAGGGTCTTAAACCACATAAACACTACAGAACATGCATAGTAAACCTGATCAACACACACAGACACCCCAACCAGTGTAGATACATACATAGGAGTATCACGATATTCACAATCTAAGTCCCAACCTATAGAAAATTTCACAGACATATTAGAGAAGGGGGAACTGATATCAAACAATACAGAAGCCATAAGATCATAGAAAAGAATAGTACCTATGCTTATCGCATCGAAAACTTCCATCTCAAGACAAGCTAGAACTATATAAAGATGTGCTCTATCACCACCCTGGTCCTCTACCACCCTGAGCTCCATTTCTACTAATTTTTCCTCCACCTCGGTTGTCCTGGTTTCCACCCCTAGCTTAGCCACCATGCCCACCTTATGGTTGACCCCTATCATTTCTTCCTCCACCACGACCTGCCAAAACTAGAGCAGTAAAAGTTGGTTGCTGTGTCAGCTAACCTATAGACAAAAAGTAAGGACAATACCTTCTAATATATCCTAAACCCTACACTCAAAGCATTTGGGTCCTAAAGCAGGCCTCAGAACTGAAGAGAATAAAGGAGTATAGCTTCCAGCTTTGGAAGGCCAAAAACTAACCCTAGACGAGCCCCTACTGACACTGGCATGGCTGAATAGTAGGGATTAGAAGAACAATTCCTCTTTGAAAAGGTAACACTGAATTAGCCCGAGGTCTAATCTTTCTTCTCTTCTACTTTTACCTCTCCATATTTCTCAAGGGCTTCAGTCTTCTTGGCAAATTTAACAACATCCTAAAAGGACTTACTAGACACAGCCACAGATAAAGTAGCCAGCTGAATCCCTGAATTCAAACCCTTCACAAAGTACCTGATCCGCTCCTCTTCTGAGGTAATCAACTGTAGTGCATAGCAGGACAAGGCATGAAACTTGGCCTTATAGACTGCCACGGACATGTTACCCTGCTTCAACCTCAGATACTCATCCTTCTTATGGTCACGATAAGTATGGGGAACATATTTCTCAAGGAATAAATTCTAAAATTGAGCCTAAGTAAGTGGAAGTAAGAAAACAAACTCCACACCATACCTTTCAACAATACCCATCTTATGTAGATGTTCATGACAATTTATTAAGAACTCAAAAGAATCCTTGAACTCTGTACCTTAGAATACTGGGGGCTTCATCTTTATGAGCTTACAAAATAGCCTATGTTCCATAATCAGTCATCACTGGCCCAAGTACCTATTGAGGATACACCCCTGTTTCAGAGCCTACATTTATTCTTGTTACTACAACAGTGGTTATTGCAAGGATGTGGGAGAAGAAGTCAGAATCACTAGAGTGTAGCCAGTGCCTGTCAGGCTACCCAAAAACCCCAACACCTATTGAATCACCTCTGCATACAAGGGCACCTGAGCTGCACCATTTGGTGTTGGCACCACATTCTCTGGAGCTATCATTTCTTCTTCCTCAACTACCTCCTCTTCATTCTGAGCATGGCCTGGAGCATCCCATAGTGGGGGAGGGGATAGAGATCTTTGTCTTGATGGTCTCCCAGCTGCCTATGCTCCACCCTTAATAGGCGCTTCTCTCCATCCTCTCCTTTTTGCTCTGCCTCTAACTCGAGGCATGCCCCAGACTGTGGCCCCAGTAACCGGTATGGGTACTGTTGTAGGTGTAGCCACAGGTGATGCTGCTACTTCTACTCTACTGGAACAAGTATTCACCATTTGTTAACAAAAGTGAAAGGATTAAATACCAATTTGGATCGCCAGATATCAATTGGAATCAAGTTATAGCACTAAAAAAAAAAAGGAAGAAATTCATTCCTAAAGTCCCATAGCTTCCTGAAAAAAAGTACAAATGTATTTGTACCATTCCACAAGACTTTACTAGACATGTTCTTGTACGACGAGATCTACGAACCTTATCTTAGGCATATTTATACACCTAAGTGTCATTATCTACGCGTGTTTAGCTTTGTTTTGAGGATAACTTGGTGTGCCTAATGAAGTATAAAATGTTTTTTATGTATTTGTGTGCTAAGTTGATTGTTTAGAGTTTTTGAGGTAAATTTGAAATAATTCAAGAGCCAAAAGGAGAAAATAGAGCTTAGACGAGAAAATTAGTTAGGTCGGCCTAAGCTATGCTTGATCTAGTGCACTTTGATAAGCTTTATTATGTTGTATGGACTAATATCTGTTATGAGTTAATGTAGGATACTAGTTGAGCAGATATAGAATCTAAATTAAGCCTACAAACAAGCCACAAGATGTATGGAAATAAAGAATGAGGAGACGAGAAGCATAGAACGAAGATTGGATGAAATCTCACATTTGGGAGCATCCTTGCGCCACCCCACCCCACCCAAAGCATAGGTGGTGGCCTTGGGCCACACCCCCTATAGAATAGGTATATTGGTTTTTCCTTTCTATAGCCATGAGCTGCACCCTTCTTTGCCATGCTATAGGCCATGCGACGCAATCCCCCCTCAAAATGGCTAAACTTGATATTTCACTTGGTTTAAGTTGAGGGCAAAGTGGTCAATGCTTATATTTTGAGAGGACTATACAAAGAGAACTTAGCCACAATTACAAGGTACTTTTGCGATCACACACGAATTGGAGAGAACACAAGGCATCAAGGAGCTCAAACTAGGGTTTTTTGCTCTTTAACTTTTCTTTCTTGTAGTTTTACTTTATGAACTCATCTATGGTGATTCTTTGTAAGACTATAAGTGGATAAACACCCTATTTATAGGGTTGAGGATACAACATGATTGCTTAATTATGGTTTATTAGTTGGTTTATATGTTTATCATGTCATGTGATTTTTCTTGCATTCTTGCTTTACTATTCTAAAGTGTCACGAAATCTAGTATAAATCCAAGTCTCTAAATGAATTGACCATAGGAGTGGAGGGATGGAATGAAGAATATAGGGAGTGTGGATCATATCTTTAATTGATTAAACACTAATTGTTAAAGGATAATTTGCAGTTAGGATAGAGATATACCTAAACGCCCTTGGTTAATAAAATGGAAAGATAACTTCGTACATCCAAATTAGAGACTCACATCCCCGCTCAATAATATAGTTGTGAGACTAATTTGGGTAGATGACTTAGAGGGTGACCATCCCTGAGTTATACTATCAACCTCATAGATAAACAATCATGATAAACACTAACCTCGTAGATCAACAATCATGATAAACACCAACACCGGCTAGAAACCATAGTTATGCATGAATGTGAAGTAGATACCTCAAACCTGGAACTCTCCATATATCGTTCACAATCCAAATTTCATATCGTTGTTATTTCTATTACTCAGTTTATAATAACAAAAGTCAACCTTGTTTTGGGTAAAAATCACACTTATTTAACTTCGATAGTAATACTTGAATTAGATTGTCTGTTAAACACCAAGTCCCTATGGGATCGATATTCAGCTTGCAAGAGTCACTTTATAACTTGCATGACCACGTACACTTGCGTGTGCGGTTGGACGCAATAAGTTTTTGGTACCATTGTTAGGGACTTGAAAATTAGCAACCTTCTTATTTTTAGTTTTACTATTTTGCTTGATAAGTGTTGACAACTTGGTCTTAGCTATAGAATTTATAGGTATATGTTTAATTCTTAAGTAAACTAGTAAGGGAAAGAGATTTAGTCAAACCACATCCTGAACCTGAGTGATGCTTGTACTAATTGAGGAGAGAAGCAGTACTTCTCTATCCAATACCATAAGTTCAATAGGACGAGACCATTCCTACAGTCATGGGTGATGAACAAACAGCCAGCAGGATAGTGCGCCAAGTGGCAATCCCACTCGCAACCAATGTGACCTTCAGTATCCAAAAACTAGATATAGGAGGCAGATTTGAGCTTAAATAGAATATGGTGCAATTGTTGCACACAAGCAGGCAGTTTACAGGCTTGTCTCATAAGGATCCATAGGTCCATCTATAGAACTTCTTAGAGATTAGTGATACATTCATTCCCGCAGGAGTCTTAATAGATTATGTGAGACTCACTCTTTTCCCATTCTTGCTCTTGGGAGAAGCAAAGAAATAGTTTAAGGCAGAACCTTCAAATTCAATCACAACTTGGGAAGACTTGGAAAAGAAGTTCCTCATTTAATTCTTTCCATCTGGAAAAACTGCAAGGTTGAGGAGTGAGATCTTAAGCTTCAAGCAAAAACCATACAAAAATCTCTATCATACATGAGAGAGATTTAAGTCTCTTATCAGAGATTGCCCATATCACTAATAGACAAATGAGGTATTATCTCATACTTTTGTTGAAAATCTTAACCATAACACAAAGATTTTAATAGATTCAGTGGCAGGAGGTCAAGCTTTGGAGAAGACATATGATGAACTATACACTCTTCTCAACCATATTGCATAAGGTAATCCAGAGTGGTAGGGTGATGTATCCAGAAGTATGGTGAAGAATCCTACAGGTATGATCAAAGTAGATAATATCACAACATTGGTTGCACAGTTGGCCACTTTTTAGAACTATATGATGACTCAATTCAACAAGTTGAGTGTGGCTCCACCTCAGGCCCAGGTCAATGTAGTTTAGCAAGTACAGACTTGGTGTGATATTTGTGGTAGTAGTGGTCACTCTACAGATTTATATGGATTAAATCTTGAGTCGGTTAATTTTGTGGGACATGCGCAAAAAGGAAATCAGAACTATGTCAATGCTTACAATCGTAACTGGCAGAGTCAGCTAAACTACTCGTGGGGCAATATTCAAGTCCAACCTCAGTAGCAACAAGGTTTTTAGAACAACACTCAGGCCAGAAATATAGAAGAAACTTTGAAAAGGATTCTTTCCAACCAAGAAAAAATGGCTACAGAGATTAAAAATCAGCAATTGACTCAAAAGAATTTAGAGGCACAGATGGGTCAATTAGCTTAGGCACAAAACACAAGACCTCAAGGGGGTTTCCCTAGTGATATAGAAAAAAATCCAAAGAAAGTTATGGCAATTATCTTAAGGAGTGGTAGGGATTTGATTAACGCACCTCCAAAGAGAAATCATGAGGTGCAAGCCTAGTTGATCACACCTAAGCAGACGAAAAAGCAAGTTGAAATCAAAGAAGCTGACAAAAAGGGAAAGTTTGAGTACCCAAATGAAAAGCTAGTTGAGCAATCTCAAAACAGAGCACCACCACCATTCCCTCAAAATTTTAAGAAAGCCAAAGAGGAAGATTGTTTTAACAAGTTCTTTGACATATTCAGAGAACTTCACATTAACCTTCCTTTATTAGATGTTTTACAAGGAATGCCCAAGTACGCTAAGTACCTGAGGGATATGGTGATGAAAAAATGGAGGCTTGGTGATATTGAGACTGTGGCACTTATTGAAGAATGCAGTTCTGTGGTTATAAGCAAAATGCTCAAAAAGCTCAAAGACCCTGGGAGTTTCACCCTCCCCATACAAATTGGTGAAAGTGATATTATTCAAGCTCTGAGTTATTTGGGGGAAAGCATCAAATTGATTCCCCTTTCAGTGTTTAATACTCTTGGGTTGGGAAAGCTAAGGCCTTCATCAGTTGTGCTCCAGATGGCGTACAGAATTAGAATGGTTCCCAAAAGAATTATTGAGGATATTTTCATTAAGGTTGGTAAGTTCATTATTCCTGCTGACTTTATTGTTCTTGACTATGAGGTAGATGACAGGGTACCAATCATATTGGGATCCATTTTTAGCTACCGGTAGAACATTGAAGATGTTAGAAAGGGCACACTCAAGATGAGACTAAATAATGAAGAGGTGGTCTTCAGAGTGTACAAAGCACTTAACACACCCTTACATTATAGAGATATATTCATGATTACTATTATGGAAGTTGATAAGTGTGGGGTGGTGAGTTTTAATACTCTAATTACCTTCTAGGACTCTTTCATAGAATTGCCAAATTCGGTCCATGAGCCTGAACTTGAAAAGTCTGCATATGATCCTACACGGGGTGAGAAATATAGTAAAAGGGTAAATTATGATGGTATTATTGGTAGATCAAAGAAGGGAAGAAAGTTGTGGTTGAAAGGAATGAAGAGATTGAGAGACTGTGGATGATGGTTGTGATGTGAGTCGTGCCGCGACATTAAATCAGGTGCTAC
Source organism: Capsicum rhomboideum (assembly GCA_031232105.1). Lineage (NCBI taxonomy): Eukaryota > Viridiplantae > Streptophyta > Magnoliopsida > Solanales > Solanaceae > Capsicum > Capsicum rhomboideum. The sequence goes on along the minus strand of CP124719.1, from coordinate 100,953,287 downwards.
TTGGGAGGCAGCCCATGATGTAATAGAATTAGTTATTTTTTATATAGTGTCACTTTTATTTTTTTTTATGTTTGTTTGTTTTATAGATTCGGGGAAGTCAGAGTACCCAAAATCTAAGCTAAGAAGCATGATAAAAGCATACGTGTGGGGTTCTTCGGCCCCCATGATGGAAATCTGAGAAAGTAACATGCTGCTAGCGAGGACTAGAGGCCTCAAGGAGTATTTTCTAACCCTTGTTATTAATTCGATTTATGCTTTGGGGACATAGCATTGTTTCAAGTGTGGAGTGGAAATCTTCCGATTTGTTAGGGTGAAGTGCGCTATAGGGTTTCCATTTTGATTTATTTGCAAGTTTTTGACTAAATCTATAAGAAAAATACAAAAATATTTTATCTTTGTTTATTTTTATTTTGATTGTTTTGTCCATTTAGTAGAAGCACACTTCACCCACCCTTCGTTTTTTCAGTTTTTTTCCGAGGGGGAGCCCTTTGAATATAGTATTCTTTTTGATTTTTAGGAGTAATAAGTAATTTTAAAATTTTTGTCATTTGGAATATATATAGATGCTCTTGCTAGGTGCTACATATGATTATTTGATGCAAGTTGGTGTTGAATTCTAAGGCATGATGAGAAAATTGAATGACTTCTGTGAGACACCCAGGCTCTTTGATCTGACTCTTATATGATGTTGGCTTAAATTTGAATTCTTGAAATTACTTGGTTGAGAGTATATAGGAATCCTTCTTGAGTTAAATATGTGCCATGTGTGTTAAGGTTTTTGTTATGATCCATATTTGCATACTGATGTCTAGAACTTGCTCGGTGTGTTTGGAAAGTGAAATAAAGAATGTTGAGTTTAGGAGATGATACAGGTCATTTATTTAATATCCATGTATTACACCTATTTTATCTACCCTTTATGCATGATCTTAGGTAGCCCCATTGAGCCTTTAGCCTATTCCTTAGTAGCCTCATATGTAGCTTACTCTTTTTCAATAGACCATAACTTGATCCAAAACTCCTAAGCACTTGAGTTGAAAAATAAAAGTTGTGAAGGAGTGAAAATTGAAGAGAAAGAGTGAATTTGAAGCCCCAAAGTAGTAGCTATTGGTGTTGAAAAGGTTTATGTGTTGTTGATAGGGAGTAAAGTAAAAAGAGTCAAAGTGTTTTGAAAAAGATAATCAAAAACTCCCCACTAAAGATGTGTAAGCTAACTTAAAGAGAGGGGCAAAACAAAAGAGAGTTATGGAAGAGAAAAGAGGTGAAAAATAGGCTGGTTGAAGGTGAGCTTAGTGGAAAGTGTGATGTATTAAAGCTCATGGGAAAGTTAGTCGCTATTCTTGACCAAAATAGTTCCTACCTGTCCCTTAGCCTACATTACAACTCACAAAGTCCTACTTGATATTGAGATTTGATATTCTTATATTAGTGGAGTACTACACTAAGGAAAAGTTTATGGTTCATCTTATGTGACATGTGAATTCTTTGTGAGAGTGAGCTGAATTGATTCTCACACCTATTCTTGTGATAAATTGCATATTTGTGAGTGAATATGGGTGACTCTCTTGTGGTAAGGGTGCATGTTTAATGATGGATAGGTGAATTATATGATCTTTTTATTGATTAATGAGCATGAGTTTTCCAACTTGTTAGATTCAATCCTTGATGCTAGGAAGTCTTGAAGTAGTATTCAAGTGTTTTCAATTACAATATGGCATGCCTAATCTAGAACTTGATATTCGTGTAGTCGTTGTAGTTCTAGCTTGAGTGTCTCAGTTCAAGTAGTGATATTAGAGTCTTCCTTAATTATGAGTAGTGTAAAGAGTTGTTCGAGGATGAAAAAGGCTTTAAGTGTGGGGTGGTGATCTTAGGCGTATTTATACACCTAAGTGTCATTACCTACGCTCGTTTAGCTTAGTTTTGAGGATAACTTGGTGTGATTAATGAAGTATAAAGTTTTATTTGTGTATTTTCATGCTAATTTTATTGTTTAGAGTGTTTGAGGTGCATTTGAAACAATTCAAGATCCAAAAGGAGCAAATAGAGTTTAGACGAGAAAACTAGTTAAGCCGGCCTAAGCTATGCTTGATCTAGTGTACTTTGATGAGCTTTATTGTGTTGTATGGACTAACATTTATTATGAATTTATGTATGAGACCATTGGAGCATCTTTGGAAGATACATTAATCCTACAAACAATCCACAAGTAGTATGTAAACAAAGAACGAGGAGACGAGAAGCATAGAACCAAGATTGGACGAAATCTCAGGTTTGGGAGCACCCTTGCGCCACACACCCCAAGAATGGGTGGTGTACATGAGCCGAACCCCCTAAATCACGGGGATACTTTTTCATACTTGCTATATCCATGTTCCATACTTCCCTTTCCCATGTTATAGTCCATACGACGCAACCCCCCTTTAAAACGGCTAAACTTGATTTTTCACTTGGTTTAAGTTGAGGGTAAAGTGATCAATACTTATATTTATTATGGGGTATCTTATGGGCAACCTAGAGTACTATATAAATAGCACTTAGACACAATTACAAGGCACTTTTTGAATCACACACGAATTGGAGAGAACACAAGGCATCAAGGAGCTCATACTAGGGTTCTTTTCTCTTTTACTTTTCTTTCTTGTAGTTTTACATTATGAACCCATCTATGGTGATTCTTTGTAAGACTTTGAGTGGCTAAACACCCTCTTTATAGGATTTAGGCTACAACATAATTGCTTAATTATGGTTTATTAGTTGGTTTATATATTTATCATGTCATGTGATTGTTCTTGTGTTCTTGCTTTAGTATTCTAAAGAGTCATGAACTTTAGGATAAATTCAAGTCTCAAAATGAATGGACCATAGGAGTGAAAGGATGGAACGAAGAACGTAGGGAGTATGGATCATATATTTAATTGATTAAACACTAATTGTTAAAGGATGATTTGCGGTTAGGATAGAGATATACCTAAACGCCCCACTTGGTTAATAAAATAGGAAAATATCTTTGTGCATCCGAATTAGAGACTCACATCCCCACTCAACGATGTAGTTGTGAGTCTAATTTGGGTAGAAAACTTAGAGAGTGACCATCCCAGAGTTATACTATCAACCTCGTAGATTAACAATAATAATAAACACCAACACCGGCTAGAAACCATAGTTATGCATGAATGTGAAGTAGATACCTCAACCCTGGAACTATCCATATATTGTTTACAATCTAAATTTCATAAATTTATAACATTGTTATTTCTATTTCTCAGTTTATAATAACAAAACTCCACCTTGTTTTGGGTACGAATCACACTTGTTTAACTTCGATAGTAATACTTGAATTAGATTGTCTACAAAATACCAAGTCCCTGTGGGATCGATATTCGGTTTCCAAGAGACACTTTATTACTTGCATGACCATATACACTTGCATGTGCAGTTGGACGCAACAACCCAGGGCTCTAATACCATCTTTGTCATGATCCAAACGGTCATAATTAGCACCCTCCCTAACCTATGGTAGGAGAACCATACTATGCTCACCCATAATCACCTAAGTGTTACTCTCACATTCATATTAAATAAATCCCCATGTATTAAACAAGTTCTAAAAAGGGTTTCATGTAAATATAATTATTGTCAAATGACATCATCATTCAAAAAGCGAATAGAGTGTGGAAACCTTTATTTATTATAATCTCTGGGACTTGAAGTCTCCATACAAGAACATCTAAGAATAACTAAGTCTAGAACAACTAAAACATCCAAAAACATAAATAACAGGAAATTATCTCAGTCCCGAAATAAAGGACTTCAACACCAATAGAAAGATCCGAAGGTTGCCCAGTCATGGTTCTCACCCTCAAAATCAAATCTGAATCACTATCTAGAGACGAGGTCGCATGTTAGCCACTGGAATATGTTCTACACTCAAAAAAAGAAGAGTACAGGTAACATCAGTACATCAAAGAGTATTGGTAAGCATCATAGGCCTACTAACTTAATAATGCACAAATAATCAAGTCAATCAAATATAAAAACGATAATAACGACACTCATAACCAATGCTATCAATCAACTGAACACACCATGTATTATCATATAATAAAATTCACGGGTTTAGTTTCACTGGCTTTCATACTTAGTCATGTTCATTAATAACTCATCATCGTATATAATTATCATAAAACACTCAATGCATATGAATGAGTGCATGTATACAAGATGTGCACATCACCTCTTACTTTTCTCATCCTCATCAACAACATCATAATATATCAGTGTGGTACCCAACCTATTATCATAATATATCACATGATACCGGCGTGGTACCCAACCCATATCACAACATACCATATTTGTACCGGCGTGGTACCCGATTCATCATCTCAACATATCATGACAATGCAAATAAAATTCAATGCATTTATTAAATCATGAGTCATGTTAGAAGGCAATCATAGATGTCTAAATCACAAACAAGCACAAAGCCAAAAAAGTCTAAGTGTTAGCCTACCTCAACGCCTTTGGTCAAAGTCACCTTTAAGCCATACTTTTGCCATTTCAATCTCATTCTTAAATCTATAAAAATAAGAATATATACTCATTTGAATAATTCATCTCTCTTTAACTATTAGGGATTAAAACCCACTGATTTTAGCCATATATTTTGTAATGACCCTCCAAGTCTTTTTCTCAATTTTTGCACATTTCCATTATTTTGAGTCTTCCCACACTAGATACATGTTATTTATAACTTGGTGGAACTGTCAGTTCAGTCATTAGACAGTTTGTTTGGGTTTTTGGCTCATTTCCCTATTTTAGAGCTTTTGCTATTAAGGAATTAGTCTCGGACCAAAACTCCTACTAGATGATCTCTGATGGAAATTCAGACAGTTCCATCAGCTCTGAAATATTGATTTTAGGATATAGAAACCCTTGATCCAGGTCCTGAGGCTTTCGAACTCATTTGGGCTATTGGGTAGATTTGATGAAATGTGGAACTATGGGTGTAAGGCCCACATTTATTTAAAATAATCTCGGATGAAAGTTTTGATAGTTCCATTGAGTCTGAAATGTTGAATTTAGTATGGTAGTGTTTTCATGTACCCTGTTCCGAACGAATCTCGAGCACCCAATCAGAGTCCATTTGGAATTAGCAAAAACCTAATGCCTGATATCTGGTGTCACCGCTTTAGCGGTCAAGGTCTGGTTAAGCAGACGTCTCTTTAGCTATAGTTGTCCACTTTAGCGAATGTCACTTAAAGGACTAGAGAGCTATTTTAGCGACCACTCACCCTTTTGCACCAACCGCTTTAGCGGCCAAGTGACCGCTTTAGAGGCACCTGGAGGTGCTAAATCCCCTTACTCACCCATTATTCTCCCTTATTTTTTAATCCTTTTCCTCTATTTTTGAGAGCATGGGACATCGAAAAGTGTGGGGAATCATCCATTGAAGTAAAATTAAGCTAGCTCAATGCTCCTTGGTCGTTTCTCATTATTTTTTCCCCGTTAAATTCTATCATTTTCCTTGTAAGTTCTTAGGATTTAGGTCTTAAAATCCATAAATGTTAGGAGCTGATTTGAACCCTGATTAATGCTCCATTTATGGTCAACTTTTGAGCACACATTCTTGTCCTTCGAGGGACCTCGTGACAAATTCAATTTTGAATTTTATTTGCAGGCCCCGCGGGCCTATTCTTGACCCGACTTTCGATCCAACCTTTATAAAAATATGGGTATTATTTTACTTGTATTGAGGTGTATAAGATTGTTTTGATAGCATGGTGGCATTTTGGGATCGTGGAGAAAAGTCGAGCGATTTGTGGGCAATTCAAGATTTGTGATTCGGTATCGAGGTAGGCTTCGGTCTACTTTTCTCTATGAGATGATGTAAAGATTGCATACTAGGTAGGGATTATAGGATTTGTTTATGACTAGTATATCATGACTTAGCCCATTTAGGGAGTTTGGGGCAGGATTGTGACCCAAACATTAGTATAAAATACCCATAATGGTCATAGTATCCTATTACCAGTAATTATAAGCATGTTAACTATATTTTGTTGTTAAGGATCCTTTAGAATAATATTTACCATTTGACTTAGTGATTTGGGTGGTACTTCCCCAATTAGATCCTTTAGTAACTTTACGCACTCATTTACCGTAGTCCCTCGAGTTATGAGGCGTTATTATGTTGGTTATATGTTGTTGGTCTTGAGGTCGTGGTTACGATGCCAGTTGGACTTCAGGTGTGGATTTTATCCTTAAATAGGACATGGGTCTAGTTTATAGACTCTTAGGTGCTTATGGCTGTGTTGTTTGGATACTAGTGATGGCACACATACTTTTAGGCGCATTCATGCTCACTTAATGGTATGATTCCAACCAAAACCTTGATTCTACTACTATTTTCCAAAAGGAATTTATTTCCACTTTTCACTTTTAAAATGAATTCTTTTATGACGGGAACCATACCACCTTAATTAATGAACTATGAGCATTCGAAATTTAATATAATACTTTGGAAATTCGACCGAGGATGATTTCAGTACAATATTGATTCACTCATTTTACCACTACTATTTACTTTGGTTGAGGGAGATTCCGACCCTTTCTATATTATTACATTGATTTAGTCCCAAACTTAACCTCGGACAATTGATTAACAGACTTACACTGTTTTAGTCACAGTTCGAGTTTGTGCCCTTATTATATTTATATATATCTCCGGTACTGGATGGAGTAGATTGATTATGATGGTTACTGGAAGTCCTGATTCGGGGCCAAGCAGTGTATATGGATATCCCAAGTCCCTTAGGGGCCCCTTCGTCCGTAAGCCACAGTGCCAGAGAAGGATGGCCACTGTAGGTCCTGCCTTTGTGAGCTACTGAGTTGAAGGAGGTGTATACACTTGTCACTTTATGGCACTTGGATTGAACATGGTATTTTCGATTTATGCTGTATTTCATTCATTCATGTGCATTGCCTATCACCAGTATAATTGTTTGGCGCCTGCATTTATCGGTCTTATAGGGGTTCGTATAGGTATAGGTTATGATTGTTGTTTGTTGTGTGCTTCCGTGAACCTTCTGGGCTTATGGGGGACCGGTTAGGTTATTGTGTGTTCGGGCTAGCCGGTTACTTTATTATTGATTATTATGGTTAGTTCGTGGCAGGATGGTTATTGACTGTTACCCGAGATTGGCGGTACATTTTTTATTCCCTTCTTTATTATGGTAAATTACATTATTGATAGTTACATCACAGTTAGACATTACAGTTAGGGACCCTGATTAGGCTAATATTAGCTTCCCTACTTGGTTATGATCCTTGAGATGTTAGGTGGACTCCCTTAGGATGTTACCTGTGATTTAGTCCTATATGCATATATGTATATAGATATGGTATTATAGTATATCCCCCTCTTTCCTTATCTATTCATATTATATATGTATCATTTGGCCTAGTATTATTACTAAATATCCTTCGTTCACTTTTCATTTGTATATTGTCTGGTGATATACTAATTATCTTGTATTTCACTTGTACTCCTGATGTGTTAGAAGCTCTTGTACTGGCTCCACTAGGTTTTGGAATCATATTAACCTTTTTATTATATTTATTCCTCATTTTCTTCTTTTCTCTTGGTAGTCCGCTAATAGTCGTTCCGGACTACGGGTTGGCTTACCTACTAGTGGGTTAGAGTAGATGCCATTATGACCTGAGAAATTGAATCGTGATACATTCACCCTATTTCATCATCTTAGGGTTTTTCTATCTCTTAAACCTCATTGATTTTACTTGAATTAGCACAAACAACTGTGATTCTAGTCCCATTAGTGTTTTCTAACACCCTAGGATCATTACATACTGAATTTATAAACAATCCCATCATTTCTTATCAATTTCCACAACCTAGGATTAAACCTCAAAATCCACCATTAATTCACTTTCTAGTGATTTTCTAAGATTAACTTAAGTAAATTCGAGTCTAGGATGTAATTACTTACCTCCAAAGATGAAAAACTCCACAACTCTGAAAATTGCCTTCCCCATAGCCTTATTGCATTTTAAAAAAAAATAGGGAATGAAAACATTTTATGGTTTTTTAACTATAATTTTACTTCCCGTTGACACTGCAGTGGATAAATTACTGCTGCAGCGGTTAAAGTTCCACTGCAGCTGTTAAAGTTCCACTGTAGCAGTTCGCGCCCTTTTTACGGAGGTTGCCGTTGCGGTTCTTGTCACCACCGCAGCGGTTACTTTTTCCCCTGCAGCAATATGATGCATAAAATTGGGACCTCTCTTTAGTTTTGCTCACTTTACAACGCATATTATGAATCAAAACATCGTGAACCAACCCCTCTATGATAAACGCTATAACCGAAGTTCTATAACTCCGTTTCAGGTGCCGAAAATTGCTACGGCCTACTATACTCATTAGATATCCAAATATCACATTAAACTCCGCTATTACTAATCAAATTAATACCTAATTTTGTTCGACTACCACATCCTTAAAAATAAGTCAATACTAGACTAGCCCTGAATTCCTCAAAATTTCACTAAGGGGAGTCTAGGTGCAATTTCTACCTGCTATTTCAGTGTAACAATATTTTGAGTCCTTATAATTTTTTATGCATTTTTCTCATATAATCCTTGGGTATGTGATTCTTCCTTCATTTGGTTCTTTTTACAAGATTATTCACCTCGTTTTTCATAATTTTGACTTATAAAGTTGAGTTTTAAAATTCAAAGTTATGAAATTGAAAATTCTTGATTTGAAGGTCGGTTTGAAATGGGTTTTCATTATCTTTTAAGATTTAAGGTCCTTGTATCATGGGTAATCATATTTTGACAAAAAGTTTCCAAACTTTCTCGTTTTAAACTGTGTTTTATAATAAATTTTGGGGGGTTTACCTGGTAAAGTATAAAATTGATTTTTCTTCGATTTCAAGTCTGATTTCAAATCTTTTTTAGTTGGATTTTTAAATTTAGAACCCTAATAGTATGGGTAACATGATTCTTAAATAAAATTCTAATTTTACCCTTGTATTTTTGAAACTAATTTTCGAAATGATTTTTGACCCGAAACTAAAATATATTGATATGGGTATCAATGGACTCTTTTTCACTTGTGTATGTCCTATTTGATTAGATCATATGTATTTAGTGATGATTCGAGAGAGTAGATCTTCCGTTTGATGCTTTGGACTGGGTTTTGGCTTGCGATTCTTCTTTAAAAGCAATGTACCTTGATATAATGATCCATTCAGTTGTTACTGAAAATATATGTGGTAAAGGCATGTGTTTCTCATTCATAATAAGTTTTAGAATCAATTATTAATCATGGGAGTACATTGAATATGTATTAAGGTCATACAATACGCCTACCACAAAGTTAAATTGAAAGTGTCCTTACCGATTTAGTTTCAAGCTAAGTTTAAACTAAGGTTAACTTCAAACAATCAATCCTGCTAGAATACAAAATGTTATTGGTCTCAATTCCTACCAAATTAATGATCTCTGAATTTTCTTTCCAACGCAACTGACCGTTTATCAATCCGCTTCTTGAATAAAAAGTTATAACCATTTAACTGAAGACGGTCTGTGCTGAAAAGTTGAGGCCGCCGTAGTGGGATCAGGGCACTATAGTGAAATCTCTATAGCGATGTGCATGTCACAATAGCAGGAAAATAGTAGTTTATAACCTTATTTTGATGAGTTTCAGCCCCCAATCTTCAAATTTTCATTCCTAAGCCCTAGAGTGGCGATTTTCTCTTGGTTTGGGTGAAAATCCTTCATTAAGGTAAGATTTTTACTCCTTTTTACCATTGATTAATACGTTCATCTTCTAGAATTACTAGAATGGGGAATCTATGGTGAAATTATTGTGGTTTAGAACCCTAGGTTCATGAAATTATGGGGAAAACCCATGGGTATATGTATTTTCACCTAGAATTAATTTTAGTTTGTGAATTAACTCTTCCTAGAATGAAATTGTGGTTCTAAAACATAAAAGTTCATAGTTGGGGACCTTGAATTCAATAAATGTGGGACCTTTAGCTTTAAAACTTCATTAATGGAGTTGGGCTGAGCTTGATAGAACTAATTTGATGATTAATTGACCCTTGAGTAATTTTGTAGACCCTAAATAAGGGTAAAATTAGTGGGTTTGAATTCCCAAGATATTTGTTTGAAGAGTAGTTTATTAATTACTCTATTATTTGTTGTTTATTATATGACTTAGCCTTCGAAAATATGAAGAGGAAGGAAAATCGTCTGTAGTATAGCTTACTTATTTCGGCAGCTTCGCGCCCAGGTAGGTTATGGTTTATGAATAGTAGACTATGGTTAGTAATTGTATTTGTAATATAGATTTGACGAGAAAAATTATGCTTAGGCCTGCGGGCATGGAGTTTAGGTGGATAAAACATGAATCTAATGAAATAAAGGCCTACTTATGTGTTATTATGCTAAAGTATGAATCCTTGATGGGTATTTTGTATTGGTATGACTCCATGGTGGATTGTAATATGAATTTATAAATGTTGAACTAGAGTTTAGACTTCATTGGGTTGAATGTACACTCCTAAAATGAATACTTGAATGTAATGAATACGGCTTGGTAATGCTTATTTGAATAAGCCATCAATTGGTCTTTGGGCATGCTGTAATTAATGAATATGAATTGATAAGGCCAGAATTATGAGTTGTTGGATGGCATTCGGGCATACTTGTGATTGTTTTATCCCTTTTTAAGGCTCGGAGGGTTGGAAAAACATTGATTTTTGACTTTTCAAACTATTTCAAAACTTAAAGAAAATTTTGAAATAATTTAAGAAAATACAGAATCGCCACTTGATTTTTATAGAAAAATATCAAGAAAAACTAAAATATTTCAAAAGCTTAAAAACAGAAATAAACCTTTGAAATAGAGAAACTAGGTAAGGATTCTGGTAACGCCTTGAGAAGGTTTTTAAGGCACTCAAGAAGCGTCCGCGAAAGCGGTTGACCAAAAGACAGTTTGACTGATTTGACTTATTTTGTAAACAATGCTAATTTTGTAACATCTTAAAATCATTTGCAAATATGGCATTTATTTTATTGACATGAGAAATAATCTACTTAAGTTAGGGTTGAATTTGTGTAAACAAACCCAACTTTAGACTTAAGGGAAAATAAGATTTACATTTTTAACAAAGAAAGATTAATTTTTACTTGAAAGGACCAATTTATTAAAAATGGCATCTTTGGAGTTGAGTTTAAAGCAAAATCAAATTTTGATAAGTCATAGAGCAATTAATTAGTGATAAAAAGCTTAGATTTTCTTCCAAAGAAATGATTTAATCTTTTAAATTTTCGAGAAAAAGTCACCTTAATTTATATGGATTACTTCTCGCATAAACAAAATAAACGCCATCTCTTGATTTGTTAAAGACTTGTTCCATAGGAAAAATAAAGATATTTTATTAAATCGAAACATTTGATGATGCGACAAACGAGTATTAAAGGAAATATAGAGATATAACAAAATAACAACTCAAAGGGGATTTATCTAGATTTTAACCAAATTTAAAAGTTAATACACATAAACAAACATTAATTACATAAATAAAGGGAGGAAAGTTGAGGATTTGGACCCATAATTTGGCCCATCAGAATCTGGCCAGCCTTTGGGCCTAATTTTTATGGACTTTTATCCAATTTCCAGCTGTGTATATCAGCTGTATATTGTAGCCTTCACCCTTTGCGTTTTTGTATATTTGGTGTATACACGACTGAAAATCAAGTCATGTATACACATATTTTGGTCCTCCACCTGTAAATAAGCTTCCATTTCTCATTTCCAGCCGTATATCACCTGTAAAATTCTGTATCTTGCTGTATACCAGTGTATACAGTACTACTTCTTCACTTGATCAGTCCATTTGAGGACTTGGAAGAGGTTTTGACTTGAGGGATAAATGCAGGGCAGAGTCCATGATGGACTCAAACGGTGTCACATGTATCAAAAGAAAAGAATAACGATTAATATGTATATTACGCTCATGAAACAATAATGGTAAAGATTAATCATCAAGCAGACATTAGGAATAGCAGTTATCATGTGTGTTTAAACAAATGAATGATAAGTTCAATATGGCAAACCTATGTCCCTTCAAGTATAAAAGTGAAACAAAAGGCAGTGTACGGGGACTAAGCAAGAATAAGTTCACAACTTTTAGGAGCAAAGAAAGTGGATAAAACTATGAGATAGTTTATTTATGCAAGTTCCCAGTGAAGCCAAGAATAATATAGATATGTATCTAAAGTTCGTTACTTGGTTTAACCACAACAACGAATAAGGTACCACATCGATCCATCCAACAACATTTTACTACAACAAAGCCAGCAATTATACATGAGCAAGCAAGTTATGAAGCAGTCCAATAATAGCAGTAACATACAAGGATATGAACAAAATAATAAAGTCCCAATTCTCCAAAATTTCTAAAATTTGAGTTTTATTTAAATATCATGGCTTAAAAGGATATCAATGTTATAACCAAAAGTCTCTTTAGGTGTGACGAGACAGAGGGCTTATGGTTATTACTCCTCCGAACAAATTTATCAGTAGAAAAAGTAAGTAGCCAGAACTAAACTTCACAGATTTAAATGCATTCAAGATAAGTAACAACTGAAAATTTCACACCAAAACAGGATTCAAATTTCAGAGAAAGGCAACATCTTTGAAAACAAAAAGCAATATGTCAACCAAGAACTTGATGTTTTAAGGCAAAGAACAGTCCGTACATCCACGACAAACCGACGGTTGACAGCAACATTCATTGAATATGACACATGGAAAGGGACTCGGGATGATTTTAACAAATTTAAGCTTTTCAGAGTAATATTCAACACCATTGTTAGGCCTTAACATATGAAGATCCCACCTTTTAGCCATTTTACGAATAGACGATAATGCAACGAATGTAAAACAATAATACGAGGTATTAAAACTCAAAGCTTTTTCTAGCCTCACATAAATGATCAAGTAAATTCTCAAACTCAAGCATCAAGCATATATTCTTCAAACAAGTGCATGCTCCCATAATGAATCATAATGACAAAATTCAACACTATACCATATCCTTACTTACGACAAAGTTTCAAACAAGACCAACCTCACGCATAAGATAACACACAATCCAGAAGATCAGATTCTAAAGTTTCAACCTTTACATAGCTTCCATTATCCAATAGTTTCATAACAACGATGAATATTCAAATCACCGATAGAATTCCACACTACAACATTAGAACACAAAACAACAGAAAATGCTGAGAGACGAGATATTCACCTCTTTCTAGGCAGCGAACTTGGGACTACAAACTTTTAACAACAAAACCTCCACTGGAATTCGTATTTTCAAATTTATTTCGCCGGAGTTCAAATGAGTTCGTCGGAATTTGGTTTTCAAGTCTGTTTCTTCCTCTCGGATTTTGGTTACGTGAGGTTAGAAGCATGCGCCTCCAGAACCTCCAATTTTTACCCAAAAATCCTCACCCAACCCTTAACCCACACTCTCTATTTATAGGGGAATTGGAGCTGCCAATGGGGGGAAAACAGAGGGGTATTAAGGGAAAAATGAATTGGATTTTGAAATTCGAAATTGTGATAAGCTTGATTTCAGCTTTTGATCGGATGAACTTGGACTAAATCGGGGTCAAATTCGAAGTGAATTTTTGGGAACTTTGGGGGGAAGAAATGAATTCCCCCTATAGCCAATAAAAATCCACCAACGTTTTACCTCTAAGGTACAAATTTTGAATGTTAGAGGATGAGTTGTACCATTTCTAGAAGCTTCGAGATTCCTCGGGTACGAATTCTCGCGTGGGAGTCACATGAGCTCGTACAATCGAAGGAGGAGGGAAGAAATTGAAGGATGGGTTTGGGTTGAGGTCGGGTCGAGGTTGGGTTTTCCCATTGTTGTCGATATTATTGGTGTTGTTGTGTTTGGATGTTGGAGTTGCTGGTTGCTGATGTTCGATGATATTGTTGTTATTAATATCGGGCAAAGAAGAGAAGGGATTAAAGGGGTTATAAGGTGGACTGGACTGGGTCAAGGCTATTAGGATGGACTATTTATTGGCGTGTATGGGCTGGGTGGAGAATTAGGAATAGGGTAGATTTTTTAAGGGAATGGGTTGGGATTTTGGGCCTGATTAAATCAAAACTTGATACAAATTATAAATAAATTTCAACCCGAGCTTCTTGATTTAATAAAATCAAATAAATATTTATCAAATAAATTTTATTTAAAAGCAAATTATATTTACATCAAGACTTATCTTATTCGAACCATTTTTCAAGACGGGTCTTGATTAAAAATCTAATTTTTTTGATAAAATAATTATTTAAGCGACTAAAACTATACGATTTCGTATACAAGAATACGAAAATGTATAATTCATCACCTAAATGGAAAATTTAACTCCAATAAATATTTTTTAGAAATCATTTATCCGGATAAACAAATATTTTGATTTTATTTAAAACCGAAGAAATTCAGGGTTAAATTTAGTCGTGGAGGGCCAAAATTAGGTGTCAACAGTGATTTCATGTGTTAAAGAATAATTATTGTTTAAATAAAATGATTAGCTTGAGTTTGACCAAGTTTTTGGAGTATTTGTCTCCTTTTTACAATGCATGTTCAAGAAGGTAAATTGTTGAATGATATCCTAAGTGTTAATCACATATAATGAGGTTATATTAAAAGGTTGTTGATTATACAAGTGTGGTTGTTTATTCTCATTGTAGTTGTGATTGTTGTGATATTTGTTGCTATTGTGGGAAGTACCGATATTTGGACATCTTTACGGGATTTATACTTATTATTGTGGGATGTACCGGTATTTGGACGTCTTCGCAGGATTGGTTGATATTATATTTTGTTCCTTGAGAGAACCTAGATTTGTGATCATTGTTGGTAGTATTGATTATATTGGATCCTTGAGTGGTCCGGTGTAAAGATATAAAGGAATGGTATATATTATGTTATTGTCTTCTTGTGAAGTTGATAAAAGGTGTAAGTAGTTATTGTTGAGTCATAGTTATCGATTTGGTTAATGATTGATAGTCATGGTTTGCTGACTAGGTTTATTATTAGTAGTCATGGTCTGGACTTGGTATATTAACTATGTTGACTTGCACTTGACTAAATTTCTTGGTGTTATTGTGAAAAGATAAGTGGTAACATAATTGAAGTAATTGTTAAGGTTTCAGGGTTTTACTTGTTACAAGGTTATGGTTATTTATCATTAATTATTGAGGTTAATTGAGGTGTAAGTAGCATAGATGGGCTCATAATAACTATTGGGGTTAAGCAATGGAGAGTTATGTTGTATGAGACTTGATGTGAAAGGTGATGTATGATTAGTGAGATTAAGTGTGAAAGGTATAAGGGGAATATCAATGGTATATATTGAATACTAGTAATGGATTAGATACAACTAAGTCAGCATGAATAAGAATGGAATACTCTTAAGTAGCACAAGTAGATGAAAGTGATGTCGATTAAATTGTTATAGAAGTGGTTTTGCTTTCTTTCTGTGATTTCTATATTGTACTTATGTGATCTAACCCTGGTCGGATGATGATACCTATCAGTACGTATTATTTGAACTGATACTACTCTTGCTATACCCTTTTTGAGGTATAGTCTAGTTGCAGGATTCAGTAGGTGTTTCATGCTTGACATGGATAGTCATCTCCAGCAGCTTCTACTCATCGCATTCCTATGGTGGGAGATATGACTTGTTTTGTGTTCCTTGTATTAGAAGCTCTTGTACTTGTTTAGACTAGGTCCTTGGGGAAAAGCTTTTCTTTTTGTACTTATGGTTTTGTAAAAAAAATTTATTTAATAAAAGGAGTTATTATTTCTAAAGAATTTCCACGTATTTCTAATTGGGTGGTAAGGGTTTCTCCTATCTAGGTGGATTAGAGTAGGTGCCCCCGTGAACCGGTAATTTGGGTTGTGACACTTCACATTTTCTAAAGTTTTTATGTGTTGTATGTTTGTTTGCTTGTATTTTTGTGAGTGGCCTAGAATTATGGGTCCCACTTAGGGAAAATAGTGAGCATCTTCGTGGGTAATAGAGTCTTTTGGATGAATTATAGTTAGATAATTACTTACCTTAGTTAGTCTTGCTACTTGTGATTATGTTTAGAATAGGTTGTAGATAGTTGGCTTATTGGCCTTGCATAATTGATGGTGGCTACCTAATTAAGAACTTGAATCGTGTTTAGTGGACTTTATTATGGTGATCAGGCTTTAGTGACCTTTTAGGGGATAATTATGTTATTATTGTTCTTTGATGGAATGATTGAGGTTTAGCAAATACCTAGAATATAAATAGACTTGTAAGAGTTGATGTGGTTATTGGGGTTTAGTATAACTTATTAGAGAATATTGTTAACTAGAGAAGTTCTCCTTTTAGTTAATTAGTCTGATGATGCCATCTTTGGTAAAGATGGACTTAGTATAAAGAACAAGTTGGTTTTGGGTAAATTTCATTATATATTATTATTTGAATGGTTTACTATTTTCATGTTGTCGTGTGGGGGCTTATGTGAATATTATTATTGACTTGAGAGATTACTATTATTGTGATGCCAGAGTGGGGCTTGAATTGATATTGTTGTCCTTATTTGTGCATTAAAATGTCTTATTTATTATTATGTCGCTCAAGTGGGGTCTTGACTTATTATTATAGGCCCTATTGGGGCATTATTTGTCTCTATCACTATTGTGATGCCCGATAAATTGTCTTGGATTGATATTATTGATGTCTTACACGACTTTTACTCCAGTGGTACTATGAAATAGCCTACATCTTGACTATAATCATATTAAGGAGATTTGAGCTCATTTATATCAATATCAAATTGATTCATTATCTTCATATTGACTTGGTTATGAGCATGCATCCTCATCTCATTCATTCATATTCATGAAAATCGGTACTACTGAGAAACACTTTACAAAACCCTTGGTCCGTGAATATTAACTGGCTAGGTGAATGAGAAACACCTTATAAATTCAGTATGTAATGATCCTAGGGTGATAGAAAACACTAATGAGACTAGAATTACTGTTATTTATGCTAAATTAAGTAGTGCTCATGATGTTTAAATGATTAAAAAAATCCTAAGATGATGAAATAGGGTAAGTTATGGCTAAAATCAGTGACTTTTGATCTTTAGTAGTTAAAAAGGGATGAATTATTAAAATGTGTGTATATTTTGTATTGTATAGATCAAGAACGAATTGAACGAGAACAAAAAAGGAAAAGTGTGGCTTAAAGGTGACTTTGATCAAAGGAGTTGAGGTAGGCTGTAGTTTTGTGTAGCACTTAGACTTTCTTGGCTTTGTGCTTGTTAGTGATTTAAACATCTATGATTGCCTTCTAGCATGACTTGTGATTTGATGATTGTATTGCATTTTCATTGCATTATGATGTAGTGTTGAGATAATGGGTCGGGTATTGCGCAGGTACAATATGATATGATATGATAATAGGTAGGGTACTATGCTGGTACGTTATGATGTTGATAATGAGGATGAGATGGGTAAGAGATGATACGCACATCTTGCATACATGCACTTATTCATATGCATTAAGTGCTATTTTGATGAATATATGTGATGGTGAATGGTTGATGAAAATGATTAAGTATGAATGACTGTGAAAGTGAACTTGTGAATTGTAATTATATGGTGATCCATGATGAGTTGTTTTATTGATATCATTGGTTATGAGTTTAGTTATTATCGCCTTTTTACTTGTTTGACTTGCATACTTGTCTATTGTTAAGTTAGTCTACCTATGATGCTTACCAGTACTTGTTGATGTACTGATGCTACCTGTACTTTTATTTTTGTTGAGAGCAGCACATCTTCTAGCAGTTGACATATGACCTCAGCTCTAGATAGTGATCCAGGCTTGATTTTGAGCATGAGCACCATGTTCGGGCAAACCTTCAGATCTTCTTATGATGTTTATGTCCTTTGTTTTGGGACTAAGATGATTTTCTCTTTGATATGTTTTGGATGTTCGTGTTGGTTTCAGACTTAGTTGATCTTTTAGATATTCTTGTAGGGTGACTTCATGTTGTCACTGGCTATACTCCAGTTGTTTCGACAATTCCATCCACAGCATTGCAATATGCCGATGTTGTATCACTAAGAATGGATGCAAGCTCTAAAATTGGGATGTATCCCCAACAGGTACTTGGACCGATGATGACTGATGATGAACATGGTTATTCTACAAGTTTATAAAGATGAAACCTTCGGTATTCTGAGGTACAGAATTTGAGGATGCTTTTGAGTTCTTAATAGATTATCATGAACGCCTACACAAGATGGGTATCATTGAGAGGTATGGTGTAGAGTTTGTTTTTTTTTCTGCTGCAAAATGAAGCCAAGCAATAGTAGAGGTCAATTGTGGAGTGCAGGCTGCCTTACCTCCACTTACTTGGGCTCAGTTTCAGAATGTATTCCTTAAGAAATATGTTCCCTGCAGTTATCATGACCAGAAGAAGGATAATTTTCTAATGTTGGAGCAGGGTAACATGTCTGTGGCGGCCTATGAGGCCAAGTTTCATGCATTGTCCCACTATGCACTAAAGTTGATTACCTTATAAAAGGAGCAGATTAGGTACTTCGTGAAGGGTTTGAATTTGGGGGTTCAGTTGGCTACCTTATCTATGGCAGTGGCTGGTAAGTCTTTTCAGGATGTTGTTGAATTTACCAAGAAGGATGAAGAACTTGAGAAAAAGGAAGAGGTAAAGGTAGAAGAGAAGAAGGCTCGAACCTTGGGCAATTTAGCGGTACTTTGTCAAAAGAGTGTGGTTATTCTAAGCCCTACTATTCAGTTATACCAATGTCTGAAGAAGGCCTGTCTGATGTCAGTCATCATCATTCTCAAGTCGCAGCTACAAGCCTTCTTCCTCTTCAGTTCAGAGGCCTACTTTGCGACCCAAATGCTTTGACTGTGGGGGTTTGGGACACATCAGAAGGTATTATCCTAACTTTTTGTGCAGGTCAGTTACCTCAGAAACCAGCTTCTACTGCTCTAGTTTTGGTAGGTCATGCTGGAGGAGGAAACGGTTGGGGCCATCCACAAGGTGGGTGTGGTGGCCAAGCTAGGGGTGGCTACCAGGACAACCGAGGTGGAGGACAAGTTAGTAGAAATGGAGCTCGGGGTGGTGACAAAGCACATCTTTATGCAGTTTTGGCTCATCCTGAGGCAGAAGCTTCCGATGTGGTAATCACAGATACTATTTTTGCTTGTGATTGTATGTCTTCTGTATTATGTGATCCCAATTCCACCTTCTCTTATGTGTCTGTGAAATTTTCTATGGGTTGGGATTTAGACTATGAATATCTTGATGCTCTCATGCATGTGTCTACACCGGTTGGGGTATTTGTGTATGTTGATCAGGTATATCATGTATGTTTTGTGATGTTCATGGGTTTAAGAACCTGGCAGATTTAGTCATCCTAGATATGAAAGAATTTGATATTATTTTGGGGATGAGTTGGTTGTCTCCTCATCATGCTGTTCTTGATTGTTATGCCAAAACTGTCATTGTAGCAATGCTCGGGAAAGAGAATTTAGAATAGAAGGGTATTTTTAAGCCTAATCCTGTGAGAGTTGTGTCCACAATTCAAGCTCAGAAACTAGTAAAGCGAGGGTGTGGGGAATTTCTAGCCCATTTTTGGGAAGATAAATCTGTAGTCCCGCCTATAGCATCAGTTCCAGTGGTTTGTGATTTTCTAAAAGAGTTTCTAGATGATCTTCTAGGTATGCCTCCATATTGGAAAATTGACTTTTGTATAGACCTAGAGTCGGGGACTAGACCCATTTCTGTCCCTCCATATCGTATGGCACCTGCAGAGTTGAGAGAGTTGAAATTCCAATTGCAAGAGTTGTTAGAAAAGGGATTTATTCACCCAAGTGTCTCTCCTTGGGGTGCACCAGTGTTGCTTGTAAAAAAGAAGGATGGTAGTATGAGGATGGGCATAGACTACCGCCAGTTAAATAAGGTGACCATTTATAACAAATATCCCTTGTCCAGACCCCACGTAGTGGGATTACACTGGGTATGTTGTTGTTGTTGGATCCCTTGCCTAGAACAGATGATTTGTTTGAATAGTTACAAGGAGCTGAAGTGTTCTCTAAGATTGATTTGAGATCAGGTTATCATCAGCTAAAAATCAGGACGAAGGACATCCCAAAGACTGCTTTCTGAACTGGTTACGGGCACTATAAGTTTCTGGTTATGTCTTTTGGCTTGATCAATGCCCCAGTTGCTTTCATGAGCTTGATAAATGGAGTGTTTAAGTCCTTTTTGAATTTGTTCGTTATTGTGTTTATTGATGATATACTTGTTTCTTTTAAGAGTGAGAAAGAGCATGAGGCGCATTTGCGTATTATGTTTAAGTTGTTGAGGAAGAAATAATTGTATGCTAAATACTCTAAGTGTGAATTCTGATTTTCTTCGGTGTCGTTCTTGGGCATATGGTTTTAAAGAAGGAGTTATGGTGTACCCATAGAAGGTTGAGGTGGTTAAAAATCGGGCTAGACCAATGAACATGATAGAAATCCATAGCTTAATGGGATTGACCAATTACTATCGTCGGTTTGTTAAGGGGTTTGCTACCATTACTTCGCACATGACCCGCCTGACTCAGAAGAAAGTTCTATTTGAATGGGATGATAAGTGTGATGAGAGCTTTAAAAGGCTTAAAAGTTTGTTGACTTTGGCTCCAGTATTAACCCTGCCTATCGAGGATATTTATTGTATTTTGTAATGCCTCACATTTGGTTCTAGGTGTTGTGTTGATGCAAGATTGAAATATGATTGCTTATGCTTTGAGACAACAAAAGCCCTATGAGAAAAACTAACCCATGCATGACTTGGAATTGGCAGTCGTGGTGTTTGCTTTAAAAATTTAGAGACACTATCTCTACGGGGTTAAGTGTGAGGTGTTCATAGACCACCACAGTTTACAACACGTGTTCACTCAGAAGGATTTGAATCTGAGACAGAGGAGATGGATGGAGTTGATTAAAGACCATGATATCTCAATTTTGTATCACTCAGGTAAGGCCAATGTGGTAGCGGATGCACTGAGCTAGAAAATAGTGAGCATGGGAAGTTTAGCAATGTTGAAGGCGTCCGGGCGCCCATTAGTGAGAGGGGTATGGTCTTTGGCTAATGGTTATCTGAGATTACAGGAAACTACCGAAGGAAAGGTGTTGGCACACGTGGAGGCTAGGTCCAATTTCTATAATCAGATTAAGAGCTAACAGTTTAAAGATAAAAAATTGAACAACCTCAGAGAAAAAGTGTTACAAGGGAAGGCAAAGGAGGCCATTCTGAATGACGAAGGGGCCTTGAGAATCAGAGGTCGGTTATGTGTACCTCGAGTAGATAACTTGATTCCAACCATTCTGGCAGAGGCTCATAATTCCAAATACTCCATACATCTGAGTGCCAACAATACGTATAGAGACTTGAGACAACACTATTAGTGGTGAAGGATGAAGCATGACATTGTAGATTTCGTGGTTAAATATCAAAACTGCCAATAAATCAAATATGAACATAGGAAGCCTAGTGGCACTTTTCAGCAGATGTCCATTCCAGAATGGAAGTGGGAACGGATAACGATGGATTTTGTGGTTGGTCTTCCAAAAACCTTAAGAAAGTACGACTCCATTGGTTTTTGTTAATCGATGGACTAAGTCAGCTCACTTCATTCCAGTAAGAGTTGACTATAATGCGGCCAAGTTGTCCAAGATTTATGTGAAGGAATTTGTAAGACTACATGGGGTACCGATGTCTATTATGTCAGACCAGGGTACTCAGTTCACTTCTAATTTTTGGGAAAGGTTTCAGTCTGAGATGGGTTCTAGATTGAATCTAAGCATGGTTTTCACCCGTAGACCGATGGTCAATCAGAATGGACTAATCAAGTTCCTGAGGACATTCTTCGAGCTTGTGTTATGAATTTTGGGGGTTAGTGGGACCAATACTTACCGTTATGCAAAATTGCCTACAACAATAGCTACCACTCTAGTATTGACATGGCTCCTTTTGAGGATTTATATGGTAAATGGTATAGGTCCCTAATAGGGTGGTTTGATGTGTTCAAGGTGAGGCCTTGGGGCACTGACATACTTAAGAACTCTATGGAGAATGTGAGGCTTATACAGGAGAAGCTCGTAGAGGCTCAAAGCCAACAGAAGGAATACACAGACAAAAAGGTAAGAGATATGAAATTTGAGAAGGGGGAGACAGTACTTTTGAAGATGTAACCCATGAAGGGTGTAATGCGATTCGGCAAGAAGGGCAAGTTAAGCCTAAGGTACATAGGACCCTTTGAAGTGTTTAAGGAAGTAATTTTGGTAGCATATAGGTTGGCCTTACCCCCTAAGTTCACCCCGTATTTCATGAGTCAATGTTAAAGAAGTACCATGGAGATGGTGACTAAATTATTCATTAGGACCCGAAACTATTTGATAAGGAATTATCCTATGAAGAGTAATCGATTTCCATCCTAGCTAAAGATGTGAGAAAGTTGAGGACATGAGTTATACCATGTGTGAAGGTTCAGTGCAGGAATCATACTATTGAGAAAACTACATAGGAGACATAAGCAGACATGCGTAAGCGGTATCTACACTTATTTATTGATTCAGTCACATCATATTCCAGTTGTTCTATTTTTAGGCTAGTTTCCATTTGGGGATGAACGAGTGGTAAATTAGTATCTAATGTAAGGATCCAAAATATCATTACGCTGAAATAGGAGGTGAAAATTATATCTAGACTTCCCTTAGCTAAATTTTGAAAGATTTGGGGGTAGTCTAGTTTTGGCTTATTTTTGAGAATGTGATAGTTGAACAAAATCTGGAGTTGATGTGGTTAGTAATAGATGGATTTGAGATTATAGTTGGTTAGCCAATGAGTATAGGAAGTCGTAGCAACTTTCGACACTTGAAACAGAGTTACAGAACTCCGATTGTAGCATTTATCATGGAGGGATTAGTTCGCATTATCAAAATTCGTGGTGTGTGTTATAAAATGAGGAAAATTGAGGAGGGGTCTCGAATTTCTACCTCAAACCATTGCAGCAAAAAAAGTAATTATTACAGCAGTCATGGGAACCGCAATGGCGGCCTCCAATAAAATGGTACGAATTGATGCAGTGGAAATTTAACCATTGCAGTGGTAACACACAGTAAAATTTTAGTTTTTAAAATCAGAAAATATTTTTATTCCTCACTTTTTGAAAAATACAATAGAGCTCAGGGAAAAGACGATTTTTAGAGGGATTTTGAAGTTTTTCATCTTTGGAGGTAAGTAATTACGTTCAAGACTTAAATTTACTTCGTTTAATCTTAGAAAATCACTGGAAAATGGATTAATGGTGAGTTTTGGAGTTAAACCATAGTTTATAGAAATTGATGAAAAATGATAGGATTTTTTATAAATTTAGTATGTAATGATCCTAGGGTGTTAGAAAACATTAATGGGACTAGAATTATGATTACTTATGCTAATTCAAGTAGTGCTTATGAATTTTAAATTATTAAAAAAAATCCTAAGATGATGAAATAGGGTAAGTTATGGCTAAAATCAATTACTTTTGATCCCTAGTAGTTAAAAAGGGATGAATTATTGAAATATGTGTATATTTTGTATTGTATAGATCAAGAACGAATTGAACGAGAATAAAAAGAGGAAAGTGTGGCTTAAAGGTGACTTTGAGCAAAGGAGTCGAGGTAGGCTATGGTTTTGTGTAGCAGTTAGACTTTCTTGGCTTGGTGCTTGTTTGTGATTTAAAAATCTATGATTGCCTTCTATAATGACTTGTGATTTATTGACTGCATTGCATTTTGTATTATGTTGTGATGAGGTGTTGAGATAATGGGTCGGGTACTGCGCTGTTATATTATGATATGATGTGATAATAGGTCAGGTGCCACGTCGGTATGTTATGATGTTTATGATGAGGATGAGATGGATAAGAGATGATGCGCACATCTTGTATACATGCACTCATTCATATGCATTGAGTGCTATTTTGATGAATATGTGTGATGGTGAATGGCTGATGAAAATGATTAAGCATGAATGCCTGTAAAAGTGAACTTGTGAATTGTAATTATATGGTGATCCATAATGAGTTTTTTGATTGATATTATTGGTTATGAGTTTTTTTATGATTGCCTTTATACTTATTTGACTTGCTTACTTGTACATTGTTAACTTAGCCGACCTATGATGCTTACCAGTACTTGTTGATGTTCTGATGCTACTTGTACTCTTTTTTTTGTTGAGTGCAGCACATCTTCCTGTAGTTGACACATGACCTTGGCTCTAGATAGTGATCCAGGCATGATTTTGAGGGTGAGCACCTTGTCAGGACAACCTTCAGATCTTCTTATGATGTTTATGTCCTTTATTTTGGGACTAAGACAATCTTCTCTTTGATATGTATTGAATGTTCATGTTGGTTTTAGACTTAGTTGATCTTTTAGATGTTCTTGTATGGTGACTTTAGGTCCCGGGGATCATAATAGATAGAGGTTTTCACAATCTATTTCATTTATGGATAATGATGTTTCTGAATGATTTTTAGTTATTGAATGAGACATGCTTAGAACTTATTACAAAGCACGTGAGCTAATACTATAATGAATGTGGAGAAGACACTTAGGTGAGTAAAGGTGAGCATAGTATGGTTCTCCTGCCATAGGTTTGTGTGGGTTCCAATCATGACCACTTGGGTCGTAACAGTATTAGAAACTCTTGTACCTGTTTAGACTAGGTGTCTGGGGAAAAGCTTTTCTTTTTGTACTTATGGTTTTGTAAAACAATTGTATTAAATAAAAGGATTTATTATTTCTAAAGACTTTTTGTGTATTTCTAATTGGGTGGTAAGGGGTTCTCCTCTCAAGGTGAATTAGAGTAGGTGCCCCCGCGAATCAGTAATTTGGGTCAAGACAGTTGGTATCATAGCATAGGTTACCGCTCTTCCAGTACAAGAGCAAATGTTGAGTAGAGTCTTGCAGAATGGTGTGTTGACGTCCCTATCTAATCTTCAGAAAGCTATGAGGCATTTTAGGAAATTGTTCCACTTCTTTCATTCCTTCTGTGTATGGTCGCTTGTATGGATTGAGTCCAATTGGTATCTCAATTAGGCAAGTAGATGTCACTTGACTCCGCTTGGAATAACACAGGCAATGAAAAATTGAAATTGGGAAGGTTCCAATTGGTATCTGGACATAAGGGTTGTGTGTAAGGTTTTAGATGATTAACTCATGGTCATCAAGGATGCAAATAGAAGTTATGCTAATGTGATATGAATAATGAATTACTTGAGTATGGAATTTCTCTGAATTCATGTTATTGTGAATTGTAATTGCTTGGTTGACTCTGAATCTGTGATAGGTAAGTATTGTAAGTTGCCATGCATTGTGTGGGTGTGATAGAATTTGACTAAGATTGTTGTTGTCTTATTGGTAGTAACATAAAGGTTTAATTGGTGTATAAGTTTAATGGATTTGATACCTATGTGAATCGTAGTTGGTGGAATTATTATCAATAATGTAAATTGCGAAGGTTCATAACTTGGTTATGTGTTAATGGTTAGGGTAATTGTTGTATGTGATTTAAATGGAAATCTTTATTCTAAATGTTTGGCATGGTCTTATCATTGGTAAAAATGATAAGGGAAATATGGTTTATGACTGTGGAAAACTCTGGTTTCAGGACAGTCAAAATTTAATTAAGGACCATGAGGAAAAGGGCTATTATTGTATAATAGCGGGACTTATTGTTATGAAAGTTTTCTTGCTATGATTCATAATTGATTTTAAAATAATGTGATGTTGAGTTGTTGCTTCATGAATTGTTGGGTTCGGTCTTGAGATTATATTGTGGTTGATAAGATATGATATATTGATAAGTTAAATGTTTGATGTGGGTGTTGTTGTCTATTTGGGGTGACACATATTTAAACTTCATATTTTATTTGACTTGGTAATTTTTATGGTTGATATTGATGGGAATAAATCAAAGTAAAGGTGTTGTTGACTTGGTATTAGATGTGTTTATGTATAGTCATATCCCTCTCATGGTTGCACGATATACTAGATTAGTATTGCTCCTTGAGTTGTTGAGGTATGTTGGTTCGGTAATTTGACTAGTTTTAAGCTAGTTATGGGGCTAAGTAAATATAGTTTGTCCTCAGGTGATAATTAAAGAGCTGGTTGTTTATAAACAATTGATTGTTAAGGGTCGCATACGCTAATGTAAGTTATGGTGGAGAATCTATGTGTTAATGAATCCAATAGTGGTTTATTGGTTGGTGGTTGTACTCTACATGGTCTATTCTTATGCATTGATCATGGAAGGGTGAAAAAGGGTACAAAAGTAGATGTCTCGAGGGGAAAACACGATGTAGTCTTTGGTGGTGTTGCATTCGTTATAGCATTATTCAGGGTTTAATTGTCGGGGTAGAGTTTTTCTAGGATGAGAGTTGATAAAATCTCAGGCTAGGGTGAGTTCTAATAAAAATTCTATGTTGTGTGGTTTAGAAATATCTGGTGCCTCGAGGTGTAGTATTCAATGCAATCAAGGTGATATCATGATATGTGAGGTGCATAGTATCCCATAGAAACGTTTAGAATGGAGTTCAGGTAAATAAAACTCTGAATATAGCATTTAATGTAAAGAGGTTAGTCCGTAACATCGTGGTTTGAAGTTGTGTTGTAAAAAAGGAAAATCTGGGAGGATTCCCGACTTTCTGCCTTGCCTAAGTCTCTATAGCGACATGCACGTCGCAATAGCAACGTGCTCCAAAGTGGGGAAAATCCCGCTATAGCAACGATCAAAATCGGTCAATGTCGCAATAGCGAAATACGTCGCTATAGCGAGGTAAATTGTTGTTTTATCAGAATTTTCTCCAAAATATTTTATTATTTCAAAAACACATTTTGGGGAAGGGCAAAGGCGATTTCAACCGGTTTTCATCATTTTTCATCCTTAAGTAAATTATCCCCTTTAACTAGTGTTTTGGTTTATTAGCCTTAGAATTACTAGTTTACGTGCTTTGGGGAGGGTTTAAAGCTTGTCAAAGCTGGTTTTCTGGTGCAGGGGGTAAATTAGGTGTAAAACTTTGGGGTTTTAGTTAATGTTTGTTAATTTACTTTTGCATGTCATTAATTCACTAAAGTGGCTATGAAATTGGTAGTTTTTAATTGAATTGATGGTGGAAAGACCCTAGAATGGGTGGGATGATCATGAACTTGGCCTTAGGGGGTGGAATTGGGTTTTAATCCTCAACATTGTAGGTCATTGAGTTGATTGTGTGTTATATTCATGCGTAAATGTTTGAGTCTGCATCTCCTGGTCTTGAAAAGGCTCGATAAGGAGGCCGAGTATAAATTTGGTGTAGTTGACAAACGATAGTGAGGGGTAAATAAGGTGCAGTTCATGCAACTCTAAAAGTAGTGTCTTTCTAATTCTAACCTCGTATTTCTCTTCACCCAATGCTCGTTCGGGGACGAAAGGATGGTAAATTGGTATCTGTTGTAACTACCCGTTCTCTCGTTACTGAAAATAAATGCGGTAAAGACATGTGCTTTTAATTCATCATAAGTGTTAGGATAAATTCTTAAGCATGGGATTGCATTGAATACATATTAAGTTCATACAATACCCCTAGCACAAAGTTAAGTTGAAAATGCCCTTACCGATTTAGTTTAGGGCTAAGTTTAAACTAGGGTCAACTTCAAACAAGAACTCCTCCTATAATATAAGGAGTTAGGGGTCCTAATACCCTCCAAATTAAATATCTATGAATCTTCTTTCCAACACAACCGACTGTTTGTCAATCTACTTCTTGAGTAAGAAGTTATGACCGTATTACTTAATATTGTGTATACTGAAAAGCTGAGGCCGCTGTAGCGGGATCAGGGCGCTATAGTGACATCGCTATAGAAAAACAACAATAGTTTATAACCTTATTTTGATGGGTTAGTAATCGTATAATTAATATATATTGGACGGTAAAAATCATGCTTAGACCTGCGGGCATAGAGTTTGGGTGGATAAAACATGAATCTAATGTAATAAAGGCCTAATTATGTGTTATTATGTTAATGTATGAATCCTTGATGTGTATTTTGTGCTGGTATGACTCCATGGTGGTTGTAATATGAATTTATGAATGTCGAACTAGAGTTTAAACTCCACTGGGTTGAATGTGGGCTCCTAAAATGAATACTTGAATTTAATGAATATGGTTGGTAATACTTATTTGAATAAGACGTGAATTGGTCTTTGTGCATGCTGTAATTAATGATTATGAATTGATAAGGCCTGAATTATGAGTTGTTGGCTGGCCTTCGGGCATAGTTGTGATGTCATGTGTTAAAGAATAATTATTGTTTACATGAAATAATTAGCTTGAGTTTGACCAAGTGTTTGGAGTGTTTGTCTCCTTTTTACAATGCATGTTCAAGAAGGTAAATTATTGAATGATATCCTAAGTGTTAATCACACATAATGAGGTTATATTAAAAGGTTGTTGATTATATAAGTGTGGTTGTTTATTCTCATTGTGGTTGTGATTGTTGTGATATCTATTGCTATTGTGGCATGTACCGGCATTTGGACATCTTTACGGGATTTATACTTATTATTGTGGGATGTACTGGTATTTGGACATATTCATGAGATTGGTTGATATTATATTTGGTTCCTTGAGAGAACCTGGATTTGTGATCATTGTTGTTAGTATTGATTATATTAGATCCTTGAGTGGTCCGGGATAAAGATATAAAGGAATGACATATATTTTGTTGTTGTCTTCTTGTGAAGTTGACAAAAGGTGTAAGTTATTGTTGTTGAGTCATGGTTGAAGACTTGGTTAATGATTGATAGTCATGATTTGTGACAACGCTCAAATACACCCTCAAAAATAAGTATATGCGGTCGTTAGCAATATATTTAATCCAACTTAGAGTCGGGGTCAAATCCACGAGTAACAATGTGACTAGCGATCGAGATAGTATAAAATAAAAGCAACTCGCTATAATCCAAACCTAAGATACAAATGTTTTGGGGGGTTTCAATATAAAAATCTAACAAGGCTGGAACCAATTAAAATATGAACAAGTTAATCAATGGCTTTCACAAACAATGCGAAACAAGAGAAATGATCACAGGGAATCAATTTTATCAATGATCCAAAGTATTTAAATCAAGTACTCATGATTAATTCACGGATTAGCAACTTAGCCTTGGAACCTCAAGTATCCGCACATCTTTCGATCGATTGATGAATATTTCTTGGAGAAATTCTATCGAACATTAGCCAAGTGTCAACACAAATGTTCCAATCTATGACTACACTAGGATTTGACTATGTCAAGCAACAAATCCATTAGATGGGTCATACGTCCCAAATCGCGCTAAATTAATCTTTCACAACTTCAATTAGCTCTTTCAAGCATTAATCAAAGTAGATGGGAAATTTCCACTCCATTCTCCTCTTTCAAGCTCAACTAGAGTAGAAATTGATAAAGTATGAGATTAATTTAAACAAACAAAACTCATTTATAAATCAAGAGTAATCAATTTACACAAAAGCATAAGATAAAATCAAAACCCCAAATATTGCTATGTTTCCTAATCAATATTTAACACTAAAATCAAAAATTACACCCAAATATGAACTTTAAAAAGCAAGGAGATGAAGAAAAGGGTAAGGAAATTCTCAATACAAAGCTTCTAAATCTTCACTCCAAGGGTGTTGATGGTGTTCCTTAGCCTCCAAGCTTGAGAAAAATGCCAAAGATGAAGTTTCAGATCTGAAAAATCCCTTGTATAGCACAAAAATCGCGTTTTAGGTAATTACAAAAATGCCACTACATTGGTCATCTGCTTTCTCACCTGCCACCATAAGTGGGCATATGCCCCCATAGGTCAGGGCGCAGGTGAGGTTTCATCCCCTTTCAGTTCACTGTTTTGGCCATCTGCGGCCTCATCTGCGTGGGCAGGTGACTAATTTTTTATTCATGCATTATTCTAAGCTCCTTTCCTTTATTTTTGCACTTTTTTTCATCAAAACTCTTTGTAAACCCAAAGTACCTGAGATGATCACCATTCAAAGGATAATCAGCCTCATATTATGAATTAACGATACAAAATCATATGAAAAGAGATACAAATAAATGGCAATACCGCCACTTCTCAACACCCCCAATTAAAGACTTTGTTTGTCCTCAAGCAACACAAAATCAAAACTTAATGAGGCAATCAATTTAAGTTCAAAAGCCAACATCATTACTTTCACATCATATTTTTCAATTAGGTACCATGATTATGACTTTGGTTGGTACTAACAATTAGTTAACAAGCATGTGAGTCTTACCCAAGCAACTACCTCAATATCAAACACACCTTCAAGAGTACAATGGAGTTTCAAGAATGATCAAGTAACAACAACCAATTCTCAAGAAGTAACTCACAATAAATAGTCAATCAAACATGCTCATTTGCCTTATTTTAGGAATTTATCGACTTCACCAATCTATCCTAGTTTACATTCCCTCACAAGAAAGAAAGTCCCAAAATTCATAATATTTATAGCACTTATACAAGGGACAAATGCACAAACACTCACACTCAACAATGAATTTCCAATGCTAACAAGTATCATACCATAGACTTGCCCTTATTTTCAATCACCACTAACATAAAAGTATCGATTGGAGATCCCGAAGGACTTTTTCTATCTTGTAATGTAGGCTAGGGGAAGGGTAGGATAAGCATTTAGGATAAAAGTGACTACACCCTCCTTGACCTCTACAAAACACAATATAATTCAAATTTTGATCATTTGCCTCTTCATTTTCATACAACACAATTGCCTATCTTTTTCATTCTAGTTCACCACCTTATTGACAACTTTCTCTTTTCCTTTTCTTTTCTCATTTTCATTTATTTTTCTCATTTTCTTTCCTTTTCTAATTTTCTCTCATTTTATTCAATCATTTTTTTTTCTCATAAAGCACTCACTTCCAAAACCATGGTGCATGATAACCTCTTTCAAGTTCCACCATACCCCCAACTTAGGCTTTTAGCCACAAGTTGGCAATTTCAAGTTCAAGAGAGGAAAAATTTTCAAAAGGTTCAACGCTTGTAATGTGATTACCAAAGAAAGGTAATTAGGATCAAATGGGATAACTAGTGATAACATTTATGCATGAGTAGGCTTTTAAGGCTAAAGATCTTTCTAAAAATCACAAAGAAGGCCTAAGATTATTTCTCCAACCAAACACAATAAGACCAACCGGCTAAGTTTTTGATGACACAAGTAAGTACAAGAATTATTCAACAAATACTCACCACACATGGCATGCAAACTATTCAAGAAGGATCGATATCATTTCTTATACAAGAACAAAAGGAGTCATTTTCCACATTATCACCACCTAATGAGTAAAGAGTCACAAAAAGAGTCAAAGAGTTGTCACGGACATCATTCACTTCCATGCACTTGATTTTCACAAAAATTTTGGAGGGGTATGCTCATTTCAACATTTCACAATGCAAGACTAACTCTATTAGGATGAAACAAGCCACAATCCCATATTTTTACTCCAACAAGGGCAATAATTTAATGGCTACTCAGACTTTACCATTTCAACACTCATAATCCCAATTTACAATGGCTACGGGTACTAAGACTTCCCCTACACAAATGACACCAAAACCCAAAAACAATAATAACGATGATTTTTCCTTAATAATATCATCACTCAATCCATCATTTGGGAAAAGGTCGCCAAAAACAACCACCAAAAAGAAAAACTATAAGAAGCTAACACGATAAAGAAACTAATCTAGAAGTGCAAACAAATGAAATGACTAATCCACCGAAATTAAAATTAAGCTCAAACCCGACAAGGGCACACAATATCCATAACCACAAAAACATCATTCAACTTGAGCTCCCATCAAAACACTCTTTAGAAGACTTGACAACTTGTAATTAAGTACACGTAGTAGCAAGAACACTTCCTAATAGCAATTAGCACATGAAAAACGGAAGAGAGTAGAGAAAACTACACTTAGGAATTTTATCGAACACATGGTGGGCATCATAAAGTAAACATCATTAAGAGTAGTGTGGGTACTCAAGAATTACCAAAATGGACATAACTCAACTTCAAACAACCAACAACACATCCCACATCTTGAAATTAGCTCCACAACACAACAAGAACACTTCACATTAGCAATTGGAGCATGGAGTAACAAAGAACAATGTGGATATTTCACTTAGGACTTTTATCAATCACATGGTGGGTATTAAAGTGGGTACACAAGAATTCCCCAAAATTCATGTCAAATGTGACACCCAAACTAAACCATTCATAAAGATCACTATTTTTGATGCCACATAATTTATTTCAAGCCCGACAAGGACGCAACAATATCCAACAACGCCCGATAAGGGCACAAATGTATCAAAATATATCAATAGTATAGACCCAAATGAAAACTAAGATATTCCAGCCCCAACTAAAAGATATTGCATTGTCCCCAATGCAAGCAAAATAAAGTAGAGAAGGAGTAATGGGCTCTTTTAAGTGCACTAGGCATAAGGATCGACATAAGAGTGGCCCATAGTAGTGTAATAGTTGGAATACTTGGAGCCTCCTCAGACTGGGCTCATGTTTCATTCCCATCAAATTTTTGCATCCAAACCTATTCAAATCACTTCCAAAAAATCCAAAATTTAGTGGATTAGTAAAAAATAAATTTCTAAGCTATTCTAAAAATTAAAATTTCAAAAGTAAATGCAAAATTTTTGAGAACGATGGTTTGCCTTCCATCAATCGCTTGATTTAATATCATGGCACGATGCAAGAAACCTTACCATTTATCTCTTCACTTGGAGGATTTGAATCTTCGTCCCAACTTCACATCAAGATTTCGATG
Source organism: Capsicum rhomboideum (assembly GCA_031232105.1). Lineage (NCBI taxonomy): Eukaryota > Viridiplantae > Streptophyta > Magnoliopsida > Solanales > Solanaceae > Capsicum > Capsicum rhomboideum. The sequence goes on along the minus strand of CP124719.1, from coordinate 100,920,205 downwards.
AAGCTTGTGTGGAAAATGTAAGAAAGCGATGAGCCCAACTTTATCTCTCTATTTTGAAGACTTAAATATTTTACCCAACTTCACATCAAAATTACATTTAGTCTCATTGGGAATTGGTGAGAAGATCATTAGGCCACTTGTTAGACACCATATTTTACAATTCTTGGCCTTCAAGTGAGGGACGCCATTTTTCCCTCTTGGAATGACAAACTCTAAAATGTAGGGACTTTAACCCTCATTCCAAAATTCTCTATATGCCTAGTTATTTTGATTTCCATTATATCCACCAAGCACAATGTTGAAAAATGGTTGGAATGAGGTTTAAGCCTCTTCATTCTCAAATTTGCTTCTTTCTTGACATTTTCACCCCGAAATGAACTAGAGTCTTCACAAAGGATTTGATTGGCTTTATTTTGCAACTCTAGTATCATTTCATCAATTTCGGCTTCTTGTATTATTTTCGTCTTGGTGGGTTGACAAATCACCATGAATTCTTTAATACCAATCTTGACCACATCTTCATTGGAACTCAACCTGAACTCATTATCCTTGACCATTTGAATAGGAGCGTCATATACCTCAAGTTTTGCTTTCACATTGGACTTCAACCCATAAATGGCAAGTTCAAGTTGGATTATATCATTACATCGCTCAGTATGAATTTGGAAGAAATCACTCTTTATTTGAAAGATTCCCTCACATAGTTTCCCATAGGCTTCAAGATGTTGAGATTGGTTCAAGATCCACTCTTGGCTCACAATTTCCAATTTTTCATGTGTTTCTTTATTTTAAAAGCATCTTCACAAGGGCCTTCTTCTCCTTTACTATCTACTTTCGATGCCACTATAGATTGATGCATAAGAGGTACCTCCTCACCCATTTTAGGTACCCGTTCTAAATTAATTTGAAGCATTACAGGAATACCTTCATGACCGGCTATTTGTGCTTCCAACTCCATGTTATTGCTCTTATCAAACTCAAAAGTACAACTAAAAAATTTGTTAGAGCTTTAGAGAGGGGGAAGGGTCATTTTCACAAGCATCACTATGTCTAATTTGACCACCACATTCACAACAAGTAGACTCTATATAGGATTGAGATAGTGAACACACCTCTCTCCCGTGAGCTTTTTCACAATTTTGTCAAAAGTGGGGGCCTCCAAAAGAAGGACATGGGTCATTAACACAAGATTTGCAACCACCAAACTCAATTTCATCCAAAGATGCCACAGTAACAAGTCTAACAAAACAAAAATCATCCTAACACAAAAATTAAAAGATACTCGCAAGTTCGAATCAAAGCAAGTAAGCTAAAATTCCAAAGTAACTCAATACACCAAATTATTCCCCGACAATGGCGCCAATTTTGATAACGCTAAAATACAACCTCAAAAAGAAGTGTACGCAGTCGTTAGCAATATCTTTTAACCAAATTAGAGTCGGGCTCAAATCCACGAGAAATAATGTGACTAGCAATAGAGATAGTACAAAATAAAAGCAACTAGCTAGAATCCAAACCTAAGATACAAATGTTTTGGGAGGTTTCAATATAAAAACCTAACAAGGGTAGAACCAATTAAATATAAACAAGTTGATCAATGGCTTTCACAAATAATGGGAAACAAGGGAAATGATAATGGAGAATCAATTCTATCAATGATCCAAAGTATTTAAATCAAGTACTCATGATTAATTTACAGATTAGCAAATTAGCCTTAGAACCTCAAGTATCCACCACGTATTTCGATCGATTGATGAATATTTCTTGGATAAATTTCGTTGAACATTAGTCAAGTGTCAACGAAAACAGTTCCAATCTATGGCTACACTAGGATTTGACTATGTCTAGCAACCAATCCATTAGATGGGTCACACGAACTAAATCGAGCTAAATTAATCTTTTCCAACCTCAATTAGCTCTAAAAGGCATTAATCAAAGTAGATGGGAAATTCCCACTCTAATCTCCTCCTTCAAGCTCAACTAGAGTAGAAATCGATAAAGCATGAGATTAATTTAAACAAGCAAAACCCATTTATAAATCAAGAGTAATCAATTAACACAAAAGCATGAGATAAAATCAAAACCCCAAATATTTCTATGTTACCAAATCAATATTTAATTCTAAAATCAAAAAATACACCCAAATGAACATTAAAAAGCAAGGAGATGAAGAAAAAGGTAAAGAAATTCTCAATAAAAAGCTTCTAAATCTTCACTCCAAGGGTGTTGATGGTGTTCTGTAGCCTCCAAGCTTGAGAAAAATGCCAAAGATGAAGTTTCGGATCTGAAAAATCCCTTTTATAGATTAAAAATTGTGTTTCAGATAATTGCAAAAATGCCACCGCATTGGTCATCTGCTTTCTCACCTGCCACCTCAGGTGTCCATCTTCCGCAGGTTAGGGTACAGGTGAGGCATCTGCTCTCGCAGGTGGGCATCTTCCCCCTACAGGTTAGGGCGCAGCTGAGGTTTTAGCCCCTTTTAGTTCACTGTTTTGACCATATACAACCTCATCTGCATGGACAGGTCACCATCTACGTGGGCAGGTGACCAATTTTTGATTCATGCATCATTTTAAGCTCTTTTCCTTTATTTTTGTGCTTCTTTTCATCAAAACTCTTTGTAAACCCAAAGTACCTAAGATGATCAACATTCAAAGGATAGCTAGCCTCATATTAAGAATTAATGACACAAAAACATAAGAAAATAGATACAAATAACTGGAAAAACTGCCACTTCTCAGTTTGCTGACTGGGTTTATTATCGGTAGTCATAGTCTGGACTGTGTATATTATCTATGTTGACTTACACTTGACTGAATTTCTTGGTGTTATTGTGGAAAGATAAGTGGTAACATAATTAAAGTAACTGTTAAGGTTTAGGGGTTGTACTTGTTACAAGGTTATAGTTATTTGTATCATTGATTATTGAGGTTAATTAATGTGTAAGCAAAATAGATGGGTTCATAATAACTATTGGGGTTAAGCAATGGAGAGTTATATTGTATGAGACTTAATGTGAAGGGTGATATATGATCAGTGAGATTAAGTGTAAAAGGTATAAGGGAAATATCAATGGTATATATTAACTACTAGCAATGGATTAGATACAACTAAGTCGGCATGAATAAGAATGGAACACTCTTAAGTATCACAAGCAGATCAAAGTGATGTATATTAAATTGTTATAGAAGTGGTTATGCTTTCTTTCTGTGATTTCTATATTGTGCTTACATGATCTAACCCTGGTGGGATAATGATACCAATCAGTACGTGTATTTTATACTGATACTACTCTTGCTATACCCTTTTGGGGGTATAGTCTAGTTGCAAGATTCAGTAGGTGTTTCATGCTTGACGTGGATAGTGATCTCTAGCAGCTTCTACTCATCTCATTCCTATGGTGGAAAATGTGTCTTGTTTTGTGTTTTCATATATTAGAAGCTCTTGTACCTGTTTAGACTAGGTCCTTGGGGAAAAACTTTTCTTTTTGTACTTATGGTTTTGTAAAACAATTTTATTTAATAAAAGGATTTATTATTTCTAAAGACTTTCTGCGTATTTCTAATTGGGTGGTAAGGGATTCTCCTATCTAGGTGGACTAGAGTAGGTGCCCCCGCGGCCCGATAATTTGGGTCATGACACTTGACTTTTTTCTATATTATTTATGTGTTGTATGTTTATTTGCTTGTATTTTTGTGAATCTCTTAGGATAGGGGATCCCGCTTAGGGGAAATGGGGAGCATCTCGGTGGGTACTAGAGTCTTTTGGATGGATTATAGTTATTACTTACCTTAGTTAGTCTTGATACTTGTGATTATGTTTAAAATAGGTTTTATATAGTTGGTTTATTGACCTTGCATAGTTGATAGTGGCTACCTAATTATGAGCTTGAATCGTGTTTAGTGGACTTTATTGTGTTGATCGGGGTTTAGTGACCTTTAAGGGGATAATTATGTTATTATTGTTCTTTGATAGAATGATTGAGGTTTAGGAAATACCTAGAACATAAATAAACTTGTAAGAGTTGATGTGGTTATCGGGGTTTTGTATGACTTAGTAGAGCATATTGTTAACTAGAGTAGTTCTCCTTTTAGTTAATTAGTCTGATGATGCCATCTTTGGGAAAGATGGACTTATTGTAAAGAACAAGTTGGTTTTGGGTAAGTTTTGTTATATATTGTTGTTTGGATGGTTTACTATTTTTGTATTGTCATGTGGGATCTTATGTGAATATTATTATTGACTTGAGAGATTACTATTATTGTGATGCCCGAGTGGGGGCTTGAATTGATATTGTTGGTCTTATTTGTGCATTAAATTGCCTTATTTATTATTTTGTCGCTCGAGTAGGGGATTGACTTGTTATTATAGGCCTTATTTAAGCATTATTTGCCTTTATCATTATGGTGACACCCTAGAAAGGGGCTTGAATTGATACTGTTGATGTCTTACATCACTTTTACTCCAGTGGTACTATGCAATAGCCTATATCTTGACTATAATCATATTGAGGAGATTTGAGCTAATTTATATAATTATGTAATTGATTCATTATCTTCATATTGACTTGGTTATGAGCATACGTCCTCATCTCATTCATTCATATTCATGGAAATTTGTACTACTGAGAAACACTTTATAAAATCCTTGGTCCGCGAACATTAGCCGGTGAGGTGAATGAGAAACACTTTATAAAATCCTTGGTCCGTAAACATTAGTTGGCGAGGTGAATGAGAAACACTTTATTAAACCCTTGATCCGTGAACATTAGTCGGTGAGGTAAATTGAGATATGAGATTGAGATTGTGAAAGTATATGGGTTGTGAACCCCCCATGGGTCCTATCTGAAGCGTTGAGGCTTGGAAGGTGTATGCGAAATTCATGTGATGGCTTATATCATCATCATCCCATCATCATTATTACAATGTATTACATCACTTGCATCGCATTGCATTCCTTGGTATGGTTTAATATTGTGTTTGAGTATTTACTTTTGTATGGAATTACCGCGATTTAACCTTGTTTGTAATATTGTGTATTCTACATTCATTTCACTACATTACATCGTTTGTTATCATCTCTTGGTTGATTTAGAGGTTGAGATACTATGAGATGTAGGGTATGACTATGGCTTGATCAGTAAAACTGTAGTGTCGCACCTGTAGGTAGCATGATATACACATAATGACACACTCTCACTATTTCATCCCAGATTATTGGTTGAACATGATTGATTAAACTTGATATACTATGTTTGTGAGTCTCCCTCATAAATGACTTTCCTTAACTGTTGATCATAAAATGACTAGTGCTGACTCACCTAGACTTATTTACCTACCCCATATATTGATAATCCTATGACTATTATGTTGGGATACCTTGTTAGGATGAAGTGGTGTATTTATCGGTTATAGATCTATTTGGGGAACCTTGGATAGTTGGGGTGGTGGTTCTCGCCATTACTTTGGATTATGATCGGTTATCAACGATGCTTGCTGAGTACACGTGTTTCATAATCACTCTTGCTTTTCCTTTCCTTTTTCTTTTCTTCTGCACCCCGTGCAGGTATTAGTTCGAGTAGCAGATAGTAGATTGTTTTCCCTCAGTGTTGACATTGCTGAAATCGAGGAAGCGGCTAACAGGCTTCAGAGCTTACCCGGATCTCTCTCTTTATTTATTTTGTACGTTATCCGCATTTAAGATACTTTACATTATTGCTACTATTATGTATTAGAGGCTTGTACTAGTGACAACCAGACCTGGAATGTATCTTTGAAATTACTATTTCATCTTTAAATATTATGGGATTATTCTATTATTATTCTTCTACTTCTGATATTCTTTAATTATTGAGTTTGGGTTGGGATAGGCTTACCTGTACCAGAGGGTGTGACAGGTGTCATCACGTACTCTATTTTGGGTCGTGATAATTTTCATCCTCAATAATTAAAGGTATACTAATTTGATGTACCACGCATACATCAACAAATATCCACCCTTCAAATTATTAAGAAATCTTAAAACATCACCATCAGTATTTAACATGTAATAACAACTCTTTTTGTTAACTCTAATTTCAACTTTTTCAACACCTAATTCCGGTGCTAATTTGTAAAACAACATTATATGAAGCTCGTCAACATCTATTATAATCTTTTCAAGATTACAAATTCCATTGACATACCTTAGCTCAGGGTCTGATAAAAAATAAACCCCACAGTGAAATTGAAGTGTCACTATTGTTGAAGCCATTTACTTATCATGCCTGTATAGTGACAAGAAAACAAACACAATTAGTGAATTTGTACATGCATACAAAAAACTCTAATTTTGAAAGCAAAAAGGTGTCAAGATTCATCTCCACATGTCTGATATGTCCCAATGGACCATTGATGTATACAATACCCAAGACAATTGACAAAAAAAAATTAATTTCAGTTGCAATTGTGATTATATGAAAAAAAATCCTAGAATCTAATCCAAATCAAATAATATGACATTGAAGGCATAACACTACTACTAAATATCTTACACTAACATTAGGCACGAAACAAAGCGAAACCCCTAAAAAATTCCAACAAAAGCAGTGTTAATCGACTAGAACCCTAAAACCAAAGAATGACACAAATACTAAAACAAAAAGTAACAACAAAACTAGAACAGAAAATAATTAGGACAATAAGTTGAAAAACTTACATAGATAGCTTGAAAATCGAACAAAAACAATAAGAACACTCGAATAATTTAGTGGAAATGAAGGGGAAAGTGGAAAAGGAAAAGTTTGGGTGTCTAGATGAACAAAGGTGAATGAGAAGATGAAAAAGTTTTAAGGTTTTTTAACTCTATCCCACGTCATTTCCTACGTGTTATTTTAGAATTATTTTTTAAATTACGTGTCAGCGTTTGTGCTACACGCTCAACTAAGTAGACCAAAAAGGGTTTAAAATATTATGTTTTATGGGTTGAGGGGTTCAGATGACAAAGGGTTAAGTCGAGGTGTCCACAATACAAATTCAAACAAGTACAAGGGTCCAGTAGATCATTTTGATAAACAGTTAAAATCTGTAGAACAGATAATGGTACTGAATTTGTAAATGAGATATGCACTTGTATGTTCAAAAAACTAGGAACTATTCACCAAAGAACTTGTGCATACTCCCCCTTAGTAAAATGGTGTAGCTGAGAGAAAGCACAGACATATTTTAAAAATCACATTCCCATAAGATTTTGGGGGCAGTGTGTTTTAACTATTGTATATCTTATAAACAGACTACCTTTCTCCATTTTAGGCATGTCTCCTTATGAAAAACTTTACAATAGAAAACCATCATTGCTCCTCATGAAGGTTTTGGGATGTCTTTGCTATGCTAAGATAGTGCAACAAACTGATAAAATGGAATCTAGGACTAAAACTAATGTGTTTATGGGCTATTCTAAAGTTCAAAAAGGAGACATCTTGTATGATTGTTGTGTCCTTTCTCACACGCAAGTGTACGTGATCGTACAAGTAATAAAGGATGTAAGTCCAGATATCGTACCCATAGGGTTTTGATAAATTGATTTTTAGTTTGAATTCTTATATGAGTTATTCAGTCGGTAACCCATAATTAAGAGTGATTTGTATGTTTTGAATGTAAATAAAAACAATTGGAGACAAGTCGTGGATTAGTTGTGTTGTAATTCAGATTTGAGAAAAGATCTAGGGTTGAGGTATTTCGACAATCCAATTGCGCTATCCAATCATTAGTCTAATTTACCTTCCTGAGTTACTAGTTGCAGGTTAATTGTAGCTACAGTGAGCGTCTTTCCAATAACTCTAAGCCTACTCGACTATCCCTAAAGCCTATATTTCTATGGTCATCAGTTAATAGTGAAGTGCATAAAGATATCGTCTGTATCAACTAAGCTAGGTCACGGGGTATATTTCTATCCTCAGTGACTATAAGGTTCACAAACTATCCCTATTTCCTATTTTTACACTTGTCATTCCGTTTTTCAAGTCCAACAAACAAGCCCTAGATAATATTCGCAAGTTGATCAATCAAACGAATAATTAAAAGCAAGAAGAAATAAATAACTCAATAGATGGGAATCAAAAAAGACAATATGATGTTCAAGCCACAACTTTCATGTTCAACCACAACCCTAGAAATTAAAAGGTTTCGCTACTCATGAATCTCTTTGGAAGAAGAGATTTCATGAGTTTACAAGGTAGAAATCAAAAATAAAATTAAACCTTGTTCTTGAGCTTTGCCCTCGCTTTTGGCTTCCCCAAATCAGTTGTATATGTATAAAAACATGGGGGTGGATTTATTTAGAGTTTAGGAACCCTTAGAATTCTAAAACCAATCCCAATCGGGTTAGAATAAGTCCCGACTCGCGCCACAGCCCAAAAATTGAGTTGTGGCGCAAGCAACAAGTAAAAATCCTGAGCAGTAACCAAACTCACGCCACCCCTTGCTTTTAGGGAGTGGAGAAAGCATTCAAATTTCCAAAACGCATCACCAATTCGCTCCACTACTGCAAAGTAAGCAGTGGCGCAAGGCACACTCTACATGGCCATTTTCTGCTCGCTTTGCAACGCCTTGCGACGTAGATTATTCCTTGGTTCCTTGTAGTTCCTTGGTGCTATTTTTCTTCTTGTTAAAGCTCCAAATACCTTAATACACTCCTATATAAGTAAATCATGAAACACAATTATAAATCACATTATTTAAGCTTAAGACAACACCAAAAAGAGAATAATTATGAGGCGAAAGACGGTAAAATAACATGATTTTTAGCCTCGCATCAACACCTCACACTTAAATCGTTACTCGTCCTTGAGTACACACTTTACATAAACTCTACTAAAACCATACTAATTAAAATAAGATTACGCAAGCTAAGACTACAACGACTACAATAGACGTCAAGTTCTTATTAAACATGCTTCACTCATACCATATGTATAAACAACTCCTCCAAGACCTCCTAGCCTCAAGAACCAACTCTATGATATTAGCAAAGTCATAAATTTCACCCAACCAAGGGATCATATACTTCACCTATCTTTCGTCAACCATGTTCCCTCACCACAAGAGAGTTATCCATATTCACTCACAAGTATACAAATGAACGCGAGAATGGGTATAGAAATAAGATTTCACTTACCCTCACAAAGAATTTCACATGAAATATATGATTAACCATAAGCTTTCCCTTAGTGTACTACTCCACTAATATGTGAACATCAAAATTTAAGATCTCGTAAGACTTTTGGGTTGTAACATAGGCTGAGGGATGGGTAGGAACTTTTTGGCTCAAATAGTGACTAACTTTCCTAAGCACTTTAATACATCACAAATTTTTCATCATTTGCACGCTCTTCAATCAACCAACTCTTTCTTATACTCTTCTCACCCATAGATTTCTTTGTTTTCCAATCTCTTTAAGCAAGTTCACATACCACTAGTAAGGAGTACTCAATTATTAAATACATTTTTTTCACTTTTCTTTTATTCTTTTTCTACTCCCTACCAATAGAATATGGATTTTTTTTTTTTTAAATCACTTGCACAATTAGACATATCTACAAGCCTCCCACCTCAACTATCTCCCTTTTCTCAATTCTCACGCCTTTTAACTCTTATTTCTTAATTAAAGTGCTTAGGAGTTTTGGATCAAATTAAAGGTCTATTGAAATAAAAGGATTAAGCTTCATTTGTGGCTACCAAAGAATAGGAAAAAGGCTCAACGGGCTAACTAGGATCATTCATTGTAGGTAGATAAAGCAAAGGATAAAAATAGTCTAATCAAAGAAACACCTATAGCATCTCCTAAACTCAACATTCTTCAATTTGCTTTGCAAACACACCAGACAAGTTCTAGACATCAATATAAAAGCATGGAATATCAACAAACACCTAAAACATATGGCACATGTTCAACTCAAGAAGGATCCATTCAGACTCTCAATCAAGCAAACAACAAAAGTTTAAATTTAAGCTAAAAATCACATAGGAGTCGGGTAAAAGAGCCTAGGTGTCTTAAAAAAGTCATTCATTTTTCTTCATAGCATGCTCGAAATTAAAACCAACTTGCATTATTCACTTCATGTGTAGCACCTAGAAAGAGCACCTCACATTCAATTGGTCCTAAAGATTTCCTAACTCCAAATGACTAACTCTTCCCTCAAGACGGTCATCAACCATTCATCGTCGAAAAAAGTAATTCTACCTAACAATAAAAGAAAAACTATTATCAGAAGAAAAAGGATAGTCGATTCAAAGGTCCTCCCCTTGCAAAAGAACCAAAAATAAAAACCAAGGGGTGGGCAAAGTATGCTTCTACTAATAAACTAAAAAGCTAAAACTAGACAGAAACTATTTTAATCTAGAAAAAAAAAATCTTTTTGTGTTTTTGGATTTTTTTTTTTAAAAAAATCACATTTTCTCAACTAAAGCAAGTAACTAAAACAACACAACTCCTATATCATATTTCACCCTTAACAAATATAGGAAGAATCTCACCCCACACTTAAAGTCATGCTTTGTCCCCAAAGCATTAAACAACATAAAATAGTGGTTAGAAATACTCCCTGAGGCCCTCTAGGGCCTAGCTAGTAGCATGTCTTCTCTCAATCTTTCATCAAAGGGGTGAATGACCCCACACTTATGCTTTATCCATGCCTCTTAGCTTCCAAATTCGGGTACTCAGACTTTCCCACATCTGCATAAACAAAAAATAAAAAACAAAGAATAAGAAGTGACACTATAAATATAAAACTACATTATTACAACTTGGGTTGCCTCCCAAGTAGCGCCTGATTTAACATCGAGGCACGATGCAAGTCATAAATCAATCAAATTCTCTCAATCTTTTCCTCCCCATATGATGCAACTTCGGCCTCTTTTTCACTCTAGGAGGATCAAAATTATCATTCACTCTCTTTGTCTTCAGATCTTCCACTTTTTCAGGCCCACACTCTTCCACTCCACACTTATCATTGATCACCTCTATGATCATATACAAGTCTCTATAGTGTGAAGGAGTGGAGAGTGACTTATAAACTTTAAATATCTCCTCCTTATCATGGACCCTAATCTTAAGTTTTTCTTTTCGTACATCAATTAAAGCTCCACCAGTGGCCAAGAATGGGTGCCCCAAAATAATCTGTACCAACTCATCTACTTCAAAATCTAAAATAATAAAGTCGGCAGGAATCACAAACTTACCTACCTTAATGAGCACATCTTCAATCATTTTTTTGGTTGCACACGAGAGCAGTCTGCTAATTATAGAGTGATAGTAGTTTGGCGTGGCTCTCCCAAATCAAGTGTCTGAAACACAGATAAGGGCATTAAGTTTATAATTGCCCCAAGATCACACAATTCATGTCCAACCTCATCATTACCACTTTGTATGGGGAGGGTGAAACTCCTTGGATCCTTAAGCTTTTTGGGGAGCTTGCTTAGTACCCTCGAACTACACTCTTCGGTGAGTGTAACTATCTCAAAATCTACATGTCTTCTTTTTCCAGCCACCACCTCTCTCAAGTATTTGGCATAGTTGGGCATATTCCTCAATGCATTAATCAAGGGAATATTGATGTGAAGTTGCTTGAAGATATCAAGAAACTTCTTAAAATTTGCATCTTCCTTGCTTTTCTGAAATCTTTATGGAAATGGTGGTGGAGGTCTCTCAACCACAACCTCAGGCTGCTTAACAACCTTTTTTTCTCTTTTTTCCTCTTACACAGGCCATATCTCTGATGTTGGTGTTAGGATCAATCTTTGTGGGAAAGGAGGTGGATGCTTGTAGTTGTCCCAGTTAATTACTCCTCTCTTTGGAGGCTCTGCATTCGGTAGCTCTACACTTGTATCTTGACTTTTTTATTTAGGAGGGACTTCAACCAGCTCTCTACCATTCCTGAGTGAGACTATCATTACCTGTTTAGTATTATTTTCTGTATCACTCGGTAGTGTACCTGCAGGTCTTACATGTTGTGATGATGCTAGTTGGCCCACTTGACACTCAAGTTCATGAATGGACTTCTGTATTTTGTTCACAATCTGAGCTTATTGTCCCATGAACTGTTTCATCGTCTCCTTCAAAGAATTGTTCACTTGTCGAGCTTGCAGTGTATATTGTTGTCTTTGGGCCTGCTGATTTCCACCCCAAGAGAAATTTGAGTGGTTTTTATAATTTTGCTGACCCACATAATATATACATTCTGAATTCAAAGGACATCCAGAGTAAGCATGATTTTCACCACACTTCTCATAAAATAAATCAGTCGCATGAACTTATTATGCCTGTTGAATTTGACATGCACATGGAGCTAATAAACTCTGTTGTATTAAGGCACACAACTGCCCAATATTAACCCGAATAACTAACATATCATCCAGCTCTAACTTACCCGACGTTTTCTGTGTAGAAGTGCATACTCTACATGGCTCTGAATAATGTTGGTGACCTGCAGACATAAGATTGAGCAACGCCTCTATTTCATCATAGCTCTTGGAAAAAATTTGCCCTTGAGCTGTAGCATCTAATAAAGACTTAGAGTCTGGCCTCAATCCTTCAATAAAATTATGCCCAATAATCTCCTTGGGATGATGGTGGTGCAGACAATCTCTCAAGTATCCCTTGTATATCTCCCAAGCTTGGGGAAAGGATTCAGCATCTTTTTGAACAAATCTAGAAATCTTTCCTTTAATCTCTTTTGTTCTGCTAAATGAGAAAAAACTATTGAGAAACTTTTCATACAAAGCATCCCAAAATGAAATAGATCCTGCCGGTTCATTCTGCAACTACTGCTTTGCTTCCCCAATTAGTGAGAAGGGGAATAGTGTCAACTTCATGTATTTATCTGAAACATTTTGGTAATGGAAGTTGTCACTCAACTCAGTAAACTCTAGTAGGTCTTTGTGTGGTTCTTCATGTGGTTTTCCCTCATATTGACAAGTGTTCTACACTAGTCACACCATGCCCTCTTTAAGCTCAAAAGTTTTGGTGATATTTGGCTTCACAATAGCTCTGGAGGCATCTTGCTGATTTGGCCTCGCAAAATTTAACACCGGAACATGTGGTACAGGATGGGGCAGGACTACATCCCTATTTACCGCATCATTTGTTGGGTCTCAAAGAATTGGATTGTTTAAGTTATCACCCATCACTCTCAACCCACTAAGAGTACATTCAAGCTCATGGTCAATTAGAATCAAGGGATTGCCTTGACTCCGGTTGTTTAGCATAAACTAACCTGTACCCTGAAAGAAACAAAAACGACAAACAAAAGTGAAATCTAAATAATTCAATAAAAAATCAAAATAGTATATCAATTTCAAATCAATTCCTCGGCAACGGCGCCAAAAACTTGTTGCGTCCTTTCACAAACGTAAGTGAACATGGTCGTACAAGTAATAAAGGATGTAAGTCCAGATATCGTACCCATAGGGATTTGATTAATTGATTTTTAGCTTGAATTCTTACATGAGTTATTCAGTCGGTAACAAATAATTAAGAGTGATTTGTATGTTTTGAATGTAAATAAAAATAATTGGACACAAGTCGTGGATTAGTTGTGTTGTAATTCAGATTTGAGAATAGATCTAGGGTTGAGGTATTTCGACAATCCAGTAGCGCTATCCAATCATTCGTCTAATTTACTTTCCTGAGTTACTAGTTGCAGGTTAATTGTAGCTATATTGATCATCTTTCCAACAACTCTAAGCCTACTCGACTATCCCTAAAGCCTATATTTCTATGGTCGTAGGTTAATAGTGAAGTGCATAAAGATATCGTTTGTATCAACTAAGCCAGGTCACAGGGTATATTTCTATCCTCAGTGACGAATCGATTTTCTTTCCCTATAAGGTTCACAAACTAGTCCTATTTCGTATTTTTACACTTGTCGTTCCCTTTTTCAAGTCCAACAAACAAGCCCTAGATAATATTCGCAAGGTGATCAATCATACGAATAATTAAAAGCAAGAAGAAATAAATAACTCAATACATGAAAATCAAAATAGACAATATGATGTTCAAGCCACAACTTTCATGTTCAACCACAACCCTAGAAATTAAGAGGTTTAGCTACTCATGAATCTTTTTGGAAGAAGAGATTCCACGAATTTACAAGATAGAAATCGAAAATAAAATTAAACCTTGTTCTTGAGCTTTGCCCTCGCTTTTGGCTTCCCAAATTAGTTGTATATGTTTAAAAACGTGGAAGGGGGATTTATATAGAGTTTAGTAACCCTTAGAATGTATAAAACCAATTCCAATCGGGTTAGGATAAGTCCCGACTGGCACCACAGCCCAAAAACCGAGTTGTGGCTCAAGCAACAAGTAAAAATCCCGAGCGTAGCCAAACTCGCGTCACCCCTTGCTTTTGGGGAGTGGCGCAACCCTTCAACTTTCCAGAACACATCACAAATCCACGCCACTGCTGCAAAGCAAGCAGTGGTGCAAGGTACACTCTACATGGCCATTTTTCGCTCGCTTTGCAACGCCTTACGTAGATTCTTCCTTGGTGCTCTTTTTCTTCCTGCTAAAGCTCCAAATACCTCAATACACTTCTATATAAGAAAATCATGAAACACAAGTGTAAATCACATCATTTAAGCTCAAGACAACACCAAAAAGAGAACAATATGAGGCGAAAGACAGCAAAATAACGTGGTTTTTAGCCTCGCATTAATGATCTTAGTACAAAATGATCCAACTAATATCTATAAATAAAGTAGTAGTAGTAGTAGTCATTGGAATACACACTTAATGATTTCAATAATACAAAGTCTCTCTTCTTCTTCTTCTTCTCTAAAGCTTCATCAGTTCACCAATGGTGAATTGAAATAGTTCAGTAAGTCTTAATCAATAAAATTTTGAACAATACCTTAATATCATTAAGAGTTATTTATGCGTGGATAATTTTCACCATTATTCTATCCATAATTACTTGTCACTATCACTAACCATAGTTGTCATCACAACCACCACCATCATTGTCGACCATCATTACTGTCGCCAACTACCAACCACCTCTGTCATTTCAACCACCATTGGTAATCACCGTTATTGTCAACCACTATAATCAATTGCTAGTAAAAATACCACATTTATCATTATAATTATATTCATTGCCGCCACCGCCGCCGTCATCATCACTATCAGCCACTACCACCACTATCGTCAATCCCTCCTACTAACCATGATCACTAACATTGCCGTCAACTACCATCAACCCATCATCAGCCACTACACATTCTTCAACAACTATTAATATAAACCAACTCCACCATCACAATCACCACTACCAACTACCATAATTATATCAGTCACTACAACACCAACCACTTCCACCATCACAAATATCACCATTACTATTACTAGCCATTATCAACACCAACATCACTACAAACCATTTCCACCATCATTAGAGAATATGAATGTTTTATATTTTAATAAAATAATAATTTTATAATTCTATTAAATTTATATTTTTTTCAAATATTTAATTATATTCTATTTGAATTATATATTTTTTACATTTACAAATAAATAAACTATGTACATTCAGAAGTTTGAAAACGTATTCAAATTTAAAGGCAATAGCTTAATCATCTATATGTATAGTCAGATTCAAAGGTCTTAATCTTAATGAAAACAAATGAACCTAAATCTGACTCTTTTTTAAAGTTAATCTTTTGTACAGCTCGATGCCACTATTGTTGATCAACTAAAGTTTTCTACAGTTCTTAGCTACTCTGTTTCTAAATAAGTGGTGTTTTTAGCTTGAGCACACCCCTTAAGAAACTACTCATTCCTAAAAAACAAAAAGTGTTTTTACTAACTTAATTACCCTTAACAAATACCTTAAAAGATGTAATTCTTTAGTAGTTTCTTTGTTTTGTAAAACTCTCTTTATTTGAAAAGGGTAAAATTGAAAAAACATAACTAATGTGTTCTAGATTATCTAAAATACTACTATTTAGGAACGGAGGAAGTATTATACATGCATGGCAAACTTAAGGTATACTAAAGCAGGCGTAGACATATAGTAAGATTCATCAGAATCCAGTAATATTGATTTAGAATGGGTATGTGTTTTTAAAAAAAAATCACTAATTAGATTTAAATAATAGATTTCAAAGCAACTACACACTCCTTTAGAATGTAACGTTGTAAGAGAAGTAACTAAACTGCTAAGACTCACTGAAAAATATAAATATATCTTGTTAAAGGGCAACCAGAATTAAATTGGACAACCTTTTTGTCTTTTTATCTTTGCCCTGCCATCTACTTATTCATATAGGAAAACTTGAAAGACACAAGACAATAAAATGTAATCATGAAGATAAAAAACACCCTTGGACAAGCAATGCTTTTCTTGATTTTCTATTTTGGGAATATTTGAAGAAAATTCTTGCATTGCTAAGTAGGCAAAGGCATTTTGGTTCTGTCCCTCAGCTTTAATCAAACACAACTATGTCTGTCTCCTCTTTAAATCCAAGCCAAAATTCATATTGTATTCATTAAATACAAAATTCTTATCAACTCAATTTTTTCCTTCTTGATCATGGCTGACTCAAATGTTGCTGATAGGGAGAAGCAAAAGCAAGCAGACAGTGATATCAAGGACATGATCTCTTCTCTGACGAAACGCCTAGCCGA
The DNA here is from genome assembly GCA_031232105.1 of Capsicum rhomboideum. Lineage (NCBI taxonomy): Eukaryota > Viridiplantae > Streptophyta > Magnoliopsida > Solanales > Solanaceae > Capsicum > Capsicum rhomboideum. Next base: position 100,903,543 of record CP124719.1, on the reverse strand, counting down.
CCTCCAACGCGTGCACAAGGCAGCATCAGGAGATCACTCAGGCCAGAATCTTCAAGGTGATGATGAAGATGATCATGGCACCAGAATCATCACTCTAGCTGGAACCAATGTAGGAGCCAGCATGCGCGGTGAGATGGACGAGAAAGCTGGGATCGAGGGCGTTTCGCCAGGGGAACATGAGGCCTTAAAAACATATGTGAACAGCAATTTCCAGTCCATCAATAATTCCATCATGTTGGGTGGTAGCTATTGTACTAATGATCCTGGTGTTCATTTGGACATCTCTGATTGTGTGGATGAACAAGTCCCTCCACCAAAAGGACATGGAAACAAGAGAGGCAAGAAAAGTAACCACCACTATGAACAATCAGAATAGGCTTATACCATAATCAAGAAAAGTTCAAGTTCAATGATCAAGAAGCTACTACAAATTTCAGACCAATACACTATATGAATAAATACCAGACATTAGTTGAGTTCTTTGTGTTTCATTCACTTTTCAACGTGTCTTGTCTCTTGGCATGGGATTTCTGTCAAGAACAGTGATTACCGTCATTCGGCTAAATACCTAGTATTGATGCTTGTTATGAGGATCAATATGCGTATCGTGATATATCAGAAAGAAATGTTGCATGTGTACTATTTTAATAATCATAACATCTTATCAGATCTTTCTGCTGTGCTACTTCTCTCATATTAGTCTCCTTTGGTTGCAAAATATCTTATCTGCAGCCAATTTGAGTACACGCTTCATTCTTAAAATTGACAGTTTTGATAAGCTCTTTACTTGAAGAACAAAAATGAACGATAAAGGTGCAGTTTTTTATTACAAAAGGTTAACAAAGAAACCACAGTTAATGAGGAAAACATATTGAAATACTTCTAGATAAAGTTGACATCAAGGGATCCTGGATTCAGAATTGGTTTCTAGATCTTTGAAGGGCAGCTCCTTCTCTTTTTTCTCTTCAGTTTCATGGACAACTTTTTGCATTTCTCTGGTCTTACCCCAAAGCAGAAAGTATAAACCAGCAATTACAATAGCTGATCCAATTACACTGATCATGATTTTTTATAAGAAGATTAGTCAGTGTCAAGGTGATTATTTGGAAAATGGTTAAAAAGAATTTAAAAGCTTTAAATTGCTGTAATCACCTTCCAAGATGGAGTTGTTCGTGAAGAATGGGAACATCGAACATGGCTACCATAACTTGGACTAGAGGACTGAATGCTGCAGTGAAGACTGGGCCCCTCTTCTTGACACACCATGACATTCCCACATAGCACATTCCTGAACCTATTAATCCCTGGCTTGGGAAAATTCATTGTTGTCAAGTACAAACCAAAACACGATAAGCTAATCAGTGTTAAAGTATACTCCTTTTAACTTAGAAGTTTTAAACTAGGATAATTTTGAGATAATTAAGTTTCCATCTTTTGTTTAGAGGTCATGCCAGCGTTATACAACATAGAAGGGCCTTCTCTACTTTTTGTCTCATAATAAGGTAGCTTAATGGTCAAGGTGGGTTTTACCATACAGGATTGTCGCGGGTTCGAATCCCCAATCCAACAGTTTTGATGTTATAAACTTAGTAATAAGTCTTTAAATCTAAAGTATAAAGAAAAATAGTGAAATTGTGTGACACCCCCCCGGGTCGATCCCTGGTCGCGTGGTGGAAGCACCGGCTTCAACCAGCGAGCTGAGGTGCACTTTCAATCTTCTATGGGTGCACTATTACCTATATCCCAATTCCTCAAGATATATACACATGATTTTTACCGAAGTTAACGGATGCACGTGCACCCCACCTATACCTTTAGGTCCGCCTCTGCTTCGGATGCTTGAGAAAATTAGAGTTCCTTGGACTTCAGATGCTAGTATTTATTTTATTGGTTCCTATGTACAGATAAAAGAAAACCAAGTCTTCTATGAACCAAAAGATGTCCTTTCCTTTAGTTTGTTAAAGGAACATATGAGACAGAGGCGAACCCAGGATTTGAAGGCTGTGGGTGCACCATTGTTGCCAAAGGTGTGCTTAAGCCTTGATGCGAGACTCAAAATGTGTTGAACGCTTCGCCTTGCTTAGTGTGCAGTTTAGTGTCGTCATTAAGGTTCTAAGACATTTTCCCTTGCTAAGGCTCTTCTAAAGAGACGAACACTAAACAATTGATATTTCACTTTATCGTAAATTTTTTTCAATTTCTTCGTTCATATATTTGTCATTCATGCTTATAATTATTAGTCTTGAACTAGACTTATATTTATATTTTTTTCTCCGTTTATGCCTTTTTTCATTAAAGCCCGCGCTTTATTTGCACTTCGCGCTTAAAGCCCCAACATATCTTAGAGCATTTTTACGCTTTTGCTTTTGATAATACTGGGGTGCACCGATATTATCTTAACATAGACGTTAGCGAAACTTTCAATGTCGATTAAGGGATAATGTCATATTCGATTGGTCACTAATGACATGAGCAATACTGAAAATACAAATATATAGAACAAATATGAGTTCTAAGCTCATAAACTTTATTTTCTTATAATATGAATTTCTGCTAATATGTTGGCTTTAACTTGTTTCTACTATATCGACTGTGATAGCTTAATGGTCAAGGTGGGTTTTACCGTACAGGATTGTCGTTGGTTCGAATCCCCAATCCAACAGTTTTGATGTTATAAACTTAGTAATAAGTCTTTAAATCTAAAGTATAAAGAAAAATAGTGAAATTGTGTGACACCCCTAGGGTCGATCCCTGGTCGCGTAGGTGGAAGCACCGGCTTCAACCAGCGAGCTGAGGTGCACTTCCAATCTTCTATGGGTGCACTATTACCTATATCCCAATTCCTCAAGATATATACACATGATTTTTACCGAAGTTAACGGGTGCACGTGCACCCCCACCTATACCTTTAGGTCCGCCTCTGATCCAAAGATTTTTGTCGTGTTCCCAATTTGATGTTAATTGTCACAAGTCAACCAGAATTTCTAACGAATCCGTGAAAATTCTGTTAAACTTCTTAATTTTCAAGCACATACAGTAATTAATAAATCTATATGTGTTGCATCAGATCTTTGTAAATAGATTGGTTGAATTGCAAAGATGAGAGACAAAAAGAAAAGGACAATGAGAGAGTGCGATGGAAATAAAATTCCACATGCCGTACAGGGAAATATCTATTTCTTCTACTTAGGAAGATAAGAACCGGTATTAAGTGCACTTACAGCATAGAAGATACTCAGCATATCTGTCTTTTCCTTCGGAACCCAAATGGATAATCTTCTGTCAATGGAAAAAGTCAAGACAGCCGATTGTATGGCACTAAAGAAAGTCATAATAGCAGTGCTAGAGTACTTGCATGGATATTTCTTTCCAATAAACGATTGGAGAAGGAACCACGAAGACCACAAAAGCGTCCCAGCAAACAAGGCCAGAGAACCAAGGATCCATCTTTCCTTTATTTTCGATGAACTAATGGCTCCTTCCGAGGATGGAGATATAGATTGTTGGTCTGAAAAATGTACCAAAGGGATGCCTTTGTAAAAAGTCAGTATGAAGGCACCTCCAACGCATACTAGTGTACCTATCGCTTTGGCTATTCCACTTCCTTGTTTGATGTTGATAGTCTCTAACCTGCATCATTTTCATACATAACGGAGTTATATTGTCATCGGTAGAACAAGAAAATAACACAGTTTAAGGCTCTTTGTTAATTGAAATGAGAGAACCATAGCCATACCCAAAAGGTAATGCCATAAGGAATGTGATCACAGGAACCATGTTGAGAAAGGCACATGAGAAAGTTGCAGATGTGTATTCCATGCCAAGAAGGAATAAGTATTGCGTAAGAGATGCCCTGCAAAAATGATGGAACATATGGTGAAAAATGTTTAACAAGAAAACATAGCCATGCAAAAGAACCAATAACTTAGAAGAGTATAGGGAAGATTATAGAGATCATTCCGACTTACCCAACAATGGCACTCAAAAAAAGGTTACACAAGATTTGAGGTGTGAGTTTTTGTCTGGTGTTCCTGCAAGAAGCAATAAGTTGCATGTTCAGAGAATGCAAAAGTTTTCCATATGTTGGAGATGGAATCTTTCTAATAATTCACTCTCAGGATCTTTAAAAAAAAAAAAAAACAATAACTCTAGGAGACAATATTCATACTTCTCCACAAAGAAGGCAACAGGGGCTAAGAAAATGGTTGAAACGGCCTGCCGATAAGTTATGAAGACCAAATGGTTCATCCCGTCCAGTATAATCTTCTTGAGAAGTATGTTACTAATGGCAAATGCAAAATCGATTGCCACCATAATAAAAATAGGGTACCATCCCACATAGCTCTTCATCTGAGTATTTCCCTTTTAGTCAATACTATAACTTCCTTCTCCTAATCTGCCTCTTATTTGAATTATCGTGTGTTTTTAAACATGAAGATGAGATAGAAATTTAAAGTTCCACATGAACTTTAGTGGAGCGAAAAGTGCACACGGAGGAGGGATTAATTCCTGCAATCACATCAATGCATTTAATCTCCCAGAAAAAGTTGACATTTTGTTTAACATAATATACTCTATCATTTTCCTTTTCTTTGTTTAAAATATTACACTATTTCTTCCTTTTGACTAATCCTTTCCAGCATAAGCCAACTGATTGGGAATCAGTAACCATATTAACAAATTCACTGGTCTATAATTAATTTATGTTTAGAACAATTAACATGTGAGTCAACCCACTGATATAAGCAAAATTTCCATTTTGGTATATAGAAGATAGTGTAGCAAGCATCTTGTCGGTGGGGGTCAACTTGAAATGATTCCCCTTCCTGCAGCATAGTATAACATCTAATGCATTTGTTATGTCTTGGGAGCCTAACTGTTAGTGTTGGTGGCATCTAATGCTGCTTTTAGAACTTATATCCAAGCATCTTCAGAGTACAACATGGGGACACACAATAATTCATCATATTCATATAATAATACCACAACTCTTTGCTATTTCGAAATTCTTTAGGTAGCAAAGCACACTATCTGATGGGGCCAGGTATTTTCCTTACCATACAAACTCATAGAGGGAGGAGAATAAATAGTTCTTAAGCAACAAATTGACTCGAAATTGGCTGAATAAAAGCTCGTGTACAATTGAATGACATTGTTGTCAACATTGTTAAAGAAATAAGTTAACTTGAGCATTGCTCCCGTACAATTGAATGACATTGTTGTCAACATTGTTAAAGGAATAAGTTAACTTGAGCATTACTCGTGATACTCTATTACAGAGTTGCTAAAACTAGTTTATACCGCAAATCAAGATCAAGGAGATTGTGATTCCACAATATAATTTCCATGAATTATACACCTTGTGACAAAGCGGGTTGTATGATCAGGAAGGACTGGAACTATGTAAAATTTCACCTTCAAAAGGGTCCATTCATGTGGACCAAGAAAGCATTCAATATGTAATGCTTCAAGGTTTTTCCACATGAAAGAGATAAAAGGACGGATCAAATCTTACTTTCTTGTACAGTTTAAAAGCGTCAAAGAAAGAAATATTCCACTTTGTTTGCAAGATATGAGGGCCACCAACAGAGGGGAATAGCTACATTGGTTATAAGTCGCACCAGTACTTTTAACCAGTAACATCACATTGATCTTTTCAATGGAAAGTAGGGGGTGGGGTGGACAATAGACATGCTTTCGTGTTCGTTATCTTAATCCTTATTCTTTTGTTCCATATCTAAGGTATTGAGCTGGAATCCTTCATCTCCTTTATCAACAGTTAGCCACACAATTATTTCCTCACAGCTGTTCATGCGTTAAGAGGGAGGCATGGAACCAGTATAGAGAACCCTGCTAATTGCCTCTATCGGCATACTGATGTCATATGTGATAAGATTCTCTACTTCCATTTTTGTTCCATGTCTCAATGCTCATATTCGACATGGTAAGCATAACCTTTTATACAGAAATCAAATCCCATCGGTGCTCTTATTGGCATCATATAGGCAGGTTTTTTTTCCATCCACACAAATACTCTTCTGCAACATGCAACTTATCGTGTAAGCATGAAACGAATCATCATGATAGAGATTCTTGTTTTTAAGGTACATCTATTTGGTAAGAGCCTAATGTAAGAGCCTAATGACTACTCTTTAAGTTCAACTCAGTTCTTGTGAAAGTATAAATCTGTTCTTTTTGCAAACATTACGTACATGTAGAAGGACCTTCTAAGAATATCTAGGTCTTAATGAGTAAGTGTTAAAAATCAGATTATCGAGTCTTTGGAGAAACTTAAAAGTTCCTGGCAATATATCAACCACAGATAATTGTGAAATTCCATCCAGACAAGTATGTTAATTGATCAAAATCAAGTACACCCAAATGATTACAAGTAACTCATGTCTAATGCACAAGATATCCACAAGGCTCAGCACTATCAGACAAACCAGCCAAGCAGTGGAAAGAGAAGAAATAACAGCTGCAAGCCAACTATATGCTACTCCCTCCGTCCCAGAATAAATGTCACCTTCACAAAAATCAATAAATACAATGTGTAGTTTACTAAACTACCCCTATTTAATAAATATCTCTTGAAAATTGAACACTATTAAGAAGATGGAGTATAAGGTATACTTGGAAAAACATAATTATATTTGTCTTTATTATCTAAGGTGACACTTATTTGGGAACAAATTTTTTTTGCTAAGGTGACATTTTGGAACGGGGGAGTAAACACCATCTGCACAAGTTGATGGACTTTCCCTGCCTAAAACCACGCACCAAAATATTGCAGCTGCAATAGATCAGATGCCGCACAGCTCTGTGCGATATTCATTGTAAATTTTCCCTTTAACCATCCAGTATTCGTAGCCCACTTTCCTACTAATTCAGATTCACTCTAACCAAAGACCTCTAGTTAAGAATGGAGAAATCCCAACTATTGTGGCTTTTCTTTGAACCAACAGTATAGACACCACAGCCAAGTGTCCGGCAGTGGAACACCATCCTAAACTGTTATCAAAGTGCTACTGCCTATGGTATTATGCCACAGTGAACCCCAATATCTTTGCTTACAATTATCTGGTGCTACTTCTTAGTGCTTAAGTTTAATCATTAATTTTTTTTTCTTTTTTGTCTGGATTTGAGTAATTTGACCCTTAAGATATTTTCCAAAGAAAGAAAGACTGACCCTTCAGATATTTTCAACAGAACCAGACAAGAAATCCAAGCTAATACAGGAATGTTGTCGAAAGGTTTTCGACTTGCTAAATGAACCAAATAATCAGGAGTTCAAGACATCCGAAATGCTTTTGGTGCAGAACATGCTATATTAAGTTATCCCGATCTTCACAATCTTTGAGAAATTGGTAATGCAAAAACCTGTTATATCTCGACAACAACTGAAACTTCAACAACATTTAGAAAGAAATAAAAACAAGTGCTTGAAAGAAAAGACAGTAGGATACCATCAAGAAGAACTATTACTACTTGTTCCTTGGACCGAAACATGTTTGACAAAAGAATTGGAATTGAGGCAAGGACAAAAGAATTGGAATTGAGGCAAGGTGACGAAACCATAAATCTGCAAGCGTTGGAGGAATTTGTGGTAATTATATTACAGAAGCGTCCAAAAACACTAGAGCAACCATATTGCACCAGCTTAGGCCTATATATATAGGAATTGCTGCCCAGAACGGAAGAGTATGGCTTGCAACGGTTTGAAGCCTGGCAGTGGCAGGGAGTCCTGGTATGTCAGCAAATGAGATATACCAATACAAATTGGTGATGAAGAGAGAATGTATTTTTTCGAGGGATTTGAAGTCATTAAATGTGGTCAGTTTACTTCTTTAGATATATAAACTTCCATTTAGTATAGCATGTGTACCAAAAGTCATGCAAGCTCAAGGCAAATGATACTTTATGCTACCCATATATTTAGACAGATTGTCCAAAAAAAATGATAACTCAGCTCCTTGGCATTCCCCAGCATTTCTTGAATACCCTACTCATCATCTTTGGCAAATTCAAATAGATACACATACGCCACACAAGTCAATTCACCCTCCTGCAATGACTTGTACATCATTTTCATTAACAAAGTCTGATGAGATTACCTATCCTGTAGTACAAGATTCGCTTCCATGCGTCAATTAGTATGGGTTAAAGAGCTCAGGAAGCCTTTTGATGCAACACTCCACTGATCTCATGAAAATTTTACATCTCACATCAGATTTGAATCAACATGAACACATACCCCTTAGTACTGTTGGGAAATAAAATTTCAGAAAAAGGGCAACTGAATCTAACCAAAAACTAGTCGGAAAATGAGATCAAAATCATGACCAAAGGCAAGTCAATATCCAAAGATGAAGATAACCTAATCCAAAATATATCTGGGAGAACATTGTCTAATTCGGCTGAAATTTAAAGGTTATCCAGAATCCTTCATCATAAAGGACTATCAAAATGCAAATCTATTTTTCTACTCTTGTCTAGCTTCAACTTTCTTCTTCTGCCAGAGGCGGTCCAGTGCGCTGTCAGCATCACCCTACAAAGATGAAACAGCAAGATTGAACTTATTTAACATCAGCTGAATGCCAAAACATAAATGTAAGCTAAATGGCCTGTTCAAATACTAAAGACAAACTTGAATACAGAGGACAGATTAAAATTTGAAATCCCAAGCTATTCTGGATTGAATAGAAAAAAAGAAAGAACCTAAACTTTCCCAGATACCTAATGATACTTCCATCAAATAGAGAAAACATCACTAAGATTTCCACTTCATGATTTTCATGACATGCAAAAAGTTGAGGTTCTTAGTTGAGAAGAATTATGTAACTGAGCTGCTTTGACTTTGATTTGGAAACTTAACTTCTAAGCCGCTGAAAGTTTACCAAATATTATGCTAGTGTTAACAACAGTACCTTCAGCATTTGATTTTCGGAATGGCTCTCCAATCAATTTCTTGGAACTTTCATAAGAAAAATAGAAGTGATGAACAAACCTACATTACAGACTACTCTTGCAACTGCATTTGTCCTTGTTTGGGCAAAACTCAGAATATTAACTGATGATTCACCAAGATGGCACATTTTTACATCAGATCTCAAAAAATCAGCTACCTTATACATTATCTATTATATATAAGTTCACCAAAGGAATTACTAATACTAAAGGCCAATCATGTCATGAACAATCATAAATTAACCAGGAAGAACTATCAACTACACTGCCAAAAGTTAAAACAGGTATTACAATCGAACAAAAAAGGACCTGAGCACGGATGAAACCACAGAGAGCAAAAGTAGTGAAAGTGCCTGTGTACACGCCCCTATCATCCAAATGACCAACATTGAGCTGAACAGAGGCATGATCCTTTGAAGTGATCAGCCTATTCGTAGCAGAACTGCAATTGTAGACATATGTTAGCTAAATCACAACATGCAGTTATACAAACACTAAGTAAAATCAATGAAACACCAAAGAACTCAAGAATCAGGCATACCATTTCCTGGGGATGTAAAGATCCATGTTTTGTCCCTCGTCATTCTGCATCTTGGCTGGTGTTCTTGAGTGCTGAAATCAAGCTTTAACAACATTTTTTGCACAACAAAATTAAATCAGTATTAAGAAAGAAAACAAGAAACTTTCTAGATTCGAAACCAAACATCAGTCACTATTCTTCTTTATTACATGATTCAAACTGAAATTGCACATTCATGTTTTTCACAAGTTCTATAAGTGACATTCCATGTTTGTTGTATCCTCCCATCCACCCAACACCCACAACCCTATCCCTTGACCATCCTACCCCTGCCGGCTGCCATCACCACCACCACCAAGGCCCCACACCTCACCCACTCCACCTCTACAATTTATTGCTAGATTACATATATATGCCCTTGAGATAACATTTTTTTTGCTTACATTTTGTTTTTGCTTACTTACCAAACACTAGAAAATAAGTAAGAAACCAATTTGTTTTTCAAGAAAACATTTTTCGGGAAATTTTCTCCAACCAAACATGATGAGAAAACAAGAAAACCTCAATACCAAACACACCCAAAATTAAAAGCCCTCTCCATCAATAAGAACCTTTTTTCAGAACAAACAAAATTGGTCGAAAATCTTAGTAGCTCTGTTGGTTGGCTACTAAACTATGACCTTATTGGCGAGGGTCCGATGAACACATTGTAATCCCCTTCCCCATTCTCTACCCCTACCCTACCCTTACCCCCACCCCCACCCCAGTTTTAAAAAAATAGTTGGGTTTAACAAAGACGCCAGAAAATAGAATCTTTTAAGGCTTCAAATGCAGACTGTTCTCCTACATAACATTATTCAGCTTCTATAAAGTATTTCACATTCATCAATACCATATTTTTTTCAAACCCATAAGAATTCTAAAAAGCAGATAGTAGATTTGTCTCGTTCAAGTGTTGCAAACAAAAAGGGAGAGAATTCTGCATACACAAAATGGAAAGCATTCAACAGGTAAGTGTCATACCTGAGCGAGTGAGGATTATCGGAGAGCTCTTCGAGAGGGGCAAAGTGTGAAGAAGTGACGCGAAGCCTCGATTTAAACCCTAGTTGCTCTGGCCTCTGAGTATACACTGTGGGCTTTATTTAGTCTGCTAGGCCCAATAACATTTTCAAGTGCTTAACTTCATGAAGACCCAGCTTTAGTTAGTGGGTGAGAAAACATAAATAGATCATTTTTAAAGAATTAAGCCAGTTAGGGGTGTACAAACCAAACCATTAAGTCGATAAACCAAATCAAATTAAGAAAAAAAATCAACTTGTGGTTTGGCGTAAGAAAAAAAAAATGCTGCCTATTCTTGATTTGGTTTGATATTAACAAGAGAAAAGTCAAACGGAACACAAACCAAACTGACATAATACATATATAATTTTAATATTTTAACACATAAAATATTAATTATAAGGTACTTTCTAAATAATTTTTAAACTAGTTTATAATTTTTAATGTTTAGATATATTATTGGAGAAATCTGACAATCAACTTTGACAGCAGTAGTGCTAAAATCATGTACAATTCATTGTGATCGATCTGTGTGAACGGAGTATATTATTGGTGTACAACAGCAAGCAAAATTGAAGTCAATCCTAATACCTTTGAAGGAGTAATTCTACTCTTGATGGTACTGTTTCTCTTACTCTCTATAAGAACTCGCTTTGCGTATTAGTTCATGGCTACAATAAGCGAGAGTGTACTTCCATTAATTTATGGTTGATGAACGATGAGAATTTGTGGATTAAAGTTATGAATGTGATGGTGTCGACACCTTTGGATTATTACCCTCGTTGTTGTGGGTTTTGGATCATGACAGGGTTATTCTAAAACATAAAGGCAAAGTTGTATTATTGTATACGACAACACCAAACCCCATGAATTTACACAGCTTTTTTATAGAGAAGAGAAGACTAAGCGCATGCGGGTTTCAAGTTACATGGAGAGCTTAGTTTTCATCAAAAGTAAAGATGTATCTGCCCCCTCAATGGAGTATTCTTCTAATCTGTCAAATTATTTGGTAAAAAATATACTAGCAAGGCTTTCCGTGAAATCTCTTTTGCGATTCAAATGTGTGCGCAAAAATTGGCACTCTTTGATTACTAGTTCTTCTTTTGAGAACAAGTTATTTATATAATGTATATGTATGTACGTATATATATATATATATATATATGCATCTCCGATACATAGCTATACATCATATATACGATTATACACTATTTATACAATATTGATACATGTTTATACATCATTTATACAATGTTGACATATTACATAACTATTTATACAATATAAATACATTAAGTATACATTACATAACTAGTTAAACGATATCAATACATTATATATACACTGCATATACAACGTTTGTGAAGTTATATATGAATTTTCCTTGGTATTAATAAAATTATTAGTTATAAAAAAAAAAAAAAAAAAAAGGTCATTTAGCCACAAGTTTTATACAACTAGATAAGTATGGCCCGTGCTACCACCGGCCCACCATTTACCATTTATAGTGGTTAGCTTTTTGACACTCTAAAACTTTTCAATATAAAGTATATCACAGTTGAGAGGTTGAAATAATATTAGTGTCCTTGTGGCAACTACGGCAAATCAAAACAGTAACAATATTACATATATTCAAGCATTATAGGACTGTTAATAACTCCAACGGGTATCTCAAGACATAGCGCTCAGAAATAAATAACAATGATATAAATATACATGAAAGACACTTTTTTTTTTCTAATCCTGGATTTTTGGATCAGACATGGTAATTTTCCCGACTCAATGACAGTAATCTCAGTGTCATCCTCACGTCGTTACAAATTTGCAGTTTGTAGCACATTCTAGAGTTTTTTTTCTTCCTCGACTTCCAACCAACTGAAATGTGATAAATCACTCCAGAATGTTGTTATTTAATATCTACCTACGATGATTCCACAAAAATATTGTTACAGTTTAATCAATTAAGGGAAAAGATCTCATTTTGTCAAGTACAAAAAAAAAATTATTCATAGATCAGCCGTTATAGAACTTATATTTATCAGTATCTGGCATCTCTATATGTGATGTTATCTCTTCAATCTATTTTCATCGCACAAATAATTTTTTTCTACTCGAGTATGTATAATTAGCAATTCTAAGAGATGCACTGAAGTATCTACCCCTACCAATATGAATCCACATGAGTCGTCTTCCTTCCTTCCAAATTACCAACATACTTTTCTACAATGTAGCCTGGGATATAGTTTTCCAACTCACTATCAATTTAGGCCAATTAAAAGATAATTTTTTCATCATAGAAAATTTGTACACCAATAAATTGTGCAGAGTTGATAAATTAGCATGTTCAAGGTGATATTATCACCATATCTTTCTTTTTTTTCTACTCTTCCATAATTCCCAGACAACTACATAGAGCAATGCTTAATCTATCAAGCTAATGCCATTTTTAATTTATGAATGTAGTAGCATTGAGTGCACAATTATTAATGCTACTAAAGAAAAGAAAAATTCAATTTCGTAATAAAGAAATGGAGTATAGCTTAAACGAAAGACCTGATCAATATGACATCAATATTTATGTACTTCTCACCAAAAACATTCGCACTCAGAATGACCTTAACCTGATCTTCAGTACAAAAGATAACGTAGTAGAACCAACCTTGAAACTCTTGTTATCTCAGTAGAGCAACATATAAGCAAAGTAAGCAAGATAGATTACCGTAGGAAAATAAATCAGCAACGCATGCTAGAATAGGTCTTAGTAAGTCCATCAATAGACTTTGTTTCAAAATGGAACAAGAAACTGTATGAATTGATTAATGAGCATATACCAACATTTTCAACAAAAACAAACATAAAATTTTGATCATAAAGAGATCGTGGAACATTTACAAGTTATTATTTGTGCAATAACATGGAAGGATATCTCTCTCAAGTGAACAACAGTGAAAGAACACATATTTTACATTGGCAATAATGCATTCCCATATCAACAAATGTTGGTTCATTGGACTTCAAAAATAATATTTTAAATATATATATTTTTTACCAGGAAAGCATATACAAATGAAGAAGGATCTCATAGTATTCGGGTGATAACATGATATAATAACAATAAAATGAATTTTTGCAGCTAGCTATTACCAAAAGAAAAAGAGAGTAAAACAAAATATTAAATATAACAACAAAGGAAGGATTCAAAAGATGAGAAAGTTTAGCCCTTTAAAGTCAATATCGTTTTGAGGCCACAATACTACCAAAACATATTGAAAGGTGTATAAAATTTACAACCTGCTATTAAGATTCGTTCAAATATAGACATCATCTTTAGATGATTTTAGAAGAGATAGGAAATAGTTCAGAAAAAACAGCCAATATTCTCAATCTATACATGTCATACTTTCAAAATACTCATGCAATGTATTCTCTAAATTGGAGTAAAGGTTTATTATAAGCAAAGCTTGTGTAAATCATCCATTTTTTTCATTGTTATACTTCCTCTACTAAATTTTTGGATACACAGAATGGTGTATTACAAAAGAACCTTTAGTAATACATTACTAAAGGTCATATTGAACATATTTGCATTGATCATTAATAAAGAATGGAGAGTAGAGAATAAATTTAACTACAACAATAAATAAAATAGCGACAGGACTTAATTGACCCAAGTCATGTATAAATTCAAACTGTTCACAGTTCTTTATCATATATACTATCTAAAAATCTCTATTATGGTAGAGTATGATTGATGATATGTCATTAAAAATATAGCGTATAAGAAGCTTACCATGATGCTTTTAACAAATGTTCATGTATTACATGCTTTCTGAATCGAGGATATTAACCTTACCTATATTAACTACAATTAGCTAGTCTTCAGATAAAAAATATCAATAGCCAGAAGTATTCCACATAATGATAAAACAATTACCTTCTTGTTCATACCAGCAAACAGATAATAGAAGTTAAGGCTTGCAAATACATGAAGCTTTGAGTAGCACAGTCTACAAATAGATAGGTCACACATCTAAGTCTAAAGTTCATAAGTTTTTATTGACCCCACCGTGTCAACTCCATCTGAATAAGCATGAAACAAATTATCTTCCTCATTTTTGCTAAAATAGTTTACATAATAAGGAAAACAATCATAATTGTCTCTTATTCCTGCTTATGGATTTCCTTCCATAGGTTCATTCGCAAGCACTTTTGCTCCACATATAATATCTTAGAAGTTGTCCTTTCTATACTTGGTCAATGGTGTAAAGTTAAGTTGTCAGTTTACAAAAATTATAATGTTGGTCCAATGTTTAGTTGCAATATAGAGCCCGTTTGGATAGGATTAAAAGCTGGTCAAATCAGCTTTTAATCTCTTTTTTAGCTTTTTTAGGTGTTTGGTAAAATAAAAAAAGTACTTAAAGAAAGCTAAAAACTAATTAAAAAAAAGCAAAAAATGATAAGTTGGAACCCCCCCCCCCCCTTTCCAGCTTTTTGCTTTTTAGCTTGAAATTTTTTAAGTTTGACTTATCCCTTATATTTTTTCTTAATTTCAACATTACTCCCATTTTTTAGCCGTAAAATGTATGATTTATTCCTCTTTTCTTTTATTCTCTTCATTCGCTTCTCTCATCTTTCCCTTTCCTTCATGTCTGTGATTTTTTTCTCCTCTGTTCTTCAGCAAAATTGAAATAAGCTCGCTCCTTTATAGGTCTTTGTAAAACTCAAATTTCCATCTGTATAATTTGATCTTTTTGGGTCTTCATGTTATGAGATTTTTGAATTGTAATTTGTGCATTTTTCAACACATTGGAGTATTGCTTATCTGAGTAATTAATTCATAAATAAATTTGACGATTTTTGTACACTTATTTACTGAATCTTTATTTGAAATCTCCAAGAAATGAGATTTATAATACTCTTATTATGTGCATGGAGGTTGTATGATGTATAATTCAATTTTTTATTTATAGTATTAACAATTTTAAGGATATTTCAGTCATTTTGACAATAAAAAAAAGTACTTAACAACTCTTGTTTACCAAACACATCAACAACTTTTTTTCAGTTTCAACTCTTCTATCCAAACACTTATATACTTAATTTATAAGCACTTATTTTCAACTTTAAACAGTAAAGTTGAAAAGCTATTTTATTTAATCCTATTCAAAGGGGCTCATAATTAGTTTTCAAATTGTAGATTATTTGTGAATAATGAAGAAGCACCTATACACTTTCTTATGTTCACTTCAAAGTAAGATTATTTTTCATGTTTTCTCCAAATGAGATAAATCTTGAACTGTTACAACTCTATAGAGAAAAGGCGATAGTTCAACTTGCAAGTACTGTACATCTCTAAAAAATCTTTTAGATAAAATTTCAAGCATTGAGAAATAATAATACAATAATTTGATTGACAAATATAGTGCTCAGCTCATTGATAATTGCCAGCACTCTTTGAAATCAATAAGCAAAAGAGAAAAGAATACAGTGGGATCTGAAAGTACTCGGACATCTATTTAGCTGCCTTCACCACTTCTAAGAAATTTATCTCAAAAACTTTTTAAAAAAACAGTCAGAAGCAGTAAAGCCCCCACTATGCGTGGGGTTCAAGGAAGGGCCGAACCACAAGGGTCTATTGTACGCAGTCTTATCCTGCATTTCTGTCGAATGCTGTTTTTACGGCTTAATCTTCCAAAATGATCATCTAACTAAGATATAGCATGCACCAACAAAACCTTAATACATCAGCAAAGTCTCAAAATATTTTCAAATTAAATTATAGAAGTAGTATGTCAATGCAAATTATGTCTTATCTACATCACTTTTTCTTGTCTTTAATTAGATGCGCTTATTCCTAAGAAGAGTATCTAATATTTCTCTTGGTCATGGATCATGCTTAGCACGGACCCAATATGTGATCTGATATTAAATATTGCTAGCACATGTACTTCAATATGATTAAAAAAATGACATGTTTATGAAAAGTAGGGGCCCATTCTATGAAATGTTATTTCCATAGTTGTTGCAACCTAGAAGAGCACTTATATACCGTATCAAGAAATCCTACTCTTCATCTTTAAATCTCCACAACAGCACTTTAACTTGTTGACGGCTATCTTATATTTGATTAGATACACTTATCCATAAGAAGAGTAATGATTTCTCAAATTTATTTAATAAAATCTGTTGAATGCTCAACTCAAAAAAAGTAAACTCTATACTGAAATTTCACCATTTTTCAATCCTTATATTTCAAACGCTTAATGAACCAAAATAATTATAACTGGCTCTATTAAACTTAAGCATACTTGTCATTTTGAGAATATCCCACTTAGTATGGATCAGTGCTTAAGATCATCAACATCATTTTCAGGAATAGTCGATTTAGTCCAGTCAAAATATTTGACAATTAAGGTATCTAAAATCTTACTAATTATTATGTATCCCAAACTAAAAGAATCCACATAATGTGTTATCTTCTAAAGGATCATTCTGCAACTATAAAAACACTCACACTTACATACAAAAATCTTCATTTTAGCTATGAAATTGGAGAGATAGTAGACAAAACAATAATGATATCAACCATGAATTTTAGAGGTGAAATATAATTGGAAGATATTTGAGCAAAAAACGAAAGAAATGCATACGTGACATTGAAACATCAAACATCCAATGGAAAAGATGATACTTCAGCTGAAAAAATAATCTCTGAAAGCATAATCAAAATAAATATCAACAAATTAAAGAGAATAAAGAGTAATAAAGGAAGAAAATTTACACCAGAGAACATTAAGAGGGAAAGTTAGACAAAACAAGCCATGAATCAGTAAAAAGGAAAACAATCGAGAGAAATTTGGGAGAAAATGAGATAAAAGCTAACCCGAAATCTGCAACATGAGAAGATGACATCAAAGAACAGAACAGAGTAGTTTGAAGACCTCCTAGAAGTTTTGACATTGCTGGGAAAAAGGGAGAGAAAGAACTAATATTTCTAGAACCTGACATTGAGGAAATAGTATAAAAAATTACTACTGTCAATTTGTCATTGAGTTACATGACTTTTTTATCCTTGG
Organism: Capsicum rhomboideum; assembly: GCA_031232105.1. Taxonomy (NCBI): domain Eukaryota; kingdom Viridiplantae; phylum Streptophyta; class Magnoliopsida; order Solanales; family Solanaceae; genus Capsicum; species Capsicum rhomboideum. The sequence continues at coordinate 100,885,921 of CP124719.1, read as the reverse complement.
TCATCCCCCTCTTCATGTTTTTATATAAAAAAATTTAAAAATAAATGAGCAGTGAAACAAAAAAATCATCAAGAGAATTATCAACATCACCAGAATAGATCCGTTACTGGTAGCAGCGCATTGTTCTATCTAGACAATAGTAATTCTCCTAAAAGAAAAAAAACAGCAACAGTGGATGAGATGGATATTCAACTCTAAAATTTAGGTAACAACAAAAACTTAAGGGATAAGGGCAAAGAAATTAAGAAAAGATATGATTTTTTTTCGCACAAGTAGAAAGGAGGAGGGAAAAAAAACTTAGGCACGGATATTCGAAAGACAAAAAAATGTCGATATATTCTTTTTTTTACAATAATAAACATGAGGCGTCTGCCAATATATTAGTTATTCCTCAAATAGTTACCAATAAGAGATATAAGTTTAGAAATTGCCCTAAACATTACTATCTATGTTACGAAGAGCAACAAAGAGAGTCTACACATAGAGTTTTCATATAACAGTTTTCTCATATCTGCACGCCCCAATCTTGTGCAACATTCAACAAGCACATAACAACTAAATTATATCATATCAATTGAGAAATCAAATTGTTTAGGCAATATTTCGATCATAATGCACACAACAGTGATGAAATTGTGAGCTCATTAGCTAAAATTAGGATATTTAGGTAATAATGCAAGTTTTATTTCAATTCCAAATTTATTCAAACAAAAATATGTAATGCATGTCTGTTGACAAACTGAAAATTAACTATGTATTGAATTGAAAATGATCAACTGACATAAGCAAGCAAAAATAGGAGAAAACACACACATGTATTTTGAAGAGGAAGAACAACAACATACCCAGTGTATTTCTACACATTATGATTTGGGAAGAATAGAGTGTACGCAGTTTGTACCACTAACTCAGAGATGAGTTAGAGAGGCTATTTCCAATAGACCCGCGACTTAAGAAAAAATATAGTCCAGAAAAAGAAAGAACAATAGCTTTAAAAGAATAAATATGAAATAAATATTATCGACACTCACCGTGAACTATAGAAAGCCAATGAAATTAAACCAACTCTACATTTATACATTCACTGTATCTTTAGAATTTGTTATTGTTAAAATAAATGTCAGCGTGGGTTATAACAACACTAGTAGCTGAAATAAGCTTTGGAATTTGATTCAAGAATAGGATCAACATGTGGGTCACTCCAAAGGATGATCTCCAATAAACGATAATGCTGACAATAGCAAGGGAAACAGTTCAACAACAATCAAGAAATGTCAACCGTGAAATTGGGAACTTTTAAGAGATTTAAGAACAAAGAAAGAGAAGATTTGAGCAAAAAACAAATTATTATACCTTAAACAACCAGATAAGAAACGAAGAGATACAAGAACTTTTGAAAAGTGAATTGAAAGAGTACACAATTATGTCTGGGGAAAAGAAAGACGGATGTTTCTAGACTTAGCTGTGAAATTACAATATTACCCTTGGTTGTTCCTAACAGGCTTTTCTATATAGTAGAAAAAATTTAGCCACGGTTTGCGCAAGTTTTTTTTTTTAAAACTTTTCAACTATTTTTTTGTAATTAAAAATATGGTTATATTTATTGTAAACTAATTACTTTATTGTATATATTTGAAATTATCTCTATATTATTTCAGAGTTGGACGTGTAAATATTCATTGTTTAGTAAGCACATGATTCAAAATCAGTGTTTTAAAAAGCATTTTTGAGGCAAGTCTCAGAGCGAGCCGTAACAAAATTGCTCTAGGGCAATGTGCGGGGGTGATAGTATCGTGAGGTGCATGCCCCATCAATCTAGACGTACGCCTAGGCTTGACGAGTTTTATTTTTGGGGCATAAGCCCAGAAAAAGTCTTCTAATTATAATTAAAATTAAAATTCCTAAATAAATATTTCAACTAATATCAAAAACATAAAATGCAACTTGTTATTAAATTTTAAGAAGTTAAAAAGCTTTAAAATCTATTTTTTTATTCTTAGCTCTATTTTTGGTTCTTTCTCTTCGTCTTTCACTGGGTAAAGAGAAAACTTAATGGTCAATGTGTATTGACTACCGCCAGCTGAATAAGGTGACTATTAAGAATAAATATCCATTGTTGCGTATTGATGACTTGTTCGACCAGCTTTAGGATGCAATAGTGTTTTCTAAGATGGATCCGAGGTCAGATTATTATCAGTTGAGGATTAAGACAGTGGGCATACATAAGACTGCCTTTAGGACTCGTTACAACCACTACGAGTTCTTAGTTATGTTTTTTGATTTGACCAATGACCCAACCGCGTTTATGAATTTGATGAACCGTGTGTTTGGACCCTATTTGAATTCATTTGTGATATTGTTCATCGATGACATCCTAGACTACTTGAGGAGTAGAGGGAGCATGGATATCATTTAAGGATTGTGCTCCTACGTTGCAGGACCAACTGTTGTATGCCAAGTTCGCTAAGTGTATTTCTGGCTTGAGTCTGTAGTATTCTTGGGGCACGTGGTGTCCAAGGATGAAATTATGGTAGACCCAGCGAAGATTGAGGGAGTTTGTGATTGGGCTAGGCCTACTTCTCCTACCAAGGTTCGTAGTTTTGTCAGTTTAGCGGGTTACTATAGACTGTTTGTTGAGGGGTTTTCTTCTATTGCAACACCATTGACTAGATTGACTCAGAAGAATGTCCCTTTCCAGTGGCCTGTCGAGTGTGAGGCAAGCTTTCTAAAGCTCCAGGCCTTATTTACTTCAGCTTTAATTCTGATCTTCCTGTTGAGGGCCAGGGATTTACGCTATATTGTGATGCTTTCGTAGTCGATTTGGGTGGTGGATTTATGCAGCAGGGTAGAGTTATTACACATGCTTTCAGGCAGTTAAAGGTGCATGAGCTGAACTACCTCACTCATAATTTGGAGTTGACGATGGTAGTCTTTGTGCTGAAGATTTAGAGACATTATCTTTATGATTTTCGTTGTGAGATCTTCTCCGACCATCATAGCCTACAATATATCTTCAGCCAAAAGGACCTTAATTTGAGACAGTGCAGATAACTAAAATTACTTAAGGACTACGACATTTCGATTCTTTACCATCCGGGCAAAGCAAATATGATAACAGATGCCTTGAAGCGAAAGATGGTGAGTATGGAGAGTGAGACTTTCCTTATAGTTTCGAAGCGACCTTTGACTTATGGTAGTATCTCTTTTACTTGCATATGCACTTTGTTGATACCATGTAAGTAGCAATAGCATTATAAGAATCTACTATTAAGTGTAACTTATAACAATATCCCCAACAATCTTGAACATTTTGATATGGATATGATCAATATTTTCAATTTCATATCTTATTAATTTGATAGTGTTGGATCCGAGCTGAACATAACCAAAGACCCATAGTATGAACAATTCCGTTCCAATATAAAATTCCTTCCTTCTAAATTCTAATTACTCCTTATATAGAATGGAGAGTTGAGCTCCTTATTTACCCTGGTTTAGAGGTGTTTAAGAAATTTTATTTAATAATTGCATTACATTGTTTGTGCATTACTGCTTTCAATTTGTACTCTTTCTTCTATGGTCAAAGAAACCTGTCCTTGACCAGCTGTTTCATGAGTATTTTCGACATTTAATATGTTTTCCTGCTGTTGCCTTTTGTACATCTTGAATAAAAGGTTGAATTATATCTCTTTAACTCATTTAATGGTCCTTGATATTGCTGTATATTTCACATTGTCCTATAATTAGAATTGTGTATCCTAGGTTTGTACTTTTTCAGATAAAACTAACTTTTATTTATATTGCTGCAGCTTTTTGCTCTTTTCAGAGAGATTACACCGCCCAAAAATTCTAGCCATTCTTTTTCCTCCGTTTGAATTTATTTATCACATTTTAACTTGATATATAATTTAAGAAAATAATAATTATAAAAAAATATTTTATCTTTTCTTGATTTGTCAAATTTAAAGTTAAGATAAAATGTGTAGAATTAGGTAAATTACTAGACAAGTATAAAAAAAAAAAAAAAAAAATTCGCTCATCTAATCGTCAGCAATCAAAATTTCTTTTGTTCGATCAGAAAAACCAAAAAGAAAATTATGGAAGTGCCACAAACATTTATTGGATATGTACATGAAAGAGCCAAATTCAAAACAGCAAAATAAAGTTCGAAAAATTTTATTCTGAATGAGATTCACCCAACAAAACTTGTATGAGGCTTCACTGTCTTTTCGACACATGGATTGTGGGACCCATCTTTACAAATGGACAAGTGAAACAAAAGTGCACAGTAGAAAAGAAATGGAGGGAACGAGAAGTCATTTTCCCTCCATAAAAGGTTACTTTGCTGATCATATCTTACCAAGTCAAAGATACAACATTGTTGATCACTTTCTTTCTCAAAGAGACACCAAATATACAACATTATATTGTTGATCACTTTCTTTCTCAAAGAGACACCAAATCTGTTCTCATCGATCAGGAAACTCTTCTCTAAATGTAATAAATCAATTATTATTTTTTGTTATTCTTTTGTTTTTAGAACAAGAAACTATGTACTCAAAATGTAATAAATATATCAACTTATTTGTACTCTTTCTGAAAAATTGTTGTTTGAACCTGTGCAATTACAAAAATTACTTATCAATGAACTTTATTTTGGTACATATACATCATCAAGATAACTATTTAATACATGACTTGTAAACAAAATACTCCTTATATTTTTATAGAATTATCTAAATTGTGCTGACCTAGACAGAGCACTTCTGCATATCAATTGTTGCTGGCATATGTGACGGATAATTTGTGCTCACCTATACAGAGCACTTCTGCATATCAATTGTTGCTGGCATATGTGATCTTCATGACTTGTTGAAAAATTCTATCAACATATAAATATTTTTATTAGAATATAGAAATGAGATCAAGATCTGGAGTTGATTTTATTCTAAATAATAGTCCCAGCAAAACTAGTGATAGTTGTACATATTTCAAATTATAATATAATCTTTATAATATCACAAAAAAGAACACGTAAACATTTCTACCCTAAAATAGCTTTGATAGTTCTTAATACTATATTTTTTTTGTTTGTACAGATTGTTTGTGTTCCAAATCAGAAATGGAGAATGTAAATGTTGAAAAAGTTTCTTCTGATCAAGAAGGTAATGTCTCAGTTCTAGAAAATATTCTTAATTCAAGTATGGAGATTCTTTATTAAATAATTTATTTTTATAGTTTATTTATTCTCTGTGTCTTCATACTTCTAATTTAACGACTGTTATCGTAGATCACAATGTAACTGATCAAGAATATTCCACAAGAGCTCATAATGTTTATACCATCAACAAAAACTTTGTCTTTGAGATTGGTATGAAATTTAATTCAGAAGAGGAATCATACAATGCATACAATTCATATGCCGTGGCAAAAGGTTTTGGTGTTCGAAAAGGTCCAAAGACTAAAAACAGAAATAACGAGATAACAAGATGCTTATTTTTTTGTTCTTGTGAAGGACAATCTGATAAGCTTTCCCCTTTTCAAGAAAGGAAGCGACAAAGATTAGAATATAGATGTGGTTGTTTGGCTCGTATAAAATTTAAAGTATCAAATGACATATTGGAAGTATGTGAATTTAGTGATGTGCATAGTCATCCAAGATAGAAGACAATTTAAGGCATTTCATACAATCTGGTCGAAAGCTTACAAGTGCTACTAAAAACATTCTTGGTTCTATGGTTGAGGCTGGTATTCGCACAAAAAAAGCTGTCCGATATCTTCAAAATGAAGCAGGTGGAATTAAAAATACAGGATTTATTGAGCAAGATGCTCATAACTTCATTCAAGCACATAAGAGAAACATGATTAGTGGTGGAGATGCTCAAACTTTGATAAATCATTTTATGCATTTGCAATCGGAGGACTCAAATTTCTTTTATTCTTTTCAAGTTGATGGAGATGGAAGATTGTGCAACTTCTTTTGGAGAGATAGTATATCTAGATTGCACTATGAGTGTTTTGGAGATGTGATGATTTTTGACACTACATATCGCACAAATAGATATAACATGATTTGTGCTCCATTTTTTGGTGTAAATAATCACTGGAAAAATATTTTCTTTGGATGTGCATTCTTGTGTGATGAAACAACTGGCTCTTTTTTTTGGTTATTTCAAACATTTCTGAAGGGAATGCGAGGAAAAGCACCAAAAACAATTTTTACCGATCAAGCTCCTGCCATAGCGGCTGCCATTAGAGAGGTTTTTCCTGAAACATGTCATCGATTGTGTGATTGGCATATTGAAAGAAATGCTCAAAAGAACATACCCCACCTTTACTGGAAACAGGGATTTCGAAACTACTTCGATACTCTCTTATGGAGATGCAAGTCAGAATCAGAATTTGAGTTGATATGGAAAAATATGATATCTGACTGGGATTGTGCGAATAATACTCGGCTTCAAAAGTTGTATGATTTGAGAAAAAAATGGTGTCCTGCATTTAGTCGTTTCATTTTTTCTGCGGACATTAAATCAACTCAAAGAAGTGAAAGCACAAACAGAGTCTTCACAGAAATGACATGCAAGACAATGAGTATAACTGAATTTGTAAAGCAATATGAGCAACGAACAACTGAAATGCGTGACAGTGAGGCAACTGAGGATTACAAATGCCGAGGAAAGCCTAAACTGTTCATAGAAGACTGTGGGATCTTAAAGCATGCTGGTAGTGTGTATACAAGAAGAATTTTTGCAAGGTTTCAACATGAATTTTTGCAAGGGACAACCAAGAAAGTAACCAATCTGGAAACTAATGGAACTTGTACTATGTATACAGTTTTAAAGGGTGAGAGAGAGCAAATTGAAACTGTCCAGTTCAATTCTCATGATAATTCTATTTTTTGTAGTTGCCAAATGTTTGAAACCATGGGTTGGCTATGTTGTCATGCACTAAAAGTTTTATTCTTTGACTTAAATTTTTCTTGTATACCTGAGAAATACATTTTGAAAAGGTGGACTAAGCATGCTAAGCATGAGAGTGGATTTGAGGAGTACACCAAAAAGAAGGAGACATTGAAATCCTCCCTGGCGATTCGCTTAAATGGTTTAATGAAGGAGTCTTTTACTGTTATGACTTTAGCGGCAAATGACTTGGATTCCGAGAAAATTGCCCGAAAGCATTTGTATCAGGCAAAGATTGAGCTAATTAAGCGTCAAAGTGAATTGTATGCTGAAAATCATGAAAAGGATAATAACAAGTTCAGTAAAACTGATCCTGTTACAGGGTGTAAGGATCAAATTTTGGATCCAATTAAGAAAAAATACAAGGGAAATGGATATGGAAGAATGAAGTCAAAAAGTGAGCAAAGAGAAAAAAAAACATCACAGAAGACATCAAAAAGTAGAGCAGAATTATCACATGAGCATCAGTCTTTGAATACTATGGCAATGAGCTTTGAGACACAATCAACTTCAATGCAAAATGACTTCACGGAGCTAAGTTTTGAGGTTATTCTCCCTTCATTAAACTAACATTTTTCATCACTATTTTGTTATTTTATTTATCTACTAATTTTGATCCTTGTTTTTCTGTTAAAACTCATCTACTAAGCTTGATTTTTTTTCCATTTAAATTCAAACCTGCAGTCACATAGAGACTCAAAACTTGAATTTGCAATCTGGAGTTTGCATTCAAAGTCAAGGCTCAAACAATGCATTAGGAAATGTTGGCATCAGTGGAAAGGGAATTCAATAGATCTCCGAAGCATATTCTACTGCAGATTTTTTTTTGTTTTTGGACAACATAAACATTTGTATGACAAGTATTTTTGGTATTTTGACATTAGAAATGACATGCAAACAAAGACTCGTAGAGATCTAAATTTTGTTACTCATCCATAGAAATTTCTTATTTATGTGGAGATATAGAAAAAAGAAATTAACCATGAAGATGAAGCAAAATTCATACCTGCGAAATATGGATAAATGAAAGTGGCAGAAGAAGACCAAGCAATAGAGCTAGATTTGAGGGAAAGAACCAAAATCTGGCAACAACTTTTCAATTCTTTTTTAGCTTCCATAAAAATGTCAACCTTTTTCTTAGCATTAGCAGCATCCCAAATTGCTAACCAATATTTGAACACTAATGTTTAAAGAAATCGCAAGTTTAATTTCAATAGTTAAACATGCAATTTTTAATTTTTAGTAGAAGTGTTTAGATCAAAAATGAAAAGGGTTTTTGGTTTAGAAGCAAATGTTTATGTTGAAGAAGTAGAGAAGTCGTCCAAAGGGTAGAATGTTGGTTGAAAACTGGAATGAGCAATCAATACGTTGCCCTATATCCACTTTCAATTACTTTAATATTTATTTAACCCATTTTTGTGTGGACCCACAGTCCACTTTCAATTACTTATATATTTATTTAACTCATTTTATGTGGATCCCACAATTCACTTTCAATTTTTTGCTCAAACATAATGTTTTCTCTCTTCTTGGTTTTTTTTTTTGTAACTTTAAATTAACAAATGGATCCCACAATTCATATGTCGAAAAGATAGTGGAGCCCCATGATATCTTTCAGGTGCATTTTTATATCCAAATGATAATACATTCTATTCGTAAAATCCGGTTTTGTATTACTCGTATTAGCTTTATTTTTTATAGTATTTATATTCATCGTCACTATCTTCGTGTAATATGGTTTCTAATGTATTTATAGAAAAGGTTGCAATGATATTTCCATATAGCATGTCCATATTATCATATCTCTAGTTGTAAATTCATAATTATACATAGTTTTTATGATTAATATTTTAGAGTTGTTTCGTGACTTAGTTCTTGTTGTGGTTGTGGTTCTTCTTTGATTTGTTTAAGTTTTAATGTTTCGATTTCTTTTTTAGCATCATTTCGTATTTTTTCAATTTCCAATTTTTTATCTATTTCAGTATTTTCTTTTTGTAATCGTACCATTTCTGCTAGACTGTCTTCTAATTTAGCTGAATTTTGGTCTGGCATTAGATATAATTTAGTTCCTATTTTTCTATATCTTCGGCCTAAATTTGAATGTACTATAATTATTTGTGTACCTTCTGTTCCTATAAATGTTTTTTCTTCTACTGGATATTCTTCTTTATTCATATGCATACTTATATTCTAGTATATCTTTTTGTAATTCTAATTCACTTATAGTTTGTTTTTGTGTATTTATTGATTTTTTAATTACTCCTGCAAATATATTATAATTCAATCTTTTTTTTCTATGGCTAATTTCATCTCGTATATCTATAAATCTCATTCAGAATAAAATTTTCCATAAAGTTCTCTCCAATTCCCCCAACCAATCAAGAAAGCCCCCCAAACCCTTTCCCTTTAGAAGCAAATTTTCCTTCGATCTCCTCATATTCCCTCACTGCACTTCACCTTCTTCTGCCCTTTTCCTTCCCGAATTCATAACTTAATAAATCCAAATTAAACATCATTTTTTTTTTTTTTGGGGGGGGATTTCTCTCAGTTTTTCTTTCCCCATCCATGCATAATCAATTTCCAGAACAAATTCAGAAATATCTACTTCAATGGGTGCCTTAACATGTACTAACCGTAAACGCAGTGACGATTTTTTCACCTCAAATTACAAAACCCCACTTTCAGTTTCCTCCAATTTTGACCACATAGCTAAAAAACCTAGGCTTATGAACCAAATTCAAGATCACCCTTTTCCCAGAAAATCAACAGTTACAAGGATATTCAAATACCCATCTTACATTACTCCAATTAAAAGAGAAATTCATGCTCCTTGTAGACCATCAAGAATTAGGTCCAACTCAATGGGGAATTTTCTGTCTCAACAATATGATAGAGCTAAAAGAAGTGCATTTGAAACGTTGAGGTACGTGAAAAAAGATAAAGAAGTGATTAACATTGATGATGATGACGAAGAAATTTGTGAAAAGGAATTGGAATTGGAAAATGGGGTTGTTGCGAAAACAGGTCGTGCTAGTGGGTCGGGTCAGAAAGGGAAGGAGAGTAATGGGGTTATTGAAATCATGGATAATTCTGATAGGAACGCTCAGGTTTCGAGTTTTTCGGGTGTAACAACAGTGTGCAATGATGGGAATTTGAAGGTGGAAAATGCAGAAAAGATGCTGGATTCATTATCTTTGAGTAGCAAGTTTGATGATGATGATTCTTCGTCGTTCGTTCCTTCGTATAAGAAATTACTGGATTCAGCTGAGAAAAGAAATGATAATTTAAAGAGACTGCAGTTTCAGATAGAGTATAATGAGAAGCTTCGTGAGACACAACATTTGTTGGGGTCTCAGCAGAAAGAAGAACATGTTAAGGAGGTAATATTGCTCGAGCCTTTATTATAATGTCGTTTGATTTGCAATTATATGAAAAATTAAGCTGAAGTTTATTATTTTGTGGTTTATTAACTTGCAGGATGTGATTACTGAACCCTTTGTGCTCCTTGCTGAGGAGGAAGAGGCTGAAGTTTCTCGTGCTTTATCTAATTCTAACCGGTATAACTTATTTAAACTTCAAAATGTTTTTGGAACTCTCCAATTTTCAGTTTTGCAATTTCTTTATATGTTTCATGGACTTATTTTTGCAGGAGGAAGGTTTTGGTAACCCATGAAAACTCCAATATAGATATTACTGGAGAGATATTGCAGTGTTTGAGACCTGGGGCATGGTTGAACGATGAGGTAATACTTTATGTTAGTTACCGAGCTGTAGTGGTTATAGATATATGTTGGAATGGAGTAAGGGCAAAAAAAGTTCTCTTCTTTTGCAGGTCATTAATGTGTATCTTGAGTTACTAAAAGAGAGAGAAAAAAGGGAACCCAAAAAGTTCTTGACATGTCATTTCTTTAACACATTCTTTTACAAGAAGGTCAGTTCTATGCATTTAAGCTCAAAATTTGAGTTTCAAAGTTATTCAGTTGCTTGCTAGGTTGCGGTTTATGCTGTATATTCAAAGATAAAGTGTATAAGCCATTCTAGGTTTATATCACTTATCTTTTGCATGAATTTTCATACCATGAATGTTTTTCATAAGGGGGTGGGGTTAGTTTATTTCCTTCATGTTTTTCTTTTTCCTTCTCATTAGTCATTTCACATTTCTTTGAATTGGAGTTTGTTTGTCCAAGTTGTTAAAAGCATCAGACTAGCTAGTTCGAACACCACGTTATATTTAAAAATAAAATAAATATGGATTTACACTGCGCACAAGCTCATAAAGTTACTAACCATGTATCCCCAGTCTGCCCATCACTTTATACTCAGGGAAGAAAAATTGCACTTTTATCACGGATGCCAGAAGTATAGATTGGCATACTCGATCATTAATCTTTTCTAGCCTCTATAACGAAATGTTTTTCTTTTATTTGATGAAGTAAAAAGCTTCATTGTAGCTGTCGAGAAGATGCAAAAGAGTACTATATTTGAGATTTAAAAAAAATATTGAGTTGAACTCCTAAATATAGGTGGCTATCCTAAGACCAGAGAGCCAAAATGCAAAAATTGTCAGGGAATCTATAGGGGATATATTGTTCCAATGGCATACTACAAATGACGTCTAGCCTTAATAGACTGGTTTGAAGTTGATAAACCATCAAAGCAACTTCTGTTCCTTTCTGCCCTTAAATTCCAGCAAATGCAAGGTGGAATCATCCTTCATATGCTTCTGATGGATTTACCAGCTACTCCAACATTCAAAAGCCTCTTTGGTGGTCTGTGGCATGACTTAACTGTGTCCAAAAATGGAGAGAAGCATACTCCACATATCAGTTGCAACTGTGCATGCAGGAAAATAAGATTTTTGGTTTCTATGGCCTTATAACACGTAAAATATCTATTCACAATCTGGATGCTCCTTTTGCTGAGGATGTCCTGAGTTAGTTAGGCTTCATGCAGGGCAGTCCAGCTGAAACTTATGATAATTTGGTTTTGTCCTCCATGTTAACTTCCAAGGCCAGCACACCATTTCATTCTGTGCCCAAAACGAAGCATATCCATTTTTGACAGAATCATTCCCGTTCCTGGTATTACTCCATAATTTGTAGTGTGGCCCTCCAGTTTAGAGAGAAGGTTCAGGAGTTCTTCGTATTCCAGTCATGTATGTTTCTCTTGAAAATAGGGTTCCAGGTGTTCCCTTCTCTGTTATGGGGGATGAAAGTAGGGATCCCTAGAGATCTGAAACAGGTTAGGGTAGTCATCCTGTAGCTTGCAAATGCTTAGCCACTTGTCTCTCCAAAAATTGATGTGCATCCCTTTGCCTGGAACAAAGTGGGTGTTTTGTGAGAATTCCTTTCCATAATTTGCATATGTGCTTCCTGGGGCCAACCCCATATGGAGCTCTGGATAACTTAGTGCACCAGTGATTTTGGACACCATGTTTAGCATTTTAGACCTCCTTCCAAAGGGCCTGCTCTTCCTGTGTTTACCTCCATAGCCACTTCATTAGGAGAGCTTTGTTGTGCATTTCCAGATTTTGTTACCAGCCTTCCTTGAGTTTTAGTCACTGTAACTTTCGTCCACTTTCACTAAGTGAAATTTATGCCCTTGCTGTTACCTTGTCATAAAAAAGATCTTCTGATTTTGTCAATCTGTTTCAGGACCTTGCTTGGTATAGAAATTAGGGACATGTAATATGTAAGGATGCTGTCCAGGACATTGTTGACTAGTGTAAGTCGTCCCTCCATTGAAAGATTTTGCATTTGCCATGTTGCGAGCCTCTTCTCACATTTCTCAATCACCCCATTCCAGATGTCAGTAGCTTTGAATTTAGCACCTAACGGAAGCCCCAGGTAAGTGGCTGGTAGTGAACCAGTATTGCAGCATAAGATTCCAGCCAACTCCAGAATTGGCATCTGATTTACAGGGTATATGACACTCTTTAGCATGTTGATATGTAAGCCTGACAAGGCTTCAAATAAAGAAGTTTTAGATTGAGATATAACACCTGGGACTTATCTTCCCTTTAGCCTTTACTCTCCCGATGACCTTCGGAACATATTTAGCACCTTCTTGGTGCTGTTGTTGATACTAACTTAGAGATGACGAAGATGCTGCTTGGAATGTACTAAAGTTTTTTATAACTAAGAATATTTCGAGGGCCAGTGGTGCAAAGTTCAAAAATCGGTGGATGATGCCCAACCCTACCATTCTCCACTTAAATACCCGACTTTTGTCTCTGTGGGGTTGAGCCTGTAACGTGCGATGTACTAACTAGTGCCTTCGCTAGAATGAAATCTCATCTCATTTGTGTATCAATAACCTTGTTTCCTCTTTGTTTCCCTTTTACCTTGCTCTCGAAGAGAAGAATAGTTTGCTGGGTTTGCCTTCTTGATCAGAGACTTCTTATCTGATCTGCAGGATCATGATTGGCTGATTGCCAATTGTTTCATTACCAACTTTTTCTAGTCACAATTTGTTGATGAATATCTGATAGTTGCTATGCTGATCTCTGTAGATAATCTTGTTTCTAATGCTGATTTGAGTTTCTGAGTAATGCATGATCTGATGGTTGACACTGTCTGGTTTTCTCAGTCTAGTTGGTCTTGTAATTTTCTTGTTAGTAGTCTCTATAAGATGCCCAGAATGTGCCCCTGAATTTATCCTTTTTATTCAATATCATTGCATCTTACTCACTGGATAAAGGTTTCTATATCAAATAGATTTATCATCTCCTAATTGAAATATGTGTGTGAAGTTTTTATGTAGAGTTTCTTACAAGTGAAGGTCATATCTGCTAATTGTTCTTGTAGACATTTTCTGCAATTTCAGTTAATCAGTGGCAAGGGAGGCTATAATTATCAACCTGTGAAAAGATGGACATCCCAAAGGAAGCTGGGGTACTGCCTCTTTGAATGTGATAAAGTTAGAATTTTCATCATTCGTCTCCCTTTTCTTACTTTGTTTTGTTGTCAATTGTATATTGATTGATGTGTCCTAATTTACTTAGATTTTTGTCCCTATCCACAAACAAGTACATTGGTGTTTAGCTGTAATCAACAAGAAGGACGAAAAGTTCCAATATCTTGATTCACTTGGAGGAAGAGATTATCAAGTACTGAAAGTGCTGGTATGTTTTGCATCTGCTTACCAGGAATTTGTTTTTCAAGAGAATGCATACGTGACATTTTGTTTTCAATTCTTATCCCATTTACTCCCTTCTCACTGTACCGTGTTGATAGTTCCTAATAGGTTCTATGCAGTCTGCTACATAGTATTAATTCTTAAATCGGAGACTTGAGTAGGTAGAAACAACATTACCTCCTGCATTAAGCCTTTTAATATGTTAGTAGTGATGATGCTGGAATTTGCTGGTTAATAGTGGATGGTATTAGATGAGAGGTTTTCATCTTGTTTATATTGCCTCCTAAGCAGATGGGGTTGCTCTGTCTTGAATTGCTGTTCATATCCATTGGACTCACACGATCCAATTGGTTAGGCTTCTTACACGACTGGTTTAGTGGAGATTAGGGCATCCTCTATCCTTGTCACTATTTAGTTTAATTTGCTGTTTTTTGTTGATATCCATTGGAATCACATGATTCAGCATCCCTTCTCCACCCAATCCCCCTCTCATTGCCACCATCAAATTTCGATCAATAAGAGACAACAGTGGCTGGATCAATCATTTTTCTTGTAGCTTTGCAGTAACTTCAAGAGAATAAGTATAATTTGATTTATAACAATGTTAATTGAATAACTGGATTTCATTATATTAAATTAAATAGTGGGGATTCATTCCTCTCTTCAATAGAGTTGTAAGAGAATTCCAAAGAAGCCATCAATAATAAACCCACGTCGCCATCATAATATCTTTTGTCACGGTGCTTTCTCAAGCTCTTTTCTTTCCAAGCCACTTTTAGTGTGAGCTATTAATGCCTTTAAATAGAGGAGGAAGAGAAGTGGTAGAAAAAATATTTCTCACTTTAATTTACGGCAAAGCTCAGCGCTGAATCAAAGAGTGAAGACTCACGTCGCCCGGAAGTGAACATAACAAAGCCGAATGGCTGAATGAACTAAAGTTTGGTGAATAGGCGAAGGATAAGAAAATAAAGTAAAATTACTTACACACCCTTACTGAAATGTGCTTTTAAGGTATTGATGGGGTATTTTAATGAATCAAAAAGTGGATATATATATATATATAGAGAGAGAGAGAGAGAGAGAGGCCATTGTTCTGTTATCTTCATCAAAAAAATACAGGCCATTGTTCATTTCAGAATACACATTTTTTTTGATGAAAGGTAACTTTGTATTAATAACCAAAACTCAGCTTCCAAGGAGATGCTGAGCTGTCAAACTTTACAATCATTCAAAAGTATAGGGGGTCTCCTAACCAAAAACTTACAACTTATACATTGCCAATTAAATCTACTGATTCTCCTTCCCCCCCCTCCCGCACACACACACACACACGCGCGCGCGTACACACCCCACATATTTTGTTTACACCCAAAAAAAAAAAAAAAACTATAACAAGATTCATCCTTATTTGTGGATGGGATTGTAACAACAACAACAACATACCCAGTATATTCCCACCACGTGGGGTCTGGGAGGGGGGGGTAAGTGTACGCAGTCCATACCACTACCTCAGAAGAGAGATAGAGAGGCTGTTTCCGAAAGACCCCCGGCTCAAAATGTCTTCAAAATGTCTTGAGTTCCTCTCTTTCCAAACTGTCCACCAAATGCAAGCAGGAATTACCTGCCACCAGCCCTCTTCTCTGCTTCTTCTCCCCACATTCTTGCAGTTGCTCAGAAACTCCAATGTAGATTTGGGCATGACCCATTTTATCCTCAATATACTAAAGAACATACCACAGATTTATAGTTGTCTTGCAAGAAGGAAAAGGTGCTCATTACTTTCACCTTCCTAACCACATAATAGACATCTTGAACTAATCTGAAGACCTCTTCTTTGTAACTTATCTTGGTTAGGCATGCTTTCCTTACCACCAACCAAACAAAACATGATACCTTTGGTGGAACTTTTGACTTTCAAATAAGCTTCAGAATACACATTTAGTCTCTAGTTGAATCTTACCATAGTCTAGTGGGCAAAATGCAGGAAGAATAATGTAATTTTATTACCATGATACCATGGCATTATGCCCTGCTTAATCTGGTAGCGACACTGCTTCCAGAAAACTAAATGAATGAAAAAGAAAAAATACAAAGCAAAAAACAAGAGCTCTTTTTAACACTGATAGATGCAATTAGTGTTGGGAAAGAATCTCATGTTTATTGAGTTTTATTTTAGATTGAAGGATGTCATGATCTGTGGAAATTGGAAATTACATGTGCAGGCTAGGTACTTCACTGACGAGGTGAAGGACAAGAATGGGAAAGATATTGATGTTAGTTCATGGAAGCTAGAATTTGTTGAGGACCTACCAGAACAAGAGAATGGGTGCGTAGTCTCTCTCTCTCTCTTTTTTCTTTTTAAAATTTTTATTGATAAAGGCATAGTACTTTAATCTTGTTAGTCTAACAATTTCTTTCGACATATTGGAGACTCATTTGTATATATAATATATTATTCTTCATATGCGCTTATAAAGAAAAAAGAACTTCCTATGTGAAGTCAACCTCATTAGCTAATTGGGTTTTGTTGGAGTTCCCCAAGAATTCTCGTAAAGCTTAATTCTGTGTTGGTTTTTTAATACAAGTGACAGATTATTCCTGTAGTTTGACCTGAAATTTGCCTTTCCTTTTCTATTGCTTGTTGTCTTTGAGCGTCTGCGGAGATCACTTTTTTCTTTGAACCTTGCCAATATTGCTGTTAAGATGACTTTTGTAGCTGTATCTTTTAAAGTCATGAAGAGTTCTCATTCTGCTAATTCTGTGCGAACCCATATCCCATGTGAACATAGCAATGATGAGCGTTTAAGTAAAGATGCCCCTCCCCTCATACTGCTATTAGAATGACATACTCCGTTCGTATCAATTTGCTTGTCTTACTTTCCTTTTTAGTCTGTTTCATAAAGAATGCCTATTTCCTTTTTTGGTAACTCTTTAATTTCGAACCTTCCACATGGCATGTTTAAGACCACAAGATTAAAGAGCATTTGGTACATTCTCCATATCTTTAATTTAAGACCACAAGATTAAAAAGTCTTCTTTACTTAAACTTTGTGTCAAGTCAAAACCAGACAAACAAATTGAATTGGAGGGAGTATTATTGATGGATAAGTGGCCTTTAAGCTGTTCTGGCCATTCCAAAGATCTTCCCAGAAAGCAGTACCATCACCCACAGAGATCTCCACCTTACCCCAAAATCCTGCCTCTGACTTCTAATAGCCTTCCAACCCTGCTGCCATAGGGACTGTGTACCTCTTGATTAGTCCAGTGATTCGTCATCCCATACTTCTGAGCAATGAGTTTCTTCCAGAGAGCTCTATCATTTGTGTTGAATCTCCAAAGCCATTTCTGAAGAAGGTTTCTGTTATGAAGACTCAGATTCTTTATGCCCTAACCTCGCTGTTTCTTGTTAAGAGCCACTGCTTGCCATTTCACCAGATTGCCACCTTTGTTATCCATGTTTCCTTGCCAAAAGAAATCTCTTCTCAGCCTGTCGATTTTTTTCTCTATCCCTCTAGGCATTGGAAAGGCAACCATCATATAGGTGGGTAGAGCATCCAACACAGAGTAGGTGGATCACTCTTCCACCTAGAGATAAGGATTGAGTTTTCCATCTAGCTAGTTTTTCATCACTCATTCCATATATCATTTGAGTTGCTTGTAGCTCCAAGAGGCATCCCCAGGTATTTCGTAGGAAGGTACCCACCTGACACCCTAGGCTGGAAGCCGAATCTGCACATTTTGAACATTCTTGACTGGGTATATGCAGCTCTTGCTACAGTTAAAAAGATAGTTAAAATTTCTCTGAGATGTCTGATTTTGTCCACTTCAGCTTCACAAAATACAAGTGAAACTTAAAATGTCCAAAAGTTTGAATAATTTGTGCTGTCCTGACCTTAAAGTTTGAATAATTTGTACTGTCCTGATCTTGGCATATCCCATTCTTTCAAATGTGTATATAGAATTGTGCTCCACAATGAGCTTCTCTGTAGCACTAGGTGTATTTGACTTTGACAATTGGATAAGAAATGTATCATGTCTTGTCTGGTGTAAATATTCATAAGAAGTTCTATGCCATAAGTGGTTCCTCTGGCATAATTAATTCTAATGCAATTTAGAGTGCGTCACTTTGAATAAAATTTTCTTCATTTGCTTATTATTGTCCAATGGATTTGATACACCATTTTATTCTGTGCCCTATATGGTATTAACAGTTCCTTAGTGAAATGATATGTTTCATACAGCTCCCAATCAATAGTATACAGACTTTACCCAAGTGGTTCTTCATAATTAGTACTCCTTCCATCCTAATTTATGTGACACTCTTTTCTTTTTAGACAGTCCCAAAAAGAATGACACCTTTCTATATTTAGTTACAATTTAACTTTAAACTTCCCATTTACCCTTAATGAGATGATTCTACACAAATATCTTTGGCTTATTTTAGAGCAAAAGCTTCAAAAGTTTTCCTTTCATTCTTAAACTTCGTGCCCAGTCAAATCCTTCACATAAATTGGGACGGAGGTAGTTTCTTTAATTTTTTCCTCTATGATGTGTAAGATGACCACAATATCTTTGCTGCTAGTACAAATTCTTGCTACTTTCCGTTTTCTGCTTTGTGCAGTATTACTCTCTGAATCTTGTTATGCTAACTGAATGCTCTTTCTTGTGTTCAATTTTGCAACAAACCAGAAAGTTACTTCGATGCATGTTATTTTAAATTTTAGGGTCCATTACCTAGACATCTCCTCTGATTTAACAACGTTCAATGGACCTCCCTCTTCCAGTTTGAGAAATTATGAAGACCTCCTCCTTAATGGTAAAAGTTGATGGTTCAAATTGTTAGTAGTTTGATTGATATATCCTCCTTGAAACATTTTGCGACCACAAAAGAAAAAGGAAAAAGAAAGGGTAAATAAGGAGAGAACAGGCCTATAGGGATGTAGTTTACATAATTCATATCTCCAACTCCAAGTATTCTTTCTAATGTACATCTATCAGTAAAGCTAGGGTAGGGAAAGGCTAGATGGCATTACGCTCGAAGGGAACGAGGGGGACCATGAACCTTCCCCTAAAGGGCAGCCCGGTGCACTAAAGCTACCGCTATGCGCGGTGTCCGGGGAGGGGCCCCACCACAAGGGTGTATTGTACGCAGCCTTACCTTGCATTTCTGCCAGAGGCTCTTTCTAAGGCTTGAACCCGTGACCTCCTGGTCACATGGCAGCAACTTTACCAGTTACTCCAAGGCTCCCCTTCAACCATGAGCCTTCCCCTCTTTTTAAAAATATCTATAAGTTTATTTAGCTTGTTTTTTGTTAAATACACTAACATTGGGAGGGCAAATGGATGGGAAGTGCTTTTAAAGTTCTAATGACAAGAGGCTGACAGCAAAGGGAAGTTGATCTAATAATGAAACATCAAACTAGAGGGGAAGGTGTATTAAGTTTGGTTAAAGAATTGGGAAGGTCTAATTATTTGACCCTAAATTTTGTTAAAATGGCATGCCCGATCTCACAAGGTAGGGTAAGGTGTGCGTACACTCTAGCCTCCCATTCCCCACCTTGTGGGATTATACTGGGTTTTTTTGTTGTTGTTAGCATGCCCAATCTATTCTTTTAGCTGCTTCGGGTTACAAGAAATATGAATTAACTTTGGATCTCTATCGGTTGCTTAATTTTCTACAGGAAAAAGTTGTCTGATCATACTAATAAAAACTGCCACTTTGAACAGGTTTGACTGTGGTATGTTCATGCTCAAGTATACTGATTTCTACAGCAGAGATATAGGACTCTGTTTCAATCAGGTAAAACAATGTACTACAATACTCACTGCAGCTCTGGATGAAAAATAAAAATGATGAGGCAAACTGTTCAAAACTGGGTTTTGACTAGGAAGGGGATGTGTGTGTGTGCGTGTATACATATATATTGCATATGTACACCGTACACGGAATACACAATATATGTGGGTGTGATGTATGTTTGGGGGGTTATTATACTAAATTTTTTCACTTTGGGTTTCTTGATGCTAAAAATGACTTTTGATCTTCCCGTGCTATGGTAGAAGGCGAAAAACTCCCCAGGAGCTGTGTGTAATTCACTGCTTCTCTTTCTCTCGCTCTCCCTCTCCCTGAAAACCTTCTGAGTTTGTTTCCATGTTTTGGAAGTTCACTGATTGCTTGGCCATGAACAACTCCATAGTTTGTCCACTCTTTCCTACGTGTTAGTACTTCTTTTGGGTTATAAAGAACTCCAACTCTACCGTTGAGATGAAGGTGACTTGTAGTTTTTCCCTAAGCGCGTTTTTATACCAAGCAGCCAGCTGGATTATCCTAATTTCTGGAAGCTTACTTTTCCTACTTTCTCCTTGTACTTTGTGATAGAAGTGTTTTCTCGTTTTCCCTTTTGGTAAATGATTTTTGTTTATGCTAATTTGTTTTTAAGATACCAAGGGACCTGGGGTGGTGTAGTAGCCCTTGTGACTGATTTTCTGCAAGAGAACATGTTTATTAAAGCTATAGATAATGTTGTCCTTTCCTTGTAGGAGCACATGCCATATTTTAGGTCGAGGACTGCCAAGGAGATCTTAAGGTTGAAAGCTGAGTAAAAAGTCCTGATGCTGCAATTTCACATATCTTGTGTCAGCTAAGGAATGGACTATGCAGTTCGTTGGAATGATTGATGCATCATTAACAATTTCCTGAAGGCGTTGTCTGATTTGTATAGTTGGTGGTTTGAAATCCTAGCAAGCTAGTTTGTCTGATGAAGGCACGATTTTGTAGGTCGAGGTTGGTAGTGCTTTACTTTTTGTTCTTTATTCTTTCCTTTTTGTGTAGGTACTTACAATTCTCAAATATAGCATCCAACTGTATTTTGGAGAAAGCTTAGAATGATTGAGGAGTTACTCACCGCTAAACCTTCTCTACTTGTGAAGATGGACTGGAAAGCAAGCTCAATGTTGTATTTTTTGAATTTTTTTTCTATTTTTATTAAAAAGAGAGTTCAAGATTTTTGTTGTATGATCTGTTCAGTTACGCATAGGCATGTGTTGCACACGTTAAGGTTACATTCTTGTCACCAGGAAAATTCAACTTTGGTGTCTATAAATGGTTTATTCAGTTGATGTTTTGTGTTATGTCTACCTAGGGCTGGAAAGCAAGCTCGCCTTGGGTTGGGTTACAGAACTTTCTTTTCTTTTTGGAATGTTATAGCGTTTATGTTTTTCTTTCCTCGGATTCAAAGATTCCTCGTCTTGAGTTTGATCAATTAATATTGTTCCTTTTGCGATTAATACTTGTCACGGACTGGGCATATTAGCAGCGTGTGAAACTGACGAACTAGCTTGAATATTTGCTAAAACACAACAAAAGATCATATAGCAGTTAAAGTGAAACTGATGAACATGCTTGATTGCTGACGCACAGCAAAATATTCAAAATGTTTTGGATATAAGAACAAACAGTATAGACACTAAGCACAACTGTTCTATACAAAAAGTACATCAATTCCAACGTTGTTTAATGATTTTAAGTTTTTTCTTTTTGCGGTTGCAACCACTAAAACTCTGAGCAACATTAGTATAAGTTGAAATAATACATTCATGACAACACAGTAACATATACGGATTAATGTCCATGCTGTCGCCCAAGTCTGAATCTTACCAGTTGACAACTCTGAACTGCTCCACCAGAGAATTCAAAGACTTCTTAAACTGTAACAGGAGCAGCATGGTACAAAAGCAATGTCAGAACATCTGTTTCGTTTGTGCAAGCTCCTCTTCAAGTAAATTCGCTCAATGAAACTTCTGCTTGATGGATTGTGTACACATCACAAGAGGAATAAGATATTTCTTGAAATAATTACAAAAGGCAGGAGTAAAAACAAGGTAGAAATAGGTGCCCGCTGATTGCATCCATGTAACTTGTTCCCTAGCGTGGTGCCCTCTTTCTACTCAGTATTTCCTGCTCTTTCAGTCGATGCCGGAACCTGGCAAGGCGAGCCTGGAGGCTGACCAGACTTGCTGCTTTGCGTGATAGCACAAAGCTCAGCTGTGTTGCATAATTGCCGATGAGACTACCAGGTTCACCGACTTCAGCCAACAATTTCATTTCCTGGTAGTGAAAGGCAAAATATATTTAATCATCTCAAGCCCATCACTGACCGTCTCATTTTTTTGCTTCCCTCGTCTACATATTTTTTTTTTTTTTTTTTTTTATCTTTTTCAAATGGTTTTGTTTATAGGAACTCAAGAGGGTATAATAAAAGTTCGCACAATATAATGATCTCTGAAAATATCACTAGACAAACAGAGAAAAGAAATAAAGATGGATAAAAATCGACCCGAGCTAGGCCCTAGCCGTGACGGGCGTCCCCAACCAATGAAGGTCCGGTGAGGCCCCTTAGCATATCATCATACACATGGTCATAAATAAGTGTGGAAGTAGACCCATGAAATAAGAAATTCAACTTCAAATAAGTATTTAACATTTGGTCTTGATAACATGATGAAAACATTTACCAACGCCTGTCTACGAAGCCTCTAACATACGAATGAAACACTGAAGTCGGGACATGGCCTCGATAATACCATAAAAATGAAAGTTAAGGTCTAGTCATGAAGATCATATTGCCTTCCGAAAGATGAAGGGCTCAACACTTGCTGAAGCTGTCCCGAGGAATCCTAATCCTAAATCACGAGTTTAAGAAGTCATGAAATAATAATCTTAAGATATAAAATATAATCATCCTTTAAATTTTTTCTTCATGGAATATGTAGTTTCACCGACCTTAGGTAACCGAGACGAACATAGTATGGCCATCATAACGTACCACCCTCATTGAGGTGCATGTCAAGGTCGTCCCATTTGGGAGCAAACCACCCCTATGCCGGCAAACATAGGTTTCCGATGTTGGTCACAAGGACTACACCTTCTCGGTGAACCACATAATCCCCAAGTACGCCCCATTAAAACAACTTTCATAAATCCTTATTCGTGGAGTCTTTCATTAAGGCATTCACATTTTGGTACCATCATACCAAAACTTGCAAGTCATCCATATTATGCCAAACCATTGTTGTAAAACATTATAGACTCCAAATTCCATCTTTAAATTCATGACATAGTCATATTAGGATTCTCATATAATCATTAAGCCTTTCACCATTTTATAACGTACATTGCTCAAAAGACGGAATAAACATCATAATTCCCATTGAAAAACAAGCTTGTGAAAAGGGTTGAAAATCATAGTTTTCATCATTCATAGCATTTAGCATTTCAAATCCTCATAAAGAAATTCACCCTTTTTCAAATAATATGTTCAATCCTCAAAACCCTCTACTATTGATTAGAAAACAATTCCTAACAAGAGGGAAATCAATATTAAGTTTTTCACAAACTAAATCTCAACCCTAGTTTCAAACCATTGATATAATATACATAAATACTAAATGAATTAACACTTTGCAATAATAGTTGAAATAGGGAGCGTTCAACATGCCTTTTGATGGAGGAAACTTGAGAAAAGCTTGACCTTTGGGTCTCCTATGGAGTTGACTTGTTTCTTGAGTTAGAGAGGAAGAGAGGAGAGCCTTTTTATCGATCTAGGGTGAATAAAACTTGAGGATACGTATTTAAGTAATGGGGGGGGGGGACGGTTTTTAAAGAAAAAGGACCAAACTACCCTTAAAATATCGGGTTAAAATGAAGTCCCGCTAGGCAAAACAGGAGAGGGGGTGCGGTGCACACCCCAAGGCATGGCCTCCCCCGGTGCGACCCGAGGCCCATCGAGGTCCAATCCCCGTGCGGCGTGAGGCTCACCGCAGGGTCGAGGAAGTGACCCCTCACGGTGGCTTGTGCGGTGCAAGGCCAAGACACGACCTCCCTCGTGAGGTGCAAGGCCAAGGTATGACCTCCCCGTCGCACAGTTCATTTCTTCGCCCTAAACTTCCCCAAAGTTCCCGAATTCATCGCAAAACGTTTTCTACTTATTCTAAGGGTCATATAGGTTCATTTTTAGGCTCTAACAAGACATGCAATGTACGGGGTGTTACATTATACCCCCCTTGGGATCATTCGTCCCCGAATGATGATCAAAGGCACATTTAGCACGAAATGAAGATTCACGTACGACCTTAAGGAAGACACATTAAGGGAAAATAAGAGTAAACTTAAGATTAGTACCTTCCATGACTCCTACCGAAAATGCGAACAAAGAGGAATATCTAGCTTTCATGTCCTCGAGTGAGGGATATGAAATTATTAAAGCTCAATACGTACGAACATAAGGGCAGAATTTCATATCAAGGCTCAACTTCTAACTCAGATATATCAAGAGGAGCTTCATGACAACACCGGGTAACTGGGGTAAGCACGAATCATAAGACACTAGAGGCTTAACATAGACATGCTCCAAGACATGAGTTCTACGGAGTTTGATGGTAGTGACGTAAGGCATGAATTCCATGGAATCATAACTATGGATTAAGATGGATAGAACAAGAAATACGATAGTGCTGCACATAGGAATGAGAATATTTCCACCTCAAATGATGTAACTAAAAGTCCCTAAGCTTAGAGAAAATGTGAGACATGGGTTCATGGATCATGAACATCATAACATAAAAATTTGGGTCTCTCAATCTTAGAGAAAAATTTTCAATCACCAAGAGACACTATTACTTCCAGTAAAAGGGTCAAAAACATGGATATGAGTGTGCTATCTTGGACAAAATCATGGCTAGAGTGCATATGACATGGGCCGAGTGTCTTTTTGTCAGAGGTATAGGGAATCCGTTAGGATGAGAAGGGATTACTATGGAACTCATCATAGACCCCTTTCTGAAACTCAAGACCTGCCCCGGTTCAATACCTATCATCTCCCCCTTATCTCCAAGGTCACCATCCTAAGTCTGTGGAGCTATTTTATAGACAGAGCTACAAGCACAATACTTAGTGCGACGGGATAACTCTATACGCTTGAGATATAATATATAGAAGGTACTCACTTCTTTCTAGGCCAATCCTTTCAGAGACACTACCCTTATCTATACCAAGTTTGTCATCATCCCAAAACTTAAACTCTCATGGGGATATACGTCCACGTCCCCTAACACTTAACAATCTATTTTCCACTCCTTAGTCTACTAACATTATCCCTCTAATCTTATATCTTCCTAGTTTTAAGTAATTTAAACCTATACCAAGAGGCTCAACATCGTCTATCCATAATTCCCTCAATTCAGCTCTAAAGAACACCATATAACAACAACCTAGACTTATCCATACTAAGCAATTCAAGAACATGAACTAGGTACATATGGCACTCATAACTCAAGATCGAGCACACCTTATTCTCATAACTTAAGGCTCTTATCCATCTAATGATTTAGCCATAATTTTCTACTTCAACACTAGTCTTGATATATATATAATCACACCTACACATTCAAACCTTCCATAAGGTATCAACTTAAACTGTTCCACACACTAATTCTTTTCACCACACTCAACATCTAAAGTTCATACTTAACATCTAGTACCAATCATGGACTGCCAATGAAACATCTCACATACTATACTAGTCCATAAAAATATGCGATAAATTAATCAACCTTAATTTCTTATTCCACTTAACTGCAGCTCACAAACACATTCTTCTCCACAACGTTACTACTAAACCTTAATATTTATTACATGCCTTCTCACATACTATACTAGTTTACAACTACTAGATAAAAATCAAGGGATAAAACCACATAATAAGGATAGTCAATCTTAATCTTATAATATAACCCCTTATAGAATATGATGATGATGATTAACTGGACATGGCTATTCTTGTTAAACTGTTTGATATATATTTTCTTATATTTATAGAATAAAAGATGGAGTATTGTTAATGACAATTAGTTAGTATATCATTTTTGACAATGAAGAGCACGATGCAGTTTTATTGATTTGTAGATAATTATTTTCTACGGCTGAAATAGGTTACCCAACATGTTCCACTAATGTGTTAAAAGCAGTAAAATAAGAACACAATATTTTATGTGGAAAACACCCGACTCAAAATAGGTGTAAAAAACCACGACCTGTACCTCTACGGGATTTAATCCAATTTCACTAAAATAATGAGCCACTCAAACAACGATTACAAACTCTGTAACCAAAGGAATTAGAAACTCTAATTCCTAATATCACACAAACCTCCCTAGGCTTGTGTTCCCAAGTCTCCAAGTTATCCCAACTTGATAACTGACTCCTAATCTAGTTTATAACACACTGGAACTAAGAAAGCATAAATAATTACAACTCAAGAAACAATCCTAATACAATCAAGCTAAACCTATAGCTAGACTCTGCTATGTGGACCTGTTCTTTCTAGGAGTTCTTCACGCAACACCTCAAGAATCAATCTCTAAATTTGCCTTTATTTTGTAATAAGTGTGCAAATGACTTTGTGGAAGCTCTTGAGTATTTATAGATGTAGTTACATGCTTTCTTCAAGTCGACTTGTTTTTCCTTCTAAGGAATCCCATTCCTTTTTGGAGACTTTCTTTGAGGAATCCCATTTCTCTTTGAAGAATCTTTGTCGCCTTGCTTTTAATTCCCTTCCTTACATGGACTCTTTTGCCACCTTGCTTTTGATTCCCTTCGTTATATGGACTCATCTATTTTTGTAATCCTTTCGTAAGAAGGAAATTATGTCTTGATTCAGCATCATTCTTTTTCTTAACTTGTGTTGCTTGTATTATCAAGGTCAACGATCATCAACATCTCAAACGCAGGTTGAACTTGTGCAGATGGACCAGGTGAATCTACCTATTTCTTGCATCTGTTCTACTGCTTTGTCAATCTTCAAAACAATCACATTCCAACAGATATGCAATCTATGGTTAGTATGTATTACATGTATAGTGTGATATGAAACCTTTAAAGTAGATAATGAGATCATTGTGATGTGGTTTGCTTGCATTTTCAGTTCACCTGAAGTTTGTGTATTGTTGAAATTCTGAAATTGTTTCACTTCCCACTTTAGTGTGATATCTTCTCTTTAACTTAATTATAGAACAAGAGATGTTAATTCTTCTGAAGAAGGCGATTTTTGTGATTTTTTTTTTTTATGTAAATGAAGAGCACAATGCAGTTGATGAGAATCTGAGAAACTGAAGCTTGCTGATTGTCCATTCTTGATATTCAAGGTCCAGTCTTTATAGCAGCATTTTTAGTTTCTTGGAACATCTGTTTAAAGTTTCCAAACTAGTTATTCCATGGACTGTTAATTTGGAAATTGGTTTGCTTGCATTTTTTAGTTACGCTGAAAATTTATTGTGGAAACAGAGATCATGAAAGGTTATTTTAATATGAAATTGTTATGTTTTCCATTTTAGTTTAATGTCTTCTGTTTGACATATCTGTTACAGAATCAGATATGTTAATTATTCCTTTCTTTCAAGGAAGGAAAACAATAACGATGGGATTGACATAGTTTAACAGAGAACAAAATAGTGGTCATAAGAAACAAGTGATTTTAACTAATTTACTCTCGTCTATTTGGTGATGCTTTTGATCCATACGGATGGAGTTTCATGGGCTGAATTTCATAGAATTGATGAAAGGGATCATCTTGCAGTTTGCCTTGTAAAAAGTTAATCTAGTAGGTACAGAACTCCCGAATAACAGGCTATTTCTTGAGGCTATTTTGAAAACTGACTATCGGATGAACGATGGAATGTTTCATGGTGGTGCATAAGCATTTAAGCTTGTTCAGAATCTACCCTTTCACCACGACCTGATCAATTCACCCATTTACCGAGACCTGATTAATCCGTCCCTTCACCACCAGCTGATCAGCATCAGAAGCTTTTCCTGGCTATAGTAGACAGGCAAATTGATGTTTTTAGTTCAGACGACGACACTCCTTGAATACATTTTTCTGATCAGGTACAAGGTACCTAGCTCTTATTGCTTGATTCCCTTTTGCTTCCTTCTATTTTTCCTAGCTAGACCTTCTAGGATGTGAAGTTATGATATCTGCTACCTGGAGTAACTCATTAATTTATTTGTTTCCATGCCACAATCCCTACCAAGCTGGGGTCGGCTATATGAATTCTTACTGTCTATGTCGCTCCATTTATCGCCTTCTGAGTTTGATAACTGCTTAGAGATGCTAGTAAACAAGAAAATGGGATAAAATATTCTTTCATTTTAGAACCCCAGGCATGTTAGATAGAAACTCGAAAGAGATTGACTAGTTGCTTGGTAGGCTAATTTGAGCGGAGCAGAAACCTGACAAAAGCTACGGTTCAGAGATGATCTGCTACATGGCTTGCATCAATGTGTCCTTTCTTGCAGCTCCACTTGTACTTCAAAAAGTAGTAGCTAGCTAGTTTGTAATTTGTATACCACTAGGGATAAATGGTACTTAATTACAGGTTAGTACAATGATTGTAAATACTTTTTAATGAAAAAAGGGATTTGGGAAGTATAAAAATCACTTAAAACGAGTAACAAAACATATAATCATTTCATAGGGCCCAGATGAAAAATGTTGGACTAGGTTTGGTGGGGTGTGCCAGGTCTGGTGATAACGGCACGGCTAGCCAAATTCGTGTTATACCTATACCCCGAGCTACACAAGCCATGGTGATATCTTGGATGGATCTTATGGCACGTGAGAGGAAGGGCTTCCACATATGGATGATAGCTTGGAGCCCGGAGGAAGCAACGGAACAAAGGAAGGAAAGACCACAAGGCTGTCCACTTTGGTGATGGTGTGGCGATGGTCTTGTGGCGATGGTCAAGACCATCGCCCAACTATAGCCTCCATCGCCAAACTCAATGGCGTCATGCCTGTTATACTCCATTTTAACAAGGGTCAAATAAAGGTACAACTTATTGAAAACTTCTAAATAAATTAAGGAAGTCGTCACCTAATTAGTTCTACGGTGAATTAGGACACCTATTATAAACTAAGTGATTAAAGCTAATAAAGACTTCAATTTAAGGTCTACTTAACTTAAGTGATTCTAGATAAGAGTTCTAATTATCCTA
This sequence comes from Capsicum rhomboideum, assembly GCA_031232105.1. Classification (NCBI taxonomy): domain Eukaryota; kingdom Viridiplantae; phylum Streptophyta; class Magnoliopsida; order Solanales; family Solanaceae; genus Capsicum; species Capsicum rhomboideum. The sequence goes on along the minus strand of CP124719.1, from coordinate 100,856,770 downwards.
AAGGGAAGGGGTTAAGCATCATAAAGGATCCGCTAACTAAGGTTAACCGGCCAAACTTAGGTTAAATAACAAAGAGTTTAAAAAAAAATATAAGACGAGGACAAAATATGTTGTTAAAAAAAGCTTATTGCATCTAATAAAGGAATGACTAGAATTTGAAAAGACTAATAAAATCCATTTATTTTCAAAGTTACTGGAGAGTTGCAAAACTTTTGATTAAAAAAATAGTTTGAATAGCCGTAATTCCTAAAGTGACAGTCTAAATAGATACCCAAATAAATAAAATATTTTGAAGGGTCAGATCTCAAAAATAATATTTTTGTCTAGTAATTTAAAATCAATGAATCAAAGCTTGGTACTAATTTATAAATAGTCACATTTTAAGAAAAGAGAATTTCAAACTTGGGAAGTGTCAAGACCTTTAAGAGAAATTAAATAGTACTTCAATATTAAAGCAAAAATTAGTATGTATTAACTTAATACATAAAATAACTTTGATAAGAAGTTTATATTGCACTAGCAAACTCTGGCCAAACTAAAAAGTGAATTGAAACTTACCAATTTCAAAAGTATGATAAAATAAATGGACTTAGGATTTTTGAGTATACATATAGTATATAAGAGAGTACTTATAAAATAAATGAAAGCAATGGCTTAGTCGTTTAAAAAAAATACGTCCCTTTTGTAATTATCTGGTTGCTCCGCACTTTTTTTTTTTTAATTCTAAGTGAACTTGTTTTAAACTAAAGAAATGCTATCAAGCTCTAAAAGCTATGTTCCTGGCCGTAAAATTTTACCCTTTAACTATACTATTCATATACCTAAACCAAGAGATTAGACTAAAATCAATATCTAAAAGGGTGGGGAAGGAAAATAGTCAAATTGCTATCATATTCAATGACTTATACTAATTCAAATACAAACAAACAAAGCACAAATTTCAAACAATAATGTACAAAATGTAAATGAAAGATAATAACATGTGTACAAGGGAAATAAAGCTTGGAGGAAGGAGAGAGGCACTAGACTGCTAGTTGGTTCGACTTAAGAATATGGAATATGACTCCTTGCTAGAATGAGGGGTAACGTCGAGTCTCATTTTGAGACTCCATTAGCAAGAGTTTTGAATTAAGACTCCATTTGCTCCAATGTGTATATGTAAAGCAAAGCAGAAATAAAGATTAGGAAAGCAAATATGAACTCACCCGGTATATTAAAATGAAGTACTTTCACTTAACGACCAAGGATTATATCAAGAACTAAATCATACCATTTCCATAGCAGAAGAGAATATTAAAACAACAAAGTTATACAATTTGCCGTGATGTCTAAGTCATAAAGGAAGAAAAAAACACAAAGTAAAGATACTTCAATCAAAATCAATGGCTATGCTTATGGAATCATTATATTTAGACTCACAAAATTAATCCCCCCCCAGAGGTAAAGGTTCCAACAGGTGAAATAATTAAACATTTAAAGAATCTGTATCAAATTTATTAAGGAGGCAGCAAATGTATTTATCCTTAAGATGATATGAGAACTTCTATATTTTTTTCAATGGCAACTAAACCATGACTTCCCTAACTTGGAGTTTTAAAACTCTCTTTACTCTAACTCATACACATAACCTCATAAACAAACACTTCACATTTCTAAGTATTCTTAAAACATAGCCCAAATCCATACTCCTAACAGAAAATAAATAATATGTGAAACTATGTGTAAAGAAAAGAAATAGATGGTTGAAACTCAAATGGGCGCGAGTAATATTAGCAATAAAGTCATGCATTTTACTTAACTGAAGAAGCATACATTTTCACTACTAACTTTGTCAAAATAGGCTTCAAAGGAACATAGTCACTTACAAATATAAGCACATATTAAATATTAGCTAATAAAAAAATTACTTAAAATTCGTTCCTATCTATTAGAGCTAAATGCTTTCAATAGAATAGAACCAGGAAACAAAAAAATTTAAAACAAATTGTTACAGCATGCTTTCAAGATAAAAATCAAAATGAAGTGTTAGATATATGCATGCTAAGGCCAACTTCTTCTCTCCCCCCCTTTTTTTTTATGGATAAGCTCTAAATCAAAATTCTTACAAATCATAAACATATGCGAGAATGCTATAGACACCCAATTTTGACCCTCCTTTTGTCATTTTACTCATTTTTACCCTTTATTTTGTTACGAGGTCAAAATTGTTATTTTCACATATTTTTTTTATCAATTTTGTGTAAACAAATATTATTCGTATTATTTGATATCATTTTATTACTATTATTATTATTATATGATCATTATTTTTAATTATTCTTATCATTATTATTATGTCATAGTCTTTACTTTATCTTTCACATTTCTCTTCTATTCTATTTTTAAAAGTATTTGATCAAATATTTTAAGATTTATTATTCTTTTATTGTGATTTTTTTTGATATAAAATATAATGGTTGATTTAATAATTTAGTATTATTTTTCTTCACTTAGTAATTTAGTAGTTACCCATTTTTATATATCTTTGGTAGAAATTTATTTAGTCCTAAACAAACTCAAAATTCAATTTCAAATTTCAAATTCAAATTTTTTCAAATCTTTTCAAAAAGTAGTACAATCCTCCTCACTATTTTTCCTTTCTTGTGATGAATATTATTATTCTCAAAATCATTCCAAATCAAGTTTGCATATTTTTACCATCATTAATATCCCCTCATCACTCCATCATATGATTCTCTCCTTTTTTGACTCCCACCCAATGTCCCTATTTATTTTTTCTCCTTCATGTCATTCACACACAAAAAAATACAGATGCCATATTTTTTTTCTTGCTCACGGCTCATCTTCTTCACTCATGTACACATGGGACAAATAAGAGATGAAGGTGTTCATCTTCTGGGACCAAATGCTAGCAGCCTTTAGTGAATACCATCGTAACCACCCCTTCACCGACGTCCCTCCATTGTCACCATGTGAAATTCAACAGCTTCCTTCGTCACAACTGGCTACTACTACTGTAAAGCATCCATGAACCACACCATAGCTCTCAACTTTCTCCGCCGATTGATCAAGTCATCTCCTTCACCGAAGACAGCCATAGAAGTTGGGAAAACCACCCCCTAGCGGCAAGACGATGAGGTTTTCAATTGCTAATTTCGGTCATCATCAAAGTCACAAAGGTCCAATCTTGATCTTGATCTTATTTATTTATAACTGCTAATAGAGTTTATGCACAAAAATTGTGAATATTTTTAGTTTGTTGGTTCGGTCATGAGAATTTAGTTTTTCTTTAATTTGAAATCGTATTAAACTTCTTACTTGTTCTGGTTTCAGAAATCTAGTAGAGTTAAATTGCTCGTAGGCAATTTGAATTTTTTTTGGTGCCTTGTGATTTATGTTTTACCATTGAATGTTGATTAAAAAGGTTTCTGCATGTAGTTTGATTTGTAGGTTAATATTATAACTTTAATTTCATTTTCTTTTACTAATTCTTTTCTCTTGGTCATATACTCATTTTTTTAAAAGTGTTTTTCACTGCAATGATATCTTTTGATACGGAAAAGTTTAAATTGGTTGAACCTCCTCAATTATTGGTAAGAAATTGATATATAGGGGGTACATTTCATTTTTCCCTTTCACTTTTAATGTCCTCATATTCTTGTTAAAGTACTCCCAATTTGATGGTTAATTAATCTAGTAATGATCCAGTGGTCTTAGAATGTTAAGTATTATAAAAGTTAGCGGTAAAATATTGGTTTAATTAAGTTAAAATACTCCCTTTCACTTTTCATTACTCTTTCACTTGCTTTTATTCTTCATCTAGAATAATTAAGTTAAATGTCGCATGCTTAGGCATTTGGTTATTTTAGATTAGTTAATTAACAATTCCTTTGTTTATCACGTAAGATCCCACGTAATATATGAATTCGGTTGGGACCCACATTTGTGGACCTCGAAAGGTGCCTAACACCTTCCTTTTGAGGTAACCTGAACCCTTACCCGAATTTCTGGTTGACGTAGACTAATTAAAATAAGTTCGTAGTTAGTCTAGAATGGTGCCCTAACACACCTTAATTCGTTAGGTGGCGACTCTTCATGTAACACCCCGTACTTTATAACCTCACTTGATACCTTGGGATCATATCTACATAGGTGTTGAGATGCCATGCATATGTGTTTTATAGTGTCATTGAGGAAACATTTGATATCGGACGTAACATGTGCGATTAGATCGTCGTAGGAGGTGTGTTGTGATTTCATGGAGCATAAGAGTCAAACACTTCAATACACTCCTACATACTCCTACATGATCAAATCACTAAAGGTGAATAGTGATCCAAAATATCCAATGAAACCAAGGGCGACTAGAATGCCTATTTTTGCGATCGAAAGGACGAATGAGAATCTTTTAAGGGAATATTGTCGTGACCTTATGGAATTATATAAACATGAGAGATATGGTTAATAATGCATGAAACTTGTTGGGTTAAATGGATATGTCTTCTTGGGCCAAAATAAGGCCCAAAAGTGGAAGAAATCCATGGCCCAAATGGGTCAAAAGACCCATTCTTCCATTTGACCTTCTAGACATATTATTAAATGCCAAGAATTGGCTAAGGACAACATGAGAGGCCTATATAAAGGGGCAAATCAGATTTTTATTATACAAAACCTCTCATGCCTTTACAACATTTTTCTCAACATTTCTCATTTCCAAACCCTAAAGCAAAAGAATTCCTTGGGACTTCTTGGACAAGATCAACATATTCCAAGCCTTGGTAAGTATTTATTTTCATGGATTAATATCTTATATGCATAAAAGAATATGTATATCATGTTGGTTGTGCTTGGAAAAGTTGGTCATGGAACTTGGTGAGTTTGTATGAGATTTGTGGTATATGGAATTCAAGTGTGAATTAGGCCTTGTGCCTTTGATGAAAAAGCATGGTATGGACAAAATATGAACATGTATGGTGTTATTTTTGGTATAAAACTTGTTCTTTTCTAAAAGTGGGAATTTTGGGATTTTGGCCGATATGTGTTATGAGTTGAATTAAGGTGCTTTGATGGATTATTTGTGATGTGTTATGGATAAGAAAGTGTAAAGGAGAAGTATTGTGGTGAAAGGTATTGATTGTCATGTATTGGTCAATGTTGGGCATATTATGGAATTTTTGGAATAATAGTATGATCAATGGTTTTGTCAAAGGGAAATGACATGTTGAAAGCCAAACATGTAATTCATTGACATGGTATGCATTTGTAAAGTAATTGGTGGTTAATGTGAATTTCGTTATGTATTTGTAGACACATAAAAAAGGAGTGGGATTATTGTCTACGCATCTAAGGTTGTAGATTCGTATTGCGAATCCAAGGTATGCAAGGTTATTTTGTCCGTATCTTTCTACGGCCAATAGTGTTCACAATTGACATTTCTTTAGTTCTATTCCGAAATGTACCAAGGTATCCCATATGCACTTATTTATGGTCATTGTCATATATTTCCTACTCATTGATCAATTGTGAATCTCATTTCTCATATTCATGATTAATGTTCCGAAAGTTCAAAGAAGGCTATGTTCCAATATTCCAATAGTGCCTATACTTGTGTCTCTTGTTCATGGATTATTGTCCAATGGTTCCAATGGTATCATGGTGCTAGTTATGTTATATTTCTCATTGATATTTATTCATATGTCCTTCACTTATTGGTCAATGATTCAAAGTTTCCAACAATGTTGTGTTCCAAAGTTCCAAAGTGATGTTATGATTATCAAAGTATCAATCTCAAAGTAATGAACAAAGTAATGCAAATGTGGTCAATGATCAAGTACGGGTGGCAAGTCTAGGGGCGTAAGCCTAGCTCGACTCGATCCCGAGATATGGATTTATGGGTGGCAAGTCTAGGGGCGTAAGCCTAGCTCGACTCGATCCCAAGGGTGGCAAGTCTAGGGGCATAAGCCTAGCTCGACTCGATCCCTATATGATGATATGAAAGACCCACTGATCAGTCGGGGCCCGGGTACATTGTGATATATGTGATAACAAGTGAGCATTGAGATAAAGAAAGTAATGAAAGCAATGAAAGCAATCCACATGGTTTCCAAAATGCAACATGGTGACTTATTCACATTGAGTATCCATATGTTTTGAGTTCATTGACATATTCCTTGACATATTCATGTGTTGTATAGTTTCATCTGAGCCTTGCATACTCAGTACTTATTTCGTACTGACCCCTCTCGGGGAATTTACCTTACTTGCTGCAGGCGCAGGTCCCAGTAGGCCTCCTCAGTAGATTGCCAGTGTTAGCGGCTCTTTGGTGAGCTCCAGCTCATTCGGGGCTTCTCCGAGTCAGAGTGTATATATGTTTTGGTATTGTATATATTGTGTAATGCGGGGACTTGTCCCGACTTATGGTTCATTTTGGTCAATGCTCTTGTTAGAGGCTTTTGTAGACCGATGTGGGTGTAATAGTGTAAAAGACACATGTAGTTTTGACTGGATGGCCTCAACGGCCAAGTTTCATATGTATGTATAAATATGTCCCATGTTCTCTTTTTTTCGTATTTCGTAATATTATGCAATGGTGGTTATGAATATGATTGAGCATAGGCAAAGGTTGGTTCTCTCGGGCCTTATCGGCTATGGGTGCCAATCATGTCTCGATGGGATTCGGGGCGTGACAAAAGTGGTATCAGAGCAGTCGGTCTAAGGATGTCTACAAAGCCGTGTCTGAGTAGAGTCTTACGTATCGATGTGTTGCTCACCACATTTATACGTAGGAGGCTACGAGACATTTAGGATGTTGTTTCCTTTCCTTCATTCTAGATCGTGCAATAGAGCCAATGTTGTCAGTTGCATTATATCTGATCTTGGTAATTGTTTTTCTTTGGTATAGTCAAAATGCCGAACACTAGAAGAGGAAGAGGAAAAGGTAAAAGTAAGCTGCTAGATAGAATTGCTGGTGAAGGAGCAAGTAGACCACCACCTGAGCAAGTTGATCAAGGTGGGGCTGAAACTGAGTTTGCAACGCGAGCTTCTTCTACTTCTTCAGCTCCAGAAGAGACGAGAAGAAGGGAAGTGCCCGTGGAACCACCGACAAATGCCACAGATCAGGATCTTAGGAATGTTGTACAGATGTTGACACAGTTAGTGGCGGCACAAAGCCAGGGAAGAGCTGGTGCTATGGCACATGATGATGATGAGGCTAGAATGGCAAGTCGCAGAACACAGGATTTCTTGAAACTGGACCCTCCTATATTCACAGGGGCAGATCCAAAAGCAGATCCACAGGACTTCGTGGATCAAATTCAGAGGGCATTGGAAGTTATGCATGTGACAGGGGTAGAGACAGTTGAACTTGCTGCGTACAGGTTGAAGGGAGAGGCAATATTGTGGTATGAGGATTGGAAGAAATCCCGTGACATTGGTGCAGATCCACCTACTTGGGAAGAGATTAAAGTGGCTTTCCTTGATCATTACTTGCCCTATGAGATCCGTGAGGCACGTGCGGATCAATTCCTAAATCTCCGTCAAGGGAATTTGAGCGTCAGAGAATATAGCTTGCAATTTAATTCCTTGGCTCGATATGTGCCAAATGTTGTGGCTACGATGACAGACAGGGTCCATAGATACGTGGACAGACTAGAGCCATACTTGGTAAGAGATTGCACTATTGCGGCCTTGAATAGGGATATGGACATTGCTCGAATACAAGCTTTCGCCCAGAAAATGGAAGATCAAAGACAGAGGCGAAGGGTACATGAATTTGATAGGGGACAGTCCAAAAGGGCCAGACCTATGGGACCACCTATGATGTCCCAAGGAGGATCTAGGCCCCGCATGTTTCCTAGACCACCTAGACCGTCGTTCTCTTATTCCACAGGTGGTGCTTATTCGCAGTCTCGAGGGTTTAGAGGTGGTTCAGCTGGGCAGAGTAGTGGGGTTCATAGATCACAGACAGCAGGTTTCCCTCGACAGCAGTGTCCGCACTGCGGGCATATGCACACAGGTCCATGTCGGACAGGGATGAATGTCTGCTTTTGGTGTGGTATGCCGGGACATATAGCGAGAGAATGTCCACAGCGGAGCATGGGTGGTATAGCACGACCAGCTGGGTCGGCTGTTGCGTCTTCAGCATCGGTTCCTTCACAGGGCCGAGGGGTGCAGCCTATTGGTCGTGGTAGAGGTGCCAGAGGAGGAGCCAGTACTAGCGGGGTCCAGAATCGCACTTATGCTTTGGTGGACCGCCAGAATTCAGAGGCTTCCCTTGTCACAGGTACATTGTCCATATTCTCACATAATGTATATGCATTAATTGACCCAGGCTCTACATTTTCCTATATTACTCCATTGGTTGCTGCGAAATTTGCAAAGGCACCGGAATTATTAATTAAATCAATTGAAGTGTCTACACCGGTTGGTGAATATATTATTGCAAAGAGAGTGTATCGTAACTGTGTGGTAACTGTGTGTGGTCATGATACGTTGGCCGATCTCATTGAATTGGACATGGTGGATTTTGATGTAATTATGGGAATGGATTGGTTGGCTTCGTGTTATGCTAGGGTAGATTGCCGGGCCAAGAAGGTACAATTTTGTTTTCCACAGGAAAATGTTCTAGAATGGCAGGGTAAGGTAGGGGCACCACGAGGAAGATTTATTTCCTATTTGAAAGCCATAAAAATGATTGCCAAGGGATACATATGTCATTTGGTACGAGTGAAAGATAATGATGCAGAACCATTAACTCCACAGTCTGTACCGGTCGTCAATGAATTTCTTGATGTATTTCCAGAGGATCTTCCAGGTTTACCCCCAGAACGAGAAGTGGAATTCGGCATTGATGTGATTCCAGGCACTTAGCCTATTTCTATCCCTCCATATAGAATGGCTCCAGCAGAACTGCGTGAATTGAAGGAGCAGTTGAAAGATTTGCTGGATAAAGGCTTCATTAGGCCTAGTATGTCCCCGTGGGGTGCACCGGTATTATTTGTGCGAAAGAAAGATGGCACCTTGAGAATGTGCATCGACTATCGTCAACTGAATAAAGTAACGATCAAGAATAAATACCCCCTTCCTCGCATTGATGATTTGTTTGATCAGTTACAGGGTGCCAGGTGTTTTTCAAAAATTGACTTGAGGTCGGGTTACCATCAGGTCAGAGTTAGAGAGGAGGATGTACCCAAGACAGCTTTCCGAACACGGTATGGCCATTATGAATTTTTAGTTATGTCATTTGGGCTAACAAATACACCGGCTGTGTTTATGGATTTGATGAACAGAGTGTTCAAGCCATTCCTAGACGTGTTCGTGACAGTATTTATAGATGACATCCTTGTTTATTCAAGATCACCAGAAGACCATGCTTATCACTTACGGCAAGTGTTGCAAATTCTCCGTGAGCGTAAGTTGTATGCAAAATTCTCCAAATGTGAGTTTTGGTTGAAATCAGTCGCGTTCTTGGGTCACATTGTATCAGATGAAGGCATACAGGTTGATACCCAAAAGATTGAAGCAGTGAAGAATTGGCCAAGACCTACGACACCCACAGAGATTCGCAGTTTTCTGGGTTTGGCAGGTTATTACCGAAGATTTGTAGAAGGTTTTGCTTCTATTGCGGCACCATTGACAAAGTTAACTCACAAGGCAATTAAATTTCAATGGAATGATGCATGTGAAAGAGGGTTTCAAAACCTGAAAGATAAGTTGACTTCTACACCAGTGTTAGTTCTTCCTGAAGGCACAGAGGGCTATGCAGTGTATTGTGATGCTTCCGGGATTGGTCTCGGATGTGTATTGATGCAGCATGGCAGGGTGATAGCATATGCCTCACGACAGTTGCGGCCACATGAGAAAAACTATCCCACGCATGATCTTGAATTGGCAGCGGTAGTTTTTGCTTTAAAGATATGGCGTCATTATTTATATGGTGTTCATGTTAACATCTATACGGATCACAAAAGCTTGCAATATCTTTTTAAGCAGAAGGAACTCAATTTGAGGCAACGAAGGTGGTTAGAGCTTTTAAAAGACTATGACATTGATATTCTTTATCACCCAGGCAAAGCAAATGTCGTAGCTGATGCATTGAGCCGTAAGGCAGTCGAAAGCACTAGTGGTCAGTTGAATGAAAAGCGTGAGATAATCAAAGATTTGAATCAATTAGCCAGCTTGGGAGTTCGCCTTATTGTATCCTCCGATGATAGAGTTATGGTGCAGAATGCAGCAGAATCCTCCTTGATAGCTGAAGTGAAAGAGAAACAGTATGCGGATTCTATTTTATTACAGCTAAAGGAGAATGTGCAGCAGAATCTGACCAAGGCATTTGATATTACATCGGAAGGGGTGCTTCAATGTCAAGGGAGACTATGTGTACCGGACATAGATGAGCTGAGGACACGAATAATGACAGAGGCGCACCATTCGCGCTATTCCATTCATCCGGGTGCTACTAAAATGTACCATGAATTGAAAGAAGTGTATTGGTGGGGCAACATGAAGAAGAATATTGCAGAATTTATCGCGCAATGCCCAAATTGTCAACAGGTGAAAGTGGAACATCAGAAACCGGGAGGTTACATGCAATGTATCAATCTTCCAGTCTGGAAGTGGGATATGATTAATATGGATTTCATTACGGGTTTGCCTCGTACATTGAGGAAGTTTGATTCCATATGGGTCATAGTGGACCGACTTACTAAATCCGCGCATTTTCTACCGGTCAAGACGACCTATACAGCTGAGGATTATGCAAAGTTGTATGTAAAGGAGATAGTACGATTACATGGTATTCCACTTTCTATTATATCAGACAGAAGAGCACAGTTCACAGCACACTTTTGGAAATCTTTTCAGCGGAGTTTGGGTACTCAGGTGAATTTGAGTACGGCTTTCCATCCTCAGACTGATGGACAAGCCGAACGTACTATTTAGACACTTGAAGATATGCTACGAGCATGTACGTTGGATTTTCAAGGCAGTTGGGATAACCATTTGCCTCTTATTGAATTTGCGTATAACAATAGCTATCATTCAAGTATTAAAATGGCACCTTATGAAGCCTTGTATGGAAGAAAATGTAGATCACCAATTGGGTGGTTTGAAGCAGGAGAAACTGCTTTACTTGGGCCAGATATTGTTCACCAAGCCATGGAGAAAGTTAAAGTTATCCAACAACGGTTACAAACGGCTCAAAGTCGTCACAAGTCATATGCCGATGTTAGAAGAAGAGGGCTTGAATTTGCCATAGGTGATTGGGTGTTTTTAAAGGTGTCACCGATGAAAGGGGTAATGCGGTTCGGAAAGAAAGGGAAATTGAGTCCACGTTACATAGGCCCCTATGAAGTTATTAGAAGATTTGGGCAAGTCGCATATGAATTAGCCTTACCTCAAGAACTTTCCTCCATCCATCCGATATTTCATGTGTCGATGCTCCGGAAATGCATAGGAGATCCTTCACGTATTGTGCCCGTAGAAGATGTTCAAGTGGCAGAGGATCTCATTTATGAAGAGGTGCCCATTGCTATCCTAGATAGACAAGTAAAGAGATTGAGAAATAAAGACATAGCATCCGTAAAAGTCCTGTGGAGAAATCAACAAGTAGAGGAGATCACGTGGGAAGCGGAAGAAATGATGAAATCCAAGTATCCCCACTTATTCCAAATGGACCAAGAAATTCACAGTGCGGAGGTGGAACAATAACAAGTAAGTATTTAAAAGCATTATGTGAATGTGTATAGGTATGTTAGAGTAAAGATGTATTTGTTGTATATAAGACACTGTTGTTAACATTCGAGGACGAATGTTTCTAAGGGGGGAAGAATGTAACACCCCGTACTTTATAACCTCACTTGATACCTTGGGATCATATCTACATAGGTGTTGAGATGCCATGCATATGTGTTTTATAGTGTCATTGGGGAAACATTTGATATCGGACGTAACATGTGCGATTAGATCGTCGTAGGAGGTGTGTTGTGATTTTATGGAGCATAAGAGTCAAACACTTCAATACACTCCTACATACTCCTACATGATCAAATCACTAAAGGTGAATAGTGATCCAAAATGTCCAATGAAACCAAGGGCGACTAGAATGCCTATTTTTGCGATCGAAAGGACGAATGAGAATCTTTTAAGGGAATATTGTCGTGACCTTATGGAATTATATAAACATGAGAGATATGGTTAATAATGCATGAAACTTGTTGGGTTAAATGGATATGTCTTCTTGGGCCAAAATAAGGCCCAAAAGTGGAAGAAATCCATGGCCCAAATGGGTCAAAAGACCCATTCTTCCATTTGACCTTCTAGACATATTATTAAATGCCAAGAATTGGCTAAGGACAACATGAGAGGCCTATATAAAGGGGCAAATCAGATTTTTATTATACAAAACCTCTCATGCCTTTACAACATTTTTCTCAACATTTCTCATTTCCAAACCCTAAAGCAAAAGAATTCCTTGGGACTTCTTGGACAAGATCAACATATTCCAAGCCTTGGTAAGTATTTATTTTCATGGATTAATATCTTATATGCATAAAAGAATATGTATATCATGTTGGTTGTGCTTGGAAAAGTTGGTCATGGAACTTGGTGAGTTTGTATGAGATTTGTGGTATATGGAATTCAAGTGTGAATTAGGCCTTGTGCCTTTGATGAAAAAGCATGGTATGGACAAAATATGAACATGTATGGTGTTATTTTTGGTATAAAACTTGTTCTTTTCTAAAAGTGGGAATTTTGGGATTTTGGCCGATATGTGTTATGAGTTGAATTAAGGTGCTTTGATGGATTATTTGTGATGTGTTATGGATAAGAAAGTGTAAAGGAGAAGTATTGTGGTGAAAGGTATTGATTGTCATGTATTGGTCAATGTTGGGCATATTATGGAATTTTTGGAATAATAGTATGATCAATGGTTTTGTCAAAGGGAAATGACATGTTGAAAGCCAAACATGTAATTCATTGACATGGTATGCATTTGTAAAGTAATTGGTGGTTAATGTGAATTTCGTTATGTATTTGTAGACACATAAAGAAGGAGTGGGATTATTGTCTACGCATCTAAGGTTGTAGATTCGTATTGCGAATCCAAGGTATGCAAGGTTATTTTGTCCGTATCTTTCTACGGCCAATAGTGTTCACAATTGACATTTCTTTAGTTCTATTCCGAAATGTACCAAGGTATCCCATATGCACTTATTTATGGTCATTGTCATATATTTCCTACTCATTGATCAATTGTGAATCTCATTTCTCATATTCATGATTAATGTTCCGAAAGTTCAAAGAAGGCTATGTTCCAATATTCCAATAGTGCCTATACTTGTGTCTCTTGTTCATGGATTATTGTCCAATGGTTCCAATGGTATCATGGTGCTAGTTATGTTATATTTCTCATTGATATTTATTCATATGTCCTTCACTTATTGGTCAATGATTCAAAGTTTCCAACAATGTTGTGTTCCAAAGTTCCAAAGTGATGTTATGATTATCAAAGTATCAATCTCAAAGTAATGAACAAAGTAATGCAAATGTGGTCAATGATCAAGTACGGGTGGCAAGTCTAGGGGCGTAAGCCTAGCTCGACTCGATCCCGAGATATGGATTTATGGGTGGCAAGTCTAGGGGCGTAAGCCTAGCTCGACTCGATCCCAAGGGTGGCAAGTCTAGGGGCATAAGCCTAGCTCGACTCGATCCCTATATGATGATATGAAAGACCCACTGATCAGTCGGGGCCCGGGTACATTGTGATATATGTGATAACAAGTGAGCATTGAGATAAAGAAAGTAATGAAAGCAATGAAAGCAATCCACATGGTTTCCAAAATGCAACATGGTGACTTATCCACATTGAGTATCCATATGTTTTGAGTTCATTGACATATTCCTTGACATATTCATGTGTTGTATAGTTTCATCTGAGCCTTGCATACTCAGTACTTATTTCGTACTGACCCCTCTCGGGGAATTTACCTTACTTGCTGCAGGCGCAGGTCCCAGTAGGCCTCCTCAGTAGATTGCCAGTGTTAGCGGCTCTTTGGTGAGCTCCAGCTCATTCGGGGCTTCTCCGAGTCAGAGTGTATATATGTTTTGGTATTGTATATATTGTGTAATGCGGGGACTTGTCCCGACTTATGGTTCATTTTGGTCAATGCTCTTGTTAGAGGCTTTTGTAGACCGATGTGGGTGTAATAGTGTAAAAGACACATGTAGTTTTGACTGGATGGCCTCAACGGCCAAGTTTCATATGTATGTATAAATATGTCCCATGTTCTCTTTTTTTCGTATTTCGTAATATTATACAATGGTGGTTATGAATATGATTGAGCATAGGCAAAGGTTGGTTCTCTCGGGCCTTATCGGCTACGGGTGCCAATCATGTCTCGATGGGATTCGGGGCGTGACACTTCACTCTTAATTAATCCTAAAAAGAGTTGTTACGTCGAATCCCGATTTTCGCGAGAAAAATGAGGCGCGACAAATGCTTTATATGAAGAGTAATCCTAAGTCATACACAAACAATCTTCAACACATTCACAAAACAGAAAGAAACATCACATCTATTTCTAAAACATGTACAAAATTGAAAAGAAATCAAACTTAAGGTCACTGACCTATTTTAGGGCAGCGAACCAGGGCTTCAACCTCGGATCTACTCACTACCTCGGATGATCAAAATGATTAAACAAGGCCTCTATGGCGACCGAAAAGCCAAAGGCAGAAAGAAACAGATAACAACAAGTTTAAGAGGACAAAGGCGACTGAAAAGCTTCTTTGAGGAGGGGATTCGCAGCGAATCTAAAGCTTGGTCTTTGCTGAAGATATAAGGTGTTATTTATAAGTGAAAACCTAGGTTTAGTGTTCTTGAGCGGGAAAATAGATTTTGGATTTTGAACTTAGTCAAAAGTCACCATTAAAACTCGAACGTTGGGGGTTGTTGAACGTTGAAATCTTTGGACAGATTTGCAGGCTTCACGTGATTGAGGCGAGCAAATCACGAAAATAGATTGACAACCTCTGTCCATAGTTGGTGGAGTTTGCAGTTCCTCCAAATGGAGGGGATAGGAGACAGAAGAGGTACGACCTAATTGATTTAGGGCAAAAGGGGTATTTTGGGTATTTCAGGAGGTATGCTGGGGATAAAATGGGTAGTTCAAGGCTGATCATTTGGGTATTGGGCTGCTGTGTTTGCTGAAAATAATGGGCCATTTGGGATAGAAGAGGGTCGATGGTTTGGGCTCTACAAAAAATGGAAGATTTTGTAGCCTAATTGCTGATGCCCTTTGGGGCTTTCTTCCTCTTTAAATTAATTTGTTTGAGCTTCTCAACTAATAACTAGTATAATATATACTAATAAAATACCAAAAATAAAGTACTAATATTATAGCTTTCCGCTAATATTGGATACAAAATATTAATTTATAACTAATTTAATAAGTAAGAAACTTGAAATAAGGCAACGATAATCGACGATTTAAAAAAAAAAAATGAAAATGAGGAGGTGTTAAGTAAAACTAGTAAGTTTGATAAAGGTGTTGCTTTGATGATAATAATAATAATAATAATAATACTACTACTACTACTACTACTACTACTACTACTACTACTACTACTAATAATAATAATAATAATGATGATAAAAAATACAATAATACAAGTAGTTATTATATTCGCAATAGTCATAAAAATATTGGTAAAAATAAGGTAGTTGATTTATTAATAAATTAGAAGCTCATCGACATAATTTGGAAGAAAGGAGGGTCAAAATTGGGTGTCAACAATTACAAACTCAAGGGTGAGCACCAAGGCAACCCTCAAGCATTTGGCCGATGCAAGGAGCACTTGGGCAATGCAAGGAGCTACTTTGGCGAGGCAAGGCTCCACTTTGCGATGCCCAAAGTCACAATGGCGAGAAACATTGGCCATTTGGGATATATTTTAAATGGCCACTTTTGGGCCTTGTATGTAATAGGCAATACTATAAATAGGTGCCTTAGTTTATTTTCATTCTTAAACTTGGTTGATGAATATTGCTCTTGAAGAGTGTAGGGTGGAATCCCTTTAGGAGTAGTTATAGTGTTAATGAGATTAGTTGATGGGTAGATTCCCATTGATTGATTGAAAACTCCTTTACCTTGATTTTCATAGTTGAGTTATTCATTTGTGTTTCTCAATTTCTTTTAAATCAAGTCTCTTCTCCCTTGGTTCAATTGTGAACTCAATTGAGCCCTTCTTTCTTCACTTCTTATCTCCAATTTCTTATATCTTTAATTTCGTCTTTGAATTCCCACGTTTTGGATTTTGATTGGTTTCAAACCCAATTGGATCATTATCACCTAGGCTATAGTGCAACGCCTAGGTGACACGTGAAGGCCCGGATAGCAAGCTACCCTGATGGACCTCCCCCTTCAAAAATTGAGTTAATATCGTGTGGACCAATGGTCCACATATCAGATATTAAACTGATAAGAACAGATACTTCGCTTGGTCTTAGCCAAAAAGCCGAGAAAGGTAAGCTTTACTCACTAACGGGCATCTGCTTATATAGTAGCTCTCGGCTGTCTGCGCATTAGCTCATCTCAATGTGGGAAATGTAAGCTTTACAAAAATAACCCCATTGTCTTTGCTTCATATATATCAGCTGCCGCCTTACATGGAAATGAATACCTGATGATGCAGCTGCTCAGCTAAACAACTTGCATAAATATGGTGTTCAATATTAGCTAGATTTAATATCATTCAGCAGTAATAAACTATGTTTTGAACAATTAAATGTCTTAACATTTAAGCTAAGATGAGCAATTATTTCTCGATACATGTTTTCGATTGGGTGTTAGTAATATTCGAGTTTACAGAAAACTGTAGACAGATTGGTGTTGCCAAGAGAACTTTAGACTAAATTTAATCATGCAATCATTAATTTGTTTCCATTATTCACCAGATTTATTTTTTCCCGCATCTTCTTCAGGACGGTGCACCTTATCTCAAAATCCTATTTTAGTAAAAATGACAAATTGGTATACCCAAAGTTTAAAGATTTCATTGTACATGACAAACACGGATTCTCAAGAGTTCATTGCTTCTCCTGACTTGTTTCTGTGCTGCAACGTTGAAGGAAAACAACATGCCACGAGCTGTTTGTTTCCGCTAGACAAACAGAATGCTGAATCACTTCCATCTCAGCTGTTGTATCAGCTCTTCTCATCATTGGTTCCTCAATTAGATATTCTGATAACACAACAAGTAATGTCTTAAAAAAATCATGAGTAATTGATAAATTTAGGAAGTTTGTTCTCACCCTTTTTTGGACTAACCATTGGCTCTAGAGAAACTCACTTGATGTTAGGTAACCTCTCTCAGTTATAGGCCATTGCTTATCTATGTTTTGAAATGTTTTGCTTCTTGGGATCAAGACATGATTATTGTTTATGCTAAAGAATTTGCAGACAAAATAACGAAACCTTCATCCATACAAGTGATTTTCGAATTGACCTCCATGTAGATGCTTGGATTTTGTGTATTCGTGTGGAGAGATGGTGTCCTTTAGTTTCCACGAAAAAAAATATTACCTCCTCCCACTCCCAACTACAGCTATAGACATAGTACAAAACAAATTTCAGAACATTTTTATGAGCCAGTCTATCGGTGACAGTCTCTCTACCCCACAAAGGTAGGGGTAAGGTTTTCGTACATGCCACCCTCCTAGACCTTACTTATAGAATCACACCGGGTATGATGTTGTTGTTGTCATAAATTGGAAGCTAAGGATCAAGCAGAGTACAACCATCTTGTATATCATTCCTCACTACCAGATATAGGTAGCTCATTTATGTGTATGATGATTCCTAGACTTGACTTAAAACTTAGATCCATCTCAAACATTTTCTTAACTAAGTCGAGCACGGATTGTATTTTTATTTACATGCAATAAACCAACATCTCTGTGATGGAAAAACAATACTTTCAAAAGTCAGGAATTTGAGGGCCAGAATACACGATATACACATTAATATCTTACACCTGATACTACCTTAATCTCCTGCAACGTACAAAGTTTCCAGCAATAGTGAACAGGCTCAATAGGAGCTGGAGCAAAGTAGCAAATTTTATCTGATTTTTTCTTTTTATGATAATGTTATGGGCCAGTTTGAGCACGCCTCAACTATTCAACCATGCCTTTGCAACTTCTCACCAGCAAAAGTATCGGATAAGTCTACCTGCCCAAGGCTCAACTAGTGTTATTTGCCTCCGTTGAGATTTGAGCCTGATACCTCATGATTCTTCGCACTTCATTGACCACAACCACAAGGCAACACTCTTGAATGTATAAGTTTTATCTGATAATTACGAACACATCAAGTTTCTTTGGCAGAAAACAGAAGCATTTGTAATTGTTGAGGCCACTCTTTAAATTTGTCCCTTTTAAAATAAATTGAGAACATAACCTACAGCTAATATGTGCTATGCCCAACAGAAATGAACTTGAACTGCTATATCAAATCCTCTTTGGCAATAGGGGACCGAGTGGTAAGGTCATGATCCCTAAGGGATAATATTACTCATTCTTTCATTGGGGATAGGTGAATGAATAATAACTCCAAGCGTCACACATCCATCGCCTACTATCATTTAGGTGACACCGGCTAGATCTACCTAACATATGGAATTTCACGTCGCGGCGGCTCCATTTCACTATGATGCGAGCTCATGAACTGAGCTTCATCGTCTTCCCCCGTGTTTTTGTTTAGCTTACTTTTAATTTATTGCACAACAAGCTCTCTTGTGGGTGACACTGGGAAGTTTATAAGATTTTCAGGTGAGAAACTCTTCACGGAATTAGAGGTATATCAGCATGGAAAGCTCTTGGATTTTTGGTTGTAATTAAGTGATTAAAGGAGTTTTTAGGAGGACAAAAGTACTCCATCCAGTCTATTTTACGTCCGTTAAGAAATATTGCTGACTAAAAGAGTAATTTGACTAGATTATCCTTTTTTACTCTTTGATTTCAGTTTAATACTACTCTATTTTCACCACATTAATCTCTCCACATTTACTAACGGCATGTTTGGAAAGTCACCCTGAAAATTGGATTTGGTGTAATTGAGTGTAATTACATTGTTTGACATGTTTGGTTGGCCAGGTAATTACTTGGTCAGCAGGTAATTGAGTGTAATTGACAGGGGGTAATTATACTCTCCAATTCACAGGGGGAGCTGTGAATTGCTGGTAATTACATGGTGCAATTACAAGCTGATTACTTTTTATTTTTTTTTCTTTTATTTCTATTTCTATTTTTTTCATTTTAATTATTTTTTATTTCTATTATTTTAATTTTTTTTTATTCTAATATGTTTAAAAAATATATTTTTTTATTTTGTATTATTTATATTTCATTTTCCTCTCATTTCTCAGCCTTTATTTCTTGCGATTCAATGCAATTATTCATATTATCTATTTATTTTATGTTTATTTTTTTTCCATTTAGCATAATTTTGTTAGTATTCTAATTTTTAAATTAAAGTAAAATTCATTGTTGAATAAGGTTATAGACTTACGTATTATTTATTTTTTTTGAATCATATTTATGTACGTTATGTTGAAATTTGACATAAGAGTATTATGTTAACTTTTTTGTTTTGAATTTTGAACTTATGTTATATTTTCAGTTCCAATTTATTTGTTACTAGTATTGACTTGATATTTCACATTGCAAGCCATTCATTTTTTAGTTAGACTTGATAGATTAATCTTTTTGTTAAATGTTTTCATAATTTTATGACATTATATTTATATTATTAATTTCTTTGTCAAACATGCATTACATGATATTCTTAAAAATCATGTACTTTTAGTTTTTATGGTTAATTTAATTAAAATATATTAATTTAAAAAATATAAATCAAATATTTTTTTTATAATATTAGTTAAGAACATATGTTTATTAATTAATATATTTTCAAAAGACAAGATATATATCTTAAATATTTAATTTAATATTATTTATAAAGACACTTATTTGTCTAATATAAATTTTTAGTTTTTGATAATTAACTTTTATTTTAAAATTTAATATAACCATGTAATTACACTTGTGCAACCAAACTGTACACTTGTAATTACACTGTATTTACATTGTGACAAACAAACAGGTCATCGTAATTACTAGGCTGTGCAATTACTAGGTTGATAATTACTACCCTAGTAATTACACCAATTCCAATTACCAGGTGACTTTCCAAACAAACTCTAAGGGCTTATTTGGAAAGCCACTCTGGTAATTGGATTTGGTGTAATTGGGTGTAATTATACTGTCTGGCATGCTTGGTTGACCAGATAATTACTTGGTCAACAGGTAATTGAGTGTAATTGACAGGGGGTAATTACACTCTCCAATTCACAGGGGGGAGGGGGGTTGTGAATTACTGGTAATTACATGGTGTAATTACAAGCTGATTACTTTTTAATTTCTTCCTTTTATTTCTATTTTAATTTTTTTCATTCTAATTTATTTTTAGTTTCTATTATTTTAAATTCTTTTTATTTTTATTATTCTAATATTTTAAAAAAATATATATTATTTTATATTATTTATATTTCATTTCCTTCTTATTTTTCAACATTTATTTCTTGCGATTCCATGCAAATTTTAGTATTATCTATTTTTTTTTTTTCATTTAGCAATAATTTAGTTAGCATTCTAATTTTTAAATTTAGTAGAATTCATTGTTGAATAAAGTTATAGACTTAAGTTTTCTTTTTCTTTGAATCATATTTATGCACATTATGTTGAAATTTGACATAAGAGTATTATTTATTTTTTTAAATTTTGAAATTATGTTATATTTTCAGTTTTAATTTATTTGTTTTATACTAGTATTAACTTGATATTTCACATTGCAAGCCATTCATTTTTTAGTTAAAATTGATAGATTATCTTTTTGTCAAATCTTTAAATAATTTTATGACATTATATTTATAATATTAATATTTTTGTCAAACATGCATTTCATGGTGTTTTTAAAAATCATGTACTTTAATTTTTTATGATTAATTTAATTAAAATATACTTGTTTGAAAAATATAAATCAATTATTTTTTATAAGAACATATGTTTATTAATTAATATATTTTGAAAGATTATTATTATATATATATATAATATTTAATTTAATATCATTTGTAAAAGCCCTTATTTGTCTAATATATTTTTTTAGTTTTTGATAATTAACTTTTATTTTAAAAATTTGATATAATCATGTAATTACACTTGTACAACCAAACAGTACATTTGTAATTATACTGTAATTACATTGTGACAAACAAACAGGTCATCGTAATTACTTGGCTGTGTAATTACTAGGCTGGTAATTACTACCCTAATAATTACACTAATTCCAATTACCAGGTGACTTTCTAAACAGACTCTAAGGGTAAAGGTGAAAATAAATAATTAATTATATTTTGATTTTATATAATGGCAATTAAAATGAACCGGAGAGTAAAAGAGATGCGGTGGAAGACGAGGGAGTTTTTGAAAAGAGAAGAAACCAGTCACGGAAGATAAAAATATGACAACAAAATCAGACTGCTGCTTCTGTTGATGACTGAAGTTGGATATAGCTTATGATACTAATATGCAGACTCATTAGAAGGTTGATTTTCTGAGTTTATCTGATGCATGGGCTATTTTTGTTTAACTGATTGATATATCTTTTTTCCATTTATAGAATAAAAGATGGAGAATTGTTAATGACAATTAGCTAGCATGTCAATTTGACAACGAAGAGCACGATGCAGTTTATGAGAACGTGAGAAACTGGAGCTGCTGATCCATTTATTCTGATATGCAATCTATGGTTAGTATATGCTACATGTATAGTATGTTGTTGGTTTCGAAATCGAGAGGGCGTCATGCGGAAGCTATTAGTTGCAAAGCATAGAGACGATAATTCAGATTACAAAGAAAAACTATAATAAAAGACATATTATTGATAGGGTTTGGCCAATTGGCCTACATATGAAAAACTAATATTAAAAAATATAAAACTTATTGGGAGAAATCTCCCCCTAAATAAGACTCTTATAATAACTACATTGTGGATGCTATTGTGTTATAGTATGAGAAGAGGGGTCTTCTATTTATAGAGGTCTAAAACCTTTCCTCCAAGCAAGAAATAAACCAAATATGGTAGAGTTTTATATTTTCATTTTAGGAAAAGTAAAAGTAATTATGGTATTACTTTTATTTTTCCTTCCAAGAAAAATAAAACTTAAATTTGGTAAGAAAATCAGAGCAAAAACCCTAACATATGTTACGAAACCTTTAAAGTAGATTATCAGATCATCGTGATGTGGTTTGTTTGCATTTTCAGATCGACTGCAGTTTTCAGTTCACCTGAAATTTGTGTATTATTGGATCAGAGATCATGAAATGTTATTTTGATCTGAATTCTGAAATTGTTTCGTTTTTCACTTTAGTTTGATATCTTTTCTTTAACTTGATTATAGAATCGGAGACGTTAACTCTTTTGAGGAAGGTGAGATGATCAGAGAGAAATATAGATTGATCAATCCACCCATTCAACACGACCTGATCAATCCGTCCCTTCACCACGACCTGATCAATCCGTCCCTTCACCACGACCTGATCAATCCGTCCCTTCACCACGACCTGATCAATCCCATCCCTTCACTACGATCTGATCTGCATCAGAAGCTTTTCCCGGATATTGCAGGCAGGTGTTGATGATTTTAGTTCAGATGAGGAAACTTCTTAAATACACGACCTGGTCAATCCGTCTCTCATTGTTTGTTTCCTCTTTTCTTCCTTCTATTTAGCCTAGCTATAGACCTTATAGGATGTTGAGGTTATGATATCTGCTACCTAGATTAACTTATTTATTTGTGTTTCATATTATGTTTTGCTTAGGGAACTGAGAAGTGAGAACAACAACTAGGCCTCAATCCCGCTATATGAATCCTCATTGTCCATGTCCCTCCATTTATGCTCGTCTTAGTTTGATAACTGCTTAGGGATCAATTGTTTTTTTTCTTTGTAATTTTTTTTGTCAATTTTGCTGATAATTCGTTGTTCGACTACAAGTCCTTATGCATTTTTTATTCGCGGTGTTTACAAGAAAGAAAATGTAGATTTGTTCCGCCACAGAAAAAAATTTATTTGAATTCGTCTTTTAAAAGTGTTCTTGTACACTTCGTCAGTTTCAATGGAGAAAGAAAACAAAACATCTAGTCCTTCACTTAGGAGTACTATTTTTTATTTCTGGGAAAATTTAGGTTCAATAATATTTAACTCCAAACGTCATATACATCCATCGCCTACCTATCATTTAGGTTGGCACCAACGAGATCTAGCTAACATACGGAATTTCATGTCGCGACTGCTTCATTTTACTGCACTACGATCTTATGAACTGAGCGTCGTTGCCTTCCCGCATGCTTTTTCTAGGCTTACTTTGAATTTATTGCACAAGAAGCTTATCTTGTGACAGTGGGAAGTTTATGAGATTTCCAGGTGAGAAACTCTTCATGGAATTAGAGGTATATCTGCATGGAAGGCTTTTGGATTTTTCATTATAACTTATAATTAAGTGATTAAGGGAGCTTTTAGGAGGACAAAAGGTACTCCCTCCGGTTTTCGCTTGTCATCTTTTTGTTTGTACATCCTTAAAAAAATATTATCGACTAGAAGAGTAATTAAACTAAATTATCCTCATTTAATACTCCTTTCGTTCCAAAATACTTGTCACAATTTCCTTTTCGAAAGTCAAACGCTGTGAACTTTGAACAATATTTTAAAATATGTTTTTTCATCATATTGATATGAGAAATATTACAATTTTAGAGTACTTTTCATATAGTTTTTAAATATCTAAATTTTAACTTTAAAATATCGAATATTAATCAAATCTAATTTGGCTTGGAAAATTAGTCAAATTGACTCTCGAGAAGCAAAACATGACAACTATATGGAATGGAGGGAGTGGTACTCTATTTTTCACCGCATTAGTCTCCCTTCACACATTTATTGAGTAAGGGCAAAGGTGAAAACATATAATTAATTATACCTTGATTTTCTAAAATAACAACTATTTCAGATCAACTATTTTCAATAAGTACAACAACTAAAGTTGACCAGAGGGAGTAATAGATATGATAAAAGACGAGGGAGATTTTGAAAAAGAGAAGAAAACAATCACGAACGATAAAAACGTGACAAATATGTAATGATGACGTGAAAATTTCCTGAGAAGAGAAGACATTTTGAGATGATTAAAGGCGATAGACTTGTAATGACGACAATTAAATTTTTTTTATAGACTTATAGTGTCGACAATTTTTTTTTTCTTTTTTATTAACTAAACTAAGCAAATTGCAAATGATAGTAATATATTTATATTTATTCAAACAAATGTACCAAAATAAAAGAAACTAGAGAAATATGCTCGAACATTTTCCATTAAAAGAGTATCTTCGTGGAATAATCCTGATTTCCTGTTCCGTAACATATATGGAGTAAGAAAAGTGACGTCTGCCTTTCGAAAACAATGAGTATTTTTTTATAGGTCGTCGCCAATTGATGATCCACACAATTTGAGCTCTTCATCTAGGATTTTCACTAAGGGATTTCGAAAAAATGTAGTGTTTGAGATTTAAACTTAAAATCTCAAGACGAAATTTTGAACCGACTAAACCACTGAGTCAACTTCTATTCTTGTCTTTTGGGGATTCAAAATCTATATGTATAAAATATAATTTTTTCCTAAGGGGGTTCGGCTGAACCCCTCACAACTCTCTAGATCCTCGCCTGGTCGCACATAATCCGAAAAATTCATGGGTTTTTAATATAAGATATAAACATACCGAAAATAATCTTTTATCATTAGTTTTGCTTATGTTACAGTGCAAAGAAATTAAATAAGCTAAAGAAATTAAGACATTATATTTGAATTAGAGAGGGTATAACTTATGTATCAACAAAATATACTGCTAATGGTAAACAGTTAAACCAATTTAGTTAGAGATATTCTTTATATAATTAAAATTGATATCCTTACTATATATAGCTGCGGTAAACTATTTCTCCAGTCACTTCATTCACTTTTGATTTCTCTGCAAAAATGCTACTGCAGAAGAACCAGTTCCTGGAAATGGACGTAAGGGACTATGTACTGATGAAGAAGAAGATGATAAATACGAATAAATTACGTAATGGAGAGGAAGAAGAAGGGAAAAAGGAGGTTGATAAAATTCAGCTAACACACAGACAAAACTCCATCATTCAACTCAGAGAAATGAAGAAGGAAACAGAGAGAAGTTTTATTGATATATGAGAATGAATCACTGACTACAGTGGAGGTTAACACTAGCTTTTATAGATGAGGATGCTAAGATATCTACACTACAAAATATCTTCAACTGAGCTTCTAGAAACTTATGTACAACTCAGCTCCGAGCTCACTTACTTGACAGCAGAGGCGAATCCAGGATTTCAAGAAGACGGGTGCACCGTGCACCATTGCTTTAAAGATAAGATCTAAAATTTTATACTCCCTCCGTTTCGTTTTAGTTGGCCCTCTTGCCAAAAATACTTGTTTTAATTTAGTTTTCCCATTTATGAAATCAAGAGAATTTTATTATGTTTTTTCAATAATATCCCTATCATTAAATGACTACATAAGTGTAAATACTCAAATTTATATTTTTAAAGCATAATTAATAAGGTTAATTTGGTAAAATAAGCTTCTAATAAATATTTTCTTAAGGGAAGTGTTAAGTCAACAAGGGCCAACTATTTTGAAACGGAGGGAATAATGACAACAACTTGGTGAGCAAACGATAATTAATTACATTATCACAAAAAATAACATCAGTTTACAATTGTATTCGACGAGACTTCATATTTTGAAAATGATCTATAATAGCATCATTACTCACGGTTGCAAATATCTTACACTCTATATTACAAACTAAACAACTATTCAAAAATTTTTAACCAATGCTATTACGTAGATCATTTTTGATGAGCTTCATCGAAGAGAATGTTCTTTCCACATGTGAACTAAAGGATGGACCGCTACTAGAATTTGGTTGCTTAATCAAGAATTTATCCATTTAGAAGTTCAATGACAAATGTTTCTGCAAATTCAAATTACTATTCAACTTAGTCACAATTTATCACTTGCAAATTCAAAACAAAATAGGGGAATCACACACCTTTCACATTCAAAAATAAGGGAATCACACCCTTGTAAATTCAAATAAAATAGAGGAATCACACCCCTTGCAAATTCAAATAAAATAGAGGAATCACACCCCTTCACATCAAAAATAAGGGAATCGCACCACTTCACATTAAAAAATAAGGAATATCACCCCTGCAAATTAATAATAAAATAGAGGAATCACACCTCTTTCGCATTCGAGAATAAGAAATCACAAATTCATAATTAAAACGAGGACTCACACCTCTTCCGCATTCGAGAACAAGAGAACCATAAAATTCATAATAAAGAAGAGGGATCACACCCCTTTCACATAAAAAAATAAAAGGAATCACACCCTTACAAATTAATAATAAAATAGAGGAACAAATTCCTTTCAATTTAAATTAAAGTAAAATAAAACCTTACCAATGTCCAATTCATCCGTAAAGTATGTGAGTCCAAGATAAGCAATTCATTTGCTCTTGATGATTTTCTATTATAAGCAATTAAAAAAAATTATTTTTTTTTTATGAAAACCCTAAAATTAAAGCTCATGTATTTTGATTTTTGGATATTTTGATATTACTAAAAAGAGAAATCATGAACAAAAAAGAAAAAAAAGGGATATCAATTTTACCTTTTGCAATAATAATTTTACTGATTTGCTACGTTTTTGGCTTGAAAGTTGGAGCGTTGTATTGTTTTGTGTTCTTCTTCTTGCTCTCTGTGAAAATAAAAAGTGTTGTTTTTTTGCTAAAAAGTTGGAGACCTTTTAGTGCTTTTTAGATTTTAGAAATTAAAAATAATTAAAAAAAAAAAAAAGAACCCCTAACTTTTAAAGGACGCATGCGGCAGACTTCAAAAAACTTTTAAAAAAGAAAAAATGCACAGCCACTGGGAATCGATCCCGTGGCCACTTGGTTTAAAACCAACCGACTAACCAGTGAACCACCCACCAATTTATGACCATGGGTTCACTTTAATTCATACTTAATATATTTTTAGAAATATACTTATAATATATCGAATTTTGTCGGATGACCACGGGTTCCCGTGAACCATTTTTTACATATAAAATCGCCCCTGCTTGACAGCTCATCCTCTAACTAACTCCCTAACTAACTCTGGTAACTAACCTGCAGTAACAACCAGCTAATGAATAGTAATCAATGAAACAGTCAAAACTGTTGTTCAATGGAATAATAAAAACTATATTTCAACACCCCCCCTCAAGCTGCAGGGTGCAAGATGTTAAGCATACCAAGCTTTCCCAAAAGATGCAGATGTTGAGCTTGGCTCAACCCTTTGGTCAATAAATCTGCAAGTTGCTGCTGAGTAGGAACATAAACTGTTTCAACCAGGCCTTCGTTGATCTTATCCCTAATAAAATGACAATCTATTTCAATATGCTTGGTCCTCTTATGGAAAATAAGTTTTGGTACTAATTAAATAGCTGATTTGCTATCACTCAGAATTGCAATAGGCATTTGAATAGGAACTCCTAACTCCTTGAACAAACCTAACAACAAAGTCAATTCAACAACTGCAGAGGTCATACTTCTGTACTCAGCTTCAGCTGAGCTTCTGAAAATAGTCTGTTGTTTCTTGGACTTCCAAGAGACTAAGGATTCACCAAACTTGACCACATATCCTATGATGGATTTTCTTGTGTTGGGACAAACAACCCAACTTGAATCACGCTAACAAGTTAACATGGTAGCAGGCTTAGCTTGTAACCAAACCCCTTGACCAACTGTGCCTTTTAAATATCTGACTACTCTTATAGCTGCATCCCAATGAGACTTTTTTGGAGATTGCATGAATTGACTAAGTGTTTGTACTTCATTACTAATGTCTGGCCTAGTAATTATAGCATATAAGAGCTTACCAATCATCTTCTGATAAGAAGTGATGTCATCTAAAACTGCATCATCAG
Organism: Capsicum rhomboideum; assembly: GCA_031232105.1. NCBI lineage: Eukaryota > Viridiplantae > Streptophyta > Magnoliopsida > Solanales > Solanaceae > Capsicum > Capsicum rhomboideum. Next base: position 100,828,597 of record CP124719.1, on the reverse strand, counting down.
TAATACCAACAGCCTTGTCATTGTCCACTGAGGTTAACTTCAAATTTGACTCTAGAGGAGTTGAGACAGGTTTGGCACCAGTAAGACTTGTATCATTGATAAGTTCTAGAATATATTTTCTTTGATTCAAGACAACTCCTTCACTTGACCTTAAAATCTCAATGCCTAAGAAGTATTTGAGTTGGCCTAGATCTTTTAACTTGAACTGCTGATGTAATACCTCTTTTGTTATAGAGATCAGATGTTCACAGCTTTCTGTGATGAGTAGATCATCAACATATACTAATACAATGACTATATCAACATCTCTTCTCAAGGTAAATAAAGAATAGTCATGTGTACTCTAAGTAAATCCAGTTGACAATAAGGCTAAAGTAAGCTTTATATTCCACTGCCTAGAAGTTTGCTTCAGTCTATATAAGGATTTGAGCAATTTACACACCTTAGTTTCTCCTAATTTTTTGAACCCTTCAGGCATGTCCATGTACACTTCTTCATCTAAATCACCTTGAAGAAAGGCATTATACATATCCATTTGAAACAAATACTAGCCTTTGAAATAGCTAAAACAATGACACATCTCACTGTTACCATCTTAGTAATAGGAAAGAAAGTATCATGATAATCTAAGCCTTCTTGTTAACTATAGCCTTTAGCAACTAGTCTAGCTTTGTACCTTTCAATTTCACCATTAGCTTGATGTTTTATCTTGTACACCCGCTTTGAACCAACTGTGTTCTTACCCTATGGTATATCAACTATTGACCATGTCTTGTTATCTTCAAGAGCCTGTATCTCCAACTGCATAGCCTCAATCCATTTTCCGCCCTTGGTTGCTTCTTTAAAATATCTAGGCTCCACAAGAGCATTAAATTTGGACAAATAACATTGATAATAAGTAGTGGTGTTATCATAAGAGAGGTGATTGGCTAATGGATGTCTGGTGCTGGTTTGACCTTTGCCATAAATAGTGTAGTCTTTCAGCCAAGTAGGTGGTTTAGTAGTTCTGGTGATCCTTCTGATAGATGGAACTTCAGCAGCTTCAGGTACTGATGAAGGCATGACATAAACTTCATCTATTGTTGGTGGTACATCTTCCTCAATGGAAAGTTGAACTGCTTCTGGTAATAATGTTGAGGTATCTTGAGATGGTATTATAGGTGGTGGATCACAGGAAATTCTTCTTGTTGAGGATGCTCATTAAGTACATCTCCAAGGGAGATCCATATAAATGGGAGTTTTGAGATTGAGGTTCTATTGTTGTAACAACAAAATGATATACCTCCTGAAATATCACATCTCCACTTACAAAAAACTTGCTATTGGTAGTGTCTAATAATATATATCACTTTTGCAATTCTAAATATCCCATCAAAACATTTGGAATAGCTCTTGCTGAGAATTTATCTCCCTTTTGCATTGATGAAGCATAACAAAGACATCCTATAACTCTTAAGTGAGTCAACACAGGTTGTTTAGAATACAATAATTCATAAGGACTCTTATCACCAATGACTGATGAAGGCAACTTGTTCATTAAGTATACAATAACCTTAATACAATATCCCCAAAATCTAATGGGTAAATGTGACTGAAATCTGATAGCTCTTGCCATGTTAAGAATGTGCCTATGTTTTCTCTCTACCACACTAATGTGCCATGGATTTATGGCACTTAAGACGCTTAAAGCTATGAATATTTGCAAGTATAAGAGTATATTTATATGGATATGATGGGTTTTTGACTGTTTACAGGTTAAATGGACTCAAAGAAGGAAAATGCTGAAAAAAGAGACTAAAAGGCATTAGACGACTATTTCCACGACTGTGGGATCTAACCACGGTCGTACCAAGGCTATCATGACATGAACCAGAGAAGTGTTCCTCAGGAGTTAATCAAATGAGGGATCCCATGACTGTACCTTGATCATATAATTGTACCATCTAGTCGTGGGAGAAAGAGCTGAAAATGAAGCTGCAGGAGCTAAGTATGAGAACCATCAAATGAGAGTCCCCATAAACATGATTTGAAGTTACGGTCGTACCTTGATGTCATGGGAAGAAGGCTCAGATGAGAAGGCTGTAGATGATTGAATTAAGGGTGGATCAGACGAGCACTTGGCATGATCATGCCTAGAAACCAAGAGACCGTACTGAGAACCACCACCACAAAAATCCTGAAAGATTACAAGTCCATTGCTAACCACGTGTAACAAAGGATGATTATGGGTTCTAACTATGATCGTACCTTTCTTTCGTCCTAGGCTGCCGACCCAGATTTCCTATTTTATTTAGGATAGGTTTTATTTTGTCTATAAATACTCTTATGGGATTTATTGTATGAGTTTACACTCATTCATGTTTTACAACATTATATTGTGAGATTCTAAGGCATATTCTTAGAATTTTACGAACATCGTTTCTAGAGTTTTAATTCAAGTTGAGATATTATAGTTTAATTCTTATTATAAGTTCAGAATCATGTTTCCATCTATGAATTCTTCTTGTGTTCTTGCAATTATGAGTAGCTAAACACCTCAACTAGGATTGTGGAAACCATGAGGAACTAACAAAATGGGTTAAGTTTGAAGCAATTTTAGACCAGTTTGCTTGTATGGATTGGTATTTTGTTTGTTATGATTACTTTTCTAATGGTTGCAAATGTTAGGAACTCACCTGTATTCTAAACTTGCTCAAGAGAGAAGTTGAGATTAGGAAAAGGAAATAACAACAGAGATTTGAAGCTATTAACCTTCATCTAATAACTTGAGCCGTAACAAGGATAGTTAATCTGAGATCAAGAACAAGGGTTAGTAGTGCGACACTCGGAGACCAAGAGGAGAAGAGTGAAATTTATCTAATCAAGGTCGAGAGACGTCTAGCTGAGCCTATCTTTTTAGATTTTGCATACAATGCATCAGAATAGTTTGCTAGCATGAGTAACCTATGTAGTTATGGAATCAAGGGGATCACAATACCAGTGCTCTTCTTATATTGATTACAAATCCAACATCCAACAACTGTTACTATTGCTCTTTTGTTTCGCAAAATCCCCCTCTTTTACTTATTTTCCAGTTACTTAGACAAACACTTGATAAAACTTTGACCTATTCCCTGTGAGATTGACCCCAACCTCGTTGGCTTCTATATTTTATTCAAAGACCTCTTTATACTTTTTGGGAGGTGTAATTTGGGCGACATTAAATTTTGTCGCCGTTGTCGAGAAATATGATTATAGAGTTGATTGATTGTGTTTGTCAGGTTGTTGGTTTCGTTTGTTGATTTTTCTTTTCTGCTGTTCTAGGGCATACGATGGTGTAGGCCCAGTACTCAGAGTCAAGGCGATCCCCTGATTCCACTTGATATAGAAATTGAAAGAACTTTGAGAAAAAAATCAAAGAATGGTTAACGATGGGGTTCATGATCCAACAACCCTGCTTGAAGGTGCTCATGGTGGTGGTGAACTTTATGACTAGCCAACACTTCATTAGGTTGGCCATGAGACTATAGAGCAAACCATTATTCGGTTAATGGATGAAGAGAATACCATACAAGAGGCTGCCAGGCAGGCAGCTAGGGATGAGAGAGCAAGGCAAAATGAGGCTAATTGGCCTGATGCACTTGACTATCGGGAAAGACAGAGAAGACTAAGGGTACAAAAATCACTACAAAAATATCTTCACGTGTATGAAGATACAGAGGAGGATTTGGATTATTTAGAGCCAATTGAGACAGGTGCTATCATTTCATTAGAATTGCCTCAAGGAACTAAGTTTGATAATACGAGTGCTATAATTCACTTGCTGAACCTAAAGATGGTATTTGCTGGACTTTCTATTGATGATGCAAATATGCATGTGATGAATTTCATGGGAATCTGCACATCGTATAATCTACCCCGTGCAAATCAAAAGGAAATCATACTAAGGTTATTTCCATTCTCTCTAATAGGAGAAGCTACTATGTGGTTGGCTAAATCACCACATGGATCTATTAATAACTGGAACGAGTTAAGGACCTAGTTCTTGGACTGATTTTTCCTGCCCTCCAGAATGCTGCAATTAAAAGATGAGATCTATAACTTCAGATTGTTGCATTTAGAGGTACTATACGAGACTTGGTTAAGGTTCAAGAAGAAGTTACAGAGTGTTCCAAACCATAGGATGACTGGTCGAAACTTGCTCGAAATCTTCTACAGAGCTTTGAATACAAATACTAAGGCTGTAGTGAACACTATCATGGGTGGGGCATTCATGAGTCTATGTTGGGAGCAGGCTTCAGAGATTCTTGATCGGATCACTAAAACCAACTGAGGTTGGCATACTTAGGAGGCAGATAAGCCCATAGGCACTTATGCAATTAGAGCATCAGCAGAGAAAAAAGAACTAGATGAGAAAGTGGCTCAAGAGGTAGCACAGCTGAGGACTGAGATTAGATTACTTGCTAAGCAATTTGTGGCTGTTGGGGCAGAAAAGGTGAATGCGGTAGGTGCACAAGGTAAGGAACCTTGGTATGAGGATTTGAATTCTGAGGAAGAGGCTAAATATCTTGATAGAGAGATGGCGAGTTTCCGATCCAAGGGCCAAGGGTCTAGCCAAGACAATTGGAACTCTAGGCAAGGGAACTAAAGTCAGGACTACTATGGTGACAACTACAATAGGTCTAGGTATAGAGACAGAGATAAAGATCGTGATTAGAAGCAAAAAGATGATTATAAGGAAAAGAGTGGCCTTTACATTCTATTGAGGAACTGTGATGCTGATTTTGGCAGTTCGAGGATGGAAGCTTTACTTGCAAAACTTGTTAAGGGGTTGGAGAGCCAAGAAAATTTCCTTAAAGAGATTAGGGCAGACATTTCAGGAATGAGTCAAAAAGTTGAGTCTCATGCGACCGCCATCAAACAGCTTGAGCAATAATTTGGGTAGATGTCCGCCGCATTAAATCAGCGTCAACCAGGCACACTTTCAAGCAACACCTTCCCCAACCCCAAGAATAATGGCCATTGCCTAGCCATTACTAGTAGAAGTGGGAAGACTACTACTGATCTACCTATGTCTGTGGTTGATGACAAGAAAAATAGGCCCGTAATTATGGATAATGAGAAAGATACCAAAGCATAAAATTTGGTGGTAGATGATGATGAATCTCAAAAGACTCTAGTTGCTGAAAAAGAGGCTAAGTCTGACAAAAAGAAGGAAAAGGAGGTCACACAATTGTTGAAGCCCATTCCACGACCTCCTTCGCCTTTCCCACAAAGGTTGAAGAAGAAATATGTAGAGGGAATATATCAAATATTTATCTCAATATTAAAGGAGTTGTCGGTGAACATCCCTCTTATGGAGGCTTTAGAACAAATGGCAGGCTATGCAAAATTTATGAAGGATTTAGTGACGAAAAAGCGGACTGTTAGCTTTGAGCCCGTGGACAATGTGCACCATTGTAGTGCCATAGATTTTAGATCATTGGTTGAGAAAAAAGAAGACCCAGGTGCGTTCACAATCCCATGCACTATTTGGTGTTTTAATTTTGCGAAGGCATTATGTGATTTAGGTGCTAGCATTAACTTGATGCTACTAGCAGTTTACAAACAGTTGAGGTTGGGGTTGCCCAAACCAACTTCAATGAGACTACTCATGGTGGACAGTACTGTGAAAAAGTAAGTAGGTATTTTATGTGATATTTTGGTGTGGGCTGCATCCTTCATCTTTCCAGCTGATTTTTTCATCCTTGACTGTGAGGTTGACTTTGAGGTTCCCATTATCTTGGAAAGACCCTTTCTTGAGACTGGACGTGCTTTGGTTGATATGGAGACTGGGCAGATAAAGTTTCGATTAAATAACGAGCAAGTCACTTTTAATGTATGCCAGTCTATGAAGCAGCCGAAGGATATGCGTGTGATTTCTATGATAGATACAGTCGACGAAAATGCATTGGTAGCTCTCATTAAGGGGAGACTTAGAGTTGAGGCCCTCATGACAATTATCATGAATTTTGATAGTGATGGTATTGATGAGTATGATGAGATGGTGAATGCACTTGTTAGTAGGGGTTCATACAATTACGCACCAAAGAAACTGGGTATTGATTTGAAGAATAGAGTGACCCTGCCAGTAAAACCTTCTATTGAGGAGCCTCCAACTTTGGAGTTCAAAGTGCTACCGTCTCACCTTCAGTATGCATTTTTGAAGGCCAACAACACTTTGCCTGTTATAATTGTAACTGACTTATTAGAACAACAAGTCGAGGCCTTAGTTTCTGTTTTACAAAGGTTTAAACAGGCCATTAGTTGGTCCATTACTGACATTATTGGAATCCCACCTGGAATTTGCACACAAAATCCAAGTCAAGTGGATTGTATACCCAGCATTGAGCATCAATGTAGGTTGAACCCACCCATGTAAGATGTTGTGAAGAAGAAGATTATTAAGTGGTTAGATGCGGGGGTCATTTATCCTATTGCTGATAGCAAGTGGGTGAGTCCGGTCCAATATGTGTCAAAAAAGGATGGAATCATGGTGGTTCCAAATGAGAAAAATGAGTTGATTTCTATGAGACCAGTAACCAAATGGAGAGTCTGCATGGACTATATGAAGCTGAATTCATGGATCGAGAAGGATCATTTTCCTATGCCATTTATGGACCAGATGTTAGGTCGTCTTGCTGGTAGAAGATGGTATTATTTACTTGATAGTTAATCGGGGTACAATCAAATTTCTATTACCCCCAAGGACTAAGAAAGGACCATTTTCACTTGTCCATATGAGACTTTCGCATTCAAAAGGATGCCTTTTGGTTTATGTAATGCTCCCATAACTTTTCAGCATTGTATGATGTCCATCTTTTCGGACATAGTGGAGGACACTATTGAGATTTTTATGGATGACTTCTCAGTTGTGGGTGACTCATTTTATGATTGCTTGGCACATCTTGCCAATGTTCTGCGGAGATGCGAGGAATGTAACTTGCTATTGAACTGGGAGAAGTGCCACTTCATGGTGAAAGAAGGAATAATGCTAGGGAACAAAATTTCGAAGAAAGGAATTGAAGTTGACAAGGCGAAGATTGAGGTGATTGAAAAGTTACCTCCACTAATTTCTGTGAAGGGCATTCACAGCTTTTTGGGGCATACAGGTTTTTTTAGAAGATTCATTAAGGATTTTTCCAAGATTGCAAACCCTTTGTGTATGCTATTAGAGAAGGAGGTGAAATTTGAGTTTGATGATGCATGTTTGAAAGCCTTCGAATGCCTGAAAGAGAAGTTGATTTCAGTGATTGGAATTTTCCATTTGAGGTTATATGCGATGCTAGTGGCGTGGCATAGGTGCATTCCTAGGACAAAGGTGAGAGAAAATCTTACATCCCATCTACTATGCTAGCAAAGCACTTTGTCACGACCCGAAATCCCATTCGAGCCGGACTGGCACCCGAAGCCGATATGGCTCGAGAGAACCAATCTTTGCTCTTGAATATTCGTATGCAAATCTTCGTATGAACCTTATTATACCTTATACAGCTATGAGGAAGTCATGAATCATGGAAACATATGCTATAAATATATAGCACCCTGTGGATCTGCTTTCGGATCGGACCCTGTGAATATGGGAGGGTCTAATTTTAGAAAGTCCTGTGTACGCCGACTAGCTGCTCTAGCCGCGTCATCTTCATTTACTATTGGATCAGTTCGTCCCTGGATTTGTGCAGCCACTAACTGTGTCAACATATGTACTACATTTCTTAAATCTTGATCTGTGGCATTCATTGGTGGTTCTGCGGGTACTTCTCTACCTCTTGGCTCTTCCGGAGCTGGAAAGGTAGAAGAAGACCGCGATGCAATTTTAGCGTCAGCTCCACCTTGACTAACTTGGTCAGGTGGTAATCTACTCATTCCTTCTTTAGCAGGCACATCAACCTGCTTCCCTTTACCTCTACCTCTTCTCGTGATTGGCATGTTTACTATACCAAAGAAAAACAATCACCATGGTCAGATACAATTCAACTTACAACACTGGCTCTATTGCACGATCTAGAAGTGAAGAAAGGAAACAACATACTAAATACCCCGTAGCCTCCTACTTATAAATGTGGTGCACAACATATCGATAAGTAAGACTCTACTCAGACACGGCTTTGTAGACACCCTTAGACCAACCTGCTCTGATACCACTTTTGTCACCACCTGAAATCCCATTCGAGCCGGACTGGCACCCGAAGTCGATATGGCTCGAGATAATCAATCTTTGCTCTTGAACATTCGTATGCATATCTTCGTATGAACCTTATTATACCTTATGCATCTATGCGGAAGTCATGAATCATGGAAACATATGCTATAAATATATATAAAACTTGGCCGTTGGGGCCATCACGTCTAACTGAACGTACATATCTTACATCCATATACCCACATATGTCTACAAAAGCCTCTAACAGATGAATTTAGAAGACCAACTTAAAGTCGGGACAAGTCCCCGCTTTATACAATATTTACAATGCCAAAACAAATATACAACTATGACCCAGAAAGCTCCGAATCAAGTGGAGCTCACCAAAACTCTGCAAATGATTCCCAGTCTACAGAGGAGGTCTACTAATGCCTTCACCTGCAACATGTAAGGTAAGTCCCCCGAGGGGGTCAATACGAAGAATGTACTGAGTATGTAAGGCTCATAATAAATAGCATCATACATGAGAATGTTAATAGAATAAAATATGAGAGAATAGTCAATGGGGATAATCCATCATTTGAGATAATATCATTTATAATTACTTTCCTTCAAGGAAAAATTACCTTCACTCAAGAAACTTGCCTCCAAAATTTGGCTTTGAGCTTTTAGGGTTTGAGAGAAAAATAGATGAGAAATATCTAGAAAGCATGAGAGTTTCCAATGAATAAAATATGATTTGTTGGTCCCTTTTATAAGCCTTAAGTCCATCCTTAGCCATTAAATCTGGTATTCTAGAAGGTCAAGGCAAGAATGGGTCTTTTGACCCATGTTTTCTTCTCATTTTGGGCCTCTTGTTGGGCCCGATTCACTTAACCCAATAAAATCAATAATTCCTAATGTTTAATTCATTTCATATGCGTTATGACAATATTTCCACTCACGCCATTCATAATCATAGCCTCAATTCCAAAAACAAGCAATTCTAACCACGTATGGCTTATTTTGGCTACAAGGGTAAAATCGTCATTTTGATGCCAAATTCGTTCTCGAGTAATTTTATCATACCAATATAATACTTTAATCATTTCATGTATATTCTCATGGTTGTAGAAGAAGCGTAGCAAAAATCGGCTCGGTACGTCCCCTGGCACCCTTGGGACTTAAGAAAATTTCCAACTTTGAAAAAATGGCAAAACCAGTGTGGCTCGCCCTTGGGCGCACCAGCTTGCTGCCTATGGACTAAAAATTTTAGCCCATAGCGGGGTGTCACTCCCTCCAGCGCGCCCCAGACGTAACATTTTCAAAAATTTTATTTTTTGACTTTTCTTCGCGGGTTTGGTTAGATACTTCAAATCCTATTCTTTAACTTACTTCTTAACCTTAATATCCTTTGTTTAGAGTTCCTCTTAGACTCGTTTTTAACCCCACAAACACTCCACAAAAATCACAAAACACCTTCTACGAAGGGTTAATCACATGTACGAGACCAAATTTCAATTTTCTCATCATTAACATTACCAAATACATACTCATGGCATATCGACACCTAAGTAACCATTGTTAAATGTCATCACATAGGGTTGGGAAGGTACGGGGTGTTACACACTTAATCCGGCTCAAAAGAATTACACTGTGACTGAACAAGAGTTTCTTGCTATTATATTTGCTTTCGAGAAGTTTCGGTCTTATTTGCTTGGCACAAAAGTGATTGTGCATACTGATCATGCAGCTCTTAGATACCTCATGACAAAGAAATATACAAAGCTGAGGTTGATTAGATGGGTACTTTTGTTGTAGGAATTCAATTTTGAGGTCAAGGATTGAAAAGGGACTGAGAATCAAGTGGCCGACCATTTATCACGCCTTGAGGAAGTGGCCATGGTAAAACTAAGGTATGAGATTGAAATTGATAATACTTTTCCATACAAACAAGTGTTGGCAGCGTCACAAGACTTAATCCTTTGGTTTACAGATATTGTCAATTATTTGACTAGTGATTTGGTTCTGAAAGATATGTCATTCCAGCAGAGAAAGAAGTTCATGTATGAGGTGAGGAAGTTCTTTTGGGTTGAGCCATACTTGTTTTGAGTTTATGCTGATGGTGTGATTCGGAGATATATTCCTAAGGTTGAGATGATGCATATCTTAGAGGCCTGTCACCCGTCACCAGTTGGGGGTCATCATGGCGGTGCGCGGACTGCACATAAGGTCTTGTAATGTGGTCACTATTAGCCCTCCATTTATAAAGATACACATGATTATGCTAGGGCTTGTGACCAATGTCAAAGGCAAGGGAACATCTCTCGCAGACATGAACTTCCAATGACGACTATCTTTGAGCTTAAGTTGTTTGATGTTTGGGGTATTTACTTCATGGGTCTCTTTGTGAGATCACATGGAATGAAGTACATCTTGGTGGTTGTTGATTATGTCTCAACATGGGTGGAGGCAATTGTGCTTCCAAATAATTAAGGTAAGAGCGTCACTGCCTTTTTGAAAAAGAATATCTTCACTAGATTTGGTACCCATCGAGCTATCATTAGTGACGGTAGTTCACACTTCTGCTATTTTTTCTTCAAAACCTTGCTTGATAAATATGGTGTTAAACACAAGGTGGAAACACCTTACCATCCTCAAACGAGTGGATAGGTTGAAGTATCAAATTGAGAGATCAAGTCTATCTTGGAAAAAACTGTGAATGCCAATAGGATAGACTGGGCTAGAAGATTGGATGATACATTATGGGCCTACCACACGATATTCAAGACCCTTATAGGTGCCTCCCCATATCATATTGTGTACAGTAAAGCTTACCAATTACCTGTCGAACTTGAACATAAGGCATTGTGGGCATTGAAGAGACTGAATCTAGAATAGAGCTATACAACAAAAAGGAGATTGGATCAGATGAATGAGATGGATGAATTTTGTATTCATTACTATGAAAGCTCCACTCTATATAAAGAAAAGATGAAATTGTACTATGACTGGAAGATTGAACGAAGAGAATTCCACCTAGGACACTTAGTATTGCTGTATAATTCGCGACTTCACTTGTTTCCTGGAAAAATGAGGTCCAAATGGTCTGGACCATTCACAGTGGTAAGAGTGTTTCTGCATGGTGCAATTGAGCTAAAAAGAGATGAAGGTGCACCATTCAAGGTAAATGGTCAGCGTGTGAAGTACTATGTAGGAACTGCAAAAGAGATGAGGTCTTATGAGAAGTTAAGCCTTGATGAAGTATGAGTAGTCAAAGGAGATGGGTCGTGCCATGATGTTAAATCAGGCGCTTCATGGGAGGCAACCTATGGGCTAGTTAGTGAAGTCTGAGTAACCAACCTAGCCATGTCATGCCCGACGTTAAATCAAGCACTTCTTGGGAGGAAATCCATGTTTTGTACTTTATATTTTATAGGGTAACATTTGTTATTGGTACAAGGATTGTGTAGGAAAAAAAGTTGTTGAACTGGACTCAAGACTGAACCTACGAGTGGATTGTACAATCGTGGGAAAATCCCACGATCATGGGTTCATTCGTCTGAGTATTTTTGGTCATAGTCCTACAGGATGAAATTTCGGGAGTTTTCTTATGATGGGTCACCACAATTTTACCAAGATGACATAATCGACGTGTCCATCATCTAATCACTCTCTTGTAAAGCATCAATATAGGCATCAAACCCACGAGTTTAAGGAACGATCGTAGTTACATATCACGATCGTCCTTAAGCTTAATAGGTTCCCAGTTAAGTTTCTTTAATTCTTCTACTATGAGAAGAAGACATGATCATGGAACCAAGACATGATCGTATAATTGAGTCGCCTGTTGAGATCATCGATTTAATGAACTCGTGACCTGACCCAACCCAACTAAGGTTTAAACATTTAAACCCTTACACGTACAAACCTGACCCTTCTCCCTTCCTCATTTCAAAGTTTTACAATACCACATCCATACCCTAATCAATCCTAAAGGTAATCATCAAACTCATTACCTGTGATCCAAAGCAAATCTTGCCGTTTTCTCACCCAAATTGAATCCAAAATTGTAAGTATTCAAACAAATTTTTAAGATTGATAGAATTATGCATTGAGATATGAATTAGTGAGTACATTTTGGTCATGGATGCATTATAATTGTTTTGAGTTTTTGATTTTGGGTCGTAGAAAGTACAAGGGAAGTCTGAGTACCTTGTGCACAATTGTTGTCAATAATAGGCTCAAATCGAGTCTAAGAAGGGTCAAAAAGGTTCAAAGAGGGCCAATATTAAAATTAGATTTCTGATTAAGTGTCAGTGTATTCCACGACACAACCTATGATTGTAGGATCTAACTACGATCGTAGGTTAGATCGTTGTGGGGTACTAATTGTTAACTCTCAGAAGTTTATTAGATGAACTCATCTCACGATCATGAGATCAATGTACGATCATGGCATGTACTCATCTGATGTGACATAGCCCCAGTACTTTGGGGGGTGTTCCTAAGATCATAAGGTACAGTCGTTCTTCTAATGCATGATCGTAGGAACTAGCCGTCTAATGTACTGTTCCCTCAGTACTTTTGGAGGAACGTAACCCACAATTAGAAGGTACGATTGTACCTTTAATGCACGATCATGGGTAAGGTCATTTGATGAAATTCCTGCACTTGTTCAAAGTTTTTCAAATTGATCCTTACTTTTCCCAATATAGGTACAATGGCACCAAAATCTCAAACCAAGCTGAAGAAGGATATTTCACAGAAGCGGGCATCCGAAGACACACCTCCGACTTCAGAGAGTGAGTTCGACAACTTTAGTGGGGCTGAGGTAGAATTCTTAATGAGTTCATCTGATGAACAACACTCACCTTGGACTACAAGAGGAAAGGCTAAGGAGATTGAGAAGGCCAAGGCCACCACATTTATGGACTTGGTAGAAGATACCACCTTCATCAACCTTTCCTAATCTAAAGAGGAAAGGTAAGGTACCCAATAGGGTGGGAGTGCCCAAGTTAAGGAAAAAAGTTCCTCGGAGGAGGAGGATGAGTCATATCCTGAATCCTCTGAGGGTGCTGCTGCTACCCCACTTCAAAGTGGTGTAGATCCGAGATGATGTGTGGTCCTAAACACAAAGGATTATTACATTAATGGGGTCACACTGACAGACCAGGGTAACAAAAAGAGAAGTATCCAGAAGGAGCCTCGGGTCTTCTTCGAGTCACTCCAAAAAGTCCCAGCACTGGTATAGGGCTTTGAGAAGTATGAGTTGGGGTGGATGACAAGACCCCTTTGACTATATGTGCTGGAGTTGGTGCATGAAATTTATGCCAACTATGCAGCAATGCTGAAGAATATGACTTCTTAGGGGAAGGAGAAGGAGATGAAAAAGCATCCCAAACATGACACCATCCGAGTCTGTGATACTGAGGTTGACATCTCCGTCAAGGCCATCTCAAGAGCCTTATTCAGAGAAACTTTTAAGCCTATTGAGGAGACCTCAGAATACAATGTAACACCCCATACATTTCCAACTCTAATTGACAACTTTGAACCATGCTTACCTACGTTTCGAGAGCCCTAAGTACGTATTTTGTATTGTTATTGATGGAATAGTTGATAGTGTGCTAGTACATGTGATGAAACCCTTATAGGAGGAGTTTGTGACTTTTTAGAGCAATTGTGGAGTGAAAAGTGAGGTTTGAAGGACTTCCGAGCAAAGGATATTAAAGATAAGAGGTAAGCAAAAGACTTGAACTTGAAGGATCCAACCAAATCCGCAAAAAAAAGTCGAAATCAAATTTTTGGGGTCAGGCGCGCCAGGTAGCGTGTCGGGATGCTTTTGGCCAAAATATTTTTGGTATAGGCAGCAAGGGGGTTCGCCCAGGGGCGTTCCATGTCACTACTGCTCCACTTTTCAAGAGCTGAAATTTTTCTAAGTCCCTAAGGCGCCCGGGAGCGTGCCGGGGTGCTTTTTGCCAAATTTCTTCAACAATTATTAGTCTATAAAGCGGACTCTTGGGTTATGGTATCCTTATTCCATCATAGTAGGACTATTCTTGAGTGAGTTTGGCATCCAAGTTGGGGTTGATTCTTCTTCGTAATTATTTTATAAAATTATGTTCAATTAAGCCATGAGTGGCTAAAATTGTTTATTCTTGGGATTGAGACTACGAACATGAATCTCGTGAGTTGAACATTGTTATAACATTTATGGAATTATTTAAACATGAGATATATGGCGGATCATACATTGAATTTGGTGGGTTAAGCTAACATGTGTTAATGGGCTCAATTTAAGGCCTAAAATGGAGTAAAAGACATGGCCCAAAAGGGCAAATGACCCATTCTTCCAATTTGACCAAGTATACATGGCATTTAATGCCAAGAATTGGCTAAGGATGACTTGAGAGAGTATATAAAGGCACAAAATCTGATTTTATTTCATTATAACTCTCATGCCTTTCTAGATATTTCTAAAACATTTCTCATTTCACAAACCCTAAGGCAACCATCTCTTTGGACAAGATCATCACTTTGCAAGCTTTGGTAAGTGTCTACTCTCATGGATTAAATTATTATATGCTTAATATGGTGTGTATATCATGATGGTTATGTTGGTAAGATGTTGAATAGTGCACTTTTGCTTTTTGCTAAAAGATGTGCCATCCTTGTGATTTAAAATTGAAAGGAGACTTGAGGTTTGAATGAAAGTCAATGGTATGGATGAGATACCAACATGTATGATGTGGTTATGTTACTTAACTTGTTATTTTTCTATGAGTACAACTTGTGGGATTGTTGTTGATATGTTGTTATGAAATGTATTGAGGTGACTTGATAGATTAATTGGGATGTAGTGTTAATAAGGGAGCGTAAAGGATAAACATGGGGTGAAATGCTATTAGTTTATGATGTTGTGGTCAATGTGTGGAATGTTGTGGTATTGTTGGTATGACAATTTCGTGAATTGTATTGTAAAGGATGAAATGACGTTATAGGGCAATCATGTAACTCATTGTCGTCTTATACACTTGTAAGGTAGTTGGTTGTTAACGTGAGCTCCGTTATGTACTTGTGTTGTAGAGTGAAACGTAAGGAAGGAGAGGGACTATTGTGTTCACATTAGAATTGTGTATTCATGTTGGAAGTATAAGGTATGTAAGTTTACTCTTACCGTATCCTTCTGCAGCACATATTACTCACATTGTCATCGTACGTATTCCATTCCGAAATGTCTCAAAGTATCTTATGTCAGATTATCATATGTTATTATTCATATGTCTCTTAATCATGGACTGATGTTCCAATGCTTCAATAATGTTATGACTCTTATCGTATCAATCTCTCTAAAGTAAAGAAATGAGGTAATGCATAATTGTTGGTTATAAGAGTACGAGTGGTAGCTCTAGAAGCATAAGCCTAGCTTGAGCTGATCTCGAGATTATTGGATCAGGGGGTAGTCCTAGAGGCATAAGCCTAGCTAGGGCCAAACCTGACAGGGGGTAGCTCTAGAGGTAAGAACCTAGCCGAACCGAACCTGATATATTGGTTTATGGGTGGCAGCTCTAAAGGTAATAACCTAGCTCGAGCCGAGCCCGAGATATTAATTTATGGGTGGTAGCTCTAGAGGCATAAGCCTAGCTCAAATCTATCCCAACATAACGTTATGTTATGTTAAGATCCATTGATCAGTTGGGGCCCGGGTACGATATGATATAAGTGATGATGAGTAAACAATAGAAGCAAAGAAAATAATGAATGTGAATGTATGGTACATGGTTCCACATATGCAGAATGATGGTTTAATCATATTGACTATTCTCTTATATTTGACTCCATTGAAGTTCTTATGTATTGATGCAATTTCTTATAGCCTTACATACTCAGTACATTCTTCGTACTAGCGTCCCTTGGGGTACTTACCTTACTTGCTACAGGCACAAGTGCTAGTAGACCTCCTCAGTAGGTTGCGGATCATTTGCAGGTCTTTGGTGAGCTCCAGTTGGTTCGGGGCTTTCCGAGTCGCTATGTACATTTGCTTTGGTATTGTATATATGTATAGAGCGGGGTGTTATCCCAACTCTAGGTTGGTTATGGTTATGTATCTGTAGAGGCTTTGTAGACGTATGTGGAAAGACGAATGTAAGAGATGTATGTCCATTTTGACTTGATGGCCCTAACGGCCAAGTTTCATATATAGTATGTTTTCCATGATTTTCGCCATTGGTATCTAGTTACATGAGATAGAATGATATTCATACAGAGACATGTATATGAATGTACATGAGCAAAGATTGGTTCTCTCGGACCTCAACGGCTTTGGGTGCCAGTCCGCCCCAGTGGAATTCGGGGCTTGACAAAAGTGGTATCAGAGCAGGTCGTCCTAAGGGTGTCTACAAAGCCGTGTCTGAGTGGCGTCTTGCTTATGGATGTGTTGTGCACCATATTTATAAGTAGGAGGCTACAGTACATTTAGGAGATATTTCTTTTCTTTATTTTTAGATCGTACAATAGAGCCAATGTTGTAGGTGGAATCATATCTGACCATAGTGATTGGTTTTCTTTGTTATAGCAAAATGCCGATGACAAGACGAGGTAAGGGCAAAGGTAAGCAGGTAGTTATGCTTGCCGGAGAAGGATCGAGTAGACCACCACCTGACCAAGCTAGTCAAGGCGGAGCTGACACTGAATTTGCATCGCGGGCTTCTTCTACTTTTTCAGCTCCAGAAGAGCCGAGAAGGAGAGCCGTATCTTCAGAACTGCTCGTTAATACTATTGAGCAGGATTTAATGAGTGCGGTGCAAATATTGACCCGTGTAGTTGCTGCACAAGCTAAAAGACAAGCTCTTATGCAGCAGAAGGAGGGCCAGAGGCAAAGGAGAAAGATGCAAGAATTAGAAGGAGGATCGTCAAAGAGGGCTAAACCCATGGAACAGTTCATGGCGTCCCAAAGAGGATTTGGGCCTCGGAGTTTTTACAGACCGCCTAGGCCATCATTTCCTTATTCTATAGCAAATGCTCCCCCTCTATTACAAGGGTTTAGAAGCAACCAGTTTGGGCAAAGAAGTGAGATTCAGGATTTACGGACAGTGGGGTATCAAGCACAAGGAAGTTTGAACCACTTGAGGTCTTTTCATAAGCTGTACCAGTGCTGCGGGAGGTTTCATTTAGGTGAATATCGATTTGGGATGAATGTTTGTTATTGGTGTGGTAAGCCAGGGCACATGGTGAGAGGGTGTCCACAAAAGGGCACGGGTAGTAGGGCACGACCTACGGGGTTAGCCATTGTATCCCCCTCATCGGGTGTATAGCCTACGGGGCGTGACAGAGGTTCTAGAGAGAAAGTTGGTGCTAGTGGAACCCATAATCGTACCCATGCCTTAGCGGATCGACAGAATTCATAGGCTTTTCCTGATGTAGATATAGGTACATTATTCATATTTTTACATAAGGTATATGCATTGATTGACCCGCGTTCTACATTATCATATGTTACTCCATTGCTTGCAGATTTTTTTTTTTAAAGGAACACTAGAATTACTAGTTAAGCCGTTTGAAGTATCTACACGAGTTGTGAATCTATTATAGCTAAGAGAGTATATCATAATTGTATAGTAATTGGTTGTGGTTGTGACACACTGGTTGATCTTACTGAACTGGAAATGGTAGATTTTGATGTTATCATGGGTATGGATTGGTTGGCTTCTTGTTATGCCACGGTGGATTGCCGAGCTAAGGAGTTACATTTTTATTTTTCCACAAAAGAATGTTCTTGAATGGAAGGTAATGTGGGAGAACCGAAGTAAAATTCATTTCCTATAGCAAGGTAAAGAAAATGATATCCAAGGGGTATATCTTCCACCTAGTAAGAGTATGGGATACCGATGTGAAGGCACCAACACTTCAATCGATTCCAATAGTAAATGAATTCCTGGATGTGTTCCCTGAAACGAAAAGTAGAGCTTGATATTGATGTGATTCCAGGCATTCCGCCTATCTCTATTCCTCCGTATAGAATGGCTCCAACAGAGTTACTAGAATTAAAAAGAGCAATTAAAAGACTTGTTGGACAAGGGATACATAAGATCTAGTATGTCCCTTTGGGGTTCATCCGAGTTAATTTGGAAAAACAAAATGAAATGAGATGAAATGGCACATTGAGAATATGTATTGACTATCGGTAATTGAATAAGGTAACGATCAAGAACAAATATCCCCTCCCCAGAATTGATGATTTGTTTGATCAGTTACAGGTTGCCAAGTGTTTTTCAAAGATTAACTTGAGATCGGGTTATCATCAAGTTAGAGTAAGAGAGAAAGACATACCCAAAACAGCTTTTCGAACATGGTATGGTCACTATGAATTCTTAGTTATGTTATTTGGACTAACAAACGCACTAGCTGTTTTTATGGATTTGATGAATAGGGTGTTCAAACCATTCTTGGATGTATTTGTGACCATGTTCATAGATGATATTCTGGTTTATTCAAGATCACAAGAGGACCATGCTGATCATTTACGACGGGTGTTATGGATTCTCCAGGATCGTAAGTTGTATGCAAAGTTCTCTAAGTGTGAATTTTGGTTAAAATCCATAGAATTCTTGGGTCACATTGTGTCGGATGAAGGTATAAGGGTAGATGCACAAACGATTGAAGCGGTGAAGAATTGGACAAGACCTATGATGCCTACAGAGATTCGTAGTTTTCTATTGGCAGGTTATTACAGAAGATTTGTGGAAGGGTTTTCTTCTATTGCTGCACCATTAACGAAGCTAACACACAAGGCAATCAAGTTTCAGTGGAACGATGCATGTGAGAAAAGTTTCCAAGAACTGAAAGATAAATTAACTTCCACACCAGTTTTAGTACTTATCGAAGGTACAGAAGGTTATGTAGTGTATTGTGATTCTTTCGAGGTTGTACTCAGATGTGTATTGATGCAGCATAGTAAGGTAATAGCGTATACCTCACGACAGTTGCGGACACATGAGAGAAACTATCCTACACACGATCTTGAGTTAGCAGCTGTGGTATTTGCATTAAAGACATGGCGCCATTATTTGTATGGGGTTCATGTTTATATCTACACTGATCACAAAAGTTTGCAATATATCTCTAAGTAGAAAGACTTAAATCTGAGGCAGTGGAGGTGGCTGGAACTCTTAAAAGACTATGATATGGATATCTTGTATCATCCAGGGAAAGCAAATATGGTAGATGACGCACTAAGTCGCAAAGCAATAGGAAGTACTAACGATCAGTTGACATAAAAGCAAGACATGGTTAAGGATCTACATCAACTAGCCAGCTTGGGTGTTCGTCTTCTTGAATCTCCAGATGAAGGGGTTATCGTGCAAAATCCAGCAAAATCTTCCTTAATAGCTGAGGTAAAGGTGAAACAGTATGCAAATCCTAGTTTATTGCAGCTGAGAGAGAATATGCAACAAGAGTTGACAAAGGCATTTGATCTTACGCAAGAGGGAGTACTTCAATGCCAAGGGAGATTATGTGTACCGAATGTAGAGGAGCTGAGAAAGTGGATTATGAAAGAGGCACATCATTCACGGTATTCTATTCATCCAGGATCCACCAAAATGTATCACAATTTGAAATACATGTATTGGTGGGGAAATATGAAGAAGGACATTGCAGAATTTGTAGCTCAATGTCCGAATTGTCAACAAGTCAAAGTGGAGCATAAGAAACCAGGAGGTTACATGCAATGTATCAATCTTCCACTCTGGAAATGGGACATGATTAATATGGATTTCATCACAGGTTTGCCTCGTACACTACAGAAATTTGATTCTATATGGGTAATAGTTGACAGGCTTACCAAGTCAGCGCATTTCCTACCGGTCAGGACCACCTATACAGCTGGCGATTATGCACGACTGTATGTTAAAGAGATAGTAAGATTACATGGTATTCCAATCTCTATTATATCAGACAGAGGAGCTCAATTTACTGAATATTTCTGGAAATCTTTTCAGAAGAGCTTGGGTACATAGGCTGATCAGATTTCTCTTATTGAATTTGCCTCTTATTGATCAGATTCCTCTTATTGAATTTGCCTACAACAATATCTATCATTCAAGTATTAAAATGGCACCTTATGAAGCTTTATATGGAAGAAATATCGATCACCAATTGGATGGTTTGAAATGGGTGAAACTGGTTTACTTGGGCCAGATCTTGATCACCAAGCCATGGAGAAAGTTAAAGTACTCCAACAGCGGCTACAAATGGCTTAAAGTCGACACAAGTCATATGCTGATGTTAAAAGAAGAGGGCTCGAATTTGCCATAGGTGGTTGGGTATTCTTGAAGGTGTCACCGATGAAAGGGGTCATGAGATTTGGGAAGAAAGGAAAATTGAGTCCACGTTATATAGGTCCATATGAAATTGTTAGGAGATTTGGGCAAGTTGCATATGAATTGACACTACCCCAAGAACTCTCCACAGTTCATCCAGTATTTCATGTTTTGATGCTTCAAAAGTGTATAGGGGATCCATCTCATATTGCTCCCATTGAAGATGTACAAGTTACAGAGGATCTCACTTACGAAGAGATACCTATTGCTATTCTGCATCGACAAGTGAAAAGATTAAGAAATAAATAAGTAGCTTCTGTAAAGGTACTTTGGAGAAATCAACAAGTAGAAGAGATCACGTGGGTAGCTGAAGAACTGATGAAGTATAAATACCCTCATTTGCTACAAATAGAAGAGCAAGTTCAAGATGCGGTAACGGAACAGTAACAAGTAAGTATCTATAAGAGTTAGGTGTATATGTATATATGCTAATATAAAAGTGCATTTGTTGTAAATGGGACAATGTTATTAACATTCAAGGACGAATGTTTCTAAGGGGGAAAGAATGTAACACCCCGTACATTTCTGACTCTACTTGACAACTTTGAACTATGCTTACCTACATTTCGAGAGCCCTAAGTACGTATTTTGTATTGTTATTGATGGAATATTTGATAGTGTGCTAGTACATGTGATGAAACCCTTGTAGGAGGAGTTTGTGACTTTTTAGAGCAATTGTGGAGTGAAAAGTGAGGTTTGAAGGACTTCCGAGCAAAGGA
Source organism: Capsicum rhomboideum (assembly GCA_031232105.1). NCBI lineage: Eukaryota > Viridiplantae > Streptophyta > Magnoliopsida > Solanales > Solanaceae > Capsicum > Capsicum rhomboideum. Next base: position 100,807,355 of record CP124719.1, on the reverse strand, counting down.
TATTAAAGATAAGAGGTAAGCAAAAGACTTGAACTTGAAGGATCCAACCAAATCCGCAAAAAAAAGTCGAAATCAAATTTTTGGGGTCAGGCGCGCCAGGTAGCGTGTCGGGATGCTTTTGGCCAAAATATTTTTGGTATAGGCAGCAAGGGGGTTCGCCCAGGGGCGTTCCATGTCACTACTGCTCCACTTTTCAAGAGCTGAAATTTTTCTAAGTCCCTAAGGCGCCCGGGAGCGTGCCGGGGTGCTTTTTGCCAAATTTCTTCTACAATTACTAGTCTATAAAGCGGACTCTTGGGTTATGGTATCCTTATTCCATCATAGTAGGACTATTCTTGAGTGAGTTTGGCATCCAAGTTGGGGTTGATTCTTCTTCGTAATTATTTTATAAAATTATGTTCAATTAAGCCATGAGTGGCTAAAATTGTTTATTCTTGGGATTGAGGCTACGAACATGAATCTCGTGAGTTGAATATTGTTATAACATTTATGGAATTATTTAAACATGAGATATATGGTAGATCATACATTGAATTTGGTGGGTTAAGCTAACATGTGTTAATGGGCTCAATTTAAGGCCCAAAATGGAGTAAAAGACATGGCCCAAAAGGGCAAATGACCCATTCTTCCAATTTGACCAAGTATACATGGCATTTAATGCCAAGAATTGGCTAAGGATGACTTGAGAGAGTATATAAAGGCACAAAATCTGATTTTATTTCATTATAACTCTCATGCCTTTCTAGATATTTCTAAAACATTTCTCATTTCACAAACCCTAAGGCAACCATCTCTTTGGACAAGATCATCACTTTGCAAGCTTTGGTAAGTGTCTACTCTCATGGATTAAATTATTATATGCTTAATATGGTGTGTATATCATGATGGTTATGTTGGTAAGATATTGAATAGTGCACTTTTGCTTTTTGCTAAAAGATGTGCCATCCTTGTGATTTAAAATTGAAAGGAGACTTGAGGTTTGAATGAATGTCAATGGTATGGATGAGATACCAACATGTATGATGTGGTTATGTTACTTAACTTGTTATTTTTCTATGAGTACAACTTGTGGGATTGTTGTTGATATGTTGTTATGAAATGTATTGAGGTGACTTGATAGATTAATTGGGATGTAGTGTTAATAAGGGAGCATAAAGGATAAACATGGGGTGAAATGCTATTAGTTTATGATGTTGTGGTCAATGTGTGGAATGTTGTGGTATTGTTGGTATGACAATTTCGTGAATTGTATTGTAAAGGATGAAATGACGTTATAGGGCAATCATATAACTCATTGTCATCTTATACACTTGTAAGGTAGTTGGTTGTTAACGTGAGCTCCGTTATGTACTTGTGTTGTAGAGTGAAACGTAATGAAGGAGCGGGACTATTGTGTTCACATTAGGATTGTGTATTCATATTAGAAGTATAAGGTATGTAAGTTTACTCTTACCGTATCCTTCTGCAGCACATATTGCTCACATTGTTATCGTACGTATTCCATTCCGAAATGTCTCAAAGTATCTTATGTCAGATTATCATATGTTATTATTCATATGTCTCTTAATCATGGACTGATGTTCCAATGCTTCAATAATGTTATGACTATTATCGTATCAATCTCTCAAAAGTAAAGAAATGAGGTAATGTATAATTGTTGGTTATAAGAGTACGGGTGGTAGCTCTAGAGGCATAAGCCTAGCTCGAGACGATGTCGAGATTATTGGATCAGGGGGTAGTCCTAGAGGCATAAGCCTAGCTCGGGGTGAACCTGATAGGGGGTAGCTCTAGAGGTAAGAACCTAGCTCGAGCCAAACCTGATATATTGGTTTATGGGTGGCAGCTCTAAAGGTAATAACCTAGCTCGAGCCGAGCCTGAGATATTAATTTATGGGTGGTAGCTCTAGAGGCATAAGCCTTGCTCGAGCTGATCCCAACATAACGTTATGTTATGTTAAGATCTATTGATCAGTTGGGGCCCGGGTACAATATGATATAAGTTATGGTGAATAAACAATAGAAGCAAACAAAATAATGAATGTAAGGTACATGGTTCCACATATACAGAATGATGGTTTAACCATATTGACTATTCTCTTATATTTGACTCCATTGAAGTTCTTATGTATTGATGCAGTTTCTTATAGCCTTACATACTCAGTACATTCTTCGTACTGACGTCCCTTGGGGGACTTACCTTACTTGCTGCAGGTACATGTGCTAGTAGACCTCCTCAGTAGGTTTTGGATCATTTGCAAGTCTTTGGTGAGCTCCAGTTGGTTTGGGGCTTTCCGAGTCGCTATGTATATTTGCTTTGGTATTGTATATGTGTATAGAGCGGGGTGTTGTCCAGACTCTAGGTTGGTTATGGTTATGTATCTATAGAGGCTTTGTAGACGTATGTGGGAAGACGAATGTAAGAGATGTATGTCCATTTTAACTTGATGGCCCTAACGGCCAAGTTTCATATATAGTATGTTTTCCATGATTTCTACCATTGGTATCTAGTTACATGAGATAGAACGATATTCATACAGAGACATGTATATGATTGTACATGAGCAAAGATTGGTTCTTTCGGGCCTCAACGGCTTCGGGTGCCAGTCCGCCCTGGTGGAATTCAGGGCATGACATATAATTTCCAGATGAATGAATTACAGAGGGTTAAAAAATTAAGTACGGATGATAAAGTGATACATTATAGGTGGCTAGCGGGCCACATTGCTGAGGATGGTGAAAATGCTCCATGGGTCAATGGGGCAATGATTTAGAAAAACATGCTAAAGTTTATCGCCATGGCTTGGTGGTCAGTTGTCAGGCACCGAATTGCACCCACAACCAATGATAATACATTGGGTACGACCAATGTATGTTTGGTTACTGCACTAGTTTTGGTTATCGAGCTGAACATCCCTCGAATCATCGTGGAGGAGATTCGAGACAGAGTGCTACATAGCCACACAATATTTCCCTTTTCATGTCTTGTCACATTATTAAAATAAAGTTCTCATGTCCCAACTATTGATGTAGTGGACAAAGTGATTCAGTCGATGAAGGTTGCTGATGATACACTGATTAATGATATGAGTAACCTGGCTGCTCTAACTAGAGGATTGGAGATTCTGGATGTAGTTGGGGGGTGCCCCGGCTAGTGACATACCTGCGTCTGATGGCAGTGTCTCTTCATCTTCTTCACCAATGGCCTCTATGCATAGCCATCTACTAGTTTCAACTGGATATACACTGATTCTGACTATACAGTTGGAAGAGATTGCAGAATCAGATATTGCATGATGCCTGCATTAAAAAAAATGGAGGTTGGGGTCAAGCCCTATGTGAGTACGGAGATTCAAACGGTGGTCAGGACAGTGTAGACCCAAGCAGATAGATTTAAGAGCTGATTAATGGCTCGAATTGATGTAGTCCTGGCACCGAAGTTGATAGATATTAGGAGAGATTTGATTAAGCTTAAGAAAACAGTCAAGGTGTTGGCTGAGAGGGTTAATACTACACCTTCTCCACCACCATCTATGCCGTTATTGGCCACCCTTACAGTGGACATAGACACTTTGGTTCCTGATTCTATACTCCTACCCTAGTTATTAAAGAGTCTGATGCTGAGGATGTGGAAAGTGACTTAGAGCCCCGCAAGAGGCGGAGAGGTGATGAGTTGGAGAAGAAGAAGAAAAAGAGATAAAAGGATAAGGTGCCTGAGTAGACCTCCGAGGAAGTGATTCCTGAGGGGGAAGAGATACCACCTACTACATAGATGGTTGGACAGACAGGTGAGGGTACAAATAGTACCCCCAAATTGACTACCTTGAGTACACCGAACGCCACCGGTGCCCACATAGTTCAGAGTGCCACAACCATAACTAAGGCCACTAGAGTAGAGCAGACTATTGGGGACCATCTGGGTCCCCACGTAATCAGAGTTTGATAGGTTCTTAGAGCACCGTAGGTATGTCCCTTACCCTAGTTTTTTGATTTTCATGATTTCGTGCAATAGGGACATTGCATAATTTCCAAGTTAGGGGTAGGGAGTACCACAACCGAGGGTTTTTGTTGTCGTGTTTCTTTTACCTCGGCTGCACTATCATAGTTAGAACCAACCTGTTTAGGTATTTTATTTGATTTCTATATTGTTATGTTGTTTTCAGTGTAACTAAGAGTAATTGAGAAAACTTGGTTTAGTCAAAATGAATAAAGCATGCGAATCTGTTTTGAAAGTTTTAAAATGATACCCCTCTAAAAATTTTGTTTTGTTTTATGATGTTGTGTGTTTGGATGTACTGTGCTGTAACTAATGTTTAGATCTAGATATGGAATTAGGATTGTTAGTGTGATAACCTGATCTTACTTTGCATGAACCGAGTAGGTAGGAACTTAGATGAAAGCCCTGAGCCATGAGTGAGTAAGGTTTCTATCTAGTCGCTGTGTGCATGTGTGATCTAGAACTTGCCCTGTTAGTCTCGGTAAAAGCTGTAGGATAGTAGGTTAGGAAAGAATCATAGACCATTTTTGAAAAAGACCACTATAGCCTAAATAACCTACCAACTGATCATGTATCCCTTGAACTCGAATACCTTTTCTTTGAACTACCCAATTCACCTTCCCAATTTTTACAATGAACCTTCTTTTGTCCTGGTCCCTTCTTGGACAATGTGTACCTCAACTCAGACAAATCGCCTAAGTTGAGAGTGACTATTGTGTAGAGGTACATAGAAATTGGGTATCTAGAGTTTGTAGTAAAAAAGAAAAGGGATTCGGGTGCAGTAAGAGCAAAAGAAAAAAAAAAAGAAATAATGGTGAAAAAAAGGGAGAGAAAAAGAAAAAGAAAGAAAGAAAAAGAGTTGTTGTGAAAATAAAATCGCACCCGGGGTCCAAAAAGAAATAAAAGTATGAAAATGGAGAAAAGTGAGAAAAAATTGGAAAGTGGAGCCAAAAGTATTTTAGTGCCAAGGAGGATTAAGTCACTGATGTAACACCCCATACATTTTTGAACCTATGAGATTACCTTAACATTGACGGAATTATTTAAACTAGAAATAGAAGGTGAATCATCTACTAATTTTGTTGGGCTGAATTAACATGTGCTAATGGGTTCAATTTAAGGCCCAAAAATTAAGCCATAAGACATGGCCCAAATGGGAAAATGATCCATTCCACCTTTGACCAAGTAAACATAACATTTATGACTAAGTGTTTGGATAAGGATGACCATGAGGGCATATAAAAGGCAAAAAAATCAGATTTTTATTCACCACAACACACATGCAATTTCTAGATTATTCCACAAGATATTTCTCTCTTCTCTCAAACCCTAAGCAACTATCCCTTCGGACAAGATCATCTATTGCAAGCTTTGGTAAGTGTTTATTACTATGGTTTAATATATTATATGCATGAGAGGGTGTATAAATCATGTTGGTTATGTTGACAAAGTGTAGAGCAGTCCACTATGTGTGAAACAGTCTACTTTTGCTTAATCGGTAAAGGCTTTTGCCTTCTAAACTTGAAAGGAGACTTGAGATCTTGAAGGAAGTGAATTTTATGGATTAAATGTCAACATTTAAGGTGTGGTTATGTCCCTAACTTGATTTATCTTTGTGTATGACTTGTGGAATTGTTGTTATGAAATTGTGCATGGAATTGGTGGTGTATTGAAAGGAAAATGTAGTTTTGTGATGTTCATGTGCGTTGTGAAACCATGATTATTTTTTGGAATCCAAGTTAACCTAAAATATGAAAATAGAAGCTTAATTATGTCCATGGACCATTTATTACAAAAAAGGACCCAAAAGAGACCCATTTTGGCCGAACCGGGCATCCGCGTTTGCGGATGGGGCACCTGCGGGCGTAGATGGCAATGCAGGTGGCCTTGGATAAGGCCAGATGGGAAACTTCTGCCGTACCTAACCCATCTTCGATCGTATGTGGCTTCGCAGGTCCCTCCAGAAGTCCATTTCAATTGTTTTTGCTTCTCTTTGACCCCCCAAGGCCCCTATACCCTTCTTGGATGCAATCATCAACTTATGGTACCATTTGTATGGTCCTAAGGGGTAGTACAGAGGTATTTTGAATTGTATCATTTGTGGATTGATTTTAATGTGATATTGTGAAAGGTATTTAAGTGACTTGAGGGAGTAAATGTGACGTGGTGTTGAAGGGGAAGTGTAAAGCATAAACTTGGTGTGAAATGCTATTGGTTTGTGATATCTTGGTTAATGTGTGGAATGATTTGGTGTTGTTGGTATGGTGATACAGTGATTTGTATTGTAGAAGGATGAAATGATGTTATATGGCAGTCACGTAGCTTATTATAGTCTTGTGCATCTGTAATGTAGTTCATTGTTAATTTAAGCTCCGTTATGTACTTGTGTTGTAGAGTAAATGTAAGGAAGGAGATGAATTGTTATATTCACATATTGAGAATATAAGGTATGTAAGGTTTCTCTCTTCCGTATTCTTTGGCAGCTCCTATTGATCTCATTGTTACCGAACTTGTTTCTACTCCGAAATATTCTAAAGTATCTCTTTTCAGGTTTGTTATGAATTGTTATTAATATGTGTCTTATTCATTGACTATGGTTCCAAAGCTCCAATAATGTTATAACCACCAATGTATCAATCTCACAAAAGTAAAGGAATGAAGTAATGCATATAGTTGTTTGATGTTTGCTGTTTGATGTTTAAGTCCGGGTGGCAGCTTTAGGGGCGACAGCCTAGCTCAAGCCGATACCGAGAGTATTGGATTAGGGGGAAGTTCAATGGTGAAATATCCTAGCTCTAGCCAAACCTGACAGGGGGCAGCTCAATGAGGTATAAGCCTAGCTCGAGCCGAACCTGCTTTATTGATTTATGGTTGGCAGCTCAAAGGGGCATAAGCCTAGCTAGAGCCTATCCCAATGTTATGTTATGTTATGTTATGACCTACTGATCAGTTGGGGCCCGGGTATGATGAATGAATGAATGATGAATGAATGAATGATGAATGAATGATAATGAACGTAAAAGCAAAGAAAGTAATGAAAGCAATGTACATGGTTCCACACATATTGAACGATGGTTTATCCATAATGTTTATTCACTTGTATTGATTCCATTTGAGTTTCTATATCTCATGCAGTTTCTTATTGTCTTACATACTCAGTACATTCATTCGTACTGACATCCCTTGGGGGACTTATCTTACTTACTGCAGGCACTGGTGCTAGTGATACGGGTCATCTGCGGATTATTGGTGAACTCCAGCTTGATTTGGGGCTTTCCGAGTCACTTGTGTACATTGTTTTGGTACTGTGTAACAAATGTATAAAGCAGGGACTTCTCCCAACTTTAGGCTTGGTTATGTATCTATTAGAGGCTTTCGTAGACGTTGTGGGATAAATGAAGAAATGTATGATCCTTTTGACGTGATGGCCCTAACGACCAAGTTTCATATCTATATGAATATCTTTCCATGACTTAACTTTAACTTTACACTTAAGTATGTCCTTACTATCTCAAGTTTAAATACTTTTATCCATGTTAGGTTAGTCGCACAAGTTTCAAAAATGTACTAGGTGTTGTACTTGAATCCAAGAACTAGTTATTCCATCACCTATTGCCATAAGTCTGTACCATTTTCCATATAAGTAAGAGTAGTGTCTATAGAATACGGGGTGTTACATCCTCCCCCCCTTAGGAACATTCGTCCTCGAATGGTAGTATTATCACTACTTAGCTTAAACAAGTTCAAGCTTAAGTTTAGTCTTTATACTACCATATAATACTCATATATATACATACTTACTTGTTATTGCTTCAATTCAGCATCAAAGGCTTCCACTTTGGTTTCAAATAATTCAGGATACTTAGATTTCATCATTTCCTCAGCTTCCCATGTGATCTCTTCTACCTGTTGATTCCTCCAAAGCACTTTTACAGAAGTTACCTCTTTATTTCTTAACTTCTTCACTTGTCGATCCAGAATAGCAATAGGTACTTTTTCATAGGTGAGATCATCCGTAACTTGTACTTCTTCAGTAGGAGTAATATAAGATGGATCTCCTATGCACTTTCGAAGCATTGAGACGTGAAACACTGGATGAACTGTGGAGAGTTCTTGGGGTAGTTCCAATTCATACGCAACCTGGCCAAATCTTCGGATAATCTTATATGGCCCTATATAACGTGGAATTAGTTTTCCCTTCTTCCCAAATCTCATTACCCCTTTCATTGGTGACACTTTCAAAAATACCCAATCACCTATAGCAAACTCTAGCCCCCTTCTTCTAACATCGGCATATGATTTGTGTCGACTTTGGGCTGTTCCTAGCCGTTGTTGTATCACCTTAACCTTTTCCATGGCTTGATGAACAAGATCTGGTCCAAATAAAATAGTCTCACCTACTTCAAACCACCCAATCGGTGACCTACATTTTCTCCCGTATAAGGCTTCATAAGGCGCCATTTTGATATTTGAATGATAGCTATTATTGTAGGAGAACTCAATAAGAGGTAAATGATCATCCCAGTTACCTTTAAAGTCTAATACACAAGCTCGTAGCATATCTTCAAGTGTTTGGATAGTACGTTCTGCTTGTCCATCTGTCTGAGGATGAAAAGCCGTACTTAAATTCACTTGGGTTCCCAAACTCTTCTGAAAAGATTTCCAAAAGTGTGCAGTAAATTGGGCTCCCCTGTCTAATATAATAGAGATTGGAATTCCGTGCAGTCGAACTATCTCTTTAACATACAACCGTGCATAATCTTCAGCTGTATAAGTGGTATTGACTGGTAGGAAGTGTGCTGACTTGGTAAGCCTGTCAACTATTACCCATATGGAATCAAATTTCCGCAGTGTACGAGGCAAACCTGTGATGAAATCCATATTAATCATATCCCACTTCCAGACTGGGAGATTTATACATTGCATATAACCTCCAGGCTTCTGATGCTCTACTTTTACTTGTTGACAATTTGGACATTGGGCTACAAATTCTGCAATATTCTTCTTCATATCACCCCACCAATACACTCCTTTAAGATCGTGGTACATTTTAGTTGATCCCGGATGTATAGAATACTTGGAATGATGTGCCTCTGTCATAATCCTTTGTTTTAACTCATCTACATCAGGTACACATAATCTGTTTTGGCATTGAAGTACTCCTTCTTGAGTAAGCTCAAATGCCTTTGTCATACCTTGATGTACATTCTCCTTAAGCTGTGATAGAATAGGATCTGCATACTGCTTTTCTTTCACTTCAACTACTAATGATGATTCGGCCGCATTTTGCACCACAACTCCTTCCTCTAGAGTTTCAAGAAGGCGAACGCCTAAGCTAGCTAATTGATGTAGATCCTTGATTAACCCTTGTTTTCCTCTAAGCTGGCCATTAGTGTTCCCCATTGCCTTACGACTTAATGCATCAGCTACCATATTTGCCTTCCCCGGATGATATAAAATATCAATGTCATAATATTTCAATAGTTCAAGCCACCTCCGTTGCCTAAAATTTAGGTCCTTCTGCTTAAAGATATATTGCAAACTCTTATGGTCGGTATATATGTCAACATGAACCCCATACAAATAGTGGCGCCATATCTTTAAGGAAAATACCACTGTTGCTAATTCAAGATCATGTGTTGGATAATTTTTCTCATGTGGCCGCAATTGTCTGGAGGCATAAGCTATTACTTTACCATGCTGCATCAATACACATCCCAAGCCAACTCCTGAAGCATCACAATACACCGCATAACCTTCTGTCCCTTCTGGAAGTACCAATACGGGTGTAGAGGTCAGCTTATTTTTCAGATCTTGGAAACCCTTCTCACATGCATCATTCCATTGAAACTTAGTTGCCTTGTGTGTTAGCTTTGTTAAAGGTACATCGATAGAAGAAAATCCTTCAACAAACCTTCTATAATAACCTGCCAACCCAAGGAAACTACGAATCTCTGTAGGCGTTGTAGGTCTTGGCCAATTCTTCACAGCTTCTATCTTTTGAGTATCAACCCTTATTCCTTCATCCGACACAATATGACCCAAGAATGCTACAGATTTTAACCAAAATTCACATTTAGAGAACTTTGCATATAACTTACGATCACGAAGAATCTGTAACACCTGTCGTAAGTGACTAGCATGGTCCTCTTTTGATCTTGAATAGACAAGAATATCATCTATAAATACTATCACGAACACGTCTAAAAACGGCTTAAACACCCTATTCATTAGATCCATAAAAGTTGCTGGTGCATTTGTTAGTCCAAAGGACATAACTAAAAACTCATAATGACCGTACCATGTTCGAAAAGCTGTCTTGGGTACATCTCTCTCTCTGACCTTTACTTGATGGTAACCCGACCTCAAGTCAATCTTTGAGAAACATTTAGCACCTTGTAATTGATCAAACAAATCGTCAATTCTAGGGAGGGGGTATTTATTCTTAATTGTCACCTTATTCAGTTGCCGATAGTCGATACACATTCTCAACGTGCCATCTTTATTCCGTACAAACAATGCCGGTGCACCCCACGGTGACATACACGGCCTAATGAAGCCTTTGTCCAGCAAATCTTTCAATTGCTCTTTCAATTCACGCAATTCTGCTGGAGCCATTCTATATGGAGGAATAGAAATAGGCTGAGTGCCTGGAATCACATCAATGCCAAATTCTATTTCCCGCTCTGGGGGCAAGCCTGGAAGATCCTCTGGAAATACATCTAGAAATTCATTGACTACCAGAATCGACTGCGGAGTTAGTGGTTCCACTTCAGTATCTTTTACCCGTACTAAATGACATATGTATCCCTTAGCAATCATTTTCCTGGCTTTCAGATAGGAAATAAATTTTCCTCGTGGTGCCCCTACATCATCCTTCCATTTAAGAACATTCATTTGTGGGAAATGAAAATGTACCTTCTTGGCCCGGCAATCTACCGTGGCATAACAAGAAGCCAACCAATCCATCCCCATTATCACATCAAAATACACCATGTCCAATTCAATAAGGTCGGCCAATGTATCATGGCCACACACAGTTACCACACAATTTCGATATACTCTTTTTGCAATAATACATTCACCCACCAGTGTAGATACTTCAATTGATTTAATTAATAATTCTGGTGCCTTTGCAAATTTCACCGCAATCAATGGAGTAACATAGGACAATGTAGAACCAGGGTCAATCAATGCATATACATTATATGAGAATATGGATAATGTACCTGTGACAACATCAGGGGAAGCCTCTGAATTCTGTCGGTCCACTAAAGCATAAGTGCGATTCTGGACACCACTAGTACTGGATGCTCCTCTGGCACCCCTACCATGGCCAACCGGTTGTACACCTCGATCCAAAGAAGGAACCGATGCTGATGACGCAACGGCCGATCCTGCCGGTCGTGCCATACCACCCATGCTCCTATGTGGACAATCTCTCGCTATATGCCCTGGCATACCACACCAAAAGCAGACATTCGTCCCTGAGCGACATGTGCCTAAGTGAATACGCCCGCAGTGCTGACACTTCTGACGAGGAAAACCTGCTGCCTGTGATCCGCGAATCCCACTACTCTGCCCAGTTGAACCACCTCTAAACTCTCGAGACTGAGAATAAGAACCTGCCACGGAATGAGAAAATGACGGTCTAGGTGGTCTAGGGAACATACGAGACCTAGACCCTCCTTGGGACATCATAGGTGGTCCCATAGGTCTAGCCCTTTTGGACTGTCCCCTATCAAATTCATGCACTCTTCTCCTCTGTCGTTGGTCTTTCATTTTCTGCGCGAAGGCCTGAATTCTCGCTATGTCCATGTCCTTATTCAAGGCAGCAATGGTGCAATCTCGTACCAAATATGGCTCTAGTCTGTCCACGTATCGATGGACTCTATCTGTCATCGTAGCCACCACATTTGGCGCATATCGAGCCAAGGAATTAAATTACAAACTGTATTCCCTGACGCTTAGGTTTCCCTGATGGAGATTTAGAAACTGATCCGCACGTGCCTCACGGATCTCATAGGGTAAGTAATGATCAAGGAAAGCCTCTTTAAACTCTTACCACGTAGGTGGATTAGTACCAATATCACGGGATTTCTTCCAATCCTCGTACCACAATATTGCTTCTCCCTTCAACCTGTACGCTGCAAGTTCAACTGTCTCTACCCCCGATACATGCATTACTTCCAAGGCCCTCTGAATTTGATCCATGAAGTCCTGTGGATCTGCTTTTGGATCGGACCCAGTGAATATAGGAGGGTCCAGTTTCAAGAAGTCCTGTGTCCTGCGACTTGCCACTCTAGCCGCATCATCCTCATTTGTCATTGTACCAGCTTGTCCCTGGCTTTGTACCGCCACTAACTGTGTCAACATATGTACAGCATTTCTAAGATCTTGATCTGTGGCATTCATCGGTGGTTCTACGGGTACTTCTCTACCAATTGTCTCTTCCGTAGCTGGAAAGGTAGACGAAGATCGCGATGAAATTTCAGCATTTGCTCCACCTTGACTAGCTTGGTCAGGAGGTAGTCTACTCATTCCTTCGTCAGCAGGTACATCTACCTGCTTCCCTTTACCTCTACCTCTTCTCGTGATCGGCATTGTTACTATATCAAAGAGAAACAATTACTATTGTCAGACACATTTCAACTTACAACATTGGCTCTATTGCACGATCTAGAATGAAGAAAAGAAACAACATCCTAAATGTCCCGTAGCCTCCTACTTATAAATGTGGTGCACAACACACTAATAAGTAAGACTCTACTCAGACACGGCTTTGTAGACACCCTTAGAACAACCTGCTCTGATACCACTTTTGTCATGCCCCGAATCCCATCGAGACGTGATTGGCACCCGTAGCCGATAAGGCCCCGAGAGAACCAACCTGTACTTATGTGCATTCGTATACATGCCATCAGAAACACTCTTAACACGTGAGGACTTATTATGCTAACAACGAAAATTCATAGAACATATGACATATACAAATATACATATGTGAAACTTGTCCGTTGAGGCCATCAAAATAAGACTTCATGCGTCATCTTATATACATATACCCACATCCGTCTACAAAAGCCTCTAACAAGTGCATTGACCAAAATGAGCTAAAAGTTGGGACAAGTCCCCGCTTTATACGACATGTACAACACCAAAACATATGTACAACGGTGAACTGGAGAAATCCCCGAACAACTGGAGCTCACCAAAAGCTGTAAATATCCTGTAACCTACTGTGGAGGTCTACTAGAACCTGCGCCTGCAGCAAGTAAGGTAAATTCCCCAAAGGGGTCAGTACGAAGAATGTACTGAGTATGTAAGGCTCATATAAAACTATACAACACATGAATATTTCAATGAACTCAGATACATATGAATAATCCAATGAATAAGTAACCATTCTGTATTTTGGGAACCATGTGTATTATTTTGATTGCTTCTTTCCTTCAATGCTTACTTGTCATTACATGTGTCATACTGTACCCGGGCCTCGACTGATCAGTGGGTCTTTAAATAACATATCGTCATGTTGGGATCGGGTCGAGCTAGGCTTACGCCCCTAGACCTGCCACCCATAAATCAATGTAGCGGGATCGGGTCGAGCTAGGCTTATGCCCCTAGACCTACCACCTATAAATCAATACATCGGGATCTAGTCGAGCTAGGCTTATGCCCCTAGACCTGCCACCCATAAATCAATACATCGGGATCGAGTTGAGCTAGGCTTATGCCCCTAGACTTGCCACCCATACTTGATCATTGACCACAAATACATTACTTTGTTATTTACTTTGAGCTTGGTACAATGAGGTTGATACAATGATAATTATAATCTCACTTTGAACTTTGGAACATAACAGAGACATGAATATAATCACTATTGGAACATTGGAACATAACTTTGTTGGACCTTTGGAACCTTAGCACTGACTATGAAACAAGATTCTCCATTGTACAATGAATAGGAAACATGTGACAATAACCATTGATAATCGGAAATAGTATACCTTGGTACATCTCGGAATAGGACAAGTGTAACGTCGATGTGAACATTATATGCTACAGAAAGGTACGGACAAAGTAACCTTACATACCTTATCTTCCCAATATATAACTACACTGATTCAGCTCCTTCCTTATGTGTTACTCTACAACACAAGTACATAATGGAGCAAACATTAATGGCTAGCTACATTATAAGTTCACAAGACGGTAAGTAGGTGCTTAACGAAAAGTAGAAACTATCCAACCTCCAAAACACATTGTGCATCACTACCACCTTCATTATACTACCAAATAACATTATTCCACAACATTACACTATAACTTACTGCTTTTTCAAAACAACAACACCAAATCAGTCCACACACCACCAAAACAGTCCACAAACCAACATAACCGTTACAAACCGGTAGGATTACCTACCTAGTTTATCCTTTACATTTCCACTCCAACGAAACTCCATATATTCACCCCATAAGGTCACCATACTTCCTTACACAGTAGCATACCAAAATCATTCCACAACAGTTCCAACATTCAGTTTAACATAACAAAAGAGTATTCTCTTTTCACTACAACAAACGTTCCATTTACCAATACATATAAACATTTCCATCAAGCCATACATAAAAGGAACGATTCAGGGGAATAACCACACTTTAATATACTGGAATTTCATCATCATAAGTTAATTTCTTCAACACCTTAAGCCTCTATACAAGTCCAAGCCACAAGGAAGACAAATTCATCAAAACTAACACAAGTGGACTGCCAACTTAATTAAGGGACTGCCCTATACATTTTAAACACCACCAACGTGATTCCCACAACCTATTATACATATATTACATCAATATATAAGGTTAAATACTTACCAAAGCTTGCAAGTGGAAGATTTGTCCCAAGGGGTGGTTGGTTAGGGTTTGAGAGAGAAGAGAGTAATTTAATTTAAATGCTGGAATTTGGCAAGTGAATTGTGAAGAAAATAAGCTGCATTTCAGCTTTATATACTCCCTCTTAGAACCGACTTTATAAGGCTATACTTAGCCAATTCTTGGTCAAAAATAGTCCAAGTAGGTGATGCACCTACTTGGCTATATAAGCTGTCCAAAACAGTCCATTTTCTCACCTTTTTTCTACTTGGATCATGTCTTGTTGGGCCTGAATTAATAGTAAGTGTTGGGCTGGTCATCTTTCCATTTTTATGTACTTAGTTTAGGCCTCAATTGAGTCCATTAATAGATGTCTAAATACAGCCCAATAGCTTAAGTAGATGATACACCTACTATCCTAATTAAGTTACGGAAGCACCTCGTTTATGTTCTCCCCTTTTTCCAACGTCTTAATCCTCCTACCTTAATCCACCACTTAACTTTAACTTTACACTTAAGTATGTCCTTACTATCTCAAGTTTAAATACTTTTATCCATGTTAGGTTAGTCGCACAAGTT
This sequence comes from Capsicum rhomboideum, assembly GCA_031232105.1. Taxonomy (NCBI): domain Eukaryota; kingdom Viridiplantae; phylum Streptophyta; class Magnoliopsida; order Solanales; family Solanaceae; genus Capsicum; species Capsicum rhomboideum. The sequence continues at coordinate 100,791,902 of CP124719.1, read as the reverse complement.
TCAAAAATGTACTAGGTGTTGTACTTGAATCCAAGAACTAGTTATTCCATCACCTATTTCCATAAGTCTGTACCATTTTCCATATAAGTAAGAGTAGTGTCTATAGAATACGGGGTGTTACAGTGGTATCAGAGCGGGTCATCCTAGGGTGTCTACAAAGCCGTGTCTGAGTAGAGTCTTGCTTATGGATGTGTTGTGCACCACATTTATAAGTAGAAGGCTACGAGACATTTTGGAGTTGTTTCTTTTCTTCATTTCCTAGATCATGCATTAGAGCCAAAAGTTGTAAGTGGAATCATATCTGACCATTGAAATTGGTTTTCTTTTGTTATAGTAAAATGCCGATGACAAGATTAGGTATGGGCAAAGGTAAGAAGGTAGACATACTTGCTGGAGAAGGAACTAGTAAATCACCACCTGACCAAGCTAATCAAGGTGGGGCTGAAACTGAGTTTGCATTGCGGGCTTCTTCTCCTCTCCTATTTCTAGGAGGGCCACAAAGGAAAGAAGTATCCCTAGAACCACCTGTGAATGCTACTGAATAGGATTTAAGGAATGCGGTGCACATGTTGACTCAGATAGTCACTGCACAAAATCAAGGACAAGTTGGTCCAGCTTTTTCACAGAAGATGGAGGATCAAAGGCAAAGGAGAAGGGCACAAGAATTTGAACAAGGCCTGTCAAATAGGGCTAGACCTATGGGATAGTTCATGGCGACCCAAGGAGAATTTAGGCCTCCGGTTTTCAATCAACTGCCTAGAGCATTATTTTCTTACCCTACAGCCGGTACTCCATCCCAATTTCGAGGGTTCAGAGGTAGCCATTTTGGGAAAAATAGTGGGATTCGAGGTTCACAGATGGCGGGATATTCTCGTCAGCCGTGTCAGTACTGCGGGAAGCTTCATTTAGGTGAATGCTTGTTTGGGATGAATGTTTGCTATTGGTGTGGGATGTCGGGGCACATGAGGAGAGAGTGTCCACAAAGGGGCACAGGTAGTATAACGCGACCTACGGGATCAGATGTTGCATCATCCTTGTCGGGTGTATAGCCTACGGGGCATGGTAGAGGTGCCAGAGGAGCAGCCAGTTTTAGTTGAGTCCAGAACCGTACCTATGTGTTAGCGGATCATCAGAATTTGGAGGCTTCTCCCGATGTAGTTACAGGTACATTATCCATCTTTTCACATAATGTATATGCACTGGTTGATTCGGGTTTTACCCTGCTATATGTCACCCCATTGATTTCTAAAAAAATTGAAAGAATACCAGAATTACTAGTCAAGCCATTTGACGTATCTACACCGGTTGGTGAATCGATTATAGCTAAAAGAGTCTATCATAATTTTGTAGTAACTATGTGTGGTCATGATACGTTGGTTGAACTTATTGAACTGGAAATGGTAGATTTTGATGTTATAATGGGTATGGATTGGTTGGCTTCTTGTTATGCCACGGTAGATTACCGAGCTAAGAAGGTACATTTCCATTTTCCATAAAAGACCATCCTTGAATAGAGGGGTAATGTTGGAGCACCAAGAGGCAAATTTATTTCATATCTTAAGGCAAGGAAAATGATATCCAAGGGGTACATATGTCATCTAGTAAGAATGCAGGATACCGATGTGAAGCCACCAACTCTTCAATCGATTTCGATGGTAAATGAATTCCTTGATGTATTTCCTAAAGATCTTCTAGGTTTGCCTCCAGAATAGGAAGTAGAGTTTGGTATTGATGTGATTCCAGGCACTCAACCTATCTCTATTCCTCTGTATAGAATGGCCCCGGCAGAGTTACGGGAATTGAAGGAGCAATTAAAAGACTTGTTGAAAAAGGGATTTATAAGGCCTAGTATGTCCCCTTGGGGTGCACCAGTGTTATTTGTACAAAAGAAAGATGGAATATTGAGAATGTGTATTGATTATCGGCAATTGAATAAAGTAACAGTCAAGAATAAATATCCCCTCCCCAAAATTGATGATTTGTTTGACCAATTACAGGGTGCCAAATGCTTCTCAAAGATTAACCTGAGATTGGGATATCATCAGGTAAGGGTTAGAGAAAAAGATATACCCAAGACAACTTTTCAAAAATGGTATGGTCATTATGAATTTTTAGTTATGTCTTTGGGCTATCAAATGCACCAACAGTTTTTATGAATTTAATGAATAAGGTGTTCAAGCCATTTTAGATGTGTTTGTAACCGTGTTTATAGATGATCTTTTGGTTTATTCAAGATCACAAGAGGACCATGCTAATCACTTATGACTAGTGTTACAGATTCTTCGTGATCGTAAGTTATATGCAAAGTTCTCTAAGTGTGAATTTTGGTTAAAATCTGTAGCATTCTTGGGTCATATTGTATCGGATGAAGGAATAAGGGTTGATACTCAAAAGATAGAAGCTGTGAAGAATTGGACAAGGCCAATGATGCCTACAGAGATTCATAGTTTTCTCGGGTTGGCAGGTTATTATAGGAGATTTGTAGAAGGATTTTATTCTATCTCTGCACCTTTAACAAAGCTAATACATAAGGAAACCAAGTATCAGTGGAATGATGCATATGAGAAGAGTTTCGAAGAGCTGAAGGATAAATTGACTTCTACACCCGTATTGGTACTTTCAAAAGGCACAGAAGGGTATGCGGTGTATTGTGATACTTCAGGAATCAGCCTAGGATGTGTATTGATGCAGCACAGTAATGTAATAGCTTATGCCTCAAGACAGTTGCGGCCACATGAGAGAAATTATCCAACACATGATCTTGAGCTAGCAGCTATGATATTTGTTTTAAAGATATGGCGCCACTATTTGTATGGGGTTCATGTTGACATATATACCGACCATAAGAGTTTGCAATATATCTTTACGAAAAAGGACTTAAATTTGAGGCAGCAGAGTGGCTTGAACTGTTAAAATATTATGATATTGATATCTTATATCATCCGGGAAAAGCAAATGTGGTATCTGATGCGTTAGGTCACAAAGCAATAGGAAGCACAAATGGTCAGTTGACGGAAAAACAAGGTATAGTTAAGGATCTACATCAACTATCCAACTTGGGAGTTCGTCTTCTTGAATCTCCAGATGAAGGGGTTATTGTACAAAATGGGGTAGAATCTTCATTAGTAGCTGAAGTAAAAGAGAAACAGTATACGGATCCTATTTTATTGCAGCTAAAGGAGAATGTACAACAATGTTTGACAAAGGCATTTTATCTTACGCACAAGGGAGTGCTTTAGTGCCAAAGTAGATTGTGTGTATCAGATGTAGATGAGCTAAGGAGACGGATTATGACAGAGGCACATCATTCACGATATTCTATTCATCCGGGAGCCACCAAGATGTATCATGACTTGAAATAAATGTATTGGTGGGGTAACATAAAGAAGAACATTGCAGAATTTGTAGCCCAATGCCCAAATTGTCAATAAGTAAAAGTAGAACATCAGAAGCCTGGAGGTTATATGCAATGTATAAATCTTTCAGTCTGGAAGTGTGACATGATTAACATTGATTTCATCACAGGTTTGCCTTGTACACTGCAGAAATTTGATTCCATATGGGTAATAGTTGACAGGCTTACCAAGTTAGCACATTTTCTACCGGTCAAGACCACCTATACAGCTAAAGATTATGCATGGTTGTATGTTAAAGAGATAGTTTGATTGCACGGAATTCCAATCTCTATTATATCAGACAAGGGAGCTCAATTTACTGCTCATTTTTGAAAATATTTTCAGAAGAATTTTGGAACCCAAGTGAACATAAGTACGACTTTTCATCCTCAAACAGATGGAAAAACAGAACGTACTATCCAAACACTTGAAGATATTCTATGAGCTTGCACATTGGACTTTAAAGGTAGTTGGGATGATCATCTAACTCTTATTGAATTTGCCTACAATAATAGCTATCATTCAAGTATCAAAATGGCACCTTGTGAAGCTTTATATGGAAGAAAGTGTAGATCACCAATTGGATGGTTTGAAGCGGGTGAAACTGCCTTAATTGGGCTAGATCTTGTTCATCAAGCTATGGAGAAATTTGAGGTGATACAACAACGGCTACAAATGGCCCAAAGTCGACACAAATCATATGCCGATGTTAGAAGAAGGGGGCTAGAATTTGCCATAGGTGATTGGGTGTTCTTGAAGGTGTCACCAATGAAAGGCGTAATGAGATTTGGAAAGAAAGGAAAGTTGAGTCCACGTTACATAGGGCCATATGAGATTGTACGAAGATTCGGTCAAGTAGTATATGAATTGGCACTACCCCAAGAACTCTCCACATTTTATCCAGTATTTTATGTTTCAATACTTCGAAAGTGTATCGGAGATCCATCTCGTATTGCTCCCACTGAAGATATACAAGTTACAAAAGATCTCACATATGAGGAAATACCTATTACTATTCTGGATCGACAAATGAAGAGATTAAGGAATAAAGAAGTATCTTCCATAAAGGTACTTTGGAGAAATCAACAAGTAGAAGAAATCACCTAGGAAGCCGAAGAAATGATGAAGTCTAAGTACCCGTATTTATTTCAAACGGAGGAAAAAGTTCAAGATGCAGAATTGGAGAAATAACAAGTAAGTATCTATAAGCATTATGTGTATATGATAACATGAAGAATGAACTTAGACTTGACTTTGTGTAAATTAGAGAATGTTACTAACATTCGAGGAAGAATGTTCCTAAGGGGGGAAGGATGTAACACTCCATACATTTCCGAACCTATGATATTACCTTAACATTGACGGAAGTATTTAAACTAGAAACAGAAGGTGAATCATCTACTAATTTTGTTGGGCTGAATTAACATGTGCTAATGGGTTCAATTTAAGGCCCAAAAATTAAGCCATAAGACATGACCCAAATGGGAAAATGATCCATTCCACCTTTGACCAAGTAAACATAACATTTATGACTAAGTGTTTGGATAAGGATGACCATGAGGGCATATAAAAGGCAAAAAAATCAGATTTTTATTCACCACAACACATGCAATTTCTAGATTATTCCACAAGATATTTCTCTCTTCTCTCAAACCCTAAGCAACTATCCCTTCGGACAAGATCATCTATTGCAAGCTTTGGTAAGTGTTTATTACTATGGTTTAATATATTATATGCATGAGAGGGTGTATAAATCATGTTGGTTATGTTGACAAAGTGTAGAGCAGTCCACTATGTGTGAAACAGTCTACTTTTGCTTAATCGGTAAAGGCTTTTGCCTTCTAAACTTGAAAGGAGACTTGAGATCTTGAAGGAAGTGAATTTTATGGATTAAATGTCAACATTTAAGGTGTGGTTATGTCCCTAACTTGATTTATCTTTGTGTATGACTTGTGGAATTATTGTTATGAAATTGTGCATGGAATTGGTGGTGTATTGAAAGGAAAATATAGTTTTGTGATGTTCATGTGCGTTGTGAAACCATGATTATTTTTTGGAATCCAAGTTAACCTAAAATATGAAAATAGAAGCTTAATTATGTCCATGGACCATTTATTACAAAAAAGGACCCAAAAGAGACCCATTTTGGCCGAACCGGGCATCCGCGTTTGCGGATGGGGCACCTGCGGGCGTAGATGGCAATGTAGGTGGCCTTGGATAAGGCCAGATGGGAAACTTCTGCCGTACCTAACCCATCTTCGATCGTAGGTGGCTTCACAGGTCCCTCCAGAAGTCCGTTTCGATTGTTTTTGCTTCTCTTTGACCCCCCAAGGCCCCTATACCCTTCTTGGATGCAATCATCAACTTATGGTACCATTTGTATGGTCCTAAGGGGTAGTACGGAGGTATTTTGAATTGTATCATTTGTGGATTGATTTTAATGTGATATTGTGAAAGGTATTTAAGTGACTTGAGGGAGTAAATGTGACGTGGTGTTGAAGGGGAAGTGTAAAGCATAAACTTGGTGTGAAATGCTATTGGTTTGTGATATCTTGGTTAATGTGTGGAATGATTTGGTGTTGTTGGTATGGTGATGCAGTGATTTGTATTGTAGAAGGATGAAATGACGTTATATGGCAGTCACGTAGATTATTATAGTCTTGTGCATCTGTAATGTAGTTCATTGTTAATGTAAGCTCCGTTATGTACTTGTGTTGTAGAGTAAATGTAAGGAAGGAGCTGAATTGTTATATTCACATATTGGGAAGATAAGGTATGTAAGGTTTCTCTCTTCCGTATTATTTGGCAGCTCCTATTGATCTCATTGTTACCGAACTTGTTTCTACTCCAAAATGTTCTAAAGTATCTCCTTTCAGGTTTGTTATGAATTGTTATTCATATGTGTCTTATTCATTGACTATGGTTCCAAAGCTCCAATAATGTTATAACCACCAATGTATCAATCTCACAAAAGTAAAGGAATGAAGTAATGAATATAGTTGTTTGATGTTTGAGTCCGGGTTGCAGCTTTAGGGGCGAAAGCCTAGCTCAAGCCGATCCCGAGAGTATTGGATCAAGGGGCAGCTCAATGGGGAAATAGCCTAGCGTGAGCCAAACCTGACAAGGGGAAGCTCAATGGGGCATAAGCCTAGCTCGAGCGCAACCTGCTTTATTGATTTATGGGTGGCAGCTCAAAGGGGCATTAGCCTAGCTAGAGCCTATCCCAATGTTATGTTATGTTATGTTATGGTATGACCCACGAATCAATTGGGGCCCGGGCATGATGAATGAATGAATGATGAATGAATGATAATGAACGTAAAAGCAAAAAAAGTAATGAAAGCAATGTACATGGTTCCACACATACAGAATGGTGGTTTATCCATAATGTTTATTCACTTGTATTGATTCCATTTGAGTTCCTATATCTCATGTAGTTTCTTATAGCCTTACATACTCAGTACATTCATTCATACTGACGTCCCTTGGGGGACTTACCTTACTTGCTGCAGGCACAGGTGCTAGTAGACCTTCTCAGTAGGATACAGGTCATCCGCAGATTATTGGTAAGCTCCATCTTGATTCGGGGCTTTCCGAGTCACTTGTGTACATTGTTTTGGTACTGTGTAACAAATGTATAAAGCGGGGACTTGTCCTAACTTTAGGCTTGGTTATGTATCTGTTAGAGGCTTTTGTAGACGTTGTGGGACAAACGAAGGAATGTATGATCCTTTTGACGTGATGGCCCTAACGGTCAAGTTTCATATCTATATGAATATCTTTCCATGACTTCCGTCTTTGACATCTTGTATCTATATGTGACAAAGTGTGGTTCATTTAGTGACATGCATATAAATAAAGGTTGGTTCTCTCGGGCCTTAACGGCTTCGGGTGCCAGTCCGCCTCAATGGGATTTGAGGTGTGACATGTACCCAAATGTACCATGCCCATCCCTAATCCCACATTACAAGCCTAGAAAAGACCTATAGTGATCCTAACTCGACTGTTCGACTGCTGAAGCATAGAAATTAAGGGCAAGCCTATTGTATCAAATGCACATCTCCTGACTTCGTTGTGAGAGTGAGAGATTTGATTTAGTCCTAGTTTGGTAAATTTATTACATATATTGAGTGATTAAGGACTTCTTTGATGTGGGGGCCTAAGGGTTGTAGTCTAGTTTCTGCTTGTTTGGGTATTGTATTGGTCTAAGTGTTCGATTGTCTATTTAAAATGTAATGAGATATCCTGATCCCATTGTGTTAGGGTACTTGTTTTCCATACACACTGCATTGGTTGGTTTTACTAACTTGGAGGGTGTTGAAAATACTTATGTTGTTTGCATGTGGGAAAATTGGTTTTTGCAAAAGTGACTGCCGTAGTGGTCTTGGTTTTGCTCTAAGTTCAGAGTCTTAGTGAGGCTAGTTTATTTTGATTGCCTGAGAACATGTAAATGTTCTAAGTTGAGGGTGTTGATGTTTCGTGGAGTTACGACACTAAAGACTCTTAAAACTATGAATATTTGCAAGTACAAGGATATATTTATGTGGATATGATGGGTTTTAGACTGTTTGTAGGTTAAATGAACTTGGAGAAGAAATGTACTAAAAAAAAGGACTAAAGGAAATCAGACGACCATTGCCACGACCGTGGGATCCAACCACAGTCGTACCAAGGCTTTTGTGACGTAAACCAGAGAAGTGTTCCTCAAGAGTTAATCAAATGAGGGATCCCACGACCGTACCTTGATCATACGATCATACCATCTAGTTGTAGGAGGAAGACCTAAAAACGAAGATGTAGGAACTAAGTATGAGAACCATCAGACGAGAGTCCCCACGATCGTGATTTAAAGTTACGGTTGTACCTTGATGTCGTAGGAAAAAGGCTCAGATGAGAAGGCTGCAGATGATTGAATTAATGGTGGATCAGATAAGTGTCACGCCTCGAATTCCAATGGGGCGGGCTAGCACCCGAAGCCGTTATGGCTCGAGAGAACCAATCTTCATCCATGTAGACTCATACACATGTCACTCAATGAACATCACTATCACATATAGATACAAGATGCCAATGGCGGAAGTCATGGAAAATATGTGATATATATACAAAACTTGGCCGTTAGGGCCATCAAGTCAAAAGCAGACGTTCCTTACATTTCCTTCATTTGTCCCACAACATCTACAAAGCCTCTACAGATACAGGGACATAACCATCTTAAAGTCGGGACAAGTTCCCACTTTATACAACATTTACAACACCAAAACAAATGTACACATGTAACTAGGAAAGCCCCGAACCAATTGAAGCTCACCAATGATCGGCAAAAGATCTGCAACCTACTGTGGAGGTCTACTAGCACCTGTGCCTACAACAAGTAAGGTAAGTCCCCCAAGGGACGTTAGTACGAAGAATGTACTGAGTATGTGAGGCTACAAGAAACTGCATCATACATAATAATCTCAATGGAATCAAATATAAGAGAATATTCAATATGGATAAACCATCGTTCTATATGTGTGGAACTATGTACATTACCTTCATTACTTTACTTTACTTTACTTTATCCTTCTTTGTATTAAGAAACTGTAAGCATATGATAAACACATGACCAACTGATCAGTGGTAGAAGAGGATGACCCAAGGGACTCCAGTACGAAGAGTGTACTGAGTATGTAAGGCTATAAGAAACTGCATCATACATAAGAATCTCAATGGAATCAAATATAAGAGAATATTCAATATGGATAAACCATCGTTCTATATGTGTGGAACCATGAACATTACCTTCATTACTTTACTTTACTTTACTTTATCCTTCTTTGCATTAAGAAACTGTAAGCATATGATAAACACACGACCAACTGATCAGTGGTAGAAGAGGATGACCCATGCTAGGTATTTTAACCCCTGGGATGCGGTCCTCAGATTGACAAGATTTTTTGTCGCCCCTGGGATGCTACTGTGATATTGGGATCGACCCATGCTAGGTATTTTAACCCCTGGGATACCACCCATGCTAGGTGTTTCTTCCACCCCTGGGATACCACCCATGCTAGGTGTTTCTTCCACCCCTGGTATACCACCCATGATATTGAGATTCACCTATGCTAGGTGTTTCTTTCACCCCTGGGATGCCACCCAATAATACTTAAACAATTAACAACTATGCATTACTTCATTTCTTTACTTCTGTGAGATTGATACATTGGTGATTGTACATTATTGGAACTTTGAGATAGTAGTCAATGAACATGAGACATGTGAATCATAATTGGTCTTATGAGTAATACGCTATGACAACCTAAAATGAGATACTTTGGACATTTCGGAATGGAACAAATACAATGTCAATGTGAACAATATGTGCTACAGAAGGATACGAAAATAGTAACCCTACATACCTTATCTTCCCAATATGAATACACATTCCTATATGTGAATACAATAATCCAGCTCCTTCCTTACGTGTTACTCTACAACACAAGTTCATAACGTAGCTCACATTAACAACTAACTACATTACAAGTGCACCAAATGATAACGAGCTACGTGAATTCTATATAGCGTCATTTCATCCTTTACAATACAATTCACTGCATTACCATACCAACAACATCATAACATTCCACGCATTGACCAAGACATGATAAACCAATAGTATTTCACACCAAGTTTATCCTTTATGCTTCCTCATTAACACTACATCATAATTAATCCATCAAGTCACCTCAATACCTTTCATAACAACCTATTAACAACAATCCATAATTGATATAATGCAACATGCCTCTAAACGACCCCTTAAAGTCATTCAAAAGGTATCATAAGTTGATAATTACATCAAAAAAGGGTATAGGGGTCTTCAGGGATCAAAGAGAGACAAAAACATACAAAACGAGATTCTGGGATGACCTGCAAAGCCAACTGCGCCCGCAGGTGTTTGAGGTACGGCCGAAGGTGGCCCTTTTCCCTGTCCAGGGCCACCTACATTGGTATCTACGCCCGCAGGTGCCCTGTCTACGAGGGCGGGTGCTTGTTTCGGCAAAAAAGGGTCTCTTTTGAGTCCTTTTTTGTAATAAATGGTCCAAGGCCATAAGTAAGCTTCTATTTACATATTTTAGGTTAAATTGGATGCCAACAAACAACCATGGTCTCACAACGCACATGAACATCACCAAAACTATATTTTCCTTTCAATACGCCACTAATTCCATGACCAATTTCATAACAACAATACCACAAGTTATACATATAAAGAAATCAAGTTAAGAACATAAAACATCTTATATGTTGATATTTAATCCATCAAACTCACTTCCTTCAAGACCACAAGTCCACTTTTAAGTTTAGAAGGCAAAACCCTTCACCGATTAAGCAAAAGTACACTGTTTTACACATAGTGAACTGTCCAACACTGTGCCAACATAACCAACATGATTTATACACCATATTAAGCATATAATATACTAAACCATGAGATTAAACACTCACCAAAGCTCACAAGAGAGTGGTCTTGTCCAAAGGAGTGATGACTTAGGGTTTGTGTAAGATGAGAAATATCTTGTGGAAATTTCTAGATTTACATGTGTGTCTAAATGAATAAAAATCTGATTTTCCACCTTATATAGCCCTTGTAGTCATCCTTAGCCAACATTAAATGTGTTTTACTTGGTCAACATGAAGAATGGGTCATATTCCCTCTTTGGGCCATGTCTTTTATATAATTTTGGGCCTCAATTGAGCCCAATAGCATAAGATTCATTTAGCCCAACAAAATTAATGCATGATCCACCAACTTTCTCATGTTTAAATAATTCCATAACTATTAAGACAATCACGTAGGGCCAAAAAGGTACGGGGTGTTACATCCTTCTCCCCCCCCCCCCCCCCCCCCGCCCCCCCCAGAAATATTCGTCCTTGAATGTTAGCGATATCATCCCATTTACAACAAATGCACCTATATGCTAGCATATACAAATGTACACATAATGCTTATAGATACTTACTTGTTATTGCTCCACTTCCGCACCTTGAACGTTTTCTTCCATTTGAAACAAATGAGGGTACTTGGACTTCATCATTTCTTCAGTCTCCCATGTAATCTCTTCTACTTGTTGATTTCTCCAAAGTACCTTTACGGAAGCTACTTCTTTATTCCTTAACCTCTTCACTTGTCTATACAGAATAGCAATAGGTATATCTTCATAAGTGAGATCCTCCGTAACTTGTACATCTTCAACGGGAGCAATACGAGGTGGATCTCCTATGTACTTTCGAAGCATCGAAACATGAAATACTGGATGAACTATGGAGAGTTCTTGGGGTAGTTTCAATTCATATGCAACTTGCCCAAATCTTCAGACAATTTCATATGGGCCTATGTAACGTGGACTCAATTTTCCTTTCTTTCCAAATCTCATTACCCCTTTTATCGGCTACACCTTCAAAAATACCCAATCACCTATGGCAAATTCGAGCCCTCTTCTTCTAACATCAGCATATGACTTGTGTCGACTTTGGGCCATTTGTAGGCGCTGTTGTATCACCTTAACTTTCTCCATAGATTGGTGAACAAGATGTGGCCTAAGTAAAGCAGTTTCACCCACTTCAAACCATCCAATTGGTGATCTACACTTTCTTCCATATAAAGCTTCATAAGGTGCCATTTTGATACTTGAATGATAGCTATTATTGTAAGCAAATTCAATAAGAGGTAGATGATCATCCCAACTACCTTTAAATTCCAATGTGCAAGATCGTAGCATATCTTCAAGTGTTTGGATAGTACATTCTGCTTGTCCATCTGTCTGAGGATGAAAAGCCGTACTTAAATTCACTTGTGTACCCAAGCTTTTCTGAAAAGATTTCCAAAAATGTGCAGTAAATTGAGATCCTCTGTATGATATAATAGAGAGTGGAATCCCATGTAATCGCACTATCTCCTTAACATACAACCTCACATAATCTTCAGCCATATAAGTGGTTTTGACTGGCTGGAAATGCGCTGACTTGGTAAGCCTGTCAACTATTACCCAGATGGAATCAAATTTCCACAGTGTACGAGGCAAACCTGTGATAAAATCCATGTTAATCATGTCCCATTTACAGACTGGAAGATTGATACATTGCATGTAACCTCCTGGTTTCTGATGCTCCACTTTGACTTGTTGACAATTCAGACATTGAGCTACAAATTCTGCAATGTCCTTCTTTATGTTACCCTACCAATAGATATCTTTCAAATCGTGATACATTTTGGTGGATCCCAGATGAATAGAATACCATGAATGATGTGCCTCTGTCATAATACGCTTTCTCAGCTCCTTTATATCCGGTACACATAATCTCCCTTGGCATTGAAGTACTCTCTCTTGTGTAAGATCAAATGCCTTTGTTAACTCTTGCTGCACATTCTCTCTCAGCTGCAATAAACTAGGATCTGCATACTGTTTCTCCTTTACCTCAGTTATTAAGGAAGATTTTGCTGCATTTTGCACGATAACCCCTTCAACTGGAGATTCAAGAAGACGAACCCCCAATTTTTCACTGCTTCAATATTTTGTGTATCAACCCGAATTCCTTCATCCGACATAATGTGACCCAAGAATGCTATAGATTTTAACCAAAATTCAAATTTAGAGAACTTCGTATATAACTTACGATCACGAAGAATCTGTAACACCTGTCATAAGTGATTAGTATGGTCCTCTTGTGATCTTGAATAAACCAGGATGTCATCTATAAACACTGTCACGAACACGTCTAGAAATGGTTTAAGCACCCTATTCATCAAATCCATGAAAACAACTGGTGCATTTGTTAGTCCAAACGACATAACTAAAAATTCATAATGGCCATACCGTGTTCAGAAAGCTATCTTGGGTATATCTTTTCCTCTAACCTTGACTTGATGGTAACCCAACCTCAAGTCAATCTTTGAAAAACATTTGGCACCCTGTAACTGATCAAACAAATTGTTAATTTTGGGGAGGGGATATTTGTTCTTGATCGTTACCTTATTCAATTGTCGATAGTCAATACACATTCTCAATGCGCCATCTTTCTTCCCTACAAATAATATTGGTGAGCCCCACGGGGACATATTAGGCCTTATGAACCCCTTGTCCAGCAAGTCTTTTAATTGCTCCTTCAATTCTCACAATTCTGCTGGAGCCATTCTATATGGAGGAATAGAGATAGGCTGAGTGTCTGGCATTACATCAATACCAAACTCTACCTCCCGTTCTGGAGGTAAACCTGGAAGATCTTCTGGAAATATATTAAGAAATTCATTGATCACCGAAACTGTTTGAGAAGTTGGTGGTTCCACATCGGTAGCTTGCACTCGTACTAAATGACATATGTACCCCTTGGATATCATTTTCCTAGCCTTAAGACAAGAAATAAATTTTCCTCTCGGTGCCCTCACATTACCCTTCCATTCAAGAAGCCAACCAATCCATACCCATTATAACATCAAAATCCACCATGTATAGCTCAATAAGATCAGCCAGTGTGTCATGACCACACACAGTTACTACACAATTATGATATACTCTTTTTGCAATAATAGATTCACCAACCGGTGTAGACACTTCAATTGACTTAACTAAGAATTCTGGTGTTCTTTCAAATTTCGCAGCAATCAATGGAGTAACATATGATAGGGTAGAGCCCGGATCAATCAATGCATATATATTATGTGAAAATATGGACAATATACCTGTAACTACATCAGGAGATGCCTCCGAATTCTGCCGGTCCACTAGAGCATAGGTGCGATTCTGGGTTCCACTGGAACTAGCTACTACTCTAGTACCTCTACCATGACCAACAGGCTGTACACCTCTGCCTAGGGAAGGAACCGATGATGATGATGCAATGGCTGATCTCGTACGCCGCATTATACCACCCGTGCCCCTTTGTGGGCATTTTCTCATGATGTGCCCCGTTATACCACACCAAAAGCACACATTTTCCCCCGACCGACATTCACCTACATGATGCCTTCCACAGTGCTGACACGGAGGATGAGAAAATCCTGCTGTCTGTGATCCTTGCATCCCACTACTCTACCCAATATGACTACCCCTAAACCCTCGGAATTGAGGTTGAGTGCCTGCTGTGGAATAAGAGAATGATAGTCTAGGAGGTCTAGGAAAAATTTGAGGCCTAGATTCTCCTTGGGATACCATAGACTGCCCCATAGGTCTATCCCTCTTTGACGGCCCTCTTTTAAATTCGTGTAACCTTCTTCTTTGCCTCTGATCTTTCATCTTCTGTGCGAAAGCCTGAATTCTGGCTATATCCATATCTTTGTTCAAAGCAGTAATAGTACATTCCCTTACCAAATATGGCTCCAATCTGTCCACATATTGATGGGCTCTGTCTGTCATTGTGGCCACTACATTCAGAGTGTATCGAGACAAAGAATTAAACTGAAGACTGTATTCTCTGATACTCATATTCCTTGACGCAGATTTAGAAACTGGTCTGCACGTGCCTCCCGAATCTCATATGGAAGATAGTGATCAAGAAAGCCAGTTTTAAATTCCTCCCAACCAGCTGGAAGTGCATCAATAGCCCTCGATCGTTTCCAGTCTTCATACCACAATATAGCCTCGCCTTTCAATCTATAGGCTGCAAGCTCAACTGTTTCTACACCAGTCACGTGCATAACATCTAGAGCCCTTTGAATTTGGTCCACAAAATCCTATGGATCTACTTTCAGATCCGACCCAGTGAATATGGGAGGGTCTAATTTCAAAAAATCCTGCGTTCGCCGACTAGCTACTCTAGCCGCGTCATCCTCACTTGTCGTTGGACCAGCTCCTCCCTGAATTTGTACAGCAACTATTTGAGTCAACATATGTACTGCATTTCTTAAATCTTGGTCAGTGGCATTCATAGGTCGTTCAGCAGGTTCTTCTCTCCTCCTTGGATCTTCTGGAGCTGGAAAAGTAGAACAAAACCGCGATGCAATTTCAGTGTCAGCCCCACCTTGACTAGCTTGGTCAGGTGGTGATTTACTCGTACCTTCTCCGACAAGCATATCTACCTGCTTACCTTTACCCCTACCTAGTCTTGTCATCAACATTTTACTATACGAAGAAAACCAATCACACGAGTCAGATATGATTCCACCTACAACATTGGCTCTATTGCATGATCTTAAAATGAAGAAAATCAACAACTCCTAAATGTCCCGTAGCCTCCTACTTATAAATGTGGTGTGCAACACATCCATAAGTAAGACTGTACTCAGAAACTTTGTAGATACCCTTAGGACGACCTGCTCTGATACCATTTTTGTCACACCCCGAATTCCAACGGGGCTGGCCGGCACCCGAAGCCGTTATGGCCCGAGAGAACCAATCTTCATCCATGTACACTCATATGCATGTCACTCAATGAGCATCACTATCACATATAGATACAAGATGCCAATGGAGAAAGTCATGGAAAATATATGATATATATACAAAACTTTACCGTTAGGGCCATCAAGTCAAAAGCAGACGTTCCTTACATTTCCTTCATTTGTCCCACAACATCTACAAAGTCTCTATAGATACAGGGATGTAACCATCTTAAAGTCGGGATAAGTCCCCGCTTTATACAACATTTACAACACCAAAACAAATGTACACATGTAACTCGAAAAGCCCCAAACCAACTGGAGCTCACCAATGATCGGCAAATGATTCGTGATCTAAGGCGTATTTATATGCCTTAATAGCGACTTTAACCCATGATTACCTTAGTTTTGAGAACAATACTTGTGTATTATATAAGTTTTTGATGGAATATGGGATATTGTGCTAACAAACATGATTAGACTCTTGTAGGTGGGATTTATGACTTTTTGGAGCATGTTTGGCATGGAAAGTGAGGCTTGGAGGAGCTACAAGTGAAGAATATTGAAGATAAGAGGCAAGCCAAAGAGTTGATCTTGAAGAATCCAACCAAATCCGCGAAGAGAAGTCGACGAAAGCAAAAAAATCAAATAAAAAAGGGCCTGGCGCGCTAGGCAGCGTGCCAGGCCGCTTTTGACAAAATTTTTAATTGCCTTGGCAGACTTGGGGGCGCTTGGGAGCACCCTTTTTGCTGAGGCAAAATCTGCCTAAGTGCTAGGCGCGCCCAAGGGCGTGCCGGACTGCTTTTTGGCTGATTTTTGCCTCGACTTGGGTCTATAAATAGGGCTTTTGAGTTATTGTATCAAATTCCATCATCCTTAGAATATTTTGGGCGTTTTTGGGCATCTCAATTAGGTTCCATTCCTCTTCTTTTTAGTTTTTAATTATTTTTTAGAGTATTTATTACTTTTGATGTTGATAAACATTATGAGTGGCTAAAATCCCTCATTCTTGGGGTTAAGGCCAAGAACATGAATCTCTTGGGTTGAGTGTAGTGGTTTTTGCTGAAGTTTATCATAAATTGGTTATTCATATATTCTAAATTTCATTATTTTGATGCTTGATCACCATTGGAATATATTCCTTGTCTCGAAGTGAGCTCGAGAGAGAAACTAAGAGATAGAACTTGAATATATGGAGTGTGGTATTTCTCAGGGAAGTAATTCTATGGGATTGACATGTGGTTAGGACCGAGAGGTACCTAATCCACCACACTTGGTCAATTACGAGAAGAAAACTTGAATGCTCTAGAATTAGTAAATTTATCACCACTCACGGATGTAGGTAGGTTGCTAAGTTCTAGTAAAAGATTATATTTTGGAGACGAATATAGTTATAAAATTAACCTCGGATCAATAACCACGATAAACAACTCAAAGTGCTTAAACCAATAACAATTATGCTCAAGAGATGACATTCAGGGTGCCTTAGCCCCGAGAATTCACTTTTTATTGATTTTTCAAGCATATTTGCGAAAACCAAAGTTACGGTAGTGAAAATAGGAGTTCATAGTCCGCAATCATTTAATTTTCAACATCAAATCTCTTGTCATTTTTGCAACACTAGTTTTTAGTTATAGTTTGACGTCTACAGTTGGGTTCTGTTGACGAAAGTCCCTTGGGTTCGATATCCGGCTCTCTAAAAGGATCCACTTTATTACTTGCACGATCACGTACACTTGCGTGTATAGCTGGGTCGCACCAAGTTTTTGGCGCCGTTGCCGGGGACTTTCAAATTGATAGATTTCAATTATTGATGTTTGGACTTTAATTTTCAGCTACGTGTTGACAACTTGATCTTAGCTGTTCTATTTTGCAGGCTTACTTCATCGGAACACTGGTAAGGAACAAAGATCTGGTAGCCTCGCAGTCTGAACCTGAAAGATATTTCAATAGATTGAGGAGATAGGCTGCAGACTACCCAATCCCACAAGTCGAATTGGCTGACGAAGGAATATGGGGTAATCCCGTAAGAATCGAAGAACCAGCTACAGAGAGACATGAACCGAAAGTAATGGCAGCTAGAATAGTTCGCGATGTGGCAATCCCACTCGCCACTAATGTGACCTTCAGTATTCTCAAACCGGCAACTGGAGGTAGATTTGAGCTTAAACAGAACATGATGCAACTCTTGCACTCAAGTGGACAGTTTACTGGTCTTGCTCATGAAGACCCGCAGAGGCATATTCGGAATTTTTTGGAGATCAGTGACACATATATTTCTGCGGGTGTGTCTTCAAATTATGTGAGACTTACTTTGTTTCCCTTTTCTCTGTTGGGGGAAGCAAGGAGGTGGTTAGATGCAGAGCCGGCTAATTCTATCACCACTTGGGATGATCTTGCTCGGAAATTCTTGATAAGGTTCTTTCCGTCTGGAAAGACAGCAAAGCTGAGGAGTGAGATACTAAGTTTCAGAAAGAGAGATAGTGAGAATTTATACCAAGCTTGGAACAGATTCAAATCCATGTTGAGG
This sequence comes from Capsicum rhomboideum, assembly GCA_031232105.1. Taxonomy (NCBI): domain Eukaryota; kingdom Viridiplantae; phylum Streptophyta; class Magnoliopsida; order Solanales; family Solanaceae; genus Capsicum; species Capsicum rhomboideum. The sequence goes on along the minus strand of CP124719.1, from coordinate 100,773,619 downwards.
GATTGTCCTCACCACCACCAAGCTAATGAAGTGTTGGTGCATACGTTTATAGAGGCTCTTGACCCCAACACTAAAATTCTACTTGATTCAGCTGCAGGTGGACAGGATTTAGAGAAGACTTATGATGAATTATATGCTCTGTTGAATCATATTTCGCAGGGAAATCCAGACTGACATAGCGATAATTCAAGGAATTCTACAAATAAGGTTGCTGGGAAACTAGATGTCGATGTAGTCACAACATTATCTGCCCAAATTTCAGCTATGCAAAACATGATGAACAATCACTTTAGTAGTTTAAATTTGGGGCAACAACCAGCTCCCGTGAATGCAGTCCAGCAACAAGTTTCTTTGATATGTAGTGTATGTGGAAATGGTGATCATACCAGCAATTTGTGTAGTGCTAATCCAGATTCGGTAAATTTTGTTGGTAATGCACAAAGGGGAGGTGAAGCTCAGAACTATGGAAACACTTATAATGCCGGGTGGAAAAACCATCCAAACTTATCTTGGGGAGGAAATCAAAATCAATATAGGCCTCAAGGATATGCACCTCAGTACAACCAACAACAAGGTCAAGGAAATCAAGTGGGTGCTAAGCCCAGAGACATGAGTGTGGAGGATATGTTAAAACAGATTATGGCTGAACAAGCAAAGCTGGCAGCAGATGTGAGGAATAATCAGTTGGCTACTCAGAATTTGGAAAAGTAGATTGGCCAGTTAGCTAATGCACAGAATACAAGGCCCCAAGGAGTTCTTCCAGGCGATACTGAGCCAAACCCCAAGCAGGTGAATGCTATAGTTACCCGTAGTGGTAAGCAGTTAGAGGATACGGTTGCACCAGCGAAAGAATTGGAGCCAAAAGTAGTGGTGATTGAAGACGAACAGGTGGAGTCTATCAAAAGCTCAAAAGATGATAAAGTGATACATAGTGTGAATTTGCCTCCTCCTTTCCCTCAGAATTTCAAAAAGAAGAAGGAGGATGAATGCTTTGGTAAGTTCATTGAACTACTTAAACAAGTGCACATTAATTTGCCTCTTGTGGATATCTTGCAGGGTATTCCAAAGTATGCCAAGTTCGTGAAAGACATTGTAGCAAACAAGAGTAGATTGACAGAATATGCCACAGTTTCTTTGACTGAGGAGGTTAGTTCTCGCATTCAGAATCAGCTATCTACTAAGCTGAAAGATCCTGGAAGCTTCACTGTGAAGATTACTCTGGGAGATCGTGTCTGCGCTCGTGGATTATGTGATTTGGGGGCTAGTATAAATCTGATGCCCACTTTGGTTTTCAAGGAGTTGGGTTTGGGACGTCCTAAGCCCACTACTGTTATTTTACAACTAGCAGACCGATCTGTGACTAGACCTGATGGTATTGTTGAAGATGTTCTGGTTCAAGTGGGGTCGTTGATCTTTCCCGTTGACTTTGTGGTGCTGAATTTTGAGCCTAACTCGAAAGTCCAATTTATTTTGGGGCATCCGTTCCTGGCTACAGGAGGTGCAATCATTGATGTAGCAGTCGGGAAACTTACTATGCGAGCTCATGATAAAGTTGAAGTCTTTGATGTATATAGGGCTTTGAAGCTTCCAGAAATTTATGAGAACTTGTCGGCTATCACAACTATAGATTTGGCGGTTGAAAGCATCTACACTTTGTCTACAGATCCATTAGAAAAAGTTTTGATGGGGCAAGATGTGTTTGGTGATGTAGAAGCTAGTGAGATAGTGCAAGTTCTTGATCTTATGGGTATCTATGCGAAAGAGGGTAGATGGGAACTGTTAAATCGTCCACTCGGTCCTCTAACTAAGCCCTCAATTGAGGAGGCACCAAAGCTTGAATTGAAGGAACTCCCATCTCACCTACAATATGCTTTCCTAGGTGAAAATGAGACTGTTCCTATTATTCTGGCAGCAGATTTGTCACACGAACAAGTTGATGCGGCATTATTGATACTAAAATGAAGAAAAAAGGCTATTGGTTGGCAGATGTCTGACATCCATGGTATTAATCTAGGTTTATGCATGCATAAAATTTACATGGAAGAAGGGCACAAGCCAATTGTGCAGCACCAACGACGTTTGAATCCAATAATGAAAGAAGTAGTAAGGAAGGAGGTAATTAAGTGGTTAGATTCCGGCATTATTTATCCTATCTCTGATAGTACATGGGTGAGCCCAGTACAATGTGTTCCAAAAAAGGGTGGTATGACGGTGATCACAAATGACAATAATGAATTGATTCCTATAAGAACTGTAACTGGATGGCGTATTTGCATGGATTACAGAAAACTTAATGATGCTACAAGGAAAGATCACTATCCAATCCCTTTTATTGATCAGATGTTGGATCGTTTAGCCGGGCAGGAATATTATTGCTTTCTTGATGGATATTCCGGATACAATCAAATTGCTATAGATCCTAAAGATCAGGAGAAGACTATATTCACATGTCCTTACGGCACATACGCTTTTAAGCGTATGCCATTTGGATTGTGTAATGCACCGGCTACCTTTCAGCGTTGCATGATGGCTATTTTCTACGACATGGTGAAGGAGTTCGTAGAGATTTTTATGGATGATTTTTTAGTCTTTGGTAACTCTTTCGAGGTATGTTTGCAAAACCTTGATAAATTCCTTGCTCGGTGTGAAGAAACTAATCTCGTTCTCAATTGGGAGAAGTGCCATTTCCTTGTAACGAAAGGTATAGTTCTTGGGCACAAAGTGTCAAAGCAAGGGCTGGAAGTTGATAGGGCAAAGATTGAAGTCATTGAAAAACTTCCTCCACCTGTATCGGTAAAAGGGGTGCGAAGTTTTTTGGGTCATGCTGGATTTTACAGAAGGTTTATTCAAGATTTTTCTAAAATTGCACGTCCCATGTGTGCACTCTTGGAGAAAGATGTGAAGTTTGTATTTTGTGAATCATGTGTGAAGGCATTCGAGGTTTTGAAAAAGAAGTTGGTAGAGGCACCTATCCTTATTGCTCCTGACTGGGTTTTACCATTTGAGCTAATGTGTGACTCAAGTGATGTTGCAGTAGGTGCGGTTCTCGATCAACGGAAGAATAAGGTATTTCACTCTATTTATTATGCAAGCAAGACACTTGATGCAGCCCAAGTGAATTATATGGTGACTGAAAAAGAGATGTTAGCTTTAGTGTGTGCATTTGATAAATTCAGATCGTACTTGGTAGGCACGAGCGTCATTGTATACACGGATCATGCGGCAATACGGTATTTATTCAATAAAAAGGATGCTAAGTCGCGCTTGATTAGATGGATCTTATTGCTACAGGAGTTTGACTTAGAGATTAAAGATAGAAAGGGGACAGAAAATCAAATTGCTGACCATCTTTCTAGACTTGAGAGCTCGACACATATAGTGGATGATGGGCGTATTTGTGAAGAATTTCCAGCGAGCAGTTGTTGTTGTTAGACGTCGATGAGTTGCCATGGTATGCAGACATTGTGAATCTATTGGTAAGTGGGTTATTTTCTCCTGATTCGAGTCCTCAACAGAAGAAGAAACTGGCATATGAGGCACGCTCTTATATATGGGATGAGCCGTATTTATTCAAGCAAGGGCCTGATCAAATAGTACGAAGATGTATTCCGGATGCTGAAGTGAAGCAAGTGTTAGAGAGATGCCACGCATCACCTTATGGTGGATATCATGGTGGTGAACGCACAACCCGAAAAATATTGCAATCAGGTTTCTTCTGGCCTTCTATATTTAAAGATGCTCATGCCTTTGTGAAGAATTGTGATCAATGTCAACGTATGGGGACGATTGCCAAGAGACATGAGATGCCTCTTAACAACATCCTAGAAGTTGAATTTTTTGATGTATGGGGGATTGATTTTATGGGGCCTTTCCCAAAGTCGAATGGCAATCTATACATACTTGTAGCAGTGGATTATGTATCGAAATGGGTAGAGGCTGCAACGCTTCCTACGAATGACTCCAAAGTTGTGGTAAAGTTTCTCCAAAAACACATCTTCACTAGGTTCGGAACTCCAAGAGCTATTATTAGCGATGGAGGGTCACACTTCATTAATTACTGGGTGAAGAGTGTATTGGCGAAGTATGGAGTGAAACACAAGGTCTCCACAACGTATCACCCACAAACAAGTGAACAAGTGGCCAAGTGGAAGTGTATAATCGCGAGATAAAGCAAATCTTGCAAAATACGGTGAATACTCAGAGGAAAGACTGGTCACTCAAGCTGGATGATGCTCTTTGGGCCTATCGGACGGCGTATAAGATTCCTATAGGGACTTCTCCCTATCATTTGGTCTTTGGGAAAGCTTGTCACCTCCCAGTTGAGCTTGAGCACCGAGCATATTGGGCGGTAAAGAAGTTGAATCTAGACCCAGGGTTGGCTGGTAATAGGAGGTTGTTACAACTCCATGAGTTGGAAGAATTTCGTGCCCAAGCGTATGAAAATGCTAAGCTATACAAGGAGAAAACGAAGCGATGGCATGACAAGCATATTCTCCCCCGCACTTTTAAGCCAGGCCAGTTGGTACTTTGTTTAACTCAAGACTTAGGTTGTTTTCGGGCAAGCTAAGATCTAAGTGGAGTGGGCCTTTTGAGGTAAGTCGCTCGACACCTCACGGTGCGGTGGAAATTTTGAACAAAGCGTATGGTACAAGGTTCATGGTAAATGGCCAGAGATTGAAGCATTATTTTGGTGAGGAAGAGAAGCAGACGGAGGACGTGCTTCACCTCGATGATAACTGAGATCTTATATTTGGTCGAGCCGCGACATTAAACCAGGCGCTACATGGGAGGCAACCCATGCATGTGTTGTAATAGTTAGGATTTATAAAGTAAAAATTCAAAAAGAAGAGTCGTGCCCCGACCAAAACTAAGACGCTTGATGGGAGGCAACCCATCTCTTTTAAAAGTTTTTGTTTTCTAACGTAGTGCTAGGATCTTATGTTTATGCAGAGGCACGGAGCATGTTGGTATGAGAATCCACAAGAAAAAGGTAAATTTGGCGGATGGGTGATTATTTGAAGGTTCCGGGCAGGCAGGACATGTTTTGGAGCAAAGCGTCGAGTCTTGGGACTTGTAAAAGCCCCAAGATTATGTGAAAAATGTGAAAAATTGGCTTAGGTATGAGAATAAGTGTTGGGTGAGCTACCCAACGTGCCAGGATGAAAAAAATAAAAAAAATATTTTTTGAGGCAGTGGGGAGGCACGCTGGCCAGCGTGCCACGTTGCCTTCCCCAAAAATTTGGCAGGCACAGGCAGTGCACAGGCGCGCTGGCCAGCGTGCCATGCCGCCTGTGCCTAAAATTTTTGGCAAGGAGACAGTGGGGTATCGTGCTAGGCAGCGTGCCACGCCGCTACCCCCAATTTTTTTTTAAAGTCATTTTCTATTAATAAACGACCCACCCCCTTCCCTTTTCTTTTAAATCCCTAATTTCCCTTCTTCTTCACCATCATTCCCAACTCTATACCCCCACACACGAGTTCCTGCCAAAGCATCTCAAAAATTTTCGCTCAGATTTCCTTATACGAATTCTTGCCTTCTACTCTTGGGATTATGTGCAAGTCTCCATTCAAAACTCTCAAGGTATATTTCCTTAGCTTTCTCTCTCTAGTTTGCTATGGGGATGATGCAATTTTGGGGTTTCCTTGGATTTCGTTTGTAATGTCCAAATATGTTCTTGGTTTGTTGACTTGCTTCTTATCATATGGTTGGGGTTTATGGGGTGGCATTAGAATGAACTTGGAAGGCATGTGAACTTGTGGTTACTAATCTTATTTTAGTGCAAAATTGGAAGTGGGTTTATCTTTATTGGTGAAAATTGAGCAAATTGGTAGTGGCACTCACTGAATACAACTCATATGTGTGGAATACATGACTATTGTTGGACTTCTTGACTAAAACTAGCTTGTCATTCTAATGCTATTTATAAGATTGCTAACCTTGTGTGGGACTGTGCATTTATCTATGGTGGGGACTTGGTTTTGGGCATAAGGTGATGGGGGGAAGTCTGAGTACCCTCCGCCCATATTTATTTTGACTTGGTGCTAAGCGACTAGGTGTGGGGTGGCCCTCCACGTCACCGCGCATTAAGTTGGTTAGCTATTTTTACATGGGCGATTGAAATGTTTGTGGATCTTTGCTACAGGTACTATGTCTGATTCTAATGTAGCAGCCTCTAGCTCTCATAAGAGACGTCGGTTGGGTAATAAGGTGCCCGCAGCTCCCCCAGTCCCAAAAGGGCAAAAACAGAAGTATGGGATATACGCGGTCTCCAGTGCGGGGAAAAGTTGGTACAAAAGCCACTCGGAAGCTAAATATTTTTTCGATGAGTGTATTGATAGGGCAAGCCTGGATTGGGCTTACCAAAGAATATTGGCTCAGCTTGAGCAAGTTGGGATGGGCTTTGTTTTCAACAGACCTACAGATTGCAACCTCCATCTGGTGAGGGAATTGTACGCAAATTGGAACCCGAACGCACCTACATGCTCGGTAGTGGTACGAGGTTCGGATGTGATACTTGACTCCTTGAGCTTGACTGGATTATTGGGAGTTTCCACTCGGGCTAGTCCCCAAGACATTCTGAGGCTAAATGCTAGGCCTCCATATGCTGAAATTCCACGCACTCTGTGTGGCCTACGTTCAACTGTGAGGTGGCTTCGCCATCACCAAAGAGGGTATCACAAGAGTCTACCCTTTTCCCATCTCAACAAAGAGGCAAGGATTTGGCTAAATATTGTGTGTTGTTGTTTAATTTTGGGGAGCCATATGACTGAAGTTACAAGGGATCGTGTCTATCTGGTATATGCTCTCATGACTGATGCAGAGATTGATGTAGGTTCTATGTAGTTGTCGGCTATGCACCGAGCTCGCCTCCATGGAGGTCTTCGATATGCTTTCGGTGGACTATTGACCAAATTAATGCGAGCATTCGAAGTGCCCGAAGAAATTTTTTACTATCATCCTCCTTTGGTGACGACGCCTGTGGATGTCACCCAGACTAAGGCACCGGATTCACTCGACCCCACTTTGATATTAGCCGAGCGTCATGCTCGAGATGATAGGATTTTAGCCCGTATGTATGGGTTGGAGATACTGCGACACAGGACTGGGGGTAGGGCCTCCACGGCGGATGAGCTAAGCCAGGTAGAGAGGGATTATCCTCTCAATGAGCATGCCATGGCCTTATTGAGGATTGGTTCTGATTTTGTGGAGCCTGTGGATGATGATGTCCCCACAGATGAAGAGGACCTCCAGAGCGATTCTGAGGATGAGGAGGCTGAGGCAGATGATCCACTGTTAGAGGTCCGTGGTCCGGAGGACAACGACTACCTCGACTGACCAGGGAGCTCCTTACATCCTACTCTTGCTTTGTTTATTTTGGTAGCATTGGGGACAGTGCTAATCTCTTAAGTATGGGGTGGGATGTTATGGACTTTCCTTGTATGTATGTATATGTGTGCTGTTGTATGCTTTTATTTTGGTTCCTTAGAGTTTGCTTTCGGTTCTTTTACTAAGGAGAGTCCCTTTGAACCGTACAATTTTTTTTTGGATTTTTGATGTTGTTTTTGGTGTTTATTACTTTTGAGTCGCCTTAGTCAGAGGACTAAGGGATTTGCTCTATGATGGATGGATGAAGACCGTCTTAAGAGCAAATTAGTCAAGTAGTGTAGTGTCGGGTATTCTTGCTTGCTATACAATTGTGCATACACGTGTGAAACATGCCCGGATATATAATAGCAAGTACTGAGACACCTAATTCTCACTTAGTTGACTAGTTAAGTTGCTTAATGTTGAATTTATGCATGATTTCGGAGGTTTTTATGGTGAACCTGCTGAGCTGAACATGTGCCATGTGTGAGTAAGTTTTCTATGATATTCCATGTGCATAATGATGTCTAGAACTTGCCCGAGGTGTTTGCAAAGCAAAATAAGAGGTGTTAAGTTTAGGAGATGATAGGGGCATTTCTTTGATAGCCATGTTTTAGACATACTTTATCTACCCTCTTGGCATGATCCTAGTTAGCCCCGTTGAGCCTTTAGCCTTTTCCTTGGTAGCTTTACATGTAGCTTAATCCTTTTCTTTCAATGAACCAAAATTTGATCCAAAAATCCTAAGCGCTTTAATTAGGAAATCAAGAGGTGAAGGAGTGCAAGAGTTTGAAAACAAAAATGAAAAAAAAAAAAGGGGAAGAGTGAAAGTAAAGTCCCAAGCATATTTCCTATGGGTGTGAAAAGGTTTGTGTGTGTTGGTAGGGAGTATGGTAAACAAAAAAAAAAAAAAAAAAAAAAAAAAAGAAAAATAAAATTATACTCCTTACACAATATGCGTAAACTAGCTTAAAGTTATGGGACAGAATAAAAGAAAGTTGGGAAGATAAAAGTGGTAAAAAATAGGTCGGTTGAAGGTGGTGTGAATGTAGTTTGCAGTGCATTAAAGAACTCAGAAAAGATAGTCACTATTCTTACCAAATAGTTCCTACCCGTCCCTGTGCCTACATTACAACCCCTAAAAGTCCTACTTGATCTTGAGCTTTAACATTTTGACATTAGTGGAGTATTACACTAAGGGCAAGCCTATGGTTCATCTTTGTGTTGCATGTGAATTCTTTTTGAGAGTGAGTGACTTTCATTCATGCACCCAGTTAGTAATTACTTGGTAGAAGTGTGGGGTGACTTTTTATGGTGAGGGAGCATGTTTAGTGAAGTGAGGTGAGCTACTAATGACGTGTCATGCATGAATCTGCAACTAGTTAAGTTGATTGTGAGGATAGGTTGTTTCACTTTGTTATTTAGTTGATTGATATCCTAGTATGTGGTGCAGAAGTTGATGAATGTGGTTGTGTAAGCTATGCAAGAATGCCTATTTTGTCTCAAGTGTCTAAAGTCGCCCGGATAGAGTGTGGCTATTCTTCGAAGACAAACAAAGGTTAAGTGTGGGGTGGTGATCTAAGGCGTATTTATATGCCTTAATAGCGACTTTAACCCATGATTACCTTAGTTTTGAGAACAATACTTGTGTATTATATAAGTTTTTGATGGAATATGGGATATTGTGCTAACCAACATGATTAGACTCTTGTAAGTGGGATTTGCGACTTTTTGGAGCATGTTTGGCATGGAAAGTGAGGCTTGGAGGAGCTACAAGTGAATAATATTTAAGATAAGAGGCAAGCCAAAGAGTTGATCTTGAAGAATCCAACCAAATCCGCGAAGAGAAGTCGACGAAAGCAAAAAAATCAAATAAAAAAGGGCCTGGCGCGCTAGGCAGCGTGCCAGGCCGCTTTTGACAAAATTTTTAATTGCCTTGGCAGACTTGGGGGCGCCTGGGAGCACCCTTTTTGCTGAGGCAAAATCTGCCTAAGTGCTAGGCGCGCCCAAGGGCGTGCCGGACCGCTTTTTGGCCGATTTTTGCCTCGACTTGGGTCTATAAATAGGGCTTTTGAGTTATTGTATCAAATTCCATCATCCTTAGAATATTTTGGGCATTTTTGGGCATCTCAATTAGGTTCCATTCCTCTTCTTTTCAGTTTTTAATTATTTTTTAGAGTATTTATTACTTTTGGATGTTGATAAACATTATGAGTGGCTAAAATCCCTCATTCTTGGGGTTAAGGCCAAGAACATGAATCTCTTGGGTTGAGTGTAGTGGTTTTTGCTGAAGTTTATCATAAATTGGTTATTCATATATTCTAAATTTCATTATTTTGATGCTTGATCACCATTGGAATATATTCCTTGTCTCGAAGTGAGCTCGAGAGAGAAACTAAGAGATAGAACTTGAATATATGGAGTGTGGTCTTTCTCGGGGAAGTAATTCTACGGGATTGACATGTGGTTAGGACCGAGAGGTACCTAATCCACCACACTTGGTCAATTACGAGAAGAAAACTTGAATGCTCTAGAATTAGTAAATTTATCACCACTCACGGATGTAGGTAGGTTGCTAAGTTCTAGTAAAAGATTATATTTTGGAGACGAATATAGTTATAAAATTAACCTCGAATCAATAACCACGATAAACAACTCAAAGTGCTTAAACCAATAACAATTATGCTCAAGAGATGACGTTCAGGGTGCCTTAGCCCTGGGAATTCACTTTTTATTGATTTTTCAAGTATATTTGAGAAAACCAAAGTTACGGTAGCGAAAATAGGAGTTCATAGTCCACAATCATTTAATTTTCAACATCAAATCTCTTGTCGTTTTTGCAACACTAGTTTTTAATTATAGTTCGACGTCTAGAGTTGGGTTCTGTTGACGAAAGTCCCTTGGGTTCGATATCCGGCTCTCTAAAAGGAGCCACTTTATTACTTGCACGATCACGTACACTTGCGTGTATAGCTGGGTCGCACCAATTCGCAACCTACTGTGGAGGTCTACTAGCACCTGTGCCTGCAGCAAGTAAGGTAAGTCTCCCAAGGGACGTCAGTACGAAGAATGTACTGAGTATGTAAGGCTATAAGAAACTGCATCATACATAAGAATCTTAATGGAATCAAATATAAGAGAATATTCAATATGGATAAACCATCGTTCTGTATGTGTGGAACCATGTACATTACCTTCATTACTTTACTTTACTTTATCCTTCTTTGCATTAAGAAACTGTAAGCATATGATAAACATACGACCAACTGATCAGTAGTAGAAGAGGATGACCCATGCTAGGTATTTTAACCCTTGGGATGTGGTCCTCAGATTGACCCATGCTAGGCTTTTGTGTCGCCCCTGGGATGCTAATGTGATATTGGGATCGATCCATGCTAGGTATTTTAACCCCTGGGATACCACCCATGATATTGGGATTGACCCATGCTAGGTGTTTCTTCCACCCCTGGGATACCACCCATGATATTGGGATTGACCCATGCGAGGTGTTTCTTCCACCCCTAGGATACCACCCATGATATTGGGATTGACCCTTGCTAGGTGTTTCTTCCACCCCTGGGATGCCACCCAAGAATACTTAAACAATTAACAACTATGCATTACTTCATTTCTTTACTTCTGTGAGATTGATACATTGGTGATTGTACATTATTGGAACTTTGAGATAGTAGTCAATGAACATGAGACATGTGAATCACAATTGGTCCTGTGAGTAATACGATATGACAACCTGAAATGAGATACTTTTGGACATTTTGGAATGGAACAAATACAATGTCAATGTGAACAATATGTGCTGCAGAAGGATACTGAAAGAGTAACCTTACATACCTTATCTTCCCAATATGAATACACATTCCTATATGTGAATACAATAATCCAGCTCCTTTCTTACGTGTTACTCTACAACACAAGTTCATAACGGAGCTCACGTTAACAACTAACTACATTACAAGTGCACCAAATGATAACGAGCTACGTGACTGCTATATAGCGTCATTTCATCCTTTACAATACAATTCACTGCATTACCATACCAACAACATCATAACATTCCACGCATTGACCAAGACATCATAAACCAATAGTATTTCATACCAAGTTTATCCTTTACGCTTCCTCATTAACACTACGTCACAATTATTCCATCAAGTCATCTCAATACCTTTCATAACAACCTATTAACAACAATCCATAATTGATATAATACAACATGCCTCTAAATGACCCCTTAAAGTCATTCAAAAGGTATCATAAGTTGATAATTACATCCAAAAAGGGTATAGGGTCTGCGGGGATCACAGAGAGACAAAAACATACAAAATGAGATTATTGGCTGACCTGCGAAGCCACCTGCACCCGTAGGTGGTTGAGGTGAGGCCATAGGTGACCCTTGGCCCTGTCCAGGGCCACCTGCATTGGCATCTACGCCCGCAGGTGCCCTGTCTGCGAGGGCGGGTGCCCGTTTCGGCCAAAAAGGGTCTCTTTTGGGTCCTGTTTTGTAATAAATGGTGCAAGGCCATAAGTAAGCTTCTCTTTACATATTTTAGGTTAAATTGGATTCCAACAAACAACTATGATCTCACAACGCACATGAACATCACCAAAACTACATTTTCCTTTCAATACGCCACTAATTCCATGACCAATTTCATAACAACAATCCCACAAGTTATACACATAAAAAAAGCAAGTTAAAAACATAAACACATCTTATATGTTGATATTTAATCCATCAAACTCACTTCCTTCAAGACCACAAGTCCACTTTCAAGTTTAGAAGGCAAAACCCTTCACCGATTAAGCAAAAGTACACTGTTTTACACATAGTGAACTGTCCAACACTGTGCCTAGGGGTGTGTAAAAATCGAACCGACCAATAAACCGAACCGATAAAAATGTTATTGCTTTATTATTATTGGGTTATTTGGTTAACGGTTTTTTATTGGTTTTATAAATTTTTTTATTGGGTTATTGGTTTGGTTTTGGTTTTTTCTTATTGGGTTATTGGGTAAACCGATAACCCAATAAGAATATACTAAATTACTTCTTTATCCCTACTTATATATATATATATATTACATGTCTCTTAATTTCTCTTTAATTTCTACAAACCTATTCAATTACCTAAAAACCTATAACCCAATAAAGTTAAACCTTTTTAATTTTCTCTCTGGTAAACCGACGACGAGAGTTTGCAACGACGACGGCTGCATAGTTTGTGGACAGGATGGTAGACTTCTTATTTTGTGGAATTTGGCACTACAAGGCATATGTCATGTTAGGTGCTACTGTTTTTTATTTTGTGAGCATTCTTATTGATGTCATGTTAGTTGCTACTGTTACACAACATTGAAAATCATTATATTGCGCCAAATTGATATTTATATATGAGCATTTTCTTATCGGTTAAACCAAAAACTGAACCGTTAAGGACCAAAATCCGACAAACCGAAAACCGATAAAAAATATCTTATTGGTTGGTTATTGGTTTAACATATTTAAAAACCGAAAACCAATAAACCGAACTGATAATACATAAAACTGAACCGAACCGACCGATGCACACCCCTAACTGTGCCAACATAACCAACATGATTTATACACCATATTAAGAATATCATATACTAAACCATGAGAGTAAACACTTACCAAAGCTCACAAGAGAGTGATCTTGTCCAAAGGAGTGATGACTTAGGGTTTGTGTAAGATGAGAAATATCTTGTGGAAATTTCTAGATTTGCATGTGTGTCTAAATGAATAAAAGTCTGATTTTCCACCTTATATAGCCCTTGTAGTCATCCTTAGCCAACATTAAATGTGTTTTACTTGGTCAACATGAAGAATGGGTCATATTCCCTTTTTGGGCCATGTCTTTTATATAATTTTGGGCCTCACTTGAGCCCAATAGCACAAGATTCATTTAGCCCAACAAAATTAATGCATGATCCACCAAATTTCTCATGTTTAAATAATTCCATAACTATTAAGACAATCACGTAGTTTTGGAAAGGTACGGGGTGTTACAACAAGCACTTGGCATAATCATGCCTAGAAACCACGAGACCATATTGAAAACTGTCATAGCCAAAATCCTAAAAGATTACAAGTCCAGTGCTAACCATGAGCACCAAAGGATGATCGTGGGTTAGTTAATATGAGATCAAGAACAAGGGTTAGTAGTGCGACACTCAGAGACCGAGAGAAGAAGAGTGAAATTCATGTAGTTAAGGTTGAGAGATGTCTAGATGAACCTATCTTGTTAGATTTACCATACAACACATCAGAATAGTTTGCTAGTACGAGTAACTAGTGTAGTTATGGAATCATGGGGATTATAATCCTATTGCTCTTTTCATATTGATTACAAATCCAACAACCAACAACTGTTACTATTGCTCTTTTGTTTCACAAAATCCCCCCCTTTTACTTATTTGCCAGTTACTTAGACAAATACTTGATAGAACTTTGACCTATTCCCTTTGGGATCGACCCCAAGCTCATGGGTTCTATTTTGATTCATCGACTGGTTTATACTTTTTGGGAGGTGTAATTAGGGTGACATCACACACCATTCTACTATGGTGTGTAAGGGCAACTACTCTGCTGCAGTATGCCAAAATTCTGAAACAATTCTGTACATTGAGAGTTAAAGAATTCCCAACCATTATCTGATCTCACTACTTTGACATGAGAACCAAATTGAGTCTTCACTATTAAAAAAGGTTTTTAATAGCAACAATAGTCTCAGATTTCAATTACAACAGCTGCACCCATACAAAGCTACTATAGTCATCCACAATTGTTAGGAAATAGTACTTCTTATCCACATTAGAGATATTATATAGTCCCTATAGATCCATGTGAACAACATCAAACACTGGAATTACTCTGGACATGCTATTAGCAAATGAAAGTCTAGTTTGTTTAGCTAATGGACATATTGGACAATCATTGACTATATTACCATCCTTACTACAGTTTATCAAGCCTAGATGTCTTAGATCTTTCAAAGAAGGATGTACAAGTCTCTTATTCCATAGCTTGACATCCTGCACAGTTACTCCTACAGTCATCATCTTGTCACCCATTTATTCATTCTTTCTTCTTTATTCCAATTTCACCTCTAAAAATGTATAATCCACCATTCTCTTTACCAATCCCCTTCACCTTACCACTTAAGAGGTCCTAAAATATAGAGAAATTAGGGTAGAAGGATACAAACAAGATAGTTCTTTGGTGATCTTAGAAATGATAGTAAGTTAAACTTGACGTCTAGTGTAAACAAGATATTTTTCACTACTTCATTCTCAAACATGAATGCTTCACCAATATGAGTAACTTCTACCTAATCTCCTGTAGACAAATGTACTTGATCCTTCTGATATTTGGTTAAGTCCTGAATGTTCTTCAACAATTCCTTATTAGATGTGACATGATATAAGGCACCAGAATTCACTATCCAATCTTGTGTAAAAATATGTGACATTAGGCAAGTAGCAATACCTGACATGTTGACTTATTTGGTTTTCTTCACCTCTTTGTTCAACATGCTTAGGATCTGTTTGTACTCTTCTTCAGTGAATGCTTGCCCTTTTCCAAAAACTGTATTTCCTGCAAGACCTGCATTACTTACACCATGACTAGTTAAAGCCTCTTAAGTGTGATCATGGAGTCCAAAACCTATGATATTATTATCTAAAAGTTGTCCTCTAAAACCAGAATGAGCATTTCCCCGACCATTGTGTCCATATCCTATAATACTACCAGTTTGTGAGAAAACTGATGAATCTCTATAGTTACCATTTCCACCTGTTTTCTTTCTCTACTTCCAATTTAGTAGATATCCAATCAACTTGTAGTAATTTTTTTTAGTGTGGCCAGTGAAATGATAATATTCACACTTCCTTCCTTTGTAGTAGTCTCTCCCTTGGTTTCTAGCCATACTTTTATCCACATTCATGATAGTTTGGTCTGATTTTTCAACCACAGTAGCCATACTTGCTAAATTTTGGATTTCATCTTCTATTATCATAGCATATGCCTAGTTTATAGTTGGAGTCACTCCTTTTAATAAGATTTGTCTTCTGACTTGATCATAAGACTCATTCAAACCACTTAATAACTGAATTTACCTCATTTGAGATAAATGATCTACATACTCCCTTGACCTTGGACAATTGCAGCTAGGTGATGGTACAATAACATCATACTTACTCTATAAGGTCTTTAGTTTAGCAAAGTATTATGATACAGAATCAGTACCTTGAGAAAGTATGGTTATTTCCCTGTGTAGCTAATATATGCGCATTCGATTCACCTTGTCAAACCTTTCTTTCAAATCTTCCAAAACTGAAAATGAACTTGTAGCATATACAACACCACTGAGTAACTCTTCACTAACTGTATTCATCAGCCATGACAATACGATTGCATTGCATGTCTCCCATTGTTCTTGAAATTCATCCTTGTATGATCCTTTAGTGCAAGCTCCCGGAACAAAACCAAATTTCCTCTTCCCAAGCAATGCGATTCTCATCAATCTACCCCAAATCCCATAATTCTCAGATCCAGTCAACTTTATGGGAACCAACACAACTCCTGTAACATCTAATGGACCAATATACATAGGATCATTTTGATTAATTTTTAGAGGTGCTATCGTTGAAAAATTGAATTCGAAAAAACAATCAACAACAAAGATCTAAACTCCACTACAATAGAGATCTAAACTCTATCAAAATCCTCCTCTAAACAGCCATGATCGACTGCTCTGATACCATGATAAAATTTAGCTAACACACACACAAAACTCCATCATTCAAATCAGATAAATGAAAAAGGAAATAGAGAGAAGTTTTATTGATATCAAATAATGAATCATTGACTACAATGGAGGTTAACACTAGCTTTTATAGATGAGGATGCTAAAATATCTATGCTACAAAATATCTTCTATTGAGCTTCTAGAAACTTCTGTATAGCTCAGCTTCGAGCTTACTTACTTGACAGCTCATCCTCTAACTAACTCCCTAACTAACTCTAGTAACTAGCCTGCAATAACAATCAGCTAATGAATAGTAATCAATGAAACAGTAAAAATTATTGATCAATGGAATAGTAAAAAATGTATTTTAACAAAGGTTGATGGATAGAATGGAAATCAAGAATCTGAAGTAGCCGATGAAAAAGAGGATGGAAATTAAGAAAAGAGCAATGGAGAAGAAGATAAGAAAAAATTTGATGTAATAAAAGTAGAAAAAGGAAAAGAGGATAGAACAGAGGAAGAAGAAGGAAAAACAGAGGAACTAGATGAAGGATAACAGGAAGAACCTGGAGGAAATCAATAACGGAATAGCGAACAAAAAAGAAAACGCCTATGATCTAATGAAGATCAAAATAGAGGACGAAAAAATGATGCCTACTGTCTGATGAAAATGACGATGACTAAGAAGAACACAAACAGAATGCTGGATCAGAAGATGATGTGAATCATCGAAATTCTGAACAAAATAAAAGTGGAAATCAAGAATCAAAAGGAGATAAAAGAGAAGAAAATGATGAATAAGATGAAGAAGAAGAAGATGATGAAGAAGAAGACGAAGAAGAAGAGCTGCTAAAAAAGGAAAATGACCAATGTCTGAAATATGCGAATTGGAATCTATTGTGCCTAAATTTGGCATTTTCTTACAAGGAGAACCATCTGACACACTTGAAAGAGAACAAACTAATGATTATAGTGATAATGATCATCGAGATTTGGCAATTTTAAGAGCCATGTGGAATTTCAAATACGCCAATGGGCCTTTCCCAAATCCACCCTCAGCTCAACTAATCAATCACATCATGGATTCAATACCCAATTTGAAAATCTCCAAAGCGGATTTAAGGAATTGTTAGGATATACTATAAACCATGCGTTTTGATATAGTATTTTTTATAAAACAAATATTTATTTACTTATTTATTCAATTCAATAAAGTGTCACATTAAATAGATCATTTTCATATATGTGTCCTCAACTTATATAGTAGATGATTTGGTGTATAGAGTTTAATCTTATACACAAAAGATCAAATCATCGGTTCTTATAAGTTAAAGTTATATAGTTCACAATCTTAGATGGAAATTTTGATAAGCCATCAGAATGATTGTAGCATGAGATTAAAAGTAATTTATCTTGATTATGAGAATTGTATAGTTTTAACTTCTTGTGCTAGTGCATTTTGTATGTATTGAACAGGATCGAGTAGAGATAGTTGTTTTAGACTGACTGATAGAAGCATATTCTCCAAACTATTAAATGTACTTATATTCTCAATCTTGATATAACTATTATGATCAGTATATATTATTTATCATTTTAATTTATTAAAAGGTTAGATCCTGAGATAGATCAATACTCCTAGTAGATTGGATGATAATAATATATATTGGTATAATAATAAGTTAGTTGATGAAATTCATGTCTGGGTATAGAGATTGATGATACACCTTTTTAGGAGAAGCTTATAAGTTTTCATGTGTCGGTGGATTTATAAATCCGACATATGAAATAAGTTAAGCATGGCTCTAAAGGAAATTAATCATTATATTAAATTTTTCAGTAATTTAATTTATTGATTAGTATCTGTAATCTTAACATGGGGAATTACATAAGTGTTTAATGGGAAATTTTGAAATAAAATAGAGGAGTGCAATTACGAATTTTTAGTGGAATGATTTATAATTTATTATGGTAAGAATAATTCAAATTAAGGTTTTGAGTTATTTCCATAATAAGGAGCCTCAGTAATTAATTTCATAGTCCCTACAGTGCTCATATTAAACTAGAACTCAGAATCCTATTTTCTAGGAAAAAAGGAGAAGTCACCGATATTTCTTGTTCAAAAGAAAATAGGCGTGTGTTTCCTTTCCTCCTTGGACTGGGAGAAGTATCTCTATAAATAGGGATTCCCCTAACCTAGAAATTCAATTTAGTTTTCTATTCAGTACTTGCCCACCCAAGTATTGACAAAGTTCGAATGTGACTTTTTGGATCACTGTAAAAGACCGCAAAACTGAAGACAGACTTTCTTCAAGAGGTATTCCTTGGTTAATTTTATGCACGCTTTGTGTGAACTACATATTTATGTTTGTTGTCTATAATTCATA
The DNA here is from genome assembly GCA_031232105.1 of Capsicum rhomboideum. Taxonomy (NCBI): domain Eukaryota; kingdom Viridiplantae; phylum Streptophyta; class Magnoliopsida; order Solanales; family Solanaceae; genus Capsicum; species Capsicum rhomboideum. Next base: position 100,755,078 of record CP124719.1, on the reverse strand, counting down.
TAAGCAGTATGATTCTAGAATACTTTCACTGTGTACTATTTTCCAACAATTGGCATCACGAGCCGTGCTTACATCTAAATAGACAATATGTAATACACGTATGTGCATTATGCGTGATTATGCTATTCTTCTGAATTGAGAAGTAGCTGCTATATCTGAATACCGTGAAGTAATTTAGTTTATAGCTAGATTGTTCCAATGGTTCTTGTTTCTTGAAATCACGTTAATGATGACGGCAGTATCCCTAGTACACCAATGATTAGTATTTTTTAAAAGGAATTTTTTGGTTTACTGTTATTTAATGAACCATGATGCTTGATTCTTTATTTTTTTACTATAATTTATTTGCAAGGTTTTATATTATGTGGGCAAATATGTCTATACGTTGAATGTAGAAAATCCCTTTTAATATGAAATCGGTACCAAAAAAAAATGTGGTGACAAGAGTTCATTTCCATGATTATCAATATTAAATAATAGTGAAGTATTAAGTTTATGTGCTGGCTTAGACCTTCCTCTATATCAGATGAATTTACTACAAGTCACTATGTATTTAATTGCTAGTTTGATAATCTATATTAACTCTCCTAAACTGAGTAATATATGATTGGATCAATGTAACAAGGGTTTGATTTTCACTTGACTTAAACTAACAGTAGACTCTCCATATGAGTTAGGTCTATAAAAGTTCATGGAGTGAATTATCAGTCATTGTATATGATTATTGCATGAGTAGTTCTCTTATCCCATCGATTGGATATTTGAGATGAATTAATATATATGTATATGATGAGTTTGAATTTAACTATTCAATGTTTATATGACTATTTTGTTGATCTATTGTAATGTTTTTTCTCAATCTCAGATTTAATATGTCTCCTTTTACCTCCCTTAGCACTATTTTATGTCAAGATGAACTTGAGTGTCATAACTTTGTTGAAAAAGTTTCTACTTCTAAACCGAAAGGTGAAAAGAAGAAGAAAAAGACACACAATGCTAAGAAAGCTGTATCTCCAACTGGCAGTATGAAAAAGCATAACGGCAAGTGTTTTCATTGCAAAATGTCAGGCCATTGGAAGACACATTATCCAATTTTCCTAGCCAAGCAGAAAAATAAGATAGTTTCACTTTCACTTGTTGTTGAAACGTGTTTAGTGGTTGTTCCTACCACATCATGGTGTGTAGATTCAGGATCCATTGATCAAATCTGCACTACTTTACAGGGGTTTCAAGAAAAGCGCAAATTAAATAGAGGTGAAGTTAGTGTTTTTCAAGTTGATGGTTCAGCAACTCCAACTTTAGCATTAGGAAATATTAGTATTTCATTTGGTAGTTTTAGAGTTCTAATTTTAAAAGACACATTATATGCACCTGCTGTTACAAGAAGTTTGATTTCAGTTTCTAGAGCTTTGAGATTTGGTTATGATGTTAATTTTTCTGATAACGGTTATGTTATTAACTATAATAAATATTTTATCTCTACTGGTACATTGATTGATGATATTCTTATTATTAATGTCTCTCATGAACTGCAACAAACTATTGAACTGAATAATGTTAACCTTTCAAGTAAAAGAAAACATTCTTATGAATTTAATAAGACTTATTTATGGCATTTGCTTTTATGTCACATAAATCTGGATAGGATTTTGAGGTTGGTTCGAGATGGACCTTTAGGTTCATTAAAAGTGGAGGCACTACCAACATGTGAATCTTGTTTAGAAGAAAAGATGACTAAGAGACCTTTCCCCTAAAAAGGAAAGAGGGCAAATGATAAATTAGAGTTAATTCATTCTGATTTGTGTGGCCTAATGAATGTTCAAGCGAGAGGTGGTTATGAGTATTTCGTGACGTTCATTGATGATTACTCAAAATATGGATATGTTTATTTGTTGCGTCGTAAGTCTGAGTGGTTTGAGAAATTCAAAGAGTTTAAGACAGAAATGGATAAACGATATGAGAAATATATCAAGTCACTGCAATCTGATCATGGTGGCACATACCTCTCTAAAGGGTTCATTAGTTACTTATCAGAACAAGGAATTACATCTCAAATGTATGCACCTAGAACACCACAACAGAATGGTGTAGTTGAAAGAAGAAATAGGACTCTTTCAGAAATAATTAGATCTATGATGAGTTACTCTAATTTGCCTTTTTCATTTTGGGGTTATGCATTAGAAAAGGATTTTTTAATTAACCACATTCTCAGAAGTAAACTTATTTTATGGGAATTAAGCAAAGAGGTAACAAATTAATCTACTAACAATAATGAAAACCAAATCCAAACTTTAAATGTTAGAGTTAACGTACCATTGTATTTTAGTAGTGGGAGAGATGTTAATAGACATACAGTTCCATAAGTACAAGTTACTGAAAATCCATTGCATCAAAGTTGTGAGAGTTGCTCTGAGTAAATTGCAATAGAGAAAGAAGTCATTGATGTCCCAACACCGCAAGGTGATGAGGATAACATAGAGACTCCAAATCCAGCAAATGATGTGGTTCAACTACAAGATTATAATAGTGTAGTTGCCTCTATACCTACCTCTACAACTGAAGTGCCTCATTGTAGTAGGAGAGAGATAAGAAAACCATCTCTGTATGCACTCTTGGGAGAGTTTTGTGACAGAATCCTTGAAGAGTTAAATACCAAGCCAATGAATTATGACAAAGCACTACAGGATAAAGATGCAGACAAATGAACTATTGCTATAACTCATAAATGGACTCCATGTACTCCAATAAAGTCTGAGATCTTGTAGAACCACCTATTGATGGAGTCACACCCATTGGGTGCAAGTGGATCTATAAGAAAATAAAGGAGTAGATGAAAAAGTGCAAACTTATAAAACTAGGCTTGTCGGAAAGGGGTTTACTCAGAAAGAAGGGATCCATTATGGGGAAACCATTTTACCAATAGCCATGCTTAAGTATATTAGAATTCTCTTATCCATTTCTTCTAATTATGATTATGAGATTTGGAAAATCAATCTCAAGACAACTTTCCTTAATGAAAGTCTTGATGATAGCATTTTTATGCTGCAGCCAGATGGTTTCCTTGAAAAAAAGGAAAACCACATATTGTCCAAGCTTAAAAGACCCATTTATTGTTTAAAACAAGATTATAGGGCATGGAATACTTGTTTTGACAATGCAGTTAAGAACTTTAGTTTTTAGCAATGTCTTGACGAGTCTTGTGTGTACAAAAAGTCAAATGGGGACAAAGTGGTATTTCTAGTATTGTATGTAGATGATATCTTGTCCATAGGAAATAATGTGGGCTCGTTGAATTTAGTTAAGGAATGATTATATAGTAATTTTGATATGAAATATTTGGAGAAGCTGTTCACATCCTTGGGATCAAAGTTCTACGTGATCGCAAGAAAAGAATGTTAGGCTTATCTCAAACTCTTTATATTGATACAATTCTTACTAGGTTCAGCATGCATGATTCCAAGAAAGGATTTCTTCCTTTTAGATATGGAATTTATCTTTCTAAGGATCACTGTCCTAAGACAGATGAGGAGATAGAAAACATGAAGGCAGTTCCTTATGCATCAACTATGGAAAGCTTTATGTATGCGATGTCGTATACTAGACCTGATATCTGTTTTGCCATAGGCATGGTTAGCAGATTTCAGTGTAATCCTAGAAGAGAACACTGGACAACAGTTAAGCATATAATCAAGTACCTAAAAAGGACTAGGGATTACATGCTAGTCTACCACTCTAATGAGTTGCTACCTATAGGGTACACAGACTCAGATTTCCAGTCAGACAAGGACTTTAAAAAGTTGACCACTAAAAATGTGTTTACTTTGGGAGGTGCAACAACTATTTGGAGGAGCATCAAGCAAACTTGTGTTGCTGATTCCACCATGGAATCCAAGTATGTCGCAGCCTTTGAGGTACTAAGTAGGCAATATCACTCATAAACTTTCTCAAAGATTTGGCGGTTGTTCCTGTGATAGAAGCACCACTTATAATTTATTGTGATAATAGTGGTGCAGTTGCAAATTCGAAGGAACTACGGAGCCATAAGAATGCTAAACACATTGAGATTAAATATCAATTTGATTCGAGACATAGTGCAGAGAGGGGATGTGGTGGTTGCGAAGATCGCATCAGAAAACAACCAGACAAACCCTTTCACAAAAACTTTACCACAAAAGCCTTTTGATAGGCATGCAGAAACAATGGGTGTTAGAGTTGTAGGTGCATGGTTATAAGTCTAAGTGGAAAATTGTTAGGATATACTATAAACCATGCATTTTGATATAGTATTTTTTATTGAACAATTATTTATTTATTTATACAATTCAATAAAGTGTTACATTAAATAGATCATTGTTCATATATGTGTCCTCAACTTATATAGTAGATGATTTGGTGTATAGAGTTTAAGCATATTCACAGAAGATCAAAACCATCGGTTCTTATAAGTTAAAGTTATATAGTTCACAATCTTAGATGGAAATTTTGAGAAACCATCAGAATGATTGTAGCACGAGATTAAAAGTAATTTATCTTGATTACGAGAATGGTATAGTTCTAACTTATTGTGCTAGTGCATTTTGTATGTAGTGAACAGGATCGAGTAGAGATAGTTGTGTCACGCCCTGAATTCCAATGAGGCGGACTGGTACCCGAAGCCGTTGAGGCCCAAGAGAACCAATCTTTGCTCATGTACATTCATATGCATGTCTCCGTGTGAACATCATTATATCTCATGCAACTATGTGGAAGTCATGGAAACATATGCTTTATATATGAAACTTGGCCGTTAGGGCCACCAAGTCAAAAATGGTCGTACATCTCTTACATTCATCTTACCACATGCGTCTACAAAGCCTCTACAGATACATGGAAAAAACCAATCTAAAGTCGGGATAAGTCCCCGCTTTATACAATATTTACAATATCAAAACAAATGTACATATGACTCGCAAAAAGCCCCGAACCAACTAGACCTCACCAATAATCAGCAGATATCTCATAGCCTACTGAGGAGGTCTACTAACACCTGTGCCTGTAACAAATAAGGTAAGTACCCCCAAGGGGGTCAGTACGAAGAATGTACTGAGTATGTAAGGCCATATGAAGCTGTAAGACACATAAATACTTCAATGAAATCCAAATATAAGAGAATAGTCAATATGAATAAACCATCGTCCTTCATTGGTGGAGCTATATACCTTACATTCATTATTTTCCTTTGCTTCTATTGTTTATTCATCATCCCTTATGTCAAATCGTACCCGAGCTCCAATTGATCAGTGGGTATTAACATAACATAATGTTATGTTGGGATCGACTCGATCTAGGCTTATGCCTCTAGAGCTACCACCCATAAATCAATATATCGGGCTCGGCTCGAGCTAGGTTTGTCACCTCTAGAGCTGCTACCCATAAACCAATATATCAGGTCCGGCTCGAGCTAGGTTCTTACCTCTAGAGCTAACACCTGTCAGGATTGGTCTGAGCTATGCATATGCCTCTAGGACTATACCCTAATCCAATAATCTTGGGATCGACTCGAGCTAGGCTTATGCCTCTAAAGCTACCACCCGTACTCTTGCAACCAACACCATGCATTACATTAGTTCATTACTTTTGAGAGATTGGTACAATGATATTCATAACATTATTGGAGCTTTGGAACATCAGTCCATGATTAAGAGACATATGAATAACAACATATGATAACCTATCATAAGATACTTTGAGACATTTCGGAATGGAATACGTATGATAACAATGTGAGCAATGTGTGCTGCAGAAGGATACGGTAAGAGTAACCTTACATACCTTGTATTCTCAATATGAATACACAATATTATATGTGAATACAATAGTCCATCTCCTTCCTTACATTCACTCTACAATACAAGTACATAACGGAGCTTACGTTAACGATCGACTACCGTACAAGTGCATAAGACGACAATGAGTTTCAAGACTGCTCTATAATGTCATTTCACTCTTTACAATACAATACACTGCATTACCATATCAAAAATACCATAACATTCCCCACATTGACCAAGACATCATAAACCACTAACATTTCACATCAAGTTTACCCTTCACGCTTCCTTATTCACACTATGTCATAATTATTCCATCAAGTCACCTCAATACCTTTCATAACAACATATTAATAACAATCCATAATTGAGATAGTCCAACATGCCTCCAAACAACCCCTTAAAGTCATTCAAAAGGTATAATAAGTTGCTAATACATCTAAAAAGGGTATAGGGGTCTTCGGGGATCAAAGGGAGCCAAAAACATATAAAACAAAATTTTGGACTGGGATGGGAGGTCACCTGCACCCGCAGGTGTCTGACATGTGGCTGCAGGTTCCCCTCTGGCCTTTTCCAGAGCCACCTGTGTTGGCATCTGCGCCCGCAGGTGCTCCAGATGCGAGGGCGGATGCCCGGTTCGGCCAAAAAGGGTCTCTTTTGGGTCCTTTTGTGTAATAAATGGTCCAAGGCCATAAGTAAGCTTTTATTTACATATTTTAGGTCACTTGTATTTCAAAAAACCATCATGGTTTCACAACACACATGAACATCACCAAAACCACATTTTTCTTTCAATACACCACCAATTTAATGACTAATTTCATAACAACAATCCCTCATGTTATACACATAAAGAAAGTAAGTTAAGAACATAAAGACATATTACATGTTGATATTTACTCCAAAAAACTCACTTCTTTCAAGACCACAAATCCCTTTTCAAGTTTAGAAGGCAAAATCCTTCACCGATTAAGCAAAAGCACACTGTTTCACACATAGTGTACTGTCTAACACTTTTACAACATAACCAACATGATGTATACACCATCTTAAGAATATAATATACTAAATCATAAGAATAAACACTTACCAATACTTAAAAAGAAATGATCTTGTCCAAAGGAGTGATGACTTTGTGTTTGTGAGTAAAGAGAAATGTCTTGAATATTCTAGCAAATGGCATGTGTGTTTTGTTAAATAAAAATCTGATTTTACTTGACTTATATGGTCCCTCAAGTCATCCTTAGCCAAATCCTTGGGCATTAAATGCATGTTTGCTTGGTCAACATAGAAGAATGGGTCATTAGTCTCATTTGGGTCCAATAGCTTAGCCCAATAAAATTAACACATAATCCACCAACTTTCTCATGTTTAAATAATTTCATAAGTGTTGAGACAATCAAGTAGGTTCGGAAATGTACGGGGTGTTACATTCTTCCCCCCTTAGAAACATTCGTCCTCGAATGTTAGTGACATCGTCTCATGTACAACAAATGCATCTCTATATTAGTATATACATACATATACACTCAATGCTCATAGATACTTACTTGTTATTGCTCCACTTCCGCACTTTGAACTTTTTCTTCCATTTGAAACAGATGAGGGTACTTAGACTTCATCATTTCTTCGGCTTCCCATGTGATCTCCTCTACTTGTTGATTTATCCAAAGTACCTTTACGGAAGCTATGTCTTTATTCGTCAACCTCTTTACCTGTCAATCTAGAATAGCAATGGGTATTTCTTCATAAGTGAGATCCTCCATAACTTTTACATCATCCACGGGAGCAATACAAGATGGATCTCCTATGCATTTTTGAAGCATCGAAACATGGAACACTGGATTGACTTAGGAGAGTTCTTGGGGTAATTTCAATTCATATGCAACTTGCCCAAATCTTCTGATAATTTCATATGGACCTATTTAACGTGGACTCAACTTTCCTTTCTTTCCAAACCTCATTACCCCTTTCATTGGCGATACCTTCAAGAATACCCAATCACCTATGGAAAATTCAAGTCCTCTTCTTCTAATATCAGCATATGACTTGTGTCAACTCTGGGCCATTTGTAGCCGCCGTTGGATCCTTTTAACTTTCTCCATGGCTTGATGAACAAGATCTGGCCCAAGAAAAGTAGTTTCACCCGCTTCAAACCATCCAATTAGTGATCTACATTTTCTTCCGTACAACGCTTCATAAAGTGCCATTCTGATACTTGAATGATAGCTATTGTTGTAGGCAAATTCAATAAGAGGCAAATAATCATCCCAACTGCCTTGAAAATCTAACGTGCATGCTCGTAGCATATCTTCAAGTGTTTGTATAGTGCGTTCTGCTTGTCCATCTGTCTGAGGATAGAAAGTTGTAATCAAATTCACCTGTGTACCCAAGCTCTTCTGAAAAGATTTCCAGAAATGTGAAGTAAATTGAGCTCCCCTGTCTGATATAATAGAGATTGGAATACCATGTAATCGTACTATCTCTTTCACATATAGCCGTGCATAATCCTCAACTGTATAGGTGGTCCTAACTGGTAGGAAATGCGTTGACTTGGTAAGCCTGTCAACTATCACCCATATGGAATCAAATTTCTGCAGTGTACTAGGCAAACCTGTGATGAAGTCCATATTAATCATGTCCTATTTCCAGACTGAAAGATTGATACATTGCATGTAACCTCGTGGTTTCTGATGCTATACTTTGACTTGTTGGCAATTTGGACATTGAGCTACAAATTCTGCAATGTTCTTCATATTTCCCCACCAATACATGTCTTTCAGATCATGATACATTTTGGTGGATCCCGGATGAATAGAATACCATGAGTGATGTGCCTCCATCATAATCTACTTCCTTAGCTCATCTACATCCGGTACACATAATCTCCCTTAGCATTGAAGTAAGCCCTCTGGCGTAAGATCAAATGCCTTTATCAACTCTTGCTGCACATTCTCCCTCAGTTGCAACAAAATAGGATCCGCATACTGTTTCTCCTTTACCTCAGCTATTAAGAAAGATTCTGCTGCCTTTTGCACAATAACCCCCTCGTCTGGAGATTCAAGAAGACGAACCCCCAAGCTGGCTAGTTGATGCAAAACCTTGATTATATCTTGCTTTCCCATCAACTGATCATTAGTGCGTCCTATTGCTTTGCGACTCAGTGCATCAGCCACCACATTTGCTTTCCCTGGATGGTATAAGATATCAATATCATAGTCCTTTAAGAGCTCTAGCCACCTTCGTTGCCTCAAATTGAGTTCCTTTTGCTTAAAGATATATTGCAAACTTTTGTGATCAGTATAGATATCAACATGAACCCCATACAAATGGCGCTATATCTTTAAAGCAAACACCACAGCTGTAACTCAAGATCATGTGTGGGATAGTTTCTTTCATATGGCCATAACTGTCATGAGGCATATATTATTACCTTACCATGCTGCATTAATACACATCCGAGGCCAACCCCGGAAGCATCATAATACACTGCATAACCTTCTGTGCCTTCGGGAAGTACTAAAACTGGGGTGGAAGTCAATTTATCTTTCAACTCTTGGAAACTTTTCTCACATGCATCGTTCCACTGAAACTTGATTGCATTGTGTGTTAGCTTCGTTAATGGTGCAGCAATAGAAGAAAATCCTTCCATAAATCTCCTATAATAACCCACCAATCCAATAAAACTACGAATCTCAGTCGGTGTCATAGGTCTTGGCCAATTTTTCACCGCTTCAATCTTTTGTGTATCCACCCTTATTCCTTCATCTGACATGATGTGACCCAATAATTCTATGGATTTTTATGAAAATTCACACTTAGAGAATTAAGCTTACGATCCCGGAGATCTGTAACACCTGTTGTAAGTGATTGACATGGTCATCTTGTGATCTCGAATAAACCAGAATATCATCTATGAACATGGTCACAAATACATCCAAGAATGGTTTGAACACCCTATTCATCAAATCCATAAAAATAGCTGGTGCATTTGTTAGTCCAAAAGACATAACTAAGAATTCATAGTGACCATACCGTGTTCGAAAAGCCGTCTTGGGTATGTCTGTTTCTTTTACTCTGACTTGATGATAACCCGATCTCAAATCAATCTTTGAAAAATATGTGGCACCCTGTAACTGATCAAACAAATCATCAATTCTGGGGAGAGGGTATTTGTTCTTGATCGTTACCTTATTCAATTGCCGATAGTCAATACACATTCTCAATGTGCCATCTTTCTTCCATACAAGTAATACTGGTGTACCCCACGGGGACATACTAGGTCGTATAAACCCCTTGTCTAACAAATCTTTTAATTGCTTCTTCAATTCCCGCAATTCTGCTGGAGCCATTCTGTACGGAGGAATGGAGATAGGCTACGTGCCTAGTATCACATTAATACCAAACTCGACTTCTCGTTCTGGGGGTAAGCCTGGAAGATTGTCAGGAAATACATCAAGAAATTCATTGACTACCGAAACCTTTTGAGGAGTTGGTGGTTCCACATCGATATCTTACACTCGGACCAAATGACATATATATCCCTTGGCTATCATTTTCTTTGCTTTAAGATAGGAAATAAATTTTCCTCTCGGTGCCCCCACATTACCCTGCCATTCAAGAACACTTTCTTGTGGAAAATGAAAATGTACTTTCTTAGCCCGGCAATCTACCGTGGCATAACAAGAAGCCAACCAATCCATTCCCATTATCACATCAAAATCCACCATGTTCAACTCAATAAGATCGGCCAATGTATCATGACCACACACAGTTACCACACAATTACGATATACCCGTTTTGCAACAATAGATTCACCGATCGGTGTAGATACTTCAAATGACTTAATTAATAATTCCAGCGTTATTTTAAAGTTTTCAGCAATCAATGGAGTAACATATGATAATGTAGAACCAGGATCAATCAATGCATATACACTATGCAAAAATATGGATAATGTACCTGTGACTACGTCCAGAGAAGCCTCCGAATTCTGTCGGTCCTCTAGAGCATAAGTACGGTTCTGGAATCCACTAGTACTGGATGCCCCTTTGGCACCTCTACCATGACCTGCAGACTGCACACCTCGACCTAAGGAAGGAATCGATGGTGATGATGCAACAGCTGACCCCATAGGTCGTGCTATACCACTCATGCTCTTCTGTGGACAGTCTCTCACCATGTGCCCTGACATACCGCACCAAAAGCAAGCATTCATCCCTAACCGACATGTACCTGAATGAATTCGTTCGCAGTGCTTACACTGCTGACGAGAAAGTCCTGCTGCCTGTGAACCGGGAATTCCACTACTCTGCCCAGATTGACTGCCTCTAAACCCTTGGAATTGAGAGTGTCTGCCTGCTGTGGAATAGGATAATGATGGTCTAGGTGGTCTAGGAAACATCCAAGGCCTAGATTCTCCTTGGGATGCCATAGACTGTCTCATAGGTCTAGCCCTATTTGACTATCCTCTTTCAGATTCATGTACCCTTCTTCTTTGCCTTTGATCTTCCATCTTCTGTGTGAAGGCCTGTATTCTGGCTATGTCCATATCTTTGTTCAAGGCAGCAATGGTGCAGTCCCTTACCAAATATGGCTCTAATCTTTCCACATATCGATGGACTCTGTCTGTCATTGTGGCCACTACATTTGGAGCATATCGTGCCAAAAAATTAAACTGAAGACTGTATTCTCTAACACTCATAGTACCTTGATGTAGATTTAGAAACTGGTCTGCACGTGCCTCCTGGATCTCATATAGGAGGTAATGATCAAGGAATTCCATTTTAAATTCTTCCCAACTAGCTGGAAGTGCATCAATACCCCTTGATCTTTTCCAAACTTCATACCATAATATCGCTTTACCTTTCAGTCTATAGGCCGCAAGTTCAACTGTTTCTACCCCAGTCACATGCATAACATCTAGAGCCCTCTGAATTTGATCCACAAATTCCTGTGGATTTGCTTTTGGGTCTGACCCAGTGAATATAGGAGGGTCTAATTTCAAGAAATTCTGTGTCCTGCGACTCGCCACTCTAGCCGCATCATCCTCATTGTCGTTGCACCAACTCATCCTTGACTTTGTGCAGCAACTATCAGAATCAACATATGCACTGCATTTCTCAAATCCTGATATGTGGCATTCATAGGCGGTTCTGCGGGTACTTCTCTACCTCTTGGCTCTTCCGGAGCTGGAAATGTAGAAGAAGATCGCGATGCAATTTCAGTATTAGCTCCACCTTGACTAGCTTGGTCAGGTGGTGATTTACTCATTCCTTCACCGGCAGGCATATCTACCTGCTTACCTTTGCCTCTACCTCTTCTTGTCATCGACATTTTACTATATCAAAGAAAACTAATTACAATGATCAGATAGAATTTCCACTTACAACATTGGCTCTATTGCATGATCTAGAAATGAAGAAAAGAAACAACTCCTAAATGTCTCGTAGCCTCCTACTTATAAATGCGGTGCACAACACATCCATAAGTAAGACTCTACTCAAACACGACTTTGAAGACACCCTTAGGACGACCTGCTCTAATACCACTTTTGTCACGCCCTGAATTCCAACGAGGCGGACTGTCACCCAAAGTCGTTGAATCCCGAGAGAACCAATCTTTGCTCATGTACATTCATATGCATGTCTCCATATGAGCATCATTATATCTCATGCAACTATGCAGAAGTCATGGAAAAATATGCTTTATTTATGAAACTTGGCTGTTAGGGCCACCAAGTCAAAAATGAACATACATTTCTTACATTCATCTTCCCACATGCGTCTACAAAGCCTCTACAGATACATGGACAAAACCAACCTAAAGTCGGGACAAGTCCTCGCTTTATACAACATTTACAATATCAAAACAAATGTACATATGACTCGCAAAAAGCCCCAAACCAACTGGAGCTCACCAATAATCAGCAGATATCTCGTAGCCTACTGAGGGGGTCTACTAACACCTGTGCCTGCAACAAATAAGGTAAGTCCCCCCAAGTGGGTCAGTACGAAGAATGTACTGAGTATGTAAGGCCATATGAAGCTGTAAGACACATAAATACTTTAATGAAATCCAAATATAAGAGAATAGTCAATATGAATAAACCATCGTTCTTCATAGGTGGAGCTATGTACCTTAGATTCATTATTTTCCTTTGCTTCTATTGTTTATTCATCATCCCTTATGTCATATCGTACCCGAGCTCCAACTGATCAGTGGGTCTTAACATAACATAACGTTATGTTGGGATCGACTCGAGCTAGGCTTATGCCTCTAGAGCTACCACCCATAAATCAATATATCGGGCTCGGCTCGAGCTAGGTTTGTCACCTCTAGAGCTACCACCCATAAACCAATATATCAGGTTTGGCTCGAGCTAGGTTCTTACCTCTAGAGCTACCACCTGTCAAGATTGGTACGAGCTAGGCTTATGCCTCTAGGACTACCCCCTGATCCAATAATCTTGGGATCGACTCGAGCTAGGCTTATGCCTCTAAAGCTACCACCCGTACTCTTGCAACCAAGACCATGCATTACATTATTTCATTACTTTTGCGAGATTGGTACAATGATATTCATAACATTATTGGAGCTTTGGAACATCAGTCCATTATTAAGAGACATATGAATAACAACATATGATAACCTATCATAAGATACTTTGAGACATTTCGAAATGGAATACGTATGATAACAATGTGAGCAATGTGTGTTGTAGAAGGATACGGTAAGAGTAACCTTATATAACTTGTATTCTCAATATGAATACACAATCTTATATGTGAATACAATAGGCCAGCTCCTTCCTTACGTTCACTCTACAATACAAGTACATAACGGAGCTTACATTAACCATCGACTACCGTACAAGTGCATAAGACGACAATGAGTTTCATGACAGCTCTATAATGTCATTTCACTCTTTACAATACAATACACTGCATTACCATACCAATAATACCATAACATTCCCCATATTGACCAAGACATCATAAACCACTAACATTTCACATCAAGTTTACCCTTCATGCTTCCTTATTCACACTATATCACAATTATTCCATCAAGTCACCTCAATACCTTTCATAAAAACATATTAATAACAATACATAATTGAGGTAGTCCAACATACCTCCAAACAACCCCTTAAAGTCATTCAAAAGGTATCATAAGTTAATAAATACATCTAAAAAGGGTATATGGGTCTTCGGGGATCAAAGGGAGCCAAAAACATACAAAATGAAATTCTGGACTGGGATGGGAGGCCACCTTCCCCCGAAGGTGGCTGACATGTGGCCGCAGGTTCCCCTCTGTCCTTTTCCAAAGCCACCTGCATTGGCATCTGCGCCCGCAGGTGCTCCAGACGCGAGGGCGGATGCCCGGTTCGGCCAAAAAGGGTCTCTTTTGGGTCCTTTTGTGTAATAAATGGTCCAAGGCCATAAGTAAGCTTTTATTTACATATTTTAGGTCACTTTTATGTCAAAAAACCATCATGGTTTCACAACATACATGAACATCACCAAAACCACATTTTCCTTTCAATAAACCACCAATTCAATGACTAATTTCATAACAACAATCCCTCATGTTATACACATAAAGAAAGTAATTTAAGAACATAAAAATATATTACATGTTGATATTTATTCCATCAAACTCACTTCCTTCGATACCACAATTCCCTTTTCAAGTTTAGAAGGCAAAACCCTTCACCGATTAAGCAAAAGCACACTGTTTCACACATAGTGTACTGTCTAACACTATGCCAACATAACCAACATGACTTATACACCATATTAAGCATATCATATACTAAATCATAAGAATAAAAACTTACCAATACTTACAAAGAAATGATCTTGTCCAAAGGAGTGATGACTTAGGGTTTGTGAGTAAAGAGAAATGTCTTGAATATTCTAGCAAATGGCATGTGTGTTTTGTTAAATAAAAATCTTATTTTACTTGACTTATATGGTCCCTCAAGTCATCCTTAGACAAATCCTTGGGCATTAAATGCATGTTTGCTTGGTCAACATAGAAGAATAGGTCATTGGCCATTTAGGCCATGTCTTTTACTTCATTTTTGGGTCTCATTTGGGCCCAATAGCTTAGCCCAATAAAATTAACACATAATTCACCAACTTTCTCATGTTTAAATAATTTCATAAGTGTTTAGACAATCAAGTAGGGTTGGAAATGTACGGGGTGTTACAAGTTGTTTTAGACTAACTGATAAAAACATATTCTCTAAACTGTTATATGTACTTATATTCTCAATCTTCATATAACTATTATGATCAGTATATATTATTTATCATCTTCATTTATTAAAAGTTGAGACTCTGAGATGGATCAATATTCCTGGCAGATTGGTTGATAATAATATATATTGGTGAAATAATAAGTTAGTTAATGAAATCCATGTCTCGGTATAGAGATTGATGATACAACTTTTTAGGAGAAGCTTATAAGTTTTCATGTGTAAACCCAGCCGGTGGATTTATGAATCTGATATATGAAATAAGTTAAGCATTGATTTAAAGGAAATTAATCATTATATTAAATTCGTCAGTAATTTAATTTATTGATTAGTATTTGTAATCTTAACATGGGGAGTTACATAAGTATTTAATGAGAAATTTTGAAATTAAAATAGAGGAGTGCAATTATGAATTTTTGGTGGAATGATTTGTAATTTATTATGGTAAGAATAATTCAAATTAAGTTTTTGAATTATTTCCATAATAGAGAGCCTCAGTAATTAATTTTGTGGTCCCTACAATGCCCATATTAAACTAGAACTCGAAATCCTATTTTCTAGCCGAAAAGGAGAAGTCACCGATTTTTCTTGTTCAAAAGAAAACAAGTGTGTGTTTTATTTCCTCTTTGGACTAGGAGAAGTTTCTCTATAAATAAGGATTACCCTTACCTAGAAATTCAATTCAGTTTTCTATTCAGTCCTTGCCTATCTAAGTATTGAGAGAGTTTGACTATGAATTTGGGATCACTGTAGAAGACTGCAGAATTGAAGACGGACTTGCTTTAAGATATCTGCTCATGCTTCAAGAGGTATTCCTTGGTTAATATTAAGTATGCTTTGTGTGAACTAAGTGTTTATGTTTGTTGTCTATAATCCATGTAAGCAGTATGATTCTAGAATGCTTCCGCTGTGTACTATTTTCCAACAAAGGAATAAGATCAAAGAATTTGAGGATAATTTCAATGAAGTTAGGCAAATGGATGGAGAGAATCCCGCAATGCCCCGGCCTATGGATCAAGAAGTTTTCAACTTGAGCATGGAATTATGGGGTAATCAGCCATAGATAATTCATTACTATTTCATATATATGCGTAATCTGCAGGAAAATTATATTAGGATATTTCTAATAGTTTGGATGTAAACTTTACAGCAACATTAGGATATTTCAGACTAAGAGTTCTTCAACTCATTAGAAAGTTGATTTTGTGAGTGAATCTGATGTATGGGCTATTCTTGTTAGAGTGTTTGATATATCTTTTATTCCATTTATAGAATAAAAGATGGAGTATTGTTGATGACAATTAGTTATCATATTGTAGCAAAGATCTTTTAAGTTTTTTCTTAATTCCTGACATCCAAATACACATTATGTTGTGAACGATATTGGTCTGAAAGACATGTTAGGAGATATTGTTATGAAGGGGCCTAAAATAGTATTGTCAAAGCAGCCCAATAGTGAATTAAGTGTCTATGTTTGGGATCCGGGTTGATAAATAGTGACTTGTGGGAGCAAAATAGATTATGCGTATTGTGTATGGTGCTTAGGCAATGACTATGCTTCTCATCCCTTTTATGTCTAAATCCTATATCTTCTACCATCTCTATTATAAGTTCTTGTTATTGTAGTTCCTATTTCCATTTATTAATACAATCAATTTGTCTATTGTTGAGTATTTGGAGTAGTGTTTACGACACACTGTACAAAGTCAGTGGAAAAATTGTGCTATCAATATGCAAAAGCCTGATATCACACTTTCCAAGTCAGAGTCTCTTCTGATGAACTTTTAGTTAGCTACACTGATATGCATGTATAGAAGATTACAATTCCATACCAAAATCCAACAGATCAACTACGTGCAAACTGCTTTTAGATCAGATCTTAATTGAGCATGCCATTGATGTTGTGCTATTTTTACTCTCTTCCGTATGATCACTATGCCACCCAAATCAAAGGAAGCTAACAAGTTCTCTCTTGATTCCAAGCAATACCTCTTATTGGATAAATATGAACCTAAAGAAGTAAACATTTGCATCTTCACTTTGCTATAAAGATCAGCTACTTATCCTTTTCCATTGCATCTCGTCCAGTCCTTACGACAAGCACATTAGATTCAACTTTGCAATAGAGGAGGAAACTGCAAATTCCAATGTAATACAGGTGAACTTTCCATTCAAAAAAATAGCCTCCTCCGGCAATGAGATCATGGAGGAAACACTTTTGAAATTTTTTTCTATAGACAATGGATGAGGCCTGAGGCCTGAGAACGGAGTTATCAAGGATTTACCTTTGTAGTCATAGAATAGCCTAGAAAAAGGTGGTTAGTTAATTAAGTGTTCATTTTATTATACCAGACGGTCTTTTTGTATGTGTATTGATTAGGATTGGAACGGATCTTGCTACACAACATGAAATTTTAGAGGAACACCAGTTCTCAAAGGGTACTCTACATTTCAGATACCTTGGAGTTCCTCTTAGCACAATGAGACTGTCTGCAACACATTTGGGAAACTGTCCCCAGAGGGAGTATGAGACTTAAACTGGCAAGATATGATGCTCAGACTCTTCAAAAATGTCATTGATGTGTGTTGGATACTTCAAATGTAGTGCATTTTTGGAGGATCCTATACGGGTGCAGCTATATTTTTGGAGAGTCTGGCAACTTAGTTGGCAAGGAGAATCGATGAACTTAATTTCTATCCTTGATTTTAGTTTAGCTGTTGAAATGTATGTTGTTGCTTTGGTAGCTTGGGACCTTTACCCAAGTAACTACTCTCTGATTCCACCCTGTCTGTATTGCTCATTTTGGTTTATAACTGTTAATTTACCCAAAAAAAGAACTACTAGGTCACACCCTTGAATGTTAATCACACTATTAGAAATTACAAAAGATAATTATATGGATAGTCAGTATACATAGTTATATACATATTTTTTAATTTCTTTTTTTGGTAAATAACTGATTTTATTACCAAAGTAAGAGTTGAAGTACAAAAGAGATCTAGCTACTGGACACAATCCCAATAGTCTAGATCAGACATTCAAACTCTGAATCTAAGTAACCTGAAAAGAAACACTATTAGCCTAGCTAGGATAATAGTTGTGGTTGTCCAGCCATTCCATGAATCGACTCCATTTTCTAGCTTTCCACATGAATCTCTTGGATGATGAGTTTAATAGTTGTTTCAGAAGATTGTATCTGCTTTTGGAAAATTCTGAGGTCCCTTACCCTCCAAATATGATGTAAATCAGCAGCCATAACCATTCTATATACTTCAGCGCATGGTGATTTCCCCTTAGCATTCTATGCACGCCAGTTTAGCTCCTCCTCCCATGGTAGTTGATTTAGGTAATGCCCATCCATGCTAGTATCTTCATCCAAACCAAGATAGAAAAGCTACAGATGAAAAATAGTTGTGAAATGCTTTCCCCTGTCGATTCACATAGAGGACAGGTTTGGTCATTAAGGGTCCCCTATTTAAACAGCCTGTATTTGGTGTATAGTTTAATTTTTCTAATATTATTATGTACTTTCTTCAAAAATGTACCTTGATTTTTTCTTTTTTGGTGATCGAAACGAAATATAGTACAGAATTGTAAGATGAATAGGTAGATAGTAGCAGGAACTAAATGAGGGAGGATGTCAAATGAAATACAAGTTGTTCCCCTTAACGAAGAGTTATCTCATTTAAATCTAGCAAGAGAAAGAATCATCTCCTCGTTATCAGTTCAGTTCAGAACAAGTAAAAGTTATTCTTTGTTTATCCGCTCCAACATTTTCACAAAGAATCTCCATGTCCAAAATGCTACCTTCAGAAGAAGTAGTTAATGGAAAGCAATAATTAATCATCTCTGAACCTGCAAAAGATAAAGTTGTAGAAGAAACAGACAATCAAAAAGCAATAGGAAAAAGAAAACTCCCAGCATCTCAACTGTATCAATTGAAGCGTGTATAAAAAAATTGAAGAAAAAGGGAAGTGCCCCATGTCTTGATTAATGAATTGAAGCCCATTAATCTGTGTAATGACCCAAAAACTAGGTCATGATGGCACTTGTTGCGGGCCAGTCTTGACAAGTAAGCCGATCACCCAAACTGATAAAGTAAAACAAAATTCAACACTTATACAATTAAGGTGAGATTTCTAGAACAAAGTCAGACCAACACAAGTACAATAATAGCGGAAGTCTGAAATAAATATCATAGCGAATCCCAAGAAATGGTGTCAAAGGGTAAGAGCATCTAATACAATCCGAATACTGAAATACAACTGTGTCTCAGAAAGTAAGTAAAAACATAAAAGGACAAGATGAGGTCCGAAAGTCAGCCCCAAACTCTGGAGCGTATTAGTACCTTGAAGATCTACTCAACCTCACATGAACTGAACCGCCACGTGTGATATGCGAACCTGGATCTGCAACAAAAGGGCACAGTAAGGATGAGTACGGGTCCACTTATACTCAGTAGGCATCATAGACCGACTGAGCAAAGTAGAAAATAACATAGGCAAAGATAGACTATGAGCACGTAATCCTGCAAGCGAAAAAATTCTCAAACTGTAGCTCACACCGTCTTCACTAATAGTTCTAATATAATAACGAGATAAACAACATGAGTAAACACAAAAATACTATAAGGCAAGTCAAGAACAAAGAAACTACAGAATATACGAATGGAATGCAATGCAATGCAGTGGTAATAATGGGGTGGAATGGTGAAAGTCATTGCATAACTTTCAGTATATACATACCGAGTTCACAACTCCGCAATATGACCTATGGGGGGTTCGCAACTTATATACTTTATCTCATATCTCATTCTCGATCTTAATCTCAACCCACTCACCTCTCCGAGTCGTGTTCACGGAGAGTTTTTTTTTTTGAAAATGTCTCATTTTCTTTCAAAAATAGTGTTTCTCAATAGTACCAGTATCTCATGAATGTATATGTATGGAATTAGGATATAATGCTCACAATCAGATCAGTATGAAGATATCCAATCAATTCAATACGATGTATATATGTAGGTTAGCTTAGAAATCAACTCAATATGTCCATAATTCAAGATTCATCAACTATAAATGGGCACCATTGGAATAAACATGCATGTAAGACATCATAAATATCATATCAACCCCTAACTCGGGTATTTCAATCATGATAAGGCAATCAATGCTTAATATAGCCTATAATAACAATTTGAGCCCCCGCACAGACATCATATCTAAAGTAAGGCATCTAAATGCACAGATAAGGCCAGATGATGTTACATAAGGCCCCCACACGGGCTAAACACAATATCAAATATCTCAAGTCAATATTCACACAAAATAAACCCCACATGGGCACACAACAATAAATAAAATCTCAAAATATAAACCCCATAGCCATTCTCCCCAACCCATATCATGCTTTACCTATATATTAACTACCCAACTTAATCTGAAAGAAGTTAAGCCATAACCTACCTCGAAATGAAAAAATTCGGGCCTAAAGTGCTTCAACACAGAGACTTTCCCTTTTGAACGACCTCGAAATCAACTAAAACACACAAATATAACATCTATGCATTACAAGAAAGCCAACAATACCCATATTGCTCATATCTAAATCGGGTCCAAAATGGACCTCGAAAATGGGTTTTGAAAATAAAGGGGTAAGACTAGAATTTTTGTTTTGAAAGCCATTACCCATGATCAAAGGAACTCATAGAATAAAACCCAAGTGAAATCGGGTTAAAAATGAGTGATTAATTGATGAAAACCCCTTTTTAAACTTTATGGGCAAAACCCCCAAAAATCCATTTCAAAATCACAATTTAAAGGAAATTTAGAAGATATAATCGAAGTAAAATGATGGAAAACGGATTATGGAGCTTACCCAAGCTTGAGAAGTGAAGAAATCGCCCCAAAAAACTCAAACCCCAAGCTCCAATACTCAAAATGGAAGAAACTCGTAGAATTGAGTATATATACCAGTCTAGCAGGTACCACTAAAGCGGCTAACTCACCGCTAAAGCGACACCTGACCACTAAAGTTGTCTGGGCTGACCGGCTATGACCGCTAAAGTGGTCGCCTTCCAGTAAAGCGGTCATGTGCCCGCTTTAGTGGTAAGCTACGTGGATCGCTTGGCTTTTAAAGCAGTGCTTGGTTGCTTAAGCGATCACCGCTAAAGAGGTAATTGACCGCTAAAGCGGCTGCACCAGCTATAAGCTAAGGCTTATTTTTAGCAAGTTCTCCAAGTCTCCGAACGGGCCCTCAGAATTTGTTCGGGATCCCACAGAAATAAACCAGATATGCTACTAGGCTAATTTCTACATTTCGGACTCAATGGCGATGTCAGATTTTTGGAAAAAGACTGTTTTCAACAATTTATCCCCTGGGACTCTAATTCAAAATTTTCCAAATCGAGTGTTGAAATGAGATATAAAAGCCACGAAACTGAACCAAGCATGCTACTAATCCAAAATCGACGCTCCAGATCTGCTTGCCTAGTCCGTTTTACCATCCGGCACTCAGATCAAGAAATATTTACCGAAGTCAACTATGAGGCTTTTTAAACCTCTTAAAACCATAACCCCACACAAAACTTTCCTGATCACATTGGGAACCGTGCCAACTATCCCCAAACCCTAAAATCAACATGAAACAACTATGAGGAAAGCTGAAATGGTCAAAACACATAAAAATGGAAAATCACAAAAATAATTCTATACAATATCCACCACTAAGACTCTAGTTCGTCCTCGAACTAAAAAGGCAAAGAGGTACCTGAGTCGGTGAATAGCTGAGGGTAAGTACTATGCATGTCGAACTCGACCTCCCAAGTAACCTCTTCTACTGAACGATGTCTTTACTGAACCTTATCTACAGGGATATCTCTAGAACGTAACCGCCTAACAACTCTGGCTAAAATGGAGACCAGCTCCTCAACAAAGGTCAACCTCTCATCCAACTGAACTGAATCCCACCTAAGCACTTGAGACTCATCTAGAATATAGCATCGGAGCATAAAAACATGGAAAATTAGATGAACAACTGAAAAGTCTAGAGGTAAGGCCAACACATAAGCAACCTCCCCAATAGTTTGAAGAATCTCAAAATGTCCGATATACCTCAGGCTAAGCTTTCCCCTCTTCTCGAACTTCATCACACACTTCATAGGCAACACACAAAGGAAAACCCAATCACCAAGACTAAACTTTAAGGCACAAAGTCTGCATAGCTTTTCTGCCTACTCTGGGTTGTTCGAAGCCTATCCTGAATCACACGAACTCTACCCAAAGACTCGCAAAGCAAGTCAGTCCTCGAGACCTAATCACAAAGGTCACAAACCAACTAATAGGATATTAACAACGCCTACCATACAACGGCTTGAAAGGTGTCATCTCAATACTCGAATGGTAGCTATTATTATAGGCAAACTTTGCTAGGGCTAAATGTTTCTCCCACTGACCTCCAAAGTCAAAAACACAAGTGCAGAGCATATCTTCCAAAACCTGAATGGTCAGCTCCGACTGACCATTGGTGTGAGGGTGGAAAGTTGTACTGAGATCAACTAGAGTGCCCAACTTCTCCTGAAATGACTTCCAAAAGCTAGAAGTGAACACAAAACTTCTATCTGAAATAATAGATAGGGCACCCCGTGAAAACGAACAATCTCACTCACATAGATCTAATCAAACTTCTCAGCACTGAAGGAAGTCTGAATAGGGATTAAATGGGCTAATTTGGTCAATTGATCCATGATGACCCAAATACTGTCAGAAACATGAGAAGAATAAGGCGATCCACTCACGAAGTCCATAGTGATCCGCTCCCACTTCCACTTCGGAATAGGTAACCTCTGAAGCAAACCACCCCATCTCTGATGCTCGGCCTTTACCTGTAGCCAACATAAGCAACGACCTACAAAATTTGCCACATCTTTCTACATACCCATCCACTACTAAAGCTATCTTAAATCATGATACATCTTAGTAACTCCAGGATGAATGGAATATCTAAAACAATGCACCTCCTCCAAAATTGATCTCATCCAACCACCAACTCTCGGTACACAGACTCGCCCACCAATCCTCAACACACCATTAGAATCAAGAGAGGCTTCCTTAGTCTCGCCACTCAACACCTCATCCCAAATCACTCTCAAGTAATCATCATTAAACTGTTGAGCATGAATCTGCTCCATCAAGGAAGATCTAGCATCAATGAAGGCTAAAGCACATCCAGGTATCGAATATCAAGCCTAACCATCTGGTTGGACAAAGACTGAACCTCTAAGGCTAAAGGCCATTCCTGAGTCAAAAAATGAGCCAAACTTCCCATACTAGTCGAATTTCAAATCAAGGCTTCCGATACTACATTAGCCTTACCCGAATGATACAAAATAGTGATGTCATAATCCTTAAGTAACTCAAGCCAATGATGCTGTCTCATATTAAGCTCTCTCTGTGTGAAGAAATAATGAAGACTACTATGATTCGAGAAAGTCTCACAACAGACTCCATACAAGTAGTGTCTTTATAACTTCAATGAAAAAACAACCGCGACCAACTCCAAATCATGGGTAGGGTAATTCTTCTCATGAGACTTCAACTGATGAGAGGCATAAGTAATCAATTTACCCTCTTGAATCAATATTACACCCAAACCAACACCTAAAGCATCACAAAACACGATAAAACCCACATAGTCCTTAGACAAGGTCAAGATAGGAGCCGAAGGCAACAACTCCTTGAGCTTTTAGAAGCTCTTATCACATGATTTCGACCATTGAAAGGTAATATTTTTCTGAGTCAACTTGGTCAAAAGAGCCACAATCAAAGAGATACCCTCAACAAAAGATAGATAGTAACATGCCAAGCCAACGAGACTCTGAATCTCGGTGGGACTAATGGGCTTAGCCCAATTACAAATAGCCATAATCTTGGTCGGATCGACCATAATACCATCCTTGGTAACCATATGACCCAAGAAAGAGATAGAATCAACCAAAACTCACTTTTAGAGAACTTAGCATACAACTTCTCATCACGTAACCTCTGAAGTACAGTCCTCAAGTGTCTCACTTGATTGGCCTCATTATTCAAATAAACCAAGATATCATCTATAAATATAATCACAAAGAAGTCTAGATATGGTCTAAACACCCGATTTATCTACTTTATAAATACTACAGGGGTATTGGTCAACCCAAAAGATATGACCAAAAACTCATAATGACCAGACCGAGTCAAAAAAGCCATCTTTGAAACATCCGAAGCTCTAATCCTCAACTGGTGATACCAGAATCTCAAATCAATCTTAGAAAACATGGAAACACCCTGAAGTTGGTCAAATAAATCATCAATGCAAGGAAGAGGATACTTGTTCTAAATCGTCACCTTGTTTAATTATCGATAATCGATACACATGCACATAGAACCATCCTTCTTCACAAATAATATAGGCACACCCCAAAGAGAAACACTAGGTCTAATGAAGCCTTTATTCAATAAATCTTACAACTGCTCCTTCATCTCCTTCAACTCAGTTGGGGACATCTTATAAGGAGGAATAGAAATGGGCTTGATGCTCGACTTAACATCAATAGCAAAGTCAATATCACGGTCTGGAGGCACACCAGGTAAATCCGTAGAGAACACATCCATGAACTCGCGGACTACTCAAATAGAATACATAGAAGGTAGTGAAGCAACACTCGTATCATGAACATGAGCCAAATAAGCCAAACAACCCCTTTTTATAATGCAGCGAGCACGTAGAAAAGATATAACCCTCTTTGGACCTGAATTAATCGTACCCTTCCAAGCTAGTCTTGGCACACTCGGTAGCTAAGGTCACGGTCTTGGCATAACAATCCAAAATGGCATGATAAGGGGCTAACCAATCCATACCCAAGATAACATCAAAGTCAACCATATCTAGGTGAATCAAGTCTACCCAAGTCTCACGCTCTGCACCTGATCTACCACTAAAGAGTCTTCTATAGGGGTAGATACACGAAGAGGCATATCAAGAGGCTCACGTGCAATATCAAGTTCAGAAGCAAAATAGGTAGAAACATAGAAGAATGTAGACCCAGGGTCAAATAACACGGAAGGAAATCTATAGCAAACTGGGAAATACCTATAATAACTGCATCATAAGCCTATGACTTGGGTCTCTCAAGTATAGCATAGTAGTGTCCACGTATGCTCGGAGTGAGTAACCCCACGACCACCACCATGAGATCTCCTACCTCTACCATGAGCACCTTTAGCAGCACCTTTATTACTTTGAGAACTACTTCTCACTATAGATATAAGAGTAGGCATGAAAATACACTGGGGACAATCCTTGGCCACATGGCCAAACTCATCACATATGTAACACCCTCTACGGCATGACTTAATCTGAGGAGGTGCAGCTGAACTAGAATGACTACCCTGACTAGAAGTCTGGCTACCCGTAGTCACAGAACCTGAAGGTTTACCACCTGATCCCTGTAATGGAGCCTAAACTGGGCTACTATGATAACCACATGAACCTCTACTAGAGATATCTCTACCTCGAGAGGCGTGTCTACTGAACTCACCTTAACGACGTACCTTCTTGGTGCCTCCCTAAGTAGCATGGATAATAGACTTGGTCAACTTGGCATGCTCAATAATACTCTAAAAAAAAACCCTGAAATAACTATTTGAGCTGTAGCTAACTGATACGAACCATCTAACCCCTTTACGAACTTCTGAATCCCCTCAGACTCGGTGGAGATGCTAGCGGAAGAATATCTGGACAAGGTATGAAAACATGCCTCATAGTCAGGAATATATATGGAGCCTGCTCCAAATGATCAAACTCATCTCTCATCTGATCTCTCAAGCTAAACGGTACAAACCTCTCTAAGAAAGCCTCAGAAAACTGACTCCAAGTCATAACAGATGAACCCAATGGCCTACAACTAGCATACAAACTCCACCAATCCCTAGCCATGTTCGTCAACTGATAAGTAGTATAAAAAACACCATGAGACTCAAGAGATCTAATATTTTGCAACTTCTCCTAATAATCAATCAAAAACTCATAGGCATCCTTGCCTGTAGCTCCATTAAACTTGGGCGGACCCAAGCGAATGAATCTCTCAAACCTCTTTTGATCATCAGAATACATAACTATACCTGATGAAACAAGAGGGAAAGTAAGTATGGCAAGCTATGAATCCACCCGTAGGGGTACCATAAACAATGGTTGTACCTCTTAACTCAGAATACCATAACCAGATACTAGTACAGAAGTTAGAGCACCATCAAAATCTGTAGAATACCATAAGTAAATACCGGTACTGATAGAGGAATCACACTCAGAGTCAGAAGAATGCCATAAGCAGATACTGGCACTGTCTTTGGTACAATACTTGGAACTTGAGGAACACCTGGTGTACTCAAAGGAACACCCTTTAAATGGGTCAGTAAATGAATCAACAAGCCCTCCAATATCAGGGTTGCAGTACCCTGTAGAACCTGAGCTGGCCCCATACTTTCTATACGTCCAACCTCGGGATCGGGGGAGATCCCTATAGTGCTACCTCTGACTGGGGCAGCTCCTCGTACCCATTTTCTACCTCGAGGTTATCCATGACCCCTACCTTGCCCCTTAGTCTGGGCTCTATCCTTGGGTGCTGGCTCAATATCCATAGCCTCTCTAGATCTAGTCCTCACAATCTATACAAAAAAGAATGGAACACCACTTAGAACACTGGGTAAGGACAACCCGCACGATAAGGAATCAAATTAGAAAAGCTTTTCCTAAAGATAACTTATAGACTCTTGAAGATAGATACAGACGTCTACGGTCCAATCCGCGAGACTCTACTAAACATCCTACTCTTACACTTATTAGATTGGTGAAACTTGATGCTCTGATATCAATTTGTCTGTAACACCCCATACACTTCCGACCCTACTTGACAACTTTGAACCATGCTTACCTAGGTTTCGAGAGCCATAAGTATGTATTTTGTATTGTTATTGATGGAATATTTGATAGTGTGCTAGTACATGTGATGAGACCCTTGTAGGAGGAGTTTATGACTTTTTGGAGCAATTATGAAGTGAAAAGTGAGGTTTGAAGGACTTACAAGCAAAGGATATTAAATATAAGAGGCAAGCAAAAGATTTGTACTTGAAGGATCCAACCAAATCCACAAAGAAAAGTCGAGAACAAATTTTTGATGTGGGGCGCGCCCAGGGGCATGCCAGGCCGCTTCTGGCTAAAATTTTTGTGGCACAGAAAGCAGAGGGGTGCACCTGGGGGCGTTCCAGGCCGCTCAGGCTCCCCCTTTTTCAGAGATAAAATTCAGCGAAGTCTCAGGGGCGCCTGGGAGCGTGCCGGGGTGCTTTTTGCCAAATTTCATCTCCGATTATTAGTTTATAAAGAGGAATCTTAGGTTATGGTATAATTATTCTATCGTAGTAGGACTACTCTTGAGCGAGTTTGTAATCCAAGTTGGGTTTGATTCTTCTTCGTAATTATTTTATCAAATTATGTTCAAATAAGCCATGAGTGGCTAAAATTGTTTATTCTTGGGATTGAGGCTACGAACGTAAATATCGTGAGTTGAATATTGTCGTAACATTTATGGAATTATTTAAACATGATATAGATGGTGGATCATGCATTTAATTTGGTGGGCTAAGTTAACATGTGTAATTGGGCTCAATTTAAGGTCCAAAATGGAGTAAAAAACATGGCCTAAAAGGGCAAATGACCCATTCTTCCAATTTGACCAAGTAAACATGGCATTTAATGCCAAGGATTGGATAAGGATGACTTGAGGGACTATATAAAGACACAAAATCTGATTTTTATTCGTTATACCTCTCATGCCTTTCTAGATATTTCTAAAAACATTTCTTATTTCACAAACCCTAAGCCATTTTCTTTGGACAAGATCATCACTTTGCAAGCCTTGGTAAGTATCTACTCTCATGGATTAATATATTATATGATTAATATGGTGTATATATCATGATGGTTATGTTGGCAGGGTGTTGAATAGGGCACTTTTCCTTTTTGCTAAAAGATGTGCCATCCTTGTGATTTAAAATTGAAAGGAGACATGAGGTTTGAATGAAAGTGAATGGTGTGGATGAAATATCAACATGTATGGTGTGATTATGTTCCTTAATTTTTTATTTTTCTATGAGTATAACTTGTGGGATTGTTGTTGATATGTTGTTATGAAATGTATTAAGGTGACTTGATGGAGTAATTGTGATGTAGTGTTAATGAGGAGGCGTAAAGGATAAACTTGGTGTGACATGCTATTGGTTTATGATGTCTTGGTGAATGTGTAGAATGTTGTGGTATTGTTAGTATGACAATGTCGTGAATTGTATTGTAAAGGGGGAAATGACGTTATAAGGCAATCATGTAACTCATTGTCATTTTATGTACTTGTAAGATAGTTAGTTGTTAACGTGAGCTCCGTTATGTACTTGTGTTGTAGAGTAACACGTAAAGAAGGGGCTGGATTATTGTACTCACATATAGGACTGTGTATTCATATTGGGAAGATAAGGTATGTAAGGTTACTCTTTCCGTATCCTTCTGCAGCACATAGTGTTCACATTATCATAGTACTTGTTCCATTCCGAAATGTTCTAAGATATCTCATTTCAGGTTGTCATCTATTGTTATTCACATGTTCCTTATTCATTGATCAATTGTTATTCATGTGTCACATAATGGTGGACATTGTTCCAAAGTTCCAATAATGTTACGTTCCAAAGTTCCAACAATATTACGTTCTCAAGTTCCCATAATGATGTTGTAACCACAAATGTATTAATCTCTCACAAGTAAAGGAATGAAGTAATGTATATATGTATTTCTTAGAGGCCGGGTGGTATCTTAAAGAGACGATCCCGATGATTGTTGATATAATATGTTATATTATATTATGGCCCACCGATAAGGTGGATGATTGTATTATATTATGGCCCACCGATAAGGTGGATAATTGTATTATATTATGGCCCACGGATAAGGTGGATGATTGTTGATATTATATTATGGCCCACCGATAAGGTGGATGATTGTACTATAGCCCACTGATCAGCTGGATGAATGATATATGGCCCACTGATTAGCTAGATGAATGGTAATAGTAAAAGCAAAGAAAGTAAAGCACTTGAATGACAGTATATCACTTGAAGGAAAGTATATATAAATGATATTATATGAATGACTATGACATGAATGGATGATCGAAAATGAAAGTAATGAAAGCAATGTACATGGTTCCATATATACAGAGCGGAGGGTTATCAACATTGATTATTTCACTTGTACTTGATGTCATTGAAGTACTTATGTATCATACAGTTTCTTACAGCCTTACATACTCATTACATTCTTTTGACGTCCCTTGGGGAACTTACCTTACTTGCTGTAGGCGTAGGTGCTAGTTGACCTCCACAGTAGGTTGCAGATCATTGGTGAGCTCCAGCTGGTTTGGGGCTTTCCGAGTCATTGTGTACATTGATTTTGGCATTATGTAAATGTTGTATAAAGTGGGGACTTGTCCCGACTTAAGATGGTTATGTACATGTATCTGTTAGAGGCTTTGTAGACGTATGTGGGAAGATGAATGTAAGAGATGTACGTCTATTTTTACTTGATGGCCCTAATGACCAAGTTTCATATATAGCACATGTTTGCCATGACTTCCGCTATTGGTATCTAGTTACATGGGATAGAATGATATTCATACAGAGACATGCATATGAATATTGGTTCTCTCGGGCCTCAACGGCTTCGAGTGCCAGTCCGCCCCGTTGGAATTTGGGTTGTGACATTGTCATGATCCAAAAACTAGGTCATGATAGCATTTGTCGATGCCCAGCCTTGACAAGTAAGCTAAATAACCAAAATAATAAAGTAAAATAGAATTCAACACTTATACAATTAAAGTGAGACTTCTAGAATAAAGTCAGACCAACATAAGTACAATAATGGTGTCAAAGAGCAAGAGCATTTAATACAATCTGAATACTGAAACACAACTATATCTCAGAAAGTAAGTAAAGATCTAAAAGGACAAGATGAGGTCCGAAAATCAGCCCCAAAATCTAGAGCATATCAGTACCTCGAAGATCTACTCAACCTTGCATGAACTCAACCACCACGTGTCATAATCAAACCTGGATCTGCACCAAAAGGGTACAGTAGGGAAGAGTACGGGTCTATTTATACTCAGTAGGTATCATAAGCCGACTGAGTAAAGTAGAAAATAACATAGGTAAAGATAGACTATGAGCACACAATCCTAATTCCCAAACAGTAGCTCATACCGTCTCCACTAATAGTTCTAATATAATAACAAGATAAACAATATGAGTAAACACAAAAATACAAAAAGGTAAGTCAAGAACAAAGCAACCACAGAATATGTTAATGGAATGCAATGCAATGCAGTGGTAATGATAGGGTGGAATGGTTAAAGTCATCGCATGACTTTCAGTATATACCTACCAAGTTTATAACTCTGCAATAGGACCTATGGGGGGTTCGTAACCCCTATACTTTATCTCATATCTCAATCTTGGTCTCAATCTCAACACACTCACCTTTCCAGCTCATGTTCACGGAGAGTTTTTTTTTTGGAAAATGTCTTATTTTCTTTCAAAAATAGTATTCCTTAATGGTACCAGTATCTCATAAATGTATATGTATGGAATGAGGATATAATGCTCACAATCAGATCAGTATGAAGATATCCAATCAATTCAATATAATGTATATATGTAGGTGAGCTTAGAAATTAACTCAATATGTCCATAATTCATGATTCATCAACTATAAATGGGCACCATTGGAATAAACATGAATGTAAGACATCATAAATATCATATCAACCCCTAACTGGGGTATTTCAATCATGATAAAGCAATCAATGCTTAATAAGGCCTATATTAATAATTTGAGCCCCCGCACAGGTATCATATCTAAAGGCATCTAAATGCATAGATAAGGCTAGATAGTGCTTCACGTGGGCTACACGCAATATAAAATATCTCAAGTCAATATTCACACAAAATAAGCCCCCTACACGGGTACACAAAAATAAATAAAATCTTCAAATATAAAACCCATAGCCATTTCTCCAACCCATATCATGCTTAACCTATATATTAACTACCCCACTCAATCAGAAAGAAGTTAAGCCATAACCTACCTCAAAACAAAGAAATTCAGGCCAAAAGTACTTCAACACGGAGCCTTCCCCTTTCGAACGACCTTGGAATCAACTAAAACACATAAATATAGCATCTATACTTTAAAAGAAAGCCAACAATACCCATATTGTCCATATCTAAATGGGGTCCAAAATGGACCTCAAAAATGGGTTTTGAAAATGAAGGGGAATTTTTGTTTAGAAAGCCATTACCCATGATCAAAGGGACTCATAGAAGAAAACCCAAGTGAAATTGGATTAAAACGAGTGATTATTTTATGAAAGCTCTTTGTAAACTTTCTGAACAAAAACCCCCAGAATCCATTTGAAAATCACAATTTAAAGGAAGTTTAGAAGATATAATCAAAGTAAAATAATGGAAAAAGGATTATGGAGCTTACTCAAGCTTGAGAAGTGAAGAAATCACCTAAAACCCCTCAAACCTGAAGCTCTAATACTCAAAATTGAATAAAATCGCAAAATTGGGTTTATATACCAGCCCAACAGGTACCACTAATGTAGTTAAGGGACCGCTAAAGTGACACCTGACTGCTAAAGCGGTTTGGGCTGACCGGCTATGACTGCTAAAGCGATCACCTTATGCTAAAGCAACACCCGCTAAACAGGTCATGTGCCCGCTTTAGCGGTAGGCTACGTGGATCGCTTGGCCGCTAAAGAGGTGTTTGGCCGCTTAAGCGGTCACTGCTAAAGCAGTAATTGACCATTAAATTGGCTGCACTAGATATCTGCTAAGGCTGATTTTTAGCAAGTTTTCCAAGTCTTTGAATGGGTCCTCGGGATTCGTTCGGGATCCCACAAAAATAAACCAGATATGCTACTAGGCTAATTTCTATGTTTCAGACTCAATGGCGACATTAGATTTTTAGGAAAAGGCTTTTTTCAACAATTTATCCCTCGAGACAATAATTCACAATTTCTAAATCCAGGGTCTAAATGACGCTGGTGCAGTCTGTTTTACCATCCGGCACCCGGATAAAGAAATATTGACTGAAGTCAACTATGAGGCTTTTCAAACCTCTAAAAACCACAAACTCGCACAAAAATTTCCCGATAGCATGGGGAACTGTGCCAACTATTTTTGAAACCCAAAATCGACATAAAAAGACTACGGGGAAGGGTAAAATGGTCAAAATACATAAAAATGAAAAATCACAAAAATAGGTATTGACAATGTGCTTCCTTTCCAAATCTAGAATACAGAGCTGGAACTTCCAAAAATGAGTTAAACAAGAAGGTGAGTATGATTATGATCATGATTTAGTCATTTTGAAGTCCATGTATCATTACTACTTCAATCATGGCAGCGTAATTCCATATCCTGTATTCGAGGAACTGATTAATTACATCGAAACATTAGTGCCCAATTTGAAATTTGGTGGACAGGCACTGGAGACTAAAATTCTAATGTTACAACACCATTTCTTAACTATCTGTTTGGGAAATGATCTATCACAAAATTTTTGACTTGTCTTTGGGTTAATTTCAGAGACTATTATCTAGTTGACAATAGTGATGTTACACGAAGAGCACGATGCAATTTATGAGAATCTGAGAAATTGGAGTTGCTGATCCATTTATTCTAATATGCAAGGCCTAAGTCTTCATAGAATTATGTTCACAATTTAATTACGTCTTCTGAATAATCTATAGTTAGTTCACCTGAAATTTGTGTATTGTGGGATCAGAGATCATAAAATGTTATTTTGTTCTGAATTCTAAAATTGCTTTACTTTCAACATAATCACTTTGTCTCAATGAAATATCTAATCAGATGGAATAAGATTTGAAGAGCTGTCATGATTTTCCTCGCTTCGCAAAGTAAACGAGAATTAGTTTGATATCTTATCTTTAACATTATTATAGAATCAGAGATGTTAAGTCTTTTGAGGAAGGAAAAAAAGATCAGATAGATATATAGCATATTTTAAAATGTACAAACAGATAGAAATAGCTTTCGTATTGATGAAACTCCAAATCCCTAGAAATACCGAGCAACACCACCTAGTGACAGATGTAGCATATAATCTATGAATCTAACGGAACCCGATATCTAAAAATTCTCAGAGACAAATTAACGAAGAGATAGATGAAACTGATCACAATTTGAGAAACTAGAGTTGTTGATCCATTTTAATTTTCAAGGTCCAATTTTTTATAGCAACATTTTTAATTAATTGTCTATGGGTTTTCTTGAATTTTTCAGTTTAGCTGAAAATTTATTGTGGGATTAGAGATCATGAAATGTTATTTTGATTTGATATGAAAATGTTTCCTTTTTTCATATCTTATCCTCAACTTATTGAAACATATATATTAATCCTTTTTTTTTTCGACGATGGAATGGCATAGTTTAAGAGAGAACAAAATCAATAAAAATCAATTGTGTGAAAGCTTCGAAATAAAGAGTAACACCACTCCCCTAATTAATAATTAGGAAAGCTAGTGAAATCAAGAGAACATCATCATTTTGTCCAACTAAGGGAATTAGTATTCTCTCTCTCTCTCTCTCTCTCTCTCTCTCTCTCTCTCTCTCTCTCTCTCTCTCTCTCTCTCTCTCTCTCTCTCTCTCTCTCTCTCTCTCTCTCTGTATGTATATATATATATATATATATATATATATGCTTTAAAAAATAACATAGCATCATGCTTCAATTTATGATCCACCGAGGAACAACACCAATTCAAACGATAGTTCTAATTTAAAACAAAAAAACTCTTCACAAATTATTAGTTTCGTAAACAAAAATTGTCACAATAATTATATCTTTTGAATTAAAGAGATGCACAATGACAAAACTTTAATCTCCAAATATTATGTCTAACAATTGAATAATTTTTTCGTAAGAAGGGGGGGGGTGGGCAAGGAAGAAGATCACTTAGCTTGTGGGTCATTTGATTCTTGGTTAGAAGTGAATTATTTATGTATTAAAGCAAACATAACTAGTGCCATCTTTGGTAGCATTTTAGTTGCTATATATAAAATTCAGCATACCAATTACGTTGTTCAGTTATCAGATTGTAATCCCGTGCATTACTAAAATCCTAGGATCAAAGGATTAATTAGTAATTCCACTTTCTCCTTGAAGTGATAAACTACTGAAATACAAACAAAACCTACATTAAGTTATATACGTAGTTGGTGTAAAGTTTTTTTTTTTTTTACCATCAGATCATTTAAAGGATATTACAAATTTCAGGTTTTCCTTATTTAACATGCTTTAAAAAATATATATTAATGAATAATTTAATTAATCGTGTAAGGAGTTTGTACACTATCAAGTCACATTTATTTTTTTGTAGGATTTAACTTATATAGGTGATTTTTTTATGATAGTGTAATTTGACCTAGTATAGTTGAATGTTTGCTTTACTTTAAGGTGATTAAAAGTAATTGACATTTAAAAATAATCTAATAGTGCAAAAAAAATAGACTTTTGGTACATAAAAATTAGTAACCCATTTTGAAAAAGATAATAACATATAATTTTCTTTCCAAATATGAACTATTTTTTTAGGTGGTAATTTGAAGTGAGATATAGTATATAAATTTCTTTTTCTTTTAATCAGCTCCAACATTTTCTTTATTTTTGCTTGCTTGCTTTTAAGGCTTTACTGGAATATGTTATCCTTATAAGCTCCAACATTTGCAAGGAATGAATATATTAAAGTGCGAATCATTAATCATCGACAAAAACACACATTAGGGGCAAAATGCACATCTTATTAATTCAGTGTATACTTGATAGTTCCATTGACACATGTACACGCTGATTTAGTATTGTGAATTTGGGAAGATCCGCATCGTCATTCTCACTTTACTTTCAGTGACACATATACCCTCATTCAATTGATATTATAAATCTAGGATGAGTCGTCTCCTCATTCCCACTTCACTTCAAGTAAAAAAAAAGTTCTTTCTTGCTTTCTTTGGCTCCAATATCGAATATATTTTCTTTTGTTAACCTTCTACATTTCTGACCTATATAGTATGACTGATATTTTTTATCTCACACTCGAAGATTTAGATTATTTTTGTTTCCTTATTACTTAATTCATACTGTCAATCTTTAATTTAGAGTATTGATGTTTAAAGTGATTTTATTTCCATACTATATCAAACTTATATAGTTGAGATTTTTTCCGTACTTTATTAACTTAATGTGTTGATATTTTGTAACAACCATAGTTGTGATTTTTTTTTCCTTTTATGTGTTTTGACCATTTTGTCCTTTTCCATGACCGCTGTAGCAGTACCATTCCAGTGGTTACTTTTTCTGCTGTGGCATTTAGAGGTAGAAACTCGGGACCTCTCTTCAGTTTTCCTCATTTTACAACACACACAACGAATTTTGACAATGCAAACCAACCCCTCTACGATAAATGCTATAACCGGAGTTCTATAACTCTATTTCAGGTGCCGAAAGTTGGTATGACTTCCTATACTCATTGTCTATCCAACTATCACATCAAACTCTGCTATTACAAATCACATTAAAACCAAATTTTGTTCAACTACCACATCCTTAGGAATAAGCCAATACTAGGCTAGCCCTGAATTCGGCAAAATTTCACTAAGGGAAGTCTAGGTGCAACTTCTACCTCCTATTTCAGTGTAACGACATTTTAGGTCGTTTCATTAGATACGAATTTGTCACTTTTTCTGTCTCTAATGTAGCTTTCTCAATGGTCTGGTTCCTCCACTGAACCTTCACACAAGGAATAACTCATGTCCTCAACTTTCTCACATCGTTAGCTAGAATAGCAATCGGTTCCTCTTCATAGGACAGTTCCTTATCAAATAGTTTTGGGTCCCAACAAATAATATAGTTACCATCTCCATGGTACTTCTTTAACATTGACACATGGAATTGGGGTGGACTTCGGGTATACTAAGGGGTAAGGCCAGCCTGTATGCTGCCGACCCCATCTCCTTCAACACCTCAAAGGGTCTTATGTACCTTGGGCTCAACTTGTTATTCTTGCCAAATCACATCACACCCTTTATGGGTGACGCCTTCAAAAGTACCTTATCCTCCTTCTCAAACTTCATGTCTCTCACCTTTTTATCCGCATATTCCTTGTATCGGCTTTTAGACACTATGACCTTCTCCTGTATGAATCTCACTTTTTCCATAGATTCCTTAAGCATATCAGTGCTGCAAGGTCTCACCTCGAATACGTCAAACCACCCAAGTGGGGACCTACATCGTCTACCATATAAGGCCTTGAAAGGAGCCATGTTAAAACTAGAGTGGTAATTATTGTTGTAGGAAAATTCACACAACGATAAGTATTGGTCCTATTGACCCCCAAAGTCCATAACACAAGCCTAGAGCATATCCTCAAGCACTTGGATAGTCCATTCAGATTGACCATTAGTTTGCGGGTGGAAAGTTGTGCTCAAGTCTAATCTAGAACCCAACTCGGACTGAAACCTCTCCTAGAAATTGAAAGTAAACTAAGTACCCCTGTCAGACACAAGTGACACTGGTACCCCATGTAGCCTTACAATCTCCTTGACATAGATCTTGGCCAACTTAGCCATATTATAATCAACTCTTACTGAAATGAAATAAGCCGACTTAGTCAATTGGTTAATAATAACCCAAATGGAGTCGTATTTACTCAATGTTTTCGGAAGACCAACCACAAAATCCATTGTTATCCATTCCTACTTTCGCTCCAAAATGGGCATCCACTGAAAAGTACCACTAGGCTTTCAATGTTCGTATTTGACTTGCTGGCAGTTTTGACACTTAACCATAAAATCTATAATGTCGTGCTTCATCCTTCGCCACCAATAGTGTTGTCTCAAGTCTCTATACATATTGTTAGCACTCGGATGTATGGAGTACCTGGAATTATGAGCCTTTGCCAGAATGGTGGGAATTAAGTTACTTGCCCAAGGTATACATAGTCGATCTCAATTTCTCAAGGGCCCCTCGTCATCAAGAATAACCTCCTTCGCCTCCCCTTGTAACAACCTTTCTCTGAGGTTGTTTAAGTTATTATCTTCAAACCGTCTACTCTTAATCTGATCATAAAATTTGGACCTAGCCTCCACATGTGCCAACACCTTTCCTTACCTAGTTTCCTGCAATCTCAAAAATTCATTAGCCAAAGACTGTACCTCTCCCGTCAATGGGCGCTTGGACACCTCCAGCAATGCTAAACTTCCCATGCTCACTAGTTCCAGATTAGTACATCCGCCACCACATTGGCCTTACCTGGGTGATACAGAATTGAGATGTCATAATCTTTAATCAACTATATCCATCTCCTTTGTCTCAGATTCAAATCCTTCTAGGTGAACATATGTTTCAAGCTATGGTGGTATGTGAAAACCATACACTTCACCCCATAGAGATAGTGTCTCCAAATTTTTAAAGCAAACACCACAGATTCCAATTCCAAGTCATGTGTGGGCTAATTTTTCTGATAGGGCATTAGTTGTCTCGAAGCATAACACAACACCTAAACCCAAATGTAAGGCAACATAAAACACAATAAAATCCTTACCCTCGATAGGTAGGGTTAGTATTAGGGCGGGCCAAAGTCAACACAGTTTTGAGCTATTGAAAGCTCTGCTCACACTTGTCATCCTATGCAAATGGAACTTCTTTCTGAGTCAGGCGAATCATGTGTGAAACAATGGCAGTAAACCCCTTAACGAACCAGCGATAGTAACTGGCCAACCTCATAAAACTATGGATTTCTATCACGTTCGTTGGTTTGGCCTAATTTTTAACCGATGATAACCCAACATCAAATCAATCTTAGAAAAAACTGTAGCTCCTTATAACTAATCAAATAGTTCATATATTCTAGGCAAGGGATATTTGTTACGAATGGTCACGTTATTCAACTGGTGGTAATCTATGTACATCCTCATACTACCATTTTTCTTCTTCTTAAACAATATCGGTGTACCTCGAGGAGAGACACTTGGGAAAATAAAGTCCTTTTCCAACAACTCTTGTAATTGGGACTTTAACTCTCTCAGATCTGCAGGTGCCATATGGTATGGGGGGATAGAAATGGGTCTAGTCCCTGACTCTAAGTCTATACAAAAGTCAACTTCTCGATCTGGAGGCATACCCAAAAAATCATTAGGAAACACTTATAGGAATTCACATACCACGGGAACTGATGTTACATGAGGGACTACATAATTATCTTTCTGAAGATGGACTTAAATTCCCTACACCCCTTTACTAATTTCTGGTACGAATTGCAAACACAACCCTTACAGGATTAGGCTTAAAGGTACCCTCCCACTCTAAGTTCTCTCTCTCTCGAGCATTACTACAGTAATAGTTTTGGCATAACAATTAATAACAACATGATAAGGGGACAACTAACTCATCTCCAAGATAATATCAAACTCTTTCATATCTAGAATGAGCAAGTCTGACAGGTATTAAACCCTATGAACATCACAGGACATGCACGATATACCTGATCAACACACAACCCCCCTAATTGATGTAGATACATACATAGAAGTATCAAGATATTCACAGTCCAAGTCCTAACCATACCAAATTTCACAGACACATAAGAAAAGGTGGAATCGGAATCAAATAATACAGAAGCCATACAATCACAAATAAGAATAGTACCTGTGATCACCTCATCGGACGTTTTTGGCTCTGGACGAGCCGAAACTGTATAAAAATATGCCTTATAACCACCCTGGCCGCCACCCTACCACCTTAAGCTCTATTTCTACCAACTTGCCCTCTACCTCAGTTGGCCTGGTTGCCACCCCTAGCTTGGCCACCACTCCCACCTTGTGGACGACCCCTACGATTTTCTTTACCCCCATAATATATCAGAACTAGAGCAGTAGAAGCTGGTTGCTGAGTCAACTAACCTACAAACAATAAGTTAGGACAATACCTTCTGACATGTCCCAAACCCCCACACTCAAAGCATTTGGGTCCTTAAGTAGGCCTCTAAACTGAAGAGGAAGAAGGTGTGTAGATGATGGCTTGGGAAGGCTGATAGCTAACCCCAGATAGGCCCCTTGTAGATACTGGCATACCTAAATAGTAGAGCTTAGAAGAACCATACCTCTTTGAGAAGGTACCACTGAATTGGCCCGAGATTCGAGCTTTATTCTCCTCTGCCTTTACCTCGTTCTATTTCTCAAGTCCTTCAACTTTCTTGGAAAATTCAACAACATCCTAGAAGGACTTATCAGACACAACCATAGATAAAGTAGCCAACCGAATCCCCAAATTCAGACCCTTCAAAAAGTACCTAATCTACTCCTCTTCTTAGGTAATCAACTGTAGTGCTTAATAAGACAGGGCATGAAACTTGGCCTCATAGGCCGCCACAGACATGTCACCCTGCTGTAAACTTAGAAAATCATCTTTCTTCTGGTCACAATAAGTGCGGGGAACATATTTATCAAGGAATACATTCTGAAATTAAGCCCAAGTAAATGGAGGTAAGGCATCCCTACACTCCACAATTGACCTCCACCATTACTTGGTTTCTTTCTACAGCTGAAAGGAAACAAACTCCATACTATACTTTTCAATAATACCCATTTTGTGCAGACGTTCATGACAATCTATTAGAAAATCAAAAGCATCCTCGGATTTTGTACCTTGGAATACCGGGGTCTTCATATTTATGAACTTACAAAACAACCCATGCTCATTATCTGTCATCGTCGATCTAAGTACCTATTGGGGATACACCCCTGTTTCAGAGCCTGCATTCATCCTGGGTGCTACAACAGCGGTATGTTTCAAGGCTATGGACGAAGCATCCAGAACCATTAGAGTGTAGCCTGTACCAGCTAGGCTATCCAAAAAACCCAACACTTATTGAATCACCTCTGCATACAAAAGAACCTGAGTTGCACCATTTGGTACTGAAACCACATTCTATGGAGCTATCATTTCTTCTTCCTCAACTACCTCATTTTCATCTTGAGCATAGCCTGGGGCATCCTGTTGTGGGGGAGGGGTGGTGATATATGTATTGCCTATCTCTCGGCTGCCTGTGCTCCACCCCTAACTAACACTGCTCCCCATCCTCCTCTTCTTATTCTACCCCTAACTTATCCCAGATCACGACCCCAACGACCAGTGCGGGTTCTACTACAGCTGCTGTCATGAGTGTTGCTGCTACTACTCTGGTGGAATGAGTATTCACCATATGTGAACAAGAGTGAAAGTATTAGATACCAATTTGGATTTCCTAAAGCCAGTTGGAATCAAGTCATAGCATGAAAGAAAGAAAGGAAAGAGATTCTTTTCTTAAAGCCCTGTAGCCTCCCGAAGAAAAGTACAGACACCTCCATACCATTTTGCATGACTTTACTAGAACTATTATTGTACGACAAGATCTACGAACCCAGAGCTCTGATACCATATCTATCACGTTCGAACCCGTCATGATTGGCACCCGCCCTAACCTATGACAGGAACCATACTAATCTCACCCTTACTCACTTAGGCTTTATTCTTATCTTCATAATAGTATTAACTTGCATGTTTTAAATAGTTCTAAAAAGGTCTCATTCAATAACTAATAATCATCCAAAGACATCATCATTCATAAAATGAATAGAGTGCAAAAATCTTTATTTATTACAATCCCTAAGACCTGAAGTCACCATACAAGAACATCTAAAAACAACTAAGTCTGGAAATAATTAGAATATCCCAAAAACATAACAAGAAGGAATCATCTTAGCCCCAGAACAATGGATATCAACATCATAAGAAGATCTAAAGGTTGCCCAGACATGGTGCTCACCCTCAAAATCGGGTATGAAATACTCACTAGAGCCGAGGTTGCGTGTCAACTGCTGAAAGATGTTCTGCACTCAACAAAAAAGAAGAGTAAAGGTAGCATCAGTACATCAATAAGTACTGGTAAACATCATAGGCCAATAATGTACAAGTATAAAAGCAATTATAACAAAACACATAGCCAATAATATCAATCAACTGAACACATCATGATATATCATATAATTACAACTTACAAGTTCACTTTCATAGGCTTTCATACTTAGTCATTTTCATCAACAACACATCATCATATATAATCATCATAAAAACACTCAATACATATGAATGAGTGCATGTATGTAAGATGTGTACACCATATCTTACTCTTCCCATCCTCATTCTCAACATCATAACGTACCGATATGGTACCCGACCTATTATCACCATATCATCTCATACTGGTGTGGTATCCGATCCATTATCACAATATATCATATCATACCAGTGTGGTACCCAACCCATCAACTCAAAATATCATCATAATGCAAATGAAAATGCAATACAGTCATTAAATCATAAGTCATGCTAGAAGGCAATCATAGATGTCTAAATCACAAACCAGCAAAAAGCCAAAAAAAGTCTAAGTGCTACAACAAAACTTTAGCCTACTTTGTTCTTGATCTAAAACAACAAGAATATATATTAATTTCAATAATTCATCCCTTTTTCACTATTAGGGATCAAAAATCACTGATTTTATCCATAAACTTATCCTATTTCATTATCTTAGATTTTTTTTATCATTTAACTTCATGAACCCTACTTGAATTAGCATAAATAATCATAATTCTAGACCCATTAGTATTTTCTAATACCCTAGAATCATTATATATTGAAATTATACACATCCCCATCACTTTTCATCAATTTCCATGAACTAGAGTTAAATCCCAATTTCCACCATTAATCCATTTGTAGTGATTTTCTAAGGTTAAACGACGTAAATTCAAGTCTAGAATATAATTACTTACCTCCAAAGATGAAAAACTTCAAAAACCCTCTAAAAATCGCCTTTCCCAGAGCTCTATTGATTTTTTTAAAAGTAGAGAATGAAAACATTTTATGGTTCTTAAAATGTAATTTTACTACACGTTACCGCCAGTTCTCGCCCTTTTTTCCTGGAGGCCGCTATTGCGGTTCCCCGTGACCGCTGCAGTGGTTACTTTTTTTGCTGTAGTGATTTAAGGCTGAAACTCAGAACCTCTCTTTATTTTTCCTCATTTTACAACACACACCACAAATTTTGACAACGCGAACCAACCCTTCTATGACAAATGCTATAATCGAAGTTTTATAACTTTGTTTCAGGTGCCAGAAGTTGCTACGACTTCCTATACTCATTGGATATCCAACTATCACATCAAACCCCACTATTAATAATCATACTAATACTTGATTTCGTTCAACTACCACATTCTCAAGAATAAGCCAATACTAGGCTAGCCCTAAATTTGCAAAATTTCACTAAGGGAAGTCTAGGTACAACTTATACCTCCTATTTTAGTGTAACAATATTTTGGGTCATTACATTGAAAGTTGTGGGGATGATTGGCATGGTCCCCGATGTATTCGAGAGTGATTTGGGAGAGTTTGGAATTTTTAGAGGCTTTAAAAGCTATGAGTTTGACTTCGGTCAACAATTTGTGTTTCGAGCTCCAGATGACGATTTGGATAGTTTCATTAAATCTGAAATTTTGGATTTAGCCTAGGAGCATAGTTATTTTGGATCTTAAGTCTTTATTTTCCTTTTTAACCCTTCTTTCAGAAACTAGTTAAATAAGCCAAAATGGTGTTGCAGGGATTAAATTATTATAAACGACCTCTTTTTTTTTGAAAATCTGACGGAACCATTGAGTCCAAAACATACAAATAGCCTAGTAGCATATATGGTTTAGTTTTGTGGGGGTTCTGAATAACTCTCGAGGTTCTGTTCAGAGGATTTAAGAACATGCAAAATCAGCAAAGTTGGTGATATCTAGTGCATTAGGCATCCTTCTTCGCAAATACGGGCCCTTGGATGCAAATAGAGAAAATGATACTATCCTTCATCATGATCTCAAGGTGTTGGCAGTGATCGCGAAGGCTTATCGATTCCGAGTCTAGTAGCTCACTTTATCACGAATGCATTCGCGACGGTCCGGG
Organism: Capsicum rhomboideum; assembly: GCA_031232105.1. Classification (NCBI taxonomy): domain Eukaryota; kingdom Viridiplantae; phylum Streptophyta; class Magnoliopsida; order Solanales; family Solanaceae; genus Capsicum; species Capsicum rhomboideum. Next base: position 100,711,804 of record CP124719.1, on the reverse strand, counting down.
TCATCAACCTTTGTGAATGCGAGAGGATGACTGTGATTGTGAAAGATAATTCAATGACCTGGTCATTTTTTATCCTTGAGAATGCAAAGATTTGACCGCGTTCGCGATGTCCTATTCACTGAATAATATAAATACCCCAATTTTTCCAATTTTCACTGTTTTTGGACCTTAGAGCTTCGGGAAGGGGCGATTTCTAGGGTTTTCTTCACCATTTGTGCTTGGGTAAGCTACAAACTCTTATTTTCATTAATTTCTTATGATTATATCTTCAAAAATACCTTTAGATCTTGAAATCAAACTAGAATTTGGGGCTTTTTGCCGGTAAATTCTTAAAATGATTTTTCATCAATTTGAGCATCGATTTCAACTCGTTTTTGCATGGGTTTTCAGATGTATACTCATATATATATATATATATGGATAATATGTGTCTAAAATAAAATTTTGGTTTTACCCCTTTCGATTTTGAACCTATTTTTCAAACCCATTTTGGATCCGATTTAAATAAAGCTGATATGAGTATCATTAGTTTCTTTTTGATGCATAGATTATGCTTTCAATAGTTTGAGCTTGTTCTGGGACTGTTCATGAGGGAAAGGATCCACGTTGAAGGGTCTAGGCTTGAATTTCGGCATTTTGAGGTAGGTTATGGCTTAACTTCCTTCGGACTGGGCTGGGTAGTTAACTATCATATAAAGCATGCTACAGGTTAGGTAATTTAGTCATGAGAGTAGTATTTTAGAATTATTATTATTATTGTGTGCCCATGTGGGGGCTTATTTGCATATTGTTGATGACTTAGAGAATATAATTGTTGTGATGCCCGAATGGGGTCTTTATATGATATTTTAGGCCTTGTTTGTGCATTAAAATGCTTTCTTTGTTATTGTATCGCCCCAGTGGGGGCTTGACTAGTTAATATAGGCCATTCTTGAGCATTAATTGCCTTCATTTGTTATAGCATACCTAGGAGAGGGCCTTAAAAATGATGTTATTGATGTCTTACATAATTTTTTTATATATATATATATATATCCATGGTGCCATGCGATGGAGCTCATCATGAAATATTGTAATTTTGAGGTGATTCTAAGCTCATTCATACCTGTATTGAATTGATCATTATCTTCACACTTATTTGTTGTGAGTATACATCCTTATTGCATCTATACATACTCATGAGATAAGTACCACTGAGAAACACTTCTTTTGACAGAAAATGAGACATCTTATAAAACGCCTATACAGAGGAATGTGCTGGTAAGGTTGATTGAGAAAATACTAATTTTTTTTATAGAAAATGAGACATCTTATAAAACATATATATCAAGGAATATGCCAGTAAGGTTGATTGAGATATGAGATTGAGATTATAAATGTATATGGGTTGCGAACTCGCCATAGGTCCTTTCCTGAAGCTCTGAGGCTTGAAAGGTGTATACAAAAGTCCCACCATCATTGCATTGTATTTTCATCTTCTGTGTTTCTTTTATGTATTCGTTGATGTGTGTTTGGTTTTATTAGATATGTTTCATGTGTAGTTTCCCTTTTTTTGCCTTATTATATTTTAGAACTGTTAGTAAAGATGGTGTGAGCTACCATTTGAGAACTTTTCTGTATGCAGGTGACGTGCTCATAGTATCTTTTACTTGTTTGAATTTCTACTTTGCTCAGTCAGCCTATGATACCGACTGAGTACAAGTGGACCGCACTCACTCCTACTGTGCCCCGGTACAAGTGGACCGCACTCACTCCTACTGTGCCCTTTTGGTGCAAATCCTAGTACGAGTGCGAGCCGCGATAGCTGATTTGGGCTGTGATAGTTTGTCACGACCCCATTATTTGAGTCATGATGGCGCCTACCGTAACCCACCGATAGGCAAGCCAAACCCTAGCCCGGAGCGACAAGCGACGGGCTAACGGGCGGAATCTCATAAAACAGAGAAGAAGTGAAAGTACCCACATTTATAAACATGCTATAACGCTAAAGACAGAATTAGAATGTGTGTCAAGAACCCCTCCCAAGACCTGGTGGGGTCAGTACAGGAGCCACTACTAAATACCCAAAATACAAGACAGAAACCAAATATGTATAACAAGTACAATAGTCTTGAGAGCAAAAGACTATACAGTAGAAGATGGAGTAGGATCTGCCTCGGACGTTAGTAAGCTCACCCTGCTCCGAAATCAGTGCTGAGAAAAGAGTCACGTCAAAACAGTCGACTGGTGCCTGGATCTGCATCAGGGAAAAAGATGCAGAAGTGCAGTATGAGTACCGGGGCAACGGGTACTCAGTAGGCATCATCGGCCGACTGAGCTCAAAGTAATATAAGCAAGCTAAAATGCGAGGGTGCATGCTAAGTCTGGGGTATAAGTAATAAATACATAAGTAACTGCCGAGGCGTGTAGATATGCTTAGGAAATAAATAAATGTGATACCGAATACTTGAGTAAATAAATGCGTATGTAAACACACAAGTTAAACATAACCTATCTGGGCCCCCATAAACCCGATAGGCACACGAAAGAAAACAATAACCCAGCCTGGCCCCCATAAACCGGCGAGACACACAAAAATAGTAAATGCATAGTCACCAGTGTCTCGAAGTTGTATCAGTATCCAGTAACCACAATAACCAACAAGAGTGCACCGGGCTTGAACCGGCACCAATGGGTAATAACAAGAGGCCAGACGCCGGAGTCGAACCGGAAACAGTGGGTAATAACAAGAGGCCACATATATATCATATCTGCCGGACTCGAACCGGAACTCATAAAACAACAGTATCATGATCATGGTACCCAGTACCAAAACTCTCCAATCATATCATAATCAGATGCCGGACTCGAACCGGAACTCATAATAATCAGTGGCCGAACTCGAACCGGAACTCATAGTAAACCACAATCCGGGGCCGGACTCGAACCGGAACACCCAATAGTCAATAACCAAAATCATCATACCTGAATCAGTAGCCGGACTCGAACCGGAACTCATCATAGCCAGTAACCAGAACAGAATCAAATGTCATATCATATCAGATAAACGGGGAACGCCCTAGTTCCAAGTCAATACTAGTTTATGGGTACAGAAGCTAACCCCACAACATGTTGCAAGTCAATCTCGGGGTCCTTCTAGGTCAAATATCTACTATAAGAAATATGTATATACAAGTCTGAGTATACATCATAAGTCATGGAAAGGTAGGTCCGTATTCTAAATCAAACTAGCCGATCCCGGTCAAATACGGTGCTATCAGGGACTAATAAGGCTAAACAGGCCAACCGGGTATAATCGGGGTGACTCAATCCCGTCATAACCCTAATAGTCATATAGGGCTTATCTAAGCCCAAAGATGTCAAAGTTTCGACAAGTCGACAAAAAGGGTAACGGGGCCCGCTATCGGGTCCCGAGAACCAGGTCTGGTTATACTTGTCTAAGTCTGTCTAAGCCTGGACTAAGGTCCAACAATAACATTCCCAGACTAGCAACAACAACAACAATACTATCCGACCCCAAATAGGTCATCTGTGGGGTACCACGAGGATAACAGGCCTGGAATATATATCCGAATAGCCCTATCCGGCCTAGAAGGCCTAAATCACAGCAAACCACCACCACCAAGTCTATAGTACCAGCCCACAATACCAGCACAATAGCATACATATATCACACATAAGCCCAATCTAAGTGCAAAGGAAGGTAAACCTAGCCTACCTGGACGCCTGCCGCGAACCTGCCAAGAAAACCAGCTAAATAGGAGCCTTTCCCTTTCGAGAGGCCTCAGACTGCTGCCAAACTACCAAAATAATAAACTACATGTCAAAACATGACTATTGATACCCATATTGCATTAGTTCGGAAAATGTCCGAACAGTCCACGTAGGGCCCACTTGCGGTATCACAAAATTAAAACCGTCACAGTGTCCCAAATAACTCTGTGACCAATAGTCACAACAGATGTTATCCAATCCGAGCTCATATTAAGCTCTAAATAAGCACCAACAATACCAACGTATAAGAAAACTACCATAAATAAAATAAAACTTACCAAAATAACGATTATTACACGTCCACAAACACTTTCCCACTAGAACCCGAGCTTGAATAACTTGATGTAGGTAATAAATTTATGAAACATCAAAAATGTTTTTATCTGAAATTCTCTTATCAAAGTATATATGGTCTTCATTTGGTAAGTGACGTGAATGAACAAAAAAATGAATGCAAATGTCACTTGAAACAATATATGTCACTTAGTTGCTAAATGCACTAAGTTGCTGCCACCAATACACTTGTTGTATGCTTTCCTCCACTTCCACGTGTGAAGTGGAGGTGTTTAATACCTCACTCCTATATATCCCACTTGTGTATATTCGGGTATTGCATAGGTCCGTGGTAAAATAAATATAATATTTTGAATATACCATAATTAATAGAAAATTATTTCTAATAAAACCTCTATAAAATAATAATATTATTTTAACATATTTAGATTTACTATCTCCACTTAAAATATTAATAAATTATAAAACTATTATAAAATAGTATAGATATATCATAACTAAAGAATTTTATAAATTTCAAAAACATTTTCGAAAGGTAATTAACTATGTCATTTTACCAAATTTTAATTTAATTTAATATTTTACAACCTGCTCGGTCTAAATAATATTCTCAAACGAACTGCCCGGGAACCGGACTGTCAGTCCCAGCAAGTCATAAATAACTTGGGGCAGTTATAGAAAAGCTCTAAACGCTGAGAACACACAAAAATGAGGGAAATGACCGGGAAGGTCATTACAATATCCACTACTAAAAGGACTTTCGTCCGCGAAAGTCAAGAATAAGCACGTACCTGAAGACGTGAACAAGTAGGGATACTGGGCTCGCATGTCACGTTCAAGCTCCCAAGTTGCCTCCTCAACCGGACGGTGACGCCATTGTACCTTAACCACTGGAATGTCCCGGGAGCGTAACCGTCTGACATCTCTGGCTAAAATGGACATAGGCTCCTCCACAAATGCTAACTTCTCGTCTAACTGAACCGAGTCCCACTGAAGCACATGTGACTCATCTGGAATATATTGTCGTAGCATAGAAACATGAAATACTGGATGGATAGCTGAAAATACCGGAGGTAAAGCTAGCACATAAGCGACCTCTCCAACTGTCCGCAAAATCTCAAAGGGTCCAATATATCTGGGGCTAAGCTTACCCTTCCTTCCAAACCGCATCACGCCCTTCATGGGCGATACTCGTAAGAAGACCCTATCACCCACCCTAAATTTCAATGGACGACGTCTACGGTCAGCATAACTCCTCTGTCTACTCTGAGCTGTCCGCAGCCTGTCCTGAATCACTCGAACTCGATCCAAAGATTCTCGGAGCAAATCTGTGCCACGAGGATTGACTTCTGAAGTTTCAAACTAGCCAACTGGAGATCGACACCGTCTGCCATATAAAGCCTCAAACGGAGCCATTTGAATACTGGAGTGAAAGCTATTATTATATGCGAACTCGGCTAAAGGTAAGAATTGATCCCACTGACCCCCAAAATCTAACACACAAGTGCGGAGCATATCCTCCAATACCTGAATAGTTCGTTCAGACTGCCCGTCGGTTTGAGGATGAAATGCAGTACTAAGGTCCACCTGAGTACCCAACTCTTCCTGGAAAGTCTGCCAGAAATTGGAGGTAAACTGAGACCCTCGGTTTGAGATAATAGATATTGGCACTCCATGTAGGCGGACCACCACCTGAATATATACACGAGCTAACCTCCCAGCACTATAGGAGACTCGAACAGGGATAAAGTGTGCATACTTAGTCAACCGGTCCATAATAACCCAAATACTATCAAAACCACGGGAGGTACGAGGCAATCCAACAATGAAATCCATAGTGACCCGCTCCCATTTCCACTCGGGAATGGGCAATTGCTGAAGCATTCCACCAGGTCTCTGGTGCTCGGCCTTTACCTGCTGACAACAAAGGCATCGGGCTACAAACCCTGCTATATCTCTCCGCATACCGCTCCACCAATAGTGTTGTCTCAGATCTCTATACATCTTAGCTGTCCTGGGGTGAATAGATATTCTAGAACTGTGAGCCTCATGCAAAATCAACTGAATTAAATCTTCAACCCTTGGAACACAAATACGACCGTCAAACCTCAGAACACAATCAGAACCCTAGGTAGCTCTCTCAGACTTACCCTTCAATATCTGATCTCGAATTCTACGGAGACCGCTATCCTCAAACTGACGACTCTGAATCTGCTCCAACAAAGTAGATCTCACACCAACACAAGCGATAACCCTTCCGGGGTCAGAAATATCCAAACGCACCATCGAGTTAGATAAGGACTGAATGTCTAAAGCCAATGGTCGCTGAGAGACTGGAGTGAAGGCTAAGCTACCCATACTCACTGTCTTCCAACTCGAGGCGTCCGCTACCACATTCGCCTTGCCCGAATGATAGAGAATAGAGATATCATAGTCCTTTAGCAACTCTATCCACCTGCGCTGCCTCGAATTAAGATCCCTCTGAGTCATAATATGCTGAAGACTACGGTGATCTGTAAAGATTTCACAATGAACACCGTAGAGATAATGTCTCCAAATTCGCAATGCAAACACAACTGCTGCTAACTCCAAATCATGTGTGGGATAGTTACGCTCGTGCACCTTCAGCTGCCTCGATGCATAAGCAATAACACGACCCTGCTGCATCAGCACACATCCCAAACCAATACCAGACGCATCACAATACACGGTAAAACCCTCGCCCTCAACTGGAAGAGTTAACACAGGGACAGAAGTAAGTCGATCCTTGAGTTTTAGAAAGCTCGCCTCGCAATCCTTAGACCATTGAAACAGAACCTCCTTCCTGGTTAGTCTGGTCATAGGAGATGCAATAGACGAGAAGCCCTCAACAGATCGCCTGTAGTATCCTGCCAACCCAACAAAGCTGCGAACCTCGGTAGGTGACGTGGGCCTAGCCCAACCTCGAATAGCCTCAATCTTCGCTGGGTCTACCATGATACCGTGTCTGGACACCACATGACCCAAGAAAGCTACAGACTCAAGCCAGAACTCACATTTTGAGAACTTGGCATAAAGCCGATGATCTCTCAAAGTGTGGAGCACAATCCTCAAATGTTGCTCATGCTCCTCGTTACTCCTCGAATAAACCAAGATGTCATCAATAAACACAATCATAAAGGAATCCAAGTATGGCCTGAATACACGATTCATCAAATCCATGAAAGCTGCTGGGGTATTAGTCAATCCAAAAGACATCACCAGGAACTCATAATGGCCGTACCGAGTCCTGAAGGATGTCCTTGGGATGTCCTCAGCCCTAACTCTCAACTGATGGTATCCAGATCTCAAATCTATTTTTGAGAATACCGCTGCACCCTGAAGTTGATCAAACAAATCATCGATACGAGGCATAGGATACTTATTCTTCACAGTTACCTTATTCAACTGCCTGTAATCAATACACATGCGCATAGATCCATCCTTCTTCTTTACAAACAAAACTGGAGCACCCCACGGAGACATACTCGGCCTGATAAAACCCTTCCCCAGAAGGTCCTGGAGCTGAGTACTCAACTCTCTCAACTCAGCAGGAGCCATCCGATAAGGAGCCATAGAAATAAGTCGGGTGCCCGGCTCGAGGTCAATAATGAACTCTATATCACGCTCAGGAGGAAGGCCAGGTAGGTCAGTCGGGAATACATCAGGATACTCACGAACAATCGGGATGGAGTCAAGTGATGGACTCTCAATGCTAGCATCCCGAACATAAGCAAGGAATGAATCACAACCCCTTGCCATCAATCTACGAGCCCGAACATATGAAATAATTCCCGTCGGTGTGCGGCTAACAGAACCCTTCCACACCACCGGAGGTATGCCAGCCATGGCTAAGGTCACGGTCTTGTCAAAGTAATCCAAGATTACATGATGGAAAGACAACCAGTCCATGCCTAGAATCACATCAAAGTCTACCATGGCCAATACAATAAAATCAATTCGAGTCTCAAACTCCTGAACAGTCACCAGACAAGATCTATATACCCGATCCACTACTAAGGAATCACCAACGAGGGTGGACACACATAAGGGTACAGATAATAACTCAGAACATAAACCCAACCGTGGTGCATAATAAGTAGATATATAAGAAAACGTGGATCCAGGATCAAATAATGTAGAAGCTGGCTGATGGCATACGAAAATCGTACCTGTAATCACCGCATCCGAAGCCTCAGCCTCCGGCCTAGCCGGCACGACATACAACTGACACTGGCTACCACTAGTCTGAGCACCGCCCTGACCACCAGTCCGACCTCCCTGCGCTCTACCTCGAGAACCCTGGGGACCACCCCGACGACCCTGTGCACCACCTCTCCCTGCTGGCGGTATAGATCTGAGGGGCTGTGCTGTCTGAACTGAAGGCTCAATCGCCATACGCTGAGGACACTCACGCGCGAAATGACCGACAACCCCACAAGTATAGCATGCTCTCGGCTCCCTGCTCGGCCTAGAAGGTCCAGCTGATCCGGTATGACCCCCTCTAGTCGATGAACTGGACTGACCATATCCCTGAGGCTGTCTAACAGAACCACTATAGGGGGGCTGACCCCTATCAGATATCTGTAATGCTGACTGTACGGGCCTACTGGGCTGACCCTGTCGCTGAAAGGACTGCTGCTGCTGCTGAGGGTACCTACCCTAAAACTGGAAACCACGACCTCTGAACTGCAAACCACTACGACTCCCACTGAAACTACCCTGAATACGTGGTCTCTTATCGCTGCACCCTTGGGCCTCGCGATCCATCTCCTCAATAGAGTATACATGCTCGGTAATTTCTGCGAATGACTTTCCTGAAGTCACTAAACTCTGGGTCGCTCTGCGGAGGGGCAATCTCAGTCCCCTGACAAAACATCTAACTCTCTTATACTCATCAGGCAAAATAGAGGTAGCGTGCCTAGCAAGATCATGAAACCTCGCCTTATACTCGGCGACAGATAATGAACCCTGAGTCAATCTGGAGAACTCATCCCTGAGTCGCTCCCGCATAGTACGAGGCATATACTTTCCCAGGAAAATCTCAGAGAACTGGGTCCAGGTAATCGGTGGAGATCCTGCTGGCCTGGAATTAAGATATCCCCTCCACCATCTCCTGGCTACAGTATCAAACTGATATGCCACAACATCAACATCACGAGACTGTACCAATCCCAAATTCCTCAGTCTATCCTCGCAGCTGGACAAAAACTCATATGCATCCTCACCCGGAGTACCAGCAAATCTCGGTGGAGTCAACCTCAAGAAATGCCCCAACATCTTCTGCTCATCGACAGACATAGCAGGCTGATCTGTAACCGGCTGTGGAGCTACCGGCGATGGCAGAATCTCAACTCTGGGTGCTGCAGTTGCAGGCTGCGCCCCAACACCAACTCCCTGTACTGCTGGTTGGGCTCCCTCAGCTGACGGACCTCCAACTATTCCCAACAACTGAAGTAATGTACCTCGAAGCAAAGATGCATCGATAAATCCAGGTGGAGCCTGGACTGCTCCCTGGCCCACTAGCTGCTGTGGCGGCGGAGCATTTGGAGCTATAACAGGATCGGGTGACTGATCCCTAGTATGATCTCGGTCTGGGGCTGCTGCTCTACCCTACCCCCGACCTCTGGGTCGACCTCGGGCCCTAACAGGAGCCCTCGCTGTAGGCTTGGGGTCCTGACCCTCGGGTCTCGCACCATGCGTCCTTTCCATCTGCGTAAAGAGTGAATCAAATGAAGAGTAGAAACCAACATAGACTTAACGCACGGACATGAGTCAAGAAAATGAGAGACTCCCCTAAAAATGCTCCGTAGCCTCCCGAGGATAGGATACAGGCGTCCCCGCACCGATCCACAGGACTCTACTAAACATTGGCTCATGTACCGACACTACCTAGACAACCTAGGCTCTGATACCAAGCTGTCACGACCCCATTATTTGAGTCATGATGGCGCCTACCGTAACCCACCGATAGGCAAGCCAAACCCTAGCCCGGAGCGACAAGCGACGGGCTAACGGGCGGAATCTCATAAAACAGAGAAGAAGTGAAAGTACCCACATTTATAAACATGCTATAACGCTAAAGACAGAATTAGAATGTGTGTCAAGAACCCCTCCCAAGACCTGGTGGGGTCAGTACAGGAGCCACTACTAAATACCCAAAATACAAGACAGAAACCAAATATGTATAACAAGTACAATAGTCTTGAGAGCAAAAGACTATACAGTAGAAGATGGAGTAGGATCTGCCTCGGACGTTAGTAAGCTCACCCTGCTCCGAAATCAGTGCTGAGAAAAGAGTCACGTCAAAACAGTCGACTGGTGCCTGGATCTGCATCAGGGAAAAAGATGCAGAAGTGCAGTATGAGTACCGGGGCAACGGGTACTCAGTAGGCATCATCGGCCGACTGAGCTCAAAGTAATATAAGCAAGCTAAAATGCGAGGGTGCATGCTAAGTCTGGGGTATAAGTAATAAATACATAAGTAACTGCCGAGGCGTGTAGATATGCTTAGGAAATAAATAAATGTGATACCGAATACTTGAGTAAATAAATGCGTATGTAAACACACAAGTTAAACATAACCTATCTGGGCCCCCATAAACCCGATAGGCACACGAAAGAAAACAATAACCCAGCCTGGCCCCCATAAACCGGCGGGACACACAAAAATAGTAAATGCATAGTCACCAGTGCCTCGAAGTTGTATCAGTATCCAGTAACCACAATAACCAACAAGAGTGCACCGGGCTTGAACCGGCACCAATGGGTAATAACAAGAGGCCAGACGCCGGAGTCGAACCGGAAACAGTGGGTAATAACAAGAGGCCACATATATATCATATCTGCCGGACTCGAACCGGAACTCATAAAACAACAGTATCATGATCACGGTACCCAGTACCAAAACTCTCCAATCATATCATAATCAGATGCCGGACTCGAACCGGAACTCATAATAATCAGTGGCCGGACTCGAACCGGAACTCATAGTAAACCACAATCCGGGGCCGGACTCGAACCGGAACACCCAATAGTCAATAACCAAAATCATCATACCTGAATCAGTAGCCGGACTCGAACCGGAACTCATCATAGCCAGTAACCAGAACAGAATCAAATGTCATATCATATCAGATAAACGGGGAACGCCCTAGTTCCAAGTCAATACTAGTTTATGGGTACAGAAGCTAACCCCACAACATGTTGCAAGTCAATCTCGGGGTCCTTCTAGGTCAAATATCTACTATAAGAAATATGTATATACAAGTCTGAGTATACATCATAAGTCATGGAAAGGTAGGTCCGTATTCTAAATCAAACTAGCCGATCCCGGTCAAATACGGTGCTATCAGGGACTAATAAGGCTAAACAGGCCAACCGGGTATAATCGGGATGACTCAATCTCGTCATAACCCTAATAGTCATATAGGGCTTATCTAAGCCCAAAGATGTCAAAGTTTCGACAAGTCGACAAAAAGGGTAACGGGGCCCGCTATCGGGTCCCGAGAACCAGGTCTGGTTATACTTGTCTAAGTCTGTCTAAGCCTGGACTAAGGTCCAACAATAACATTCCCAGACTAGCAACAACAACAACAATACTATCCGACCCCAAATAGGTCATCTGTGGGGTACCACGAGGATAACAGGCCTGGAATATATATCTGAATAGCCCTATCCGGCCTAGAAGACCTAAATCACAGCAAACCACCACCACCAAGTCTATAGTACCAGCCCACAATACCAGCACAATAGCATACATATATCACACATAAGCCCAATCTAAGTGCAAAGGAAGGTAAACCTAGCCTACCTGGACGCCTGCCGCGAACCTGCCAAGAAAACCAGCTAAATAGGAGCCTTTCCCTTTCGAGAGGCCTCAGACTGCTGCCAAACTACCAAAATAATAAACTACATGTCAAAACATGACTATTGATACCCATATTGCATTAGTTCGGAAAATGTCCGAACAGTCCACGTGGGGCCCACTTGCGGTATCACAAAATTAAAACCGTCACAGTGTCCCAAATAACTCTGTGACCAATAGTCACAACAGATGTTATCCAATCCGAGCTCATATTAAGCTCTAAATAAGCACCAACAATACCAACGTATAAGAAAACTACCGTAAATAAAATAAAACTTACCAAAATAACGATTATTACACGTCCACAAACACTTTCCCACTAGAACCCGAGCTTGAATAACTTGATGTAGGTAATAAATTTATGAAACATCAAAAATGTTTTTATCTGAAATTCTCTTATCAAAGTATATATGGTCTTCATTTGGTAAGTGACGTGAATGAACAAAAAATGAATGCAAATGTCACTTGAAACAATATATGTCACTTAGTTGCTAAATGCACTAAGTTGCTGCCACCAATACACTTGTTGTATGCTTTCCTCCACTTCCACGTGTGAAGTGGAGGTGTTTAATACCTCACTCCTATATATCCCACTTGTGTATATTCGGGTATTGCATAGGTCCGTGGTAAAATAAATATAATATTTTGAATATACCATAATTAATAGAAAATTATTTCTAATAAAACCTCTATAAAATAATAATATTATTTTAACATATTTAGATTTACTATCTCCACTTAAAATATTAATAAATTATAAAACTATTATAAAATAGTATAGATATATCATAACTAAAGAATTTTATAAATTTCAAAAACATTTTCGAAAGGTAATTAACTATGTCATTTTACCAAATTTTAATTTAATTTAATATTTTACAACCTGCTCGGTCTAAATAATATTCTCAAACGAACTGCCCGGGAACCGGACTGTCAGTCCCAGCAAGTCATAAATAACTTGGGGCAGTTATAGAAAAGCTCTAAACGCTGAGAACACACAAAAACGAGGGAAATGACCGGGAAGGTCATTACATAGTTGATTTCTGGAGTACCTGGTGAGCTCCCCGATCGGAGCCTTGCCCCAGTCTCCATCTATCTTTCTCCTATCTTTATTATTATTCGAAGACAAATATTTGTATTTTCAGTTTCCAAACTATGTATTAGATGCTCTTACTACTTATGACACTATTTCTGGAGATTTATGTATTTTGTTCAGATTTCTGTTATGTTATATATTATAGCTTGACTTCGTTCTAGAAGTCTCACCTTTATGTTTTTTTTTGTTTTTTTTTTTCATTTTTCACTTGTCTTCTCTTGTGTGGGTTTTGGCTTACCTACTAAGGCTAGTTCCGAGGTAGGTGCCATCATGACCTCAACCTTTGGATCGTGACATATTTAGATTGATTTTTTTTTCATGCCATATTTATCTATAGGGTCGAGATTCTTTTTCGTACTTTATTAACTTAACATAATGATATTTAAGTTGATTTTATTTTCGTACTATATTAAATTATACGATCGAGATTCTTGTCCATACTTAGTAACTTAATGTACATATATTTAAATTGATGTTAATCTCGTACTAAATTAATTTATACGGTCAAAATTATTTTTTGCACTTTATCAACTTATATGATAAAGATTCTTGCTTCATGTCAATGATAATGTTTTCAAATGATCTATATGAGCACAAAAGTAAATCAAGGGCACTTATACGCTTACATTAAGATAGCGTGTGAACAAACCACTTTAAGATTTTATGGAAAAAGAATCTAAAATCGACTAGTACTATCACACGGTATCTTCAAGCAAGCATATAAGCAAGTTTATTAAGATTCATATTTGGTTTTCCAATTAATAATATCATATTTTCATTTTTTTAATGATTAGTGAAGTTTGCCTGCACTTTGCGTGATCAGTCAAGACGTTACAAATTTATCCTTTTTAATATCCAAAATTTAAGAATAACTAATTCGTAACTTCAATAAAAGATCTTTCACAAAACATTATTTTCTAAACTCTAAACTTTTTTGAACCAAATGTTACCAAAATTTTTGTTTTAAAGAATGTATAGTCACAATGGCACAGTTTTTATGTACTTATTTAAGTATTGAGTACGATGCCATCATTCTAATTAAGTAGGCGTTTGACCATAGAAATCAAATATTTTCATTTTATTTAGAATTTGTGAAGTTGGTGTTGCGTTTGGTTTAAGGGTGTCAAGTGGGCCGGGTTGACCCGGTACCGGCCCACTTAGCCCGGCCCACTAAGCCACCGGACCCGGTATAGGTGGTGGGCCTGGCGGGTTTTTAGGGGGCTGGGCCGGACACGGTATTGAAACCGGTGGACCGGCCCATCTAGAAAACCGGACCGGGTCCACCGGTGCACCGGCCCGGCCAGGTAACTTTTTTAAAAAAAAAAAAAAAAACTGGGTCGTTGGGCCCCAGCCTGCAAAGGCTGTTTTGGTCCGTTGAGGCCCAACGGCTATAATGCAATCAATCAAATATTAAATTCATTTACTCTTTATATATTTTTCCCATTTAAAATTTAAATTGAATATTTTGTATGAATTCAATACTTTTAATATAATAGTATAAAAGTATATGTTGTTGAATATTGTATATATTGAATCTATATATGTATGTATATTCTTTAAAGTAGTATATATTGAATGTACATACATATGTATGTTCTTTAAAGTAGTATATATTGAATTTATATATGTATGTATATTCTTTAAAGTAGTATATATTGAATGTACATACATATGTATATTCTTTAAAGTAGTATATATTGAATGTACATACATATGTATGTTCTTTAAAGTAGTATATATTGAATGTATATATGTATGTATATTCTTTAAAATAGTATATATTGAATGTATATATGTATGTATATTCTTTAAAGTAGTATATATTGAATGTACATACATATGTATGTTCTTTAAAGTAGTATATATTGAATGTATATATGTATGTATATTCTTTAAAATAGTATATATTGAATGTATATATGTATATATATTCTTTAAAGTAGTATATATTGAATGTATATATGTATGTATATTCTTTAAAATAGTTATATTCTTTAAAATAGTTTATATTGAATGTAAATATGTGTGTATGTTCTTTAAAGTAGTATATATTGAATGTACATACATATGTATACTCTTTAAAGTAGTATATATTGAATGTATATATGTATGTATATTCTTTAAAATAGTCTATATATGTATGTACATACATATGTATGTTCTTTAAAGTAGTATATATTGAATGTAAATACATGTGTATATTTTTTAAAATAGTATATATTGAATGTATATATGTATGTATATTCTTTAAAGTAGTATATATTGAATGTACATACATATGTATGTTCTTTAAAGTAGTATATATTGAATTTATATATGTATGTATATTCTTTAAAGTAGTATATATTGAATGTACATACATATGTATGTTCTTTAAAGTAGTATATATTGAATGTATATATGTATGTATATTCTTTAAAATAGTATATATATGTATGTATATTCTTTAAAATAGTATATATATGTATGTATATTCTTTAAAATAGTATATATATGTATGTATATTCTTTAAAATAGTATATATATGTATGTATATTCTTTAAAATAGTATATATATGTATGTATATTCTTTAAAATAGTATATATTGAATGTAAATACATGTGTATGACTGTATGTTCTTTAAAGTAGTACATATTGAATGTATATATGTATGTATATTCTTTAAAATAGTATATATTGAATGTAAATACATGTGTATGTTCTTTAAAGTAGTATATATTGAATTTATATATGTATGTATATTCTTTAAAGTAGTATATATTGAATGTACATACATATGTATGTTCTTTAAAGTAGTATATATTGAATGTATATATGTATGTATATTCTTTAAAATAGTATATATTGAATGTATATATGTATGTATATTCTTTAAAGTAGTATATATTGAATGTACATACATATGTATGTTCTTTAAAGTAGTATATATTGAATGTATATATGTATGTATATTCTTTAAAATAGTATATATTGAATGTATATATGTATATATATTCTTTAAAGTAGTATATATTGAATGTATATATGTATGTATATTCTTTAAAATAGTATATATTGAATGTATATATGTATGTATATTCTTTAAAATAGTTATATTCTCTAAAATAGTTTATATTGAATGTAAATATGTGTGTATGTTCTTTAAAGTAGTATATATTGAATGTACATACATATGTATATTCTTTAAAGTAGTATATATTGAATGTAAAAAATAATTCATAAAACAAACAGATAACATGAAAGGAATTGAGTACGGTGAAGAACACTCAGATGATAATCATCCTAGATGTATAAGGCTAGAAAAACAAATAAACATAGCAAATAAAATACAGAAACTAAAATTAGATTTACATAAATTATATGAAAAATACGAATACACAAGAATACCAGAATTAATAGATACAATCTCTTATACAGAATATGAATACATTAGACAACTTATAAAACGACAAGAATATAAATATGATGACTAAAATACAAAATATGAAAACGGTTAGACCAATAAAAATACATTATTTAACAAGCAAAATTCAAAAAAGATTTAGAAGTAACTTCCAGAGAAAACAAAAACTTAGAGAAATCACACATATAACTAAAGAAATTAATAACTTAAATAAAGCAATGACTAGACTAATTATAGCAATAGATAAAATAACAAAAGCATTAAAAAATGGATAAACCTGAACCGAGTAACCCAGTATATATACACCCAAATACATCAAGAATAATAAGAAAAGCAGAATTACTTAGAAAAATTATAGATATACGAGATAACATTAACCATAGAAAAGAAAGATTAAATTATAATATATTTGCAGGAGTAACTAAAAAATCAATAGATGCACAAAAACAAACTATAAGTGAATTAGAATTACAAAAGGACATTTTAGAACATAAATACGCATATGAATAAAGAAGAATATCCAGTAGAAGAAAAAACATTTATAGGAACAGAAGGTACACAAATAATTATAGTACACTCAAATTTAGGTCGAAGATATAGAAAAATAGGAACTAAATTATATCTAATGCCAGATCAAAATTCAGCCAAATTAGAAGATAGCCTAACAGAAATGGTAAGATTACAAAAAGAAGATATGATAATCCAAGAACAACAAGACCAACTTATTATACGGTTATAGATGATAATAGATATGAAGCAATATTGAACAGTAGATTAAATACAAAATGGACACCTAATAAAGCCCCAGAACAATCCCAATTTTTAGATTTAGATTGTGTAGTAGACACTAATAAAACCATACAATTATGGATAGGAAACATTGCAAAACAATTAGTTGATAATAAAATATCAGTTGCAGATACACCAGGATATATAGAAAGAACATTAGTAGGATCAGTAAAATTATGGCTACATAATATAACAGAAGAAAGTAGGACAGTACTAAGAAATAACAAAAATCAAGATGGAACTATAACAACCTCAAATATAGATATACTCGGAAAATATGAATATGGAATTAGAAATGAATTTGGTAGTATGACTACAGAAATAGCAGAACAAGAAAAAGATAGGGATCTAAACAGACAATTAATAAATAAATTATCAATATGTAATATGTGTTACATAGATCAATATACATGCGCATTTAGAGATTATTATTATAAAGGAACATATACACACCAAGAAGCAATAGAAGTTAGAAAATCATACTTTACAAAATTACCAGAACCTTTTAGTACAAAAATAACAATGGATTGGGAAGCAGCAGCCTTAACAGATACCTTAGGAGCAAGAATAAAATATTTACAAACATGGTTTATAGGATTATGTGATAATTATAAAAATAAACAAAAATTTGATAAAGTATTAAATAAAAATATGTCGTGTTGTACACAGAAAACAGCACCACAGTTTGGATGTAAACAAACAAATAAATATAAATATAAAAAACGATTTAAGAAATATAAGCAGTTTAAATCAAAGTATAAGTATAAACAACCAAGAAAACGATATTATGTAAAAAATTATAAAAAAAAACAACCATATAAACCAAAGAAAAAATTATCAGAATGTACATGTTACAATTGTGGAAAACTAGGACATCTAGCAAAAGATTGTAAAATACCTAAAGATATAAAGAAAAAACAAATAACAGAAATACAAATAAAAGATGACATCTATACTGAATTACCATATATAGATTATGATATGGAAAGCGAAGATAGTATATACGAATTAGATGAAATAAATAACATAGCAGAGCTTGATGAATATATAGACCAAATAAGTAACGAAGATACAGATATAGAAGAAACTGAATATGACTGAAGTCATAAAACAACAAGATGATCAAGATAAAGAAACTACAAGTCAAAAGGTAATATTTGATACAAATATATTTAATCAAATTAAGAAACAGGAAATATCACTCAAAATAGATAATGTTTTAGAAGTACCTATGATAAAACATTGGTTTAGAAAACCTAAGGAAGAATATTATGTTATAAGCCAGAAAGAACATACAGTCGATTGCAAATATGCAATAGGAAGAGCTATGGTACCAATACTTAATAAAAAAGAATTAAATAAAGAAATACAAGCACTAAAAACAAAAAATGAAATAACTCATGTGCATTTAGGAGCAATAGAAATATTAATAACAGCATGTTTTAGAGAAGGAATAGATACACCGATAGAACTATATTTATCAGATGATAGAATAAAATACCCAATAGAAAAAAGTATAATTAGTGCAGTAAAAGGAAATTTGATATATCAAAAATTCAAATTTATAGTAAATCCCAACTACTCAGTAGCAATAAAGGATAAAAATATTGACAAATCTCTAGTGCTATATTGGAAATTAACAGGAATAGAATTAACTTCAGGAAGTAAAATATTTACAGCAAGATGTAAAAATATTTACAGAAAGATGTAAAAATTTATATATATTGACGACTAAACATACAGTAAGAGCAGTTAGTAAAATTGACAAAATAAAAATAGATACACCCTTTGATAACATAGTGACGGCAATCGATAACAATGATTATAGTTATGATGAATTAAATATGAATGAAGAACTAGAAATAGTAAATGAAAGGATAGGAAAATCTAAAAGAATAATGGATACCCCAACAACATCATCTAGAATGAGTACCTCTAGAAGATTAGAATATGAAATACCAATAGAAATACAACCACATCATTATTATGTAACAGGAATATTAGGACAAAGAAAATATTTAATACTTGTAGATACTGGAGAAGAAGAAAACTATATAACTAGAGAACTAGTATTAGACACTGATATAACAATACAAGAAAAAGGATGTTTAGATTTACCTAAAGAACTAAGACAAACGAAAGAAATAACAACACAAGAGTTAATTATAGGAGGAATACCTATCACTATACAATTTACTATAACACCAATAAATACAAACATTATTTTAGGACTAGCTTGGCTAGAACAAGTAAAACCTTATAAAATAGGAGATATACAATTAATAATTCATAACCAAAACAACCTATTAGAAGACAAAATACAAACTTAAATAGTCAATTTTCAAAGCCATTTGTCCAAAACCGACAACCAATAAATATATCCAGTCCAGATATCCCAAGTCCACAAACATCTACATATGCTGCCAGTTTGAACCAAAATAAGCAAGTATATAATCACCTTTCCAGAGCCTATATCCAAAATATCCACAAAACCCAAACTTACTTAAATTTAAATCCAAGGTCTCTCACAACCAATGACCCAAAGAGAGATTTCATAACCCAAAAATTACAAGGATATAATAAATTAATTGCCCAACCAGGCACTAATGCAAATCTAGTACGAACATGTTACGACTATGGACTCCTAGCCACAGTATATACAACAGACGGAGTTGAATTACAAAAAATACCGGAAGTATATGATGCATTCACAATATACAAAAGGATAACAAATGGATCATTCTTTTACATAAGATTCTACGCTGCACCAGCAGAAATACTATACAATGAAATAAAACCACTTATCCAAGTAGTCAAAATTGGACTTACTCGGGACATGATCATACCAGAAGAAATAGAGAGACAACCAGAAATACCTAAAATTGATATACCGACTTTTTATGCTAACAAAAGACTTATTGGACTCCAAGTGATTATTCAAGAACTAGCAAATAACTACACCAATGGACATGCTATATGGAAATATCACTGCAGAAATCAAGTCATGATATATGCAAATTCAAGAGAACTACGCCAAGAAGATATGGAAGAAGTTCACAGATGGATATGGACATTATTAAAACCAGAAGATACTCCAACAACTAGAGCAATCAAGAAAGATTTTATCTCAGAAAAATTATTAACAAAATATTGCCAGTACCTTGGACCTAAATATCAAGACCATCAATGTTCAAAATGCAATGGTGGAAATACAGTCAATATACCAGAAGTAGAACTGGAATGAAGATAGCTAACCGGACAAGCTATAGACAAGAAGAGATATGACAAGACCTATGAATAGTTAGCTTTTTGTTTTATTATGTAAATTATTGAAAGCATCTTTTCTTTTCTTTAATTTTAGTCAAAAGGGGAATATAGTACTACCCCACACGTTTTTCTTTTTTCATTTAAGAAACAGAGCATTATGCTTGCTCTTTAGAATTAGGATAGTACGCGTTTTCTTTTTCAAAAGTCGTAAAGCACACAGTGACTAGCACTGTGCACTTACGCGTTTTTATGTATATATAAGAAAGGAGAAGGCAAAGAGAGGAGCATCGAGTAAGCATTCAAGAAATTGAAAGCTCTCAACCCCCTTCTCATGAGCTGAGATCTCCCTACATAAATAAGATATAAGTTTTTAAATAGCTAAAGCATGGAGGAATCCAATATAGAAACATCTATATCACATACCACAGAGGAAATAACTACCAAGGTATACTCATATTTCAATATGTGTAACTAAATTTAATATTCCTATTTAATCTCTAGAATATTATTACTGTCTATCATGTAGTAGTTTGATTATGTTATATTATCCAAGTAAGTTTGCTATGGTGAGGTAAGCTAAGAATAGGTAAGCCCAGACTAAGCCATCCTAAGGGTCGAAACCAAAGTAGGCGAGGAATGCCGTTAAGAGGGTAGTAGACCAGAGTCGAGGCATTGTTAGGGTAACTGATTGAAGCTGAAATCCATAGTAATGACATAAAGGATAATTAAACATACTGGACTAATAGATGATAGATATAAATAATATGATTAGAGGTTAAAGGGAATATGATTTACACGCATAAAATGAAAAATATGGCAGAAAATAGTAAAAATATGGATAAAGCAGAAACTAGTAAGACAAATAACGGACCAAGTAAAAACATAGAGAAATATAAAAATCCAACATCTAAGTATTTAATAAATGAGGATAAGGATTATAAAATATTAGTTTTATATATATTAAGAAATTTAGACAAAGATATCACACAAAACATATACAACTTATTACTTACCCATGAAATTATAGATTTAATGAAAGAAGCATGGTTAGAAAATATATTAAATGATAGTGAAGAAGAAGACTTTAGAGATAATGATATATATCTCGATATAGACTTAGAAGGACATCTAGATTACTATTAAAATGAACCAAGAACACCTAGAAAATTGGCAAAAAACTATAAATGAACTAAGAGAAAGAGAGACATTAATACAATTTAACCTAGATAGATATATACAAACCCAGAATACAGGCTATTTAGATCTAATAGTAAGAGATATTAACATAATACTAAGAATAGTAAGAGATACAAATTGAAGAAAATAATCCAGAAATGCTAACAGAAAATTTTACAACCTTAAGGATAGATAATATAGATAATATCCAAAATTATGAATTACAATCCGAAGAAGATCAAGAAATAAGTGAAACTTACACGGAAATAATGGAACAAATCACAAATACAGAAGTAAATAAAAATATAGAAGTAAATACAACAAATGCTAAACCAAATATAAATACTATAAAAAATGAAGCTAGTAGTAGCGGTACAAAAACATATGATAAAAGAAGATATGATAATCCAAGAACAACAAGACCAACTTATTATACGGTTATAGATGATAATAGATATGAAGCAATATGGAACAGTAGATTAAATACAAAATAGATACACCCTTTGATAACATAGTGACGGCAATCGATAACAATGATTATAGTTATGATGAATTAAATATGAATGAAGAACTAGAAATAGTAAATGAAAGGATAGGAAAATCTAAAAGAATAATGGATACCCCAACAACATCATCTAGAATGAGTACCTCTAGAAGATTAGAATATGAAATACCAATAGAAATACAACCACATCATTATTATGTAACAGGAATATTAGGACAAAGAAAATATTTAATACTTGTAGATACTGGAGAAGAAGAAAACTATATAACTAGAGAACTAGTATTAGACACTGATATAATAATACAAGAAAAAGGATGTTTAGATTTACCTAAAGAACTAAGACAAACGAAAGAAATAACAACACAAGAGTTAATTATAGGAGGAATACCTATCACTATACAATTTACTATAACACCAATAAATACAAACATTATTTTAGGACTAGCTTGGCTAGAACAAGTAAAACCTTATAAAATAGGAGATAAACAATTAATAATTCATTACCAAAACAAAGATGTCATAATTAATAGAACTAAAGTATAAAAACTAAAACTAAGCTATACAAATGACAAAAGTATATATATTAGCTAAGATCATAGTAGAAGGATATAATAGTCGATATTATACACCGATGATAGATACAGGATTAGAAGCTAATCTATGTAGATATAATTGTTTACCCGAAACAAAATGGGAAAAACTAAAAGACCCAACAGTATTTACAGGATTTAATGACGAAGAAAGTATGATTACCTACGTAGCAAAAAATATTAAAATCCAAATATGGGATAAGATATTGATTATAAAAACTATGTACAATTATGAATTTACAACAAGGGACATCATAATAGGAATGCCTTTTATAGATGACCTATATCCACATATATTAACAAAAAAATATTGCTGGTTCACAACACCAGACAAACAAAAAATAGCAGCTAAACGAGTAGCAAATAAACTCAGAAAACCAACACCATGGATAAAAGGAAGTGAGAAAACAGTACAAAAATTAGAAAATGATACAAATACAGACAGAAATATAGAAATAATAACCTTTTCTATAAATACATTAGAACCAATACATAGTAAACTAGAATTATTATATAGTGAAAACCCCCTGAAAGGATGGGACAAACACAAAACCACAGTTATAATAGAATTAATTGACACAAACAGTATAATTACCCAAAAACCACTTAAATATAACTTTGATGATTTAGATGAATTTAGACTTCATATTAAGGAATTACTCACAGGAAACTATATACAAGAAAGTAATAGTAAACATACTAGCCCTGCGTTTATTGTTAATAAACACAGTGAACGCAAAAGAGGGAAAAGTAGAATGGTTATAGATTATCGAAATTTAAATGCAAAAACTAAAACTTACAATTATCCAATACCAAATAAAATCTTAAAGATAAGACAGATCCAAGGATATAATTATTTTAGCCAATTTGATTGTAAATCAGGATTTTACCACTCAAAACTAGAAAACGAATCTAAGAAACTAACAGCATTTACAGTACCACAAGGATTTTACGAATGGAACGTATTACCCTTTGGATATAAAAACGCACCTGGAAGATATCAACATTTTATGGATACATACTTTACACAACTAGAAAATTGTGTTGTATACATAGATGATATATTATTATACTCTAAAACAGAAGAAGAACATATACAGTTATTATATAAATTTATAAACATTGTAGAAACCACAGGAATAAGCTTGAGCAGAAATAATGAAGAACCAAATAGAATTTTTAGGAATACAAATAGACAGAGATGGTATAAAAATGCAAACACATATAGTACAGAAAATAATTGATTTAGAAGAACTTTTAGATACAAAAAAGAAGTTGCAATCCTTTTTAGGATTAGTAAACCAAGTACGAGAATATATACCTAAGTTAGCGGAACATTTGAAACCATTACAAAAGAAACTAAAAAAGGATTGCAACTTCTTTTTTGTATCTAAAAGTTCTTCTAAATCAATTATTTTCTGTACTATATGTGTTTGCATTTTTATACCATCTCTATCTATTTGTATTCCTAAAAATTCTATTTGGTTCTTCATTATTTCTGCTTTGTTTTTGCTTAAGCTTATTCCTGTGGTTTCTACAATGTTTATAAATTTATATAATAACTGTATATGTTCTTCTTCTGTTTTAGAGTATAATAATATATCATCTATGTATACAACACAATTTTCTAGTTGTGTAAAGTATGTATCCATAAAATGTTGATATCTTCCAGGTGCGTTTTTATATCCAAAGGGTAATACGTTCCATTCGTAAAATCCTTGTGGTACTGTAAATGCTGTTAGTTTCTTAGATTCGTTTTCTAGTTTTAAGTGGTAAAATCCTGATTTACAATCAAATTTGCTAAAATAATTATATCCTTGGATCTGTCTTATCTTTAAGATTTTATTTGGTATTGGATAATTGTAAGTTTTAGTTTTTGCATTTAAATTTCGATAATCTATAACCATTCTACTTTTCCCTCTTTTGCGTTCACTATGTTTATTAACAATAAACGCAGGGCTAGTATGCTTACTATTACTTTCTTGTATATAGTTTCCTGTGAGTAATTCCTTAATATGAAGTCTAAATTCATCTAAATCATCAAAGTTATATTTAAGTGGTTTTTGGGTAATTATACTGTTTGTGTCAATTAATTCTATTATAACTGTGGTTTTGTGTCTGTCCCATCCTTTCAGGGGGTTTTCACTATATAATAATTCTAGTTTACTATGTATTGGTTCTAATGTATTTATAGAAAAGGTTATTATTTCTATATTTCTGTCTGTAGTTGTATCATTTTCTAATTTTTGTACTGTTTTCTAACTTCCTTTTATCCATGGTGTTGGTTTTCTGAGTTTATTTGCTACTCGTTTAGCTGTTATTTTTTGTTTGTCTGCTGTTGTGAACCAGCAAATCATATTCCCTATAACCTCTAATCATATTATTTATATCTATCATCTATTAGTCCAGTATGTTTAATTATCCTTTATGTCATTACTATGGATTTCAGCTTCAATCAGTTACCCTAACAATGCCTCGACTCTGGTCTACTACCCTCTTAACGGCATTCCTCGCCTACTTTGGTTTCGACCCTTAGGATGGCTTAGTCTGGGCTTACCTATTCTTAGCTTACCTCACCATAGCAAACTTACTTGGATAATATAACATAATCAAACTACTACATGATAGACAGTAATAATATTCTAGAGATTAAATAGGAATATTAAATTTAGTTACACATATTGAAATATGAGTATACCTTGGTAGTTATTTCCTCTGTGGTATGTGATATAGATGTTTCTATATTGGATTCCTCCATGCTTTAGCTATTTAAAAACTTATATCTTATTTATGTAGGGAGATCTCAGCTCATGAGAAGGGGGTTGAGAGCTTTCAATTTCTTGAATGCTTACTCGATGCTCCTCTCTTTGCCTTCTCCTTTCTTATATATACATAAAAACGCGTAAGTGCACAGTGCTAGTCACTGTGTGCTTTACGACTTTTGAAAAAGAAAACGCGTACTATCCTAATTCTAAAGAGCAAGCATAATGCTCTGTTTCTTAAATGAAAAAAGAAAAACGTGTGGGGTAGTACTATATTCCCCTTTTGACTAAAATTAAAGAAAAGAAAAGATGCTTTCAATAATTTACATAATAAAACAAAAAGCTAACTATTCATAGGTCTTGTCATATCTCTTCTTGTCTATAGCTTGTCCGGTTAGCTATCTTCATTCCAGTTCTACTTCTGGTATATTGACTGTATTTCCACCATTGCATTTTGAACATTGATGGTCTTGATATTTAGGTCCAAGGTACTGGCAATATTTTGTTAATAATTTTTCTGAGATAAAATCTTTCTTGATTGCTCTAGTTGTTGGAGTATCTTCTGGTTTTAATAATGTCCATATCCATCTGCGAACTTCTTCCATATCTTCTTGGCGTAGTTCTCTTGAATTTGCATATATCATGACTTGATTTCTGCAGTGATATTTCCATATAGCATGTCCATTGGTGTAGTTATTTGCTAGTTCTTGAATAATCACTTGGAGTCCAATAAGTCTTTTGTTAGCATAAAAAGTCGGTATATCAATTTCAGGTATTTCTGGTTGTCTCTCTATTTCTTCTGGTATGATCATGTCCCGAGTAAGTCCAATTTTGACTACTTGGATAAGTGGTTTTATTTCATTGTATAGTATTTCTGCTGGTGCAGCGTAGAATCTTATGTAAAAGAATTTGGGGGGGGGGGGGGGGGGGTCCTACTGATCTTGTCTTTCTTGTTCATTTGTAAATGCGGAATTATAATAATTATCTCTTTCTCTGGTAAGTCTTAGTATTATGTTAATATCTCTTACTATTAGATCTAAATAGCCTGTATTCTGGGTTTGTATATATCTATCTAGGTTAAATTGTATTAATGTCTCTCTTTCTCTTAGTTCATTTATAGTTTTTTGCCAATTTTCTAGGTGTTCTTGGTTCATTTTAATAGTAATCTAGATGTCCTTCTGAGTCTATATCGAGATATATATTATTATCTCTAAAGTCTTCTTCTTCACTATCATTTAATAGATTTTCTAACCATGCTTCTTTCATTAAATCTATAATTTCATGCGTAAGTAATAAGTTGTATATGTTTTGTGTGATATCTTTGTCTAAATTTCTTAATATATATAAAACTAATATTTTATAATCCTTATCCTCATTTATTAAATACTTAGATGTTGGATTTTTATATTTCTCTATGTTCTCACTTGGTCCGTTATTTGTCTTAAAAAAAGAATTAAATAAAGAAATACAAGCACTAAAAACAACAAATGAAATAACTCATGTGCATTTAGGAGCAATAGAAATATTAATAACAGCATGTTTTAGAGAAGGAATAGATACACCGATAGAACTATATTTATCAGATGATAGAATAAAATACCCAATAGAAAAAAGTATAATTAGTGCAGTAAAAGGAAATTTGATATATCAAAAATTCAAATTTATAGTAAATCCCAACTACTCAGTAGCAATAAAGGATAAAAATATTGACAAATCTCTAGTGCTATATTGGAAATTAACAGGAATAGAATTAACTTCAGGAAGTAAAATATTTACAGCAAGATGTAAAAATTTATATATATTGACGACTAAACATACAGTAAGAGCAGTTAGTAAAATTGACAAAATAAAAATAGATACACCCTTTGATAACATAGTGATGGCAATCGATAACAATGATTATAGTTATGATGAATTAAATATGAATGATGAACTAGAAATAGTAAATGAAAGGATAGGAAAATCTAAAAGAATAATGGATACCCCAACAACATCATCTAGAATGAGTACCTCTAGAAGATTAGAATATGAAATACCAATAGAAATACAACCACATCATTATTATGTAACAGGAATATTAGGACAAAGAAAATATTTAATACTTGTAGATACTGGAGAAGAAGAAAACTATATAACTAGAGAACTAGTATTAGACACTGATATAACAATACAAGAAAAAGGATGTTTAGATTTACCTAAAGAACTAAGACAAACGAAAGAAATAACAACACAAGAGTTAATTATAGGAGGAATACCTATCACTATACAATTTACTATAACACCAATAAATACAAACATTATTTTAGGACTAGCTTGGCTAGAACAAGTAAAACCTTATAAAATAGGAGATAAACAATTAATAATTCATTACCAAAACAAAGATGTCATAATTAATAGAACTAAAGTATAAAAACTAAAACTAAGCTATACAAATGACAAAAGTATATATATTAGCTAAGATCATAGTAGAAGGATATAATAGTCGATATTATACACCGATGATAGATACAGGATTAGAAGCTAATCTATGTAGATATAATTGTTTACCCGAAACAAAATGGGAAAAACTAAAAGACCCAACAGTATTTACAGGATTTAATGACGAAGAAAGTATGATTACCTACGTAGCAAAAAATATTAAAATCCAAATATGGGATAAGATATTGATTATAAAAACTATGTACAATTATGAATTTACAACAAGGGACATCATAATAGGAATGCCTTTTATAGATGACCTATATCCACATATATTAACAAAAAAATATTGCTGGTTCACAACACCAGACAAACAAAAAATAGCAGCTAAACGAGTAGCAAATAAACTCAGAAAACCAACACCATGGATAAAAGGAAGTGAGAAAACAGTACAAAAATTAGAAAATGATACAAATACAGACAGAAATATAGAAATAATAACCTTTTCTATAAATACATTAGAACCAATACATAGTAAACTAGAATTATTATATAGTGAAAACCCCCTGAAAGGATGGGACAAACACAAAACCACAGTTATAATAGAATTAATTGACACAAACAGTATAATTACCCAAAAACCACTTAAATATAACTTTGATGATTTAGATGAATTTAGACTTCATATTAAGGAATTACTCACAGGAAACTATTTACAAGAAAGTAATAGTAAACATACTAGCCCTGCGTTTATTGTTAATAAACACAGTGAACGCAAAAGAGGGAAAAGTAGAATGGTTATAGATTATCGAAATTTAAATGCAAAAACTAAAACTTACAATTATCCAATACCAAATAAAATCTTAAAGATAAGACAGATCCAAGGATATAATTATTTTAGCCAATTTGATTGTAAATCAGGATTTTACCACTTAAAACTAGAAAACGAATCTAAGAAACTAACAGCATTTACAGTACCACAAGGATTTTATGAATGGAACGTATTACCCTTTGGATATAAAAACGCACCTGGAAGATATCAACATTTTATGGATACATACTTTACACAACTAGAAAATTGTGTTGTATACATAGATGATATATTATTATACTCTAAAACAGAAGAAGAACATATACAGTTATTATATAAATTTATAAACATTGTAGAAACCACAGGAATAAGCTTAAGCAGAAATAATGAAGAACCAAATAGAATTTTTAGGAATACAAATAGACAGAGATGGTATAAAAATGCAAACACATATAGTACAGAAAATAATTGATTTAGAAGAACTTTTAGATACAAAAAAGAAGTTGCAATCCTTTTTAGGATTAGTAAACCAAGTACGAGAATATATACCTAAGTTAGCGGAACATTTGAAACCATTACAAAAGAAACTAAAAAAGGATGTCGAATATCACTTTGATGATACAGACAAAATACATATACAGAAGATAAAAGAATTATGTAAGCAGTTACCAAAATTATATTTCCCCGACGTAAAGAAACAATTTAACTATATAGTAGAAACAGATTCAAGTGAACATAGTTATGGAGGAGTATTGAAGTATAAATATATAAATGAAACTAAAGAACATCACTGTAGGTATTGTTCAGGATCTTATACGGAACCACAAGCTAAATGGGAAATAAATCGGAAAGAATTACCTTTTGACTTGTAGTTTCTTTATCTTGATCATCTTGTTGTTTTATGACTTCAGTCATATTCAGTTTCTTCTATATCTGTATCTTCGTTACTTATTTGGTCTATATATTCATCAAGCTCTGCTATGTTATTTATTTCATCTAATTCGTATATACTATCTTCGCTTTCCATATCGTAATCTATATATGGTAATTCAGTATAGATGTCATCTTTTATTTGTATTTCTGTTATTTGTTTTTTCTTTATATCTTTAGGTTTTTTACAATCTTTTGCTAGATGTCCTAGTTTTCCACAATTGTAACATGTACATTCTGATAATTTTTTCTTTGGTTTATATGGTTGTTTCTTTTTATAATTTTTTACATAATATCGTTTTCTTGGTTGTTTATACTTATACTTTGATTTAAACTGCTTATATTTCTTAAATCATTTTTTATATTTATATTTATTTGTTTGTTTACATCCAAACTGTGGTGCTATTTTCTGTGTACAACACGACATATTTTTATTTAATACTTTATCAAATTTTTGTTTATTTTTATAATTATCACATAATCCTATAAACCATGTTTGTAAATATTTTATTCTTGCTCCTAAGGTATCTGTTAAGGCTGCTGCTTCCCAATCCATTGTTATTTTTGTACTAAAAGGTTCTGGTAATTTTGTAAAGTATGATTTTCTAACTTCTATTGCTTCTTGGTGTGTATATGTTCCTTTATAATAATAATCTCTAAATGCGCATGTATATTGATCTATGTAACACATATTACATATTGATAATTTATTCATTAATTGTCTGTTTAGATCCCTATCTTTTTCTTGTTCTGCTATTTCTGTAGTCATACTACCAAATTCATTTCTAATTCCATATTCATATTTTTCGAGTATATCTATATTTGAGGTTGTTATAGTTCCATCTTGATTTTTGTTATTTCTTAGTACTGTCCTACTTTCTTCTGTTATATTATGTAGCCATAATTTTACTGATCCTACTAATGTTCTTTCTATATATCCTGGTGTATCTGCAACTGATATTTTATTATCAACTAATTGTTTTGCAATGTTTCCTATCCATAATTGTATGGTTTTATTAGTGTCTACTACACAATCTAAATCTAAAAATTGGGATTGTTCTGGGGCTTTATTAGG
This sequence comes from Capsicum rhomboideum, assembly GCA_031232105.1. NCBI lineage: Eukaryota > Viridiplantae > Streptophyta > Magnoliopsida > Solanales > Solanaceae > Capsicum > Capsicum rhomboideum. The sequence continues at coordinate 100,681,028 of CP124719.1, read as the reverse complement.
AGTCCATTTTGTATTTAATCTACTGTTCCATATTGCTTCATATCTATTATCATCTATAACCGTATAATAAGTTGGTCTTGTTGTTCTTGGATTATCATATCTTCATTTCTGGATTATTTTCTTCAATTTGTATTTTTTCCTTAATTCTTTCTAATTCTTCTGCTAACTGTTTTTCTTTATATAATTTCTGATGTTCTTCTCTTTCTTTAACCTTCTTTTCGTATAATTGTTTTAGTAATTCTAATTCTCTTTCCATTTCTCTTATTTTTGTAGATGATTCGAAATCAACTTGTGAGATACTTGGTTCTATTTCGTGAGTTAGTTCTTGTTGTAACTGTGGTTCTTCTTTTACTTGTTTAAATTTTAATTGTTCTTTTCCTTTTTTGCTTCTATGCGTATTTTTTCAACTTCTAATTTTTGATCTATTTCGTTATTTTCTTTTTGTAATCTTACCATTTCTGTTAGGCTATCTTCTAATTTGGCTGAATTTTGATCTGGCATTAGATATAATTTAGTTCCTATTTTTCTTGGCGTAGTTCTCTTGAATTTGCATATATCATGACTTGATTTCTGCAGTGATATTTCCATATAGCATGTCCATTGGTGTAGTTATTTGCTAGTTCTTAAATAATCACTTGGAGTCCAATAAGTCTTTTGTTAGCATAAAAAGTCGGTATATCAATTTCAGGTATTTCTGGTTGTCTCTCTATTTCTTCTGGTATGATCATGTCCCGAGTAAGTCCAATTTTGACTATTTGGATAAGTGGTTTTATTTCATTGTATAGTATTTCTGCTGGTGCAGCGTAGAATCTTATGTAAAAGAATGATCCATTTGTTATCCTTTTGTATATTGTGAATGCATCATATACTTCCGGTATTTTTTGTAATTCAACTCCGTCTGTTGTATATACTGTGGCTAGGAGTCCATAGTCGTAACATGTTCGTACTAGATTTGCATTAGTGCCTGGTTGGGCAATTAATTTATTATATCCTTGTAATTTTTGGGTTATGAAATCTCTCTTTGGGTCATTGGTTGTGAGAGACCTTGGATTTAAATTTAAGTAAGTTTGGGTTTTGTGGATATTTTGGATATAGGCTCTGGAAAGGTGATTATATACTTGCTTATTTTGGTTCAAACTGGCAGCATATGTAGATGTTTGTGGACTTGGGATATCTGGACTGGATATATTTATTGGTTGTCGGTTTTGGACAAATGGCTTTGAAAATTGACTATTTAAGTTTGTATTTTGTCTTCTAATAGGTTGTTTTGTAGCTCCTGTGCTGCTTGCGCTCGTACTGGTACTAGGTCCTGTACTAGTTCCTGCAGCTGTATTAACAACAGTGTTATGAGTTTTTTGGAGTTTCTCAACGTCTCCTTCTAGGTTTGGACTTTTACCGTCTTCCGATCGACGTAGTTCCGTATGTTTTGAGTCATGCTGCTGACTTTCTTTTGCTTTAGATTTCAGATGTACTTCATTAATCTTAAGCTTTTGTATCTCAAGCTCTATACTGTCCACTTTATTACAAAGTGTAGTAATAGCTTTTAACATAGTTTCCATTGTACTATCTTTTTCTGGTGTCGTCTGTGTTGCTTTGTCTTGATAAGTAGTCTGCAACAGTATTTTTGTTAGTACTAATTACTTCGATTGTAAAAGTAAAATTCTGTATATTTAATACAAGTCTTCTTATTTCTTTTGTTGTTACTGAGTCTTGTACTTGTCTTGTTAACCACCATTTTACCTGAGTGTTATCTGTCCTAACAATAAATTTGTTATATACAATATATGGTTCAAATGATAATAAACATTTATATAAAGCAAATAATTCTTTCCGATTTATTTCCCATTTAGCTTGTGGTTCCGTATAAGATCCTGAACAATACCTACAGTGATGTTCTTTAGTTTCATTTATATATTTATATGGTTGTTTCTTTTTATAATTTTTTACATAATATCGTTTTCTTGGTTGTTTATACTTATACTTTGATTTAAACTGCTTATATTTCTTAAATCATTTTTTATATTTATATTTATTTGTTTGTTTACATCCAAACTGTGGTGCTGTTTTCTGTGTACAACACGACATATTTTTATTTAATACTTTATCAAATTTTTGTTTATTTTTATAATTATCACATAATCCTATAAACCATGTTTGTAAATATTTTATTCTTGCTCCTAAGGTATCTGTTAAGGCTGCTGCTTCCCAATCCATTGTTATTTTTGTACTAAAAGGTTCTGGTAGTTTTGTAAAGTATGATTTTCTAACTTCTATTGCTTCTTGGTGTGTATATGTTCCTTTATAATAATAATCTCTAAATGCGCATGTATATTGATCTATGTAACACATATTACATATTGATAATTTATTCATTAATTGTCTGTTTAGATCCCTATCTTTTTCTTGTTCTGCTATTTCTGTAGTCATACTACCAAATTCATTTCTAATTCCATATTCATATTTTCCAAGTATATCTATATTTGAGGTTGTTATAGTTCCATCTTGATTTTTGTTATTTCTTAGTACTGTCCTACTTTCTTCTGTTATATTATGTAGCCATAATTTTACTGATCCTACTAATGTTCTTTCTATATATCCTGGTGTATCTGCAACTGATATTTTATTATCAACTAATTGTTTTGCAATGTTTCCTATCCATAATTGTATGGTTTTATTAGTGTCTACTACACAATCTAAATCTAAAAATTGGGATTGTTCTGGGGCTTTATTAGGTGTCTATTTTGTATTTAATCTACTGTTCCATATTGCTTCATATCTATTATCATCTATAACCGTATAATAAGTTGGTCTTGTTGTTCTTGGATTTCAATTTCTTGAATGCTTACTCGATGCTCCTGTCTTTGCCTTCTCCTTTCTTATATATACATAAAAACGCGTAAGTGCACAGTGCTAGTCACTGTGTGCTTTACGACTTTTGAAAAAGAAAACGCGTACTATCCTAATTCTAAAGAGCAAGCATAATGCTCTGTTTCTTAAATGAAAAAAGAAAAACGTGTGGGGTAGTACTATATTCCCCTTTTGACTAAAATTAAAGAAAAGAAAAGATGCTTTCAATAATTTACATAATAAAACAAAAAGCTAACTATTCATAGGTCTTGTCATATCTCTTCTTGTCTATAGCTTGTCCGGTTAGCTATCTTCATTCCAGTTCTACTTCTGGTATATTGACTGTATTTCCACCATTGCATTTTGAACATTGATGGTCTTGATATTTAGGTCCAAGGTACTGGCAATATTTTGTTAATAATTTTTCTGAGATAAAATCTTTCTTGATTGCTCTAGTTGTTGGAGTATCTTCTGGTTTTAATAATGTCCATATCCATCTGCGAACTTCTTCCATATCTTCTTGGCGTAGTTCTCTTGAATTTGCATATATCATGACTTGATTTCTGCAGTGATATTTCCATATAGCATGTCCATTGGTGTAGTTATTTGCTAGTTCTTGAATAATCACTTGGAGTCCAATAAGTCTTTTGTTAGCATAAAAAGTCGGTATATCAATTTCAGGTATTTCTGGTTGTCTCTCTATTTCTTCTGGTATGATCATGTCCCGAGTAAGTCCAATTTTGACTACTTGGATAAGTGGTTTTATTTCATTGTATAGTATTTCTGCTGGTGCAGCGTAGAATCTTATGTAAAAGAATGATCCATTTGTTATCCTTTTGTATATTGTGAATGCATCATATACTTACGGTATTTTTTGTAATTCAACTCCGTCTGTTGTATATACTGTGGCTAGGAGTCCATAGTCGTAACATGTTCGTACTAGATTTGCATTAGTGCCTGGTTGGGCAATTAATTTATTATATCCTTGTAATTTTTGGGTTATGAAATCTCTCTTTGGGTCATTGGTTGTGAGAGACCTTAGATTTAAATTTAAGTAAATACAATTTACTATAACACCAATAAATACAAACATTATTTTAGGACTAGCTTGGCTAGAACAAGTAAAACCTTATAAAATAGGAGATAAACAATTAATAATTCATTACCAAAACAAAGATGTCATAATTAATAGAACTAAAGTATAAAAACTAAAACTAAGCTATACAAATGACAAAAGTATATATATTAGCTAAGATCATAGTAGAAGGATATAATAATCGATATTATACACCGATGATAGATACAGGATCAGAAGCTAATCTATGTAGATATAATTGTTTACCCGAAACAAAATGGGAAAAACTAAAAGACCCAACAGTATTTACAGGATTTAATGACGAAGGAAGTATGATTACCTACGTAGCAAAAAATATTAAAATCCAAATATGGGATAATATATTGATTATAAAAACTATGTACAATTATGAATTTACAACAAGGGACATCAGAATAGGAATGCCTCAAATTTTTGTTTATTTTTATAATTATCACATAATCCTATAAACCATGTTTGTAAATATTTTATTCTTGCTCCTAAGGTATCTGTTAAGGCTGCTGCTTCCCAATCCATTGTTATTTTTGTACTAAAAGGTTCTGGTAATTTTGTAAAGTATGATTTTCTAACTTCTATTGCTTCTTGGTGTGTATATGTTCCTTTATAATAATAATCTCTAAATGCGCATGTATATTGATCTATGTAACACATATTACATATTGATAATTTATTCATTAATTGTCTGTTTAGATCCCTATCTTTTTCTTGTTCTGCTATTTCTGTAGTCATACTACCAAATTCATTTCTAATTCCATATTCATATTTTTCGAGTATATCTATATTTGAGGTTGTTATAGTTCCATCTTGATTTTTGTTATTTCTTAGTACTGTCCTACTTTCTTCTGTTATATTATGTAGCCATAATTTTACTGATCCTACTAATGTTCTTTCTATATATCCTGGTGTATCTGCAACTGATATTTTATTATCAACTAATTGTTTTGCAATGTTTCCTATCCATAATTGTATGGTTTTATTAGTGTCTACTACACAATCTAAATCTAAAAATTGGGATTGTTCTGGGGCTTTATTAGGTGTCCATTTTGTATTTAATCTACTGTTCCATATTGCTTCATATCTATTATCATCTAGATGATACAGACAAAATACATATACAGAAGATAAAAGAATTATGTAAGCAGTTACCAAAATTATATTTCCCCGACGTAAAGAAACAATTTAACTATATAGTAGAAACAGATTCAAGTGAACATAGTTATGGAGGAGTATTGAAGTATAAATATATAAATGAAACTAAAGAACATCACTGTAGGTATTGTTCAGGATCTTATACGGAACCACAAGCTAAATGGGAAATAAATCGGAAAGAATTATTTGCTTTATATAAATGTTTATTATCATTTGAACCATATATTGTATATAACAAATTTATTGTTAGGACAGATAACACTCAGGTAAAATGGTGGTTAACAAGACAAGTACAAGACTCAGTAACAACAAAAGAAATAAGAAGACTTGTATTAAATATACAGAATTTTACTTTTACAATCGAAGTAATTAGTACTAACAAAAATACTGTTGCAGACTACTTATCAAGACAAAGCAACACAGACGACACCAGAAAAAGATAGTACAATGGAAACTATATTAAAAGCTATTACTACACTTTGTAATAAAGTGGACAGTATAGAGCTTGAGATACAAAAGCTTAAGATTAATGAAGTACATCTGAAATCTAAAGCAAAAGAAAGTCAGCAGCATGACTCAAAACATGCGGAACTACGTCGATCGGAAGACGGTAAAAGTCCAAACCTAGAAGGAGACGTTGAGAAACTCCAAAAAACTCATAACACTGTTGTTAATACAGCTGCAGGAACTAGTACAGGACCTAGTACCAGTACGAGCGCAAGCAGCACAGGAGCTACAAAACAACCTATTAGAAGACAAAATACAAACTTAAATAGTCAATTTTCAAAGCCATTTTTCCAAAACCGACAACCAATAAATATATCCAGTCCAGATATCCCAAGTCCACAAACATCTACATATGCTGCCAGTTTGAACCAAAATAAGCAAGTATATAATCACCTTTCCAGAGCCTATATCCAAAATATCCACAAAACCCAAACTTACTTAAATTTAAATCCAAGGTCTCTCACAACCAATGACCCAAAGAGAGATTTCATAACCCAAAAATTACAAGGATATAATAAATTAATTGCCCAACCAGGCACTAATGCAAATCTAGTACGAACATGTTACGACTATGGACTCCTAGCCACAGTATATACAACAGACGGAGTTGAATTACAAAAAATACCGGAAGTATATGATGCATTCACAATATACAAAAGGATAACAAATGGATCATTCTTTTACATAAGATTCTACGCTGCACCAGCAGAAATACTATACAATGAAATAAAACCACTTATCCAAGTAGTCAAAATTGGACTTACTCGGGACATGATCATACCAGAAGAGATAGAGAGACAACCAGAAATACCTGAAATTGATATACCGACTTTTTATGCTAACAAAAGACTTATTGGACTCCAAGTGATTATTCAAGAACTAGCAAATAACTACACCAATGGACATGCTATATGGAAATATCACTGCAGAAATCAAGTCATGATATATGCAAATTCAAGAGAACTACGTCAAGAAGATATGGAAGAAGTTCGCAGATGGATATGGACATTATTAAAACCAGAAGATACTCCAACAACTAGAGCAATCAAGAAAGATTTTATCTCAGAAAAATTATTAACAAAATATTGCCAGTACCTTGGACCTAAATATCAAGACCATCAATGTTCAAAATGCAATGGTGGAAATACAGTCAATATACCAGAAGAAGAACTGGAATGAAGATAGCTAACCGGACAAGCTATAGACAAGAAGAGATATGACAAGACCTATGAATAGTTAGCTTTTTGTTTTATTATGTAAATTAAGTCTTCTTCTTCACTATCATTTAATATATTTTCTAACCATGCTTCTTTCATTAAATCTATAATTTCATGGGTAAGTAATAAGTTGTATATGTTTTGTGTGATATCTTTGTCTAAATTTCTTAATATATATAAAACTAATATTTTATAATCCTTATCCTCATTTATTAAATACTTAGATGTTGGATTTTTATATTTCTCTATGTTCTCACTTGGTCCGTTATTTGTCTTACTAGTTTCTGCTTTATCCATATTTTTACTATTTTCTGCCATATTTTTCATTTTATGCGTGTAAATCATATTCCCTTTAACCTCTAATCATATTATTTATATCTATCATCTATTAGTCCAGTATGTTTAATTATCCTTTATGTCATTACTATGGATTTCAGCTTCAATCAGTTACCCTAACAATGCCTCGACTCTGGTCTACTACCCTCTTAACGGCATTCCTCGCCTACTTTGGTTTCGACCCTTAGGATGGCTTAGTCTGGGCTTACCTATTCTTAGCTTACCTCACCATAGCAAACTTACTTGGATAATATAACATAATCAAACTACTACATGATAGACAGTAATAATATTCTAGAGATTAAATAGGAATATTAAATTTAGTTACACATATTGAAATATGAGTATACCTTGGTAGTTATTTCCTCTGTGGTATGTGATATAGATGTTTCTATATTGGATTCCTCCATGCTTTAGCTATTTAAAAACTTATATCTTATTTATGTAGGGAGATCTCAGCTCATGAGAAGGGGGTTGAGAGCTTTCAATTTCTTGAATGCTTACTCGATGCTCCTCTCTTTGCCTTCTCCTTTCTTATATATACATAAAAACGCGTAAGTGCACAGTGCTAGTCACTGTGTGCTTTACGACTTTTGAAAAAGAAAATGCGTACTATCCTAATTCTAGAGAGCAAGCATAATGCTCTGTTTCTTAAATGAAAAAAGAAAAACCCCCTTTTGACTAAAATTAAAGAAAAGAAAAGATGCTTTCAATAATTTACATAATAAAACAAAAAGCTAACTATTCATAGGTCTTGTCATATCTCTTCTTGTCTATAGCTTGTCCGGTTAGCTATCTTCATTCCAGTTCTACTTCTGGTATATTGACTGTATTTCCACCATTGCATTTTGAACATTGATGGTCTTGATATTTAGGTCCAAGGTACTGGCAATATTTTGTTAATAATTTTTCTGAGATAAAATCTTTCTTGATTGCTCTAGTTGTTGGAGTATCTTCTGGTTTTAATAATGTCCATATCCATCTGCGAACTTCTTCCATATCTTCTTGGCGTAGTTCTCTTGAATTTGCATATATCATGACTTGATTTCTGCAGTGATATTTCCATATAGCATGTCCATTGGTGTAGTTATTTGCTAGTTCTTGAATAATCACTTGGAGTCCAATAAGTCTTTTGTTAGCATAAAAAGTCGGTATATCAATTTCAGGTATTTCTGGTTGTCTCTCTATTTCTTCTGGTATGATCATGTCCCGAGTAAGTCCAATTTTGACTACTTGGATAAGTGGTTTTATTTCATTGTATAGTATTTCTGCTGGTGCAGCGTAGAATCTTATGTAAAAGAATGATCCATTTGTTATCCTTTTGTATATTGTGAATGCATCATATACTTACGGTATTTTTTGTAATTCAACTCCGTCTGTTGTATATACTGTGGCTAGGAGTCCATAGTCGTAACATGTTCGTACTAGATTTGCATTAGTGCCTGGTTGGGCAATTAATTTATTATATCCTTGTAATTTTTGGGTTATGAAATCTCTCTTTGGGTCATTGGTTGTGAGAGACCTTGGATTTAAATTTAAGTAAGTTTGGGTTTTGTGGATATTTTGGATATAGGCTCTGGAAAGGTGATTATATACTTGCTTATTTTGGTTCAAACTGGCAGCATATGTAGATGTTTGTGGACTTGGGATATCTGGACTGGATATATTTATTGGTTGTCGGTTTTGGACAAATGACTTTGAAAATTGACTATTTAAGTTTGTATTTTGTCTTCTAATAGGTTGTTTTGTAGCTCCTGTGCTGCTTGCGCTCGTACTGGTACTAGGACTTGTACTAGTTCCTGCAGCTGTATTAACAACAGTGTTATGAGTTTTAGAATTACAAAAGGACATTTTAGAACATAAATACGCATATGAATAGAGAAGAATATCCAGTAGAAGAAAAAACATTTATAGGAACAGAAGGTACACAAATAATTATAGTACACTCAAATTTAGGTCGAAGATATAGAAAAATAGGAACTAAATTATATCTAATGCCAGATCAAAATTCAGCCAAATTAGAAGATAGCCTAACAGAAATGGTAAGATTACAAAAAGAAAATAACGAAATAGATCAAAAATTAGAAGTTGAAAAAATACGCATAGAAGCAAAAAAGGAAATAGAACAATTAAAATTTAAACAAGTAAAAGAAGAACCACAGTTACAACAAGAACTAACTCACGAAATAGAACCAAGTATCTCACAAGTTGATTTCGAATCATCTACAAAAATAAGAGAAATGGAAAGAGAATTAGAATTACTAAAACAAATATACGCAAAGAAGGTTAAAGAAAGAGAAGAACGTCAGAAATTATATAAAGAAAAACAGTTAGCAGAAGAATTAGAAAGAATTAAGGAAAAAATACAAATTGAAGAAAATAATCCAGAAATGATAACAGAAAATTTTACAACCTTAAGGATAGATAATATAGATAATATCCAAAATTATAAAATACAATCCGAAGAAGATCAAGAAATAAGTGAAACTTACATGGAAATAATGGAACAAATCACAAATACAGAAGTAAATAAAAATATAGAAGTAAATACAACAAATGCTAAACCAAATATAAATACTATAAAAAATGAAGCTAGTAGTAGCGGTACAAAAACATATGATAAAAGAAGATATGATAATCCAAGAACAACAAGAACAACTTATTATACGGTTATAGATGATAATAGATATGAAGCAATATGGAACAGTAGATTAAATACAAATGGACACCTAATAAAGCCCCAGAACAATCCCAATTTTTAGATTTAGATTGTGTAGTAGACACTAATAAAACCATACAATTATGGATAAGAAACATTGCAAAACAATTAGTTGATAATAAAATATCAGTTGCAGATACACCAGGATATATAGAAAGAACATTAGTAGGATCAGTAAAATTATGGCTACATAATATAACAGAAGAAAGTAGGACAGTACTAAGAAATAACAAAAATCAAGATGGAACTATAACAACCTCAAATATAGATATACTCGGAAAATATGAATATGGAATTAGAAATGAATTTGGTAGTATGACTACAGAAATAGCAGAACAAGAAAAAGATAGGGATCTAAACAGACAATTAATGAATAAATTATCAATATGTAATATGTGTTACATAGATCAATATACATGCGCATTTAGAGATTATTATTATAAAGGAACATATACACACCAAGAAGCAATAGAAGTTAGAAAATCATACTTTACAAAATTACCAGAACCTTTTAGTACAAAAATAACAATGGATTGGGAAGCAGCAGCCTTAACAGATACCTTAGGAGCAAGAATAAAATATTTACAAACATGGTTTATAGGATTATGTGATAATTATAAAAATAAACAAAAATTTGATAAAGTATTAAATAAAAATATGTCGTGTTGTACACAGAAAACAGCACCACAGTTTGGATGTAAACAAACAAATAAATATAAATATAAAAAACGATTTAAGAAATATAAGCAGTTTAAATCAAAGTATAAGTATAAACAACCAAGAAAACGATATTATGTAAAAAATTATAAAAAGAAACAACCATATAAACCAAAGAAAAAATTATCAGAATGTACATGTTACAATTGTGGAAAACTAGGACATCTAGCAAAAGATTGTAAAATACCTAAAGATATAAAGAAAAAACAAATAACAGAAATACAAATAAAAGATGACATCTATACTGAATTACCATATATAGATTATGATATGGAAAGCGAAGATAGTATATACGAATTAGATGAAATAAATAACATAGCAGAGCTTGATGAATATATAGACCAAATAAGTAACGAAGATACAGATATAGAAGAAACTGAATATGACTGAAGTCATAAAATAACAAGATGATCAAGATAAAGAAACTACAAGTCAAAAGGTAATATTTGATACAAATATATTTAATCAAATTAAGAAACAGGAAATATCACTCAAAATAGATAATGTTTTAGAAGTACCTATGATAAAACATTGGTTTAGAAAACCTAAGGAAGAATATTATGTTATAAGCCAGAAAGAACATACAGTCGATTGCAAATATGCAATAGGAAGAGCTATGGTACCAATACTTAATAAAAAAGAATTAAATAAAGAAATACAAGCACTAAAAACAAAAAATGAAATAACTCATGTGCATTTAGGAGCAATAGAAATATTAATAACAGCATGTTTTAGAGAAGGAATAGATACACCGATAGAACTATATTTATCAGATGATAGAATAAAATACCCAATAGAAAAAAGTATAATTAGTGCAGTAAAAGGAAATTTGATATATCAAAAATTCAAATTTATAGTAAATCCCAACTACTCAGTAGCAATAAAGGATAAAAATATTGACAAATCTCTAGTGCTATATTGGAAATTAACAGGAATAGAATTAACTTCAGGAAGTAAAATATTTACAGCAAGATGTAAAAATTTATACATATTGACGACTAAACATACAGTAAGAGCAGTTAGTAAAATTGATCTAGATGTCCTTCTGAGTCTATATCGAGATATATATTATTATCTCTAAAGTCTTCTTCTTCACTATCATTTAATATATTTTCTAACCATGCTTCTTTCATTAAATCTATAATTTCATGGGTAAGTAATAAGTTGTATATGTTTTGTGTGATATCTTTGTCTAAATTTCTTAATATATATAAAACTAATATTTTATAATCCTTATCCTCATTTATTAAATACTTAGATGTTGGATTTTTATATTTCTCTATGTTCTCACTTGGTCCGTTATTTGTCTTACTAGTTTCTGCTTTATCCATATTTTTACTATTTTCTGCCATATTTTTCATTTTATGCGTGTAAATCATATTCCCTTTAACCTCTAATCATATTATTTATATCTATCATCTATTAGTCCAGTATGTTTAATTATCCTTTATGTCATTACTATGGATTTCAGCTTCAATCAGTTACCCTAACAATGCCTCGACTCTGGTCTACTACCCTCTTAACGGCATTCCTCGCCTACTTTGGTTTCGACCCTTAGGATGGCTTAGTCTGGGCTTACCTATTCTTAGCTTACCTCACCATAGCAAACTTACTTGGATAATATAACATAATCAAACTACTACATGATAGACAGTAATAATATTCTAGAGATTAAATAGGAATATTAAATTTAGTTACACATATTGAAATATGAGTATACCTTGGTAGTTATTTCCTCTGTGGTATGTGATATAGATGTTTCTATATTGGATTCCTCCATGCTTTAGCTATTTAAAAACTTATATCTTATTTATGTAGGGAGATCTCAGCTCATGAGAAGGGGGTTGAGAGCTTTCAATTTCTTGAATGCTTACTCGATGCTCCTCTCTTTGCCTTCTCCTTTCTTATATATACATAAAAACGCGTAAGTGCACAGTGCTAGTCACTGTGTGCTTTACGACTTTTGAAAAAGAAAACGCGTACTATCCTAATTCTAAAGAGCAAGCATAATGCTCTGTTTCTTAAATGAAAAAAGAAAACCCCCCTTTTGACTAAAATTAAAGAAAAGAAAAGATGCTTTCAATAATTTACATAATAAAACAAAAAGCTAACTATTCATAGGTCTTGTCATATCTCTTCTTGTCTATAGCTTGTCCGGTTAGCTATCTTCATTCCAGTTCTACTTCTGGTATATTGACTGTATTTCCACCATTGCATTTTGAACATTGATGGTCTTGATATTTAGGTCCAAGGTACTGGCAATATTTTGTTAATAATTTTTCTGAGATAAAATCTTTCTTGATTGCTCTAGTTGTTGGAGTATCTTCTGGTTTTAATAATGTCCATATCCATCTGCGAACTTCTTCCATATCTTCTTGGCGTAGTTCTCTTGAATTTGCATATATCATGACTTGATTTCTGCAGTGATATTTCCATATAGCATGTCCATTGGTGTAGTTATTTGCTAGTTCTTGAATAATTACTTGGAGTCCAATAAGTCTTTTGTTAGCATAAAAAGTCGGTATATCAATTTCAGGTATTTCTGGTTGTCTCTCTATTTCTTCTGGTATGATCATGTCCCGAGTAAGTCCAATTTTGACTACTTGGATAAGTGGTTTTATTTCATTGTATAGTATTTCTGCTGGTGCAGTGTAGAATCTTATGTAAAAGAATGATCCATTTGTTATCCTTTTGTATATTGTGAATGCATCATATACTTCCGGTATTTTTTGTAATTCAACTCCGTCTGTTGTATATACTGTGGCTAGGAGTCCATAGTCGTAACATGTTCGTACTAGATTTGCATTAGTGCCTGGTTGGGCAATTAATTTATTATATCCTTGTAATTTTTGGGTTATGAAATCTCTCTTTGGGTCATTGGTTGTGAGAGACCTTGGATTTAAATTTAAGTAAGTTTGGGTTTTGTGGATATTTTGGATATAGGCTCTGGAAAGGTGATTATATACTTGCTTATTTTGGTTCAAACTGGCAGCATATGTAGATGTTTGTGGACTTGGGATATCTGGACTGGATATATTTATTGGTTGTCGGTTTTGGACAATTGGCTTTGAAAATTGACTATTTAAGTTTGTATTTTATCTTCTAATAGGTTGTTTTGTAGCTCCTGTGCTGCTTGCGCTCGTACTGGTACTAGGTCCTGTACTAGTTCCTGCAGCTGTATTGGACAACCAATAAATATATCCAGTCCAGATATCCCAAGTCCACAAACATCTACATATGCTGCCAGTTTGAACCAAAATAAGCAAGTATATAATCACCTTTCCAGAGCCTATATCCAAAATATCCACAAAATATAAAGCTTGAGATACAAAAGCTTAAGATTAATGAAGTACATCTGAAATCTAAAGCAAAAGAAAGTCAGCAGCATGACTCAAAACATGCGGAACTACGTCGATCGGAAGACGGTAAAAGTCCAGACCTAGAAGGAGACGTTGAGAAACTCCAAAAAACTCATAACACTGTTGTTAATACAGCTGCAGGAACTAGTACAGGACCTAGTACCAGTACGAGCGCAAGCAGCACAGGAGCTACAAAACAACCTATTAGAAGACAAAATACAAACTTAAATAGTCAATTTTCAAAGCCATTTGTCCAAAACCGACAACCAATAAATATATCCAGTCCAGATATCCCAAGTCCACAAACATCTACATATGCTGCCAGTTTGAACCAAAATAAGCAAGTATATAATCACCTTTCCAGAGCCTATATCCAAAATATCCACAAAACCCAAACTTACTTAAATTTAAATCCAAGGTCTCTCACAACCAATGACCCAAAGAGAGATTTCATAACCCAAAAATTACAAGGATATAATAAATTAATTGCCCAACCAGGCACTAATGCAAATCTAGTACGAACATGTTACGACTATGGACTCCTAGCCACAGTATATACAACAGACGGAGTTGAATTACAAAAAATACCGGAAGTATATGATGCATTCACAATATACAAAAGGATAACAAATGGATCATTCTTTTACATAAGATTCTACACTGCACCAGCAGAAATACTATACAATGAAATAAAACCACTTATCCAAGTAGTCAAAATTGGACTTACTCGGGACATGATCATACCAGAAGAAATAGAGAGACAACCAGAAATACCTGAAATTGATATACCGACTTTTTATGCTAACAAAAGACTTATTGGACTCCAAGTAATTATTCAAGAACTAGCAAATAACTACACCAATGGACATGCTATATGGAAATATCACTGCAGAAATCAAGTCATGATATATGCAAATTCAAGAGAACTACGTCAAGAAGATATGGAAGAAGTTCGCAGATGGATATGGACATTATTAAAACCAGAAGATACTCCAACAACTAGAGCAATCAAGAAAGATTTTATCTCAGAAAAATTATTAACAAAATATTGCCAGTACCTTGGACCTAAATATCAAGACCATCAATGTTCAAAATGCAATGGTGGAAATACAGTCAATATACCAGAAGTAGAACTGGAATGAAGATAGCTAACCGGACAAGCTATAGACAAGAAGAGATATGACAAGACCTATGAATAGTTAGCTTTTTGTTTTATTATGTAAATTATTGAAAGCATCTTTTCTTTTCTTTAATTTTAGTCAAAAGGGGAATATAGTACTACGTATAATGACGAAGGAAGTATGATTACCTACGTAGCAAAAAATATTAAAATCCAAATATGGGATAAGATATTGATTATAAAAACTATGTACAATTATGAATTTACAACAAGGGACATCATAATAGGAATGCCTTTTATAGATGACCTATATCCACATATATTAACAAAAAAATATTGCTGGTTTACAACACCAGACAAACAAAAAATAGCAGCTAAACGAGTAGCAAATAAACTCAGAAAACCAACACCATGGATAAAAGGAAGTGAGAAAACAGTACAAAAATTAGAAAATGATACAAATACAGACAGAAATATAGAAATAATAACCTTTTCTTATGTAAAAAATTATAAAAAGAAACAACCATATAAACCAAAGAAAAAATTATCAGAATGTACATGTTACAATTGTGGAAAACTAGGACATCTAGCAAAAGATTGTAAAATACCTAAAGATATAAAGAAAAAACAAATAACAGAAATACAAATAAAAGATGACATCTATACTGAATTACCATATATAGATTATGATATGGAAAGCGAAGATAGTATATACGAATTAGATGAAATAAATAACATAGCAGAGCTTGATGAATATATAGACCAAATAAGTAACGAAGATACAGATATAGAAGAAACTGTATATGACTGAAGTCATAAAACAACAAGATGATCAAGATAAAGAAACTACAAGTCAAAAGGTAATATTTGATACAAATATATTTAATCAAATTAAGAAACAGGAAATATCACTCAAAATAGATAATGTTTTAGAAGTACCTATGATAAAACATTGGTTTAGAAAACCTAAGGAAGAATATTATGTTATAAGCCAGAAAGAACATACAGTCGATTGCAAATATGCAATAGGAAGAGCTATGGTACCAATACTTAATAAAAAAGAATTAAATAAAGAAATACAAGCACTAAAAACAGGACCTAGTACCAGTACGAGCGCAAGCAGCACAGGAGTTACAAAACAACCTATTAGAAGACAAAATACAAACTTAAATAGTCAATTTTCAAAGCCATTTGTCCAAAACCGACAACCAATAAATATATCCAGTCCAGATATCCCAAGTCCACAAACATCTACATATGCTGCCAGTTTGAACCAAAATAAGCAAGTATATAATCACCTTTCCAGAGCCTATATCCAAAATATCCACAAAACCCAAACTTACTTAAATTTAAATCCAAGGTCTCTCACAACCAATGACCCAAAGAGAGATTTCATAACCCAAAAATTACAAGGATATAATAAATTAATTGCCCAACCAGGCACTAATGCAAATCTAGTACGAACATGTTACGACTATGGACTCCTAGCCACAGTATATACAACAGACGGAGTTGAATTACAAAAAATACCGGAAGTATATGATGCATTCACAATATACAAAAGGATAACAAATGGATCATTCTTTTACATAAGATTCTACGCTGCACCAGCAGAAATACTTTAAAGTAGTATATATTGAATTTATATATGTATGTATATTCTTTAAAGTAGTATATATTGAATGTACATACATATGTATGTTCTTTAAAGTAGTATATATTGAATGTATATGTGTATGTATATTCTTTAAAATAGTATATATTGAATGTATATATGTATGTATATTCTTTAAAGTAGTATATATTGAATGTACATACATATGTATGTTCTTTAAAGTAGTATATATTGAATGTATGTATGTATGTATATTCTTTAAAATAGTATATATTGAATGTATATATGTATATATATTCTTTAAAGTAGTATATATTGAATGTATATATGTATGTATATTCTTTAAAATAGTATATATTGAATGTATATATGTATGTATATTCTTTAAAATAGTTTATATTGAATGTAAATATGTGTGTATGTTCTTTAAAGTAGTATATATTGAATGTACATACATATGTATATTCTTTAAAGTAGTATATATTGAATGTATATATGTATGTATATTCTTTAAAATAGTCTATATATGTATGTACATACATATGTATGTTCTTTAAAGTAGTATATATTGAATGTAAATACATGTGTATATTTTTTAAAATAGTATATATTGAATGTATATATGTATGTATATTCTTTAAAGTAGTATATATTGAATGTACATACATATGTATGTTCTTTAAAGTAGTATATATTGAATGTATATATGTATGTATATTCTTTAAAATAGTATATATTGAATGTATATACGTATGTATATTCTTTAAAATAGTATATATATGTATGTATATTCTTTAAAATAGTATATATTGAATGTAAATACATTTGTATGACTGTATGTTCTTTAAAGTAGTATATATTGAGTGTATATTCTTTAAAGTAGTATATATTGAATGTACATATATATGTATGTTCTTTAAAGTCGTATTCTAAGTAGTATTATATTAAAAAACAATCAAAGTTCAATTTTTTTTTTTAGTCGGGACCCGGCCTGGCCCGGCCCATGTAAAATGCACTAATGGGACGGTGCTGGGCCGTTTGGCCTTTAATTACTGTTGGGCCCGTGCCGGCCCGACCCAGTTAAAGTGAAGACTGGACCGGACCCGGCCCAAGCCCGGTAAAAAATACCAAACCGTAGCCGGGTTGACCCGGCCCGGCCCGGTTGACGAGTATAGTTTGGTTATACTTTTGCAAAAGAGAGAAGAGAGTATTTTATTTAGAATTATGAAGATGGAGTTGAAAAATAGGTTGTAATCTATTTTTCAAATTGGGAATCCAACTTCAAGTTAAATTTAAAATTTCATGGTTAAACGTTGATTTTCAAATAAAGTGAAAAATTAAATTCTGATATGACTATAACAGATATTGAGTAGAAAGTAGTAACCAAACACTAAAAAGAGTAAATTTGATTTAACAACAAACAAACACGTAAGTAAATAGAACACGATAAATATTTACCACGATTAATCATAAGTAGATGTAAGAATGACTTCACTTAATAATTATCTAATAACATATTATACATAATTAACAATTGCTATATAATAAGTAGGAGGTTGTATTTAATGTTTCTATGAAATCATTGTCAAGAGTGATATCATGAGTAGCATATACTACTCTTTCCGTTCCTTTTTTCTTGTAACAATTTTCTTTTTGAGATTCAAACAATATGAATTTTTATCAATATTTTAAGATATATTTTTTTCATTATATTGATACGAAAAAAATTACAATTTATAGTACTTCTTGTATAGTTTTTGAAAATCTAGTTTTAATTTTAAAATTTTGAATCATTGTAAAATAATTTAGCTTTAAAATTAGTTAATTTGACTTTCGAAAAGTGAAACATGACAACTATCTTAGAGTGGATCGAGTAATCAAGATAAGAATGAATTTATATCATTGTTGACCATTTCTCCTCGTAAGACTAACTTTGATAATGCTAAAGTTATTCCTACTTCATTGTTTATATCCTTAATTACTTCTTCATGATCCAATCATTAATTGTCATTATGGAATAATAATCTGAAGTGAAGATTTAGTACTCCCTCCGTCCATCTTTACTTGTCCACTTTCCTATTGACACAGAGATTAAGAAACACTAAATGATATGGGTAATTTTACCATATTATCCCTTGAAAAATGCATTAGCTAATGAATCGTATTTACTGCTAAGGGTAAAATGGGTAGCAATAGGTAAATTATCCATTGATTTTATAAACTGGACAAGTATTGTTAGACATCCCAAAATACAAAAGTGGACAAGTAAAGATAAACGGAGGAAGTATAATATTTTATTGATTGGAATAACTTAAAAATATAGCAATAGAAAGAACATCTTCTCATTCTCAATAAAAATTCTTTCTTTCTTTTCTTTAGCTCCAACATTTTCGCAAAGAATCACCATGCCCGAAATGCTAAGTTTAGAAGAAGTGATGAATGGAAAGCAAGAAAATCAAGAATCTGAAATTGATGCAGTTTTATCACCTGTCTCCTCTCCTCCACATGATCATCATCCGCCCCACTTCAACAACAATCTGCAAAATGAAGAATCGATGATCTCTGAACCTGCAAAAGATAAAGTTGTAGACAAAGTAAAGGACCAAAAAGAAATAGGAAAAAAAATAATTCAAGCATCTGAACTGTATGAATTGAAGTCTATGAAGCTTGTATTTCCAAAAATTGAAGAAAAATGAAAGTTTCCCATGTCCGAATTATATGAATTGAAGCCCATTAATGTGCCTACATTTTCTAGTCTTGAACAAGGACGAACATCAGAAAATGAATTGGAAAAAAAGAAGACTATGACTATAATCAAGATTTAGCAATCTTGAAGTCTATCTATCATTACCACTCCAATCATGGGGTAGTTCCATATCCTCCTTATTCAGAGAAATTAGTGATTATATCGAGACTTCAATTCCCAACTTGAAATTTCGTGGCCAAGCATTAG
Source organism: Capsicum rhomboideum (assembly GCA_031232105.1). Taxonomy (NCBI): domain Eukaryota; kingdom Viridiplantae; phylum Streptophyta; class Magnoliopsida; order Solanales; family Solanaceae; genus Capsicum; species Capsicum rhomboideum. The sequence goes on along the minus strand of CP124719.1, from coordinate 100,661,375 downwards.
CAACTAAGATCGTTATGTTAGAGCACCATTTCTTAACTGTTATGAATATGGCAGCACGTATAGGATATTTCCCTGAGATAATCCACCTTATTTGTCACAAAATCTTCTTCTTGTGTATGGGTTTATGGGGTTAATTTCGGAGATTATTATTAGTTGATGAACAAGAAGACGAAACTGGAGTTGTTAATCCATTCTTGATTTTCAAGGACGAAGTATTCATAGAAACCTTAATTTTATTAAGGTTGAGTTGTTAATTTCTTCATAGCAAAATCCTAGGGTCAGAAAATTAGTAACCCGACTTTTTCTCGAAGTGATTAAATATTGAAAATACAAACAAGACCTGCATTATATGAACATGAAAGCTTCTAATGTTATTATATTGTTGTAGTGTTACGTATAAGTCTCTCGGTTAAAATTTCATGCTAAAATTCTTCCCAAATTTGAAGTTATAAATTTCAGGTTAGGTCAGTTTCGGATGAAATCTGAGCAAGGTGTGATCTAAGGCAATCCAAGAATGAATTAGGTAAGTGTGGTGGTGTTTGACTTGATTTCTAGTTAGCTAATACGATAAGGAACCCATAGGATTTTACGGAATTGAATTTGAGAAGGTAGAACTCCAAGAATTGATCTTAGCGTAAAGGATATTGTTTGGAATGACTTGGATTTAAGGTGTGTTGTGAAAAAGTGGAATTTTGGGAGAAACCAGGTATTCTACCTTGCCCATGTCGCTATCCAAAAGCAGAGAAAATCCCGCTATAGCGCCCAGTCAATGCTGTCAATGGCCGCTATAGTGACAAGTGTCGCTATAACGATGTCTCGATAGCAACGTTTGTTGCTATAGTGACGAAAATCACTGTTTAATTTTAAAAATCCCCCAAAATGATTTATTTTTCTAAAGCATATTTTGGGGCAAGGGAGAGGTGGTTTTGGGCAAAAATATTAGTTACCATCATTTTACTTCATTAAGGTACGAATTTCATCCTCGTTAACTAGTAAATTGATAATCTAGCCTTAGAATTACTAGTTTACGTAGTTCGGGGAGAATTAAGGGTTGATTTTAGTTGATTTTCTGGTGTAATGGAGTAATTTAAGTTTAAAATCAATGAATTTTGGTTAATGATCATTAAATTACCCTTGTATGTTGTTAATTCACTAATTTATTCATGGAATGGGTAGACATAGGTGAATTATGGTAGAAAAGCTCAAGAACGGGGAGGGAATGATGATGAACTTGGCCTTAGGAGTTGGGTAGGAGTTATAATCCCCAACGTGGTAGGTCATTTCATTAATTATGTGTTTGTATGTATTTTTAGAACAAAATTAAGTGAAAATTGCACGGAAAGGCAAGACTCAATCTTAGTTGAGTTGGGCAAGCTTGGATTGAGGTAAGTGATGGTATTGTAGTTTAATCCAATTTGTACTATATTGCATGTTAACTACTTCTTAGTATGGCTTATTAGTGCAGGTTGTTTGGTTTAGTCAATTCAAATAAATTTATCTTCTTGTATGAATTTGACCTATCTTATTGTTAAATATAGAATGTTTAGTAATTGGATATTCTCATGACTTATTGGTGGAATAAGGTTGGCAGACACTTGTGTCTGGGGTTTAGGTATATGGATGAAACTTGTCCCCTACAGGTCATGACTAGAGGGTGGTTATGATACCCATAACATGTATGTACGAGGTTCAGGTGAGTTTGATGGTTCCTTGAGTGAATCGGGGAATGTAATTAAATGTCTGATAATTGCTTAACTTGTCTTGACCAGAACTATATGACGCATTCACAATATACAAAAGAGTAACAAATGGATCATTCTTTTACATAAGATTCTACGCAGCACCAGCAGAAATACTATATAATGAGATAAAACCACTTATCCAAGTAGTCAAGATTGGACTTACTCGGGAAATGATCATACCAGAAGAAATAGAAAGACAACCAGAGATACCCGAAATTGATATACCAACTTTTTATGCTACCAAAAGACTTATTGGACTCCAAGTGATTATTCAAGAACTAGCAAATAACTACACCAATGGACATGCTATATGGAAATATCATTGCAGAAACCACGTCATGATATATGCAAATTCAAGGGAACTACACCAAGAAGATATGGAAGAAGTCCGTAGATGGATATGGACACTATTAAAACCAGAAGATACTCCAACAACTAGAGCAATCAAGAAAGATTTTATTTCAGAAAAATTATTAACAAAATATTGCCAATATCTTGGACCAAGGTAAGTAATAAGTTATATATCTTTTGTATAATATCTTTGTCTAAATTTCTTAGTATATATAAAACTAATGTTTTATAGTCTCTATCTTCATTTATTAAATATTTAGGTATTGGGGTTTTATATCTTTCTATATTTTCAGTTTGTTTTGGTCTATTTGTACTAGTTTCTGCTATATCGTGTTCCAAATTTTTTCTAAATTCTGTCATATTTTTCATTGTGTGTGCAAATCATATTCCCTTTAACCTCTAATCCTATTATTATATTTATCACTTAGTAATTCAGTATGTTTAATTATCCTTTGTGTCACTACTATGGGTTTCAGCCTCAATCAGTTACCCTAACAATGCCTCAACTCTGGTCTACTACCCTATTCACGGCATTCCTCGCCTTTTCTGGTTTTGACCTTTAGGATGGCTTAGTCTGGGCTTACCTAACTCTTAGCTTACCTAACCATAGCAAACTTACTTGGATAATATAACATAATTAAACTACTACATGATAAATAATAATAATATTCTAGAGATTAAATAGGAATATTAAATTTAGTTACACATATTGAAATATGAGTATACCTTTGTAGTTATTTCCTCTGTGGTATGTAATATAGATGTTTCTATATTGGATTCCTCCATGCTTTAGCTAAAAATTTGTTTATTTATTTGTAAGGGTTCTCAGCACATGAGAGGGGTTGAGAGCTTATAGTTCTCCTTGTCCTCCTCTGGCTTGCCGCATAAGTAGATGTTTGTGGACTTGGGATATTTGGACTGGATGTATTTATTGGTTGTCGGTTTTGGACAAATGGTTTTGAGAACTGACTATTTAAGTTTGTATTTTGCCTTCTAATAGGTTGTTTTGTAGCTCCTGTGCTGCTTGCGCTTGTACTGGTACTAGGTCCTGTACTAGTTCCTGCAGCTGTATTAACAACATTGTTATGAGTTTTTTGGAGTTTCTCAACGTCTCCTTCTAGGTCTGGATTTTTACCGTCTTCCGATCGACGTAGTTCCGCATGTTTTGAGTCATGCTGCTGACTTTCTTGAGCCTTAGATTTCAGATGTACTTCATTAATCTTTAGCTTTTGTATTTCAAGCTCTATACTGTCCACTTTATTACAAAGTGTAGTAATAGCTTTTATCATAGTTTCCATACTACTATCTGTTTCTGGTGTCGTCTGTGTTGCTTTGTCTTGATAGGTAGTCTGCAACAGTATTTTTGTTAGTACTGATTACTTCAATTGTAATAGTAAAATTTTGTATGTTTAATACAAGTCTTCGTATTTCTTTTGTCGTAACTGAATCCTGTATTTTTCTCGTTAACCACCATTTTACTTGGGTGTTATCTGTTCTGACAATAAATTTATTATATACAATATATGGTTCAAATGATAATAAACATTTGTATAAAGCAAATAGTTCTTTTCGGTTTATTTCCCATTTTTTTTGTGGTTCTGTATAAGATCCTGAATAATACCTACAATGATGTTCTATGGTTTCATTTAGATATTTGTATTTTAATACTCCTCCATAACTATGTTCACTTGAATCTGTTTCTACTATATATTCGAACTGTTTCTTCATATCGGGGAAATATAATTTTGGTAGTTGTTTACATAATTCTTTTATCTTTTGTATATGCTTTTTGTCTGTTTCATCAAAGTGATATTCAATATCCTTTTTTAGTTTCTTTTGTAATGGTTTTAAATGTTCTGCTAATTTTGGAATATATTCTCGTACTTGGTTTACTAATCCTAAAAAGGACTGTAATTTCTTTTTTGTATCTAAAAGTTCTTCTAAATCAATTATTTTTTGTACTATGTGTGTTTGCATTTTTACTCCATCTCTATCTATCTGTATTCCTAAAAATTCTATTTGATTTTTCATTATTTCTGCTTTACTTCTGCTTAAGCTTATACCTGTAGTTTTTATTATATTTATGAATTTATTTAATAATTGTATATGTTCTTCTTCTGTTCTAGAATATAAGAGTATATCATCTATATATACTATGCAATTTTCTAGTTGTGAAAAGTATGTATCCATAAAGTGTTGATATCTTCCAGGTGCATTTTTATATCCAAATGGTAATACATTCCATTCGTAAAATCCTTGTGGTACTGTGAATGCTGTGAGTTGTTTTGATGTTTCTTCTAATTTAAGGTGGTAGAATCCTGATTTACAATCAAATTTACTAAAATAATTGTATCCTTGTATTTGTCTTATTTTTAAGATTTTATTTGGTATTGGATAATTGTATGTTTTAGTTTTTGCATTTAAATTGCGATAATCTATAACCATCCTACTTTTCCCTCTTTTTTGTTCACTGTGTTTATTAACAATAAACGCAGGACTTGTATGTTTACTATTACTTTGTTGTATGTAGTTATTTGTTAGTAACTCATTAATATGGAGGCGAAATTCCTCTAAATCAGCAAAGTTATATTTTAAAGGTTTTTGGGTAATTATGCTATTTTCATCAATTAGTTCTATTGTAACTGTAGTTTTGTGTTTGTCCCATCCTCGTAGGGGATTTTCACTATATAATGATTCTAATTTATCATATATTGGGTTTAATGTATTTATAGAAAAGGTTATTATTTCTATATGTTTTTCTGTGTTTGGAGTATTTTCTAATTTTTGTATTATTTTTTCACTTCCTTTTATCCATGGGGTTGTTTTCCTGGGTTTGTTTGTTACTCGTTTAGCTGCTATTTTCTGTTTGTCTGGTGTTGTAAACCAGCAATATTTTTTAGTTAATATATGTGGGTATAATTCATCTATAAAGGGCATTCCTATTATCATATCTCTAGTTGTAAATTCATAATTATACATAGTTTTTATGATTAATATTTTATCCCATATTTGTATTTTTACATTTTTCGCTACATAGTTTATCATGCTTCCTTCATTATTAAATCCAGTTAATACTGTTGGGTCTTTTAGTTTTTCCCATTTTGTTTCTGGTAAACAATTATATTTTCATAGGTTAGCTTCTGAACCTGTATCTATCATTGGTGTATAATATCTACTATTATATCCTTCTACTATTATCTTAGCTAATATATATACTTTTGTCATTTGGCTATCTTGGTTTTTAGCTTCTAGACTTTGGTTCTGGTAATTATGACATTTTTATTTTGGTAATGGATTATTAATTGTTTATCTTCTATTTTATAAGGTTTTACTTGTTCTAGCCATTTTAGCCCTAAAATAATATTTATATTCATTTGTATTATGGTAAATTGTATAAGGATTGGTACTCCTCCTATAATTAATTCTTGAGTAGTTACTTCCTTTGTTTGCCTTAGTTCTTTGGTAAATCTATACATCCTTGTTCTTCTTTTGTTATATCAGAAGTTAAAACCAATTCTCCTGTAATAAAATTTTCTTCTTCTCCAGTATCTATGAGTATTAAATATTTTCTTTGTCCTAATAATCCTGTTATGAAATAATGATGGGGTTGTATTTCCATTGGTATTTCGTATTCTATTCTTCTAGATGTGCTCATTCTAGATGATGTTGTTGGTGTATCCATTATTCTTTTTGCTTTTCCTATCCTTTCATTTACTATTTCTAGTTCGTTATTTATATCTAAGTCGTCATAGCTATACTCATTGTTATCTATTGCCATTACTATATTATCAAATGGTGTTTCTATTTTTATTTTGTCAATTTTACTTACTGCTTTTACTGAATGTTTTGTTGTTAAAATATATAAATTTTTACATCTTGCTGTGAATATCTTACTTCCTGGTGTAAGTTCTATTCCTGTTAGTTTCCAATATAATACTAAAGATTTATCAATGTTTTTATCTTTAATAGCTACTGAGTAATTTGGGTTTACTATAAATCTAAATTTTTGGTATATCAAATTTCCTTTTACTGCACTAATGATACTTTTTTCTACTGGGTATTTTATTCTGTCATCTGCTAAATAAAGTTCTATTGGTGTATCTATTCCTTCTCTAAAACATGCTCTTATTAATATTTCTATTGCTCCTAAATGTACATGGGTTATCTCATTCTTAGTTTTTAAAGCTTGTATTTCTTTATTTAATTCTTTTTTGTTAAGTATAGGTACCATAGCTTTTCCTTTTGCATATTTGCAATCTACTGTATGTTCCTTTTGGCTAATAACATAATATTCTTCTTTTGGTTTTTTAAACCAGTGTTTTATAATTGGTACATCTAAAACATTATCTATTTTTAATGATATTTCTTGTTTTTTAATTTGGTTATATATATTCGTATCAAATATTACCTTTTGGCTTGTAAATTCTTCATTTTGATTATCTTTTTGCTCAATAACTTCAGTCATAATCGGTTTCTATATCCGTATCTTCTTTATTTATTTGCTCTATATCACTTATATTTTCTTCAAGATTTTCTATCTCATTTATTTCATCTAATTCATATATACTATCTTCACTTTCCATATCATAGTCTATATATGGTAATTCTGTATATGTATCATCTTTTATTTGTATTTCTGTTACTTGTTTCTTTTTTATATCTTTAGGGATTTTACAATCTTTTGCTAGATGTCCTAGTTTTCCACAATTGTAGCATGTACATTCTGCTAATTTTTTCTTAGGTTTATATGGTCTTTTCTTTTTATAATTTTTTACATAATATCTTTTCCTTGGTTGTTTATACTTATACTTTGATTTAAAACGCTTATATTTCTTAAATCGTTTGTTATATTTATATTTTTCGGTTGTTTACATCCAAATTGGGGTGCTGTCTTTTGTGTACAACATGACATGTTTTTATCTAATACTTTATCAACTTTTTGTTTAGTTTTATAATTTTCACATAATCCTATAAACCATGCTTGTAAATATTTTATTCTTGCTCCTAGGGTATCTGTTAAGCTTGTTGCTTCCCAATCAGTTGTTATTTTTGTACTAAATGGTTTCGGTAATTTTGTAAAATATGATTTTCTAACTTCTATTGCTTCTTGGTGTGTATATATTCCTTTATAATAATAATCTCTAAAGGCGCATGTATATTGGTCTATATAACACATATTGCATATCGATAATTTATTCATTAATTGTCTGTTTAAATCCTTATCTTTTTCTTGTTCTGCTATTTCTGTAGTCATACTTCCAAATTCATTTCTGATTCCATATTCATATTTTGCAAGTATTTCTATATTTGAGGTTGTTATAGTTCCATCTTGATTTTTGTTATTTCTTAATACTGTCCTACTTTCTTCTGTTATATTATGTAACCATAATTTCACTGATCCTACTAATGTTCTTTCTATATATCCTGGTGTATCTGCAACTGATATTTTATTATCAACTAATTGTTTTGCTATATGTCCTATCCATAACTGTATTGTTTTATTAGTATCTACTACACAATCTAAATCTAAAAATTGAGATTGTTCTGGAGTTTTATTAGGTGTTCATTTTGTATTTAATCTACTGTTTCATATTGCTTCATATCTATTATCATCTGTTACTGTATAATAAGTTGGTCTTGCTGTTCTTGGATTATCATATCGTCTTTTATCATACGGTTTTGTATTACTCGTACTAGCTTCATTTTTTATAGTATTTATATTTGGTTTAGCATTTGTTGTATTTTCTTCTAAATCTGTATTTGTGATTTGATCCATGATTTCGGTATAAGTTTCACTTATATCTTGATCTTCTTCGGATTGTATTTCATGATGTTGAATATTATTTATATTGTCTATATTATCTATCCTTAAGGTTGTAATTTCTTCTGTTATTTCTAGATTATTTACTTCTTCAATTTGTATTTTTTCTTTAATTTTTTCTAATTCTTCTGCTAATTGTTTTTCCTTATTTAGTTTCTGGCGTTCTTCCCTTTCTTTAACTTTCTTTGCGTATATTTGTTTTAATAATGCTAATTCTTTTTCCATTTCTCTTATTTTTGTAGATGATTCGAGGTCAACTTGTGGGATATTTAGAGTTGTTTCGTGACTTAGTTCTTGTTGTGGTTGTGGTTCTTCTTTGATTTGTTTAAGTTTTAATGTTTCGATTTCTTTTTTAGCATCATTTCGTATTTTTTCAATTTCCAATTTTTTATCTATTTCAGTATTTTCTTTTTGTAATCGTACCATTTCTGCTAGACTGTCTTCTAATTTAGCTGAATTTTGGTCTGGCATTAGATATAATTTAGTTCCTATTTTCCTATATCTTCGGCCTAAATTTGAATGTACTATAATTATTTGTGTACCTTCTGTTCCTATAAATGTTTTTTCTTCTACTGGATATTCTTCTTTATTCATATGCATACTTATGTTCTAGTATATCTTTTTGTAATTCTAATTCACTTATTTATTGATTTTTTAATTACTCCTGCAAATATATTATAATTCAATCTTTCTTTTCTATGGCTAATTTCATCTCGTATATCTATAATTTGTCTCAATAATTCTGCTTTTCTTATTATTCTTGATATATCTGGGTTACTTGGTTGGTTACTTGATTCGGGTTTATCCATTTATGGTTTGTCTTACTGCTATAGTTATTTTTTCTATTGCTATAATTAATCTAGTCATTGCTTTGTTTAAGTTATTTATTTCTTTAGTTATTTGCGTGATTTCTTTAAGTTTTTGTTTTCTCTGGAAGTTACTTCTAAATCTTTTTTGAATTTTTCGTGTTAAATAATGTATTTTAATTGGTCTAACCATTTTTATGTTTTTTATTTTATAACTCATCATATTTATATTCTTGTTGTTTTATAAGTTGTCTAATGTATTCATATTCTGTATAGGAGATTGTATCTATTAATTCGGGTATTCTTGTATATTCGTATTTTTCATATAGTTTATTTAAATCTAGTCTTATTTTCTGTATTTTAGTTGCTATATTTATTTGTTTTTCTAGTCTTATACATCTAGGATGTTCATCTGGTAGATCGATCTTCACCATACTCAATTCCTTTCATATTATCTGTTTGTTCTATGAATTGTCTTTTACTTTGTTTTATTATTCTATTCTTAAAATAATTTATCTTTTTATGCTTAGTATTCTTGCTAATGTTATCTTTGTTACTGTTTTTACTACTGTGTTCTGTGATATTTTCTTTTTTACTACCGTGTTTGGTCTTTTTTCCTTTTTTACTACTGTGCTCTGATACCATTTGTGGGGGTGGTCCTTTGATCTTATCTTCTTTGGTCATTGTCTAAATGCGGAATTAAAATAAATATTTCTTTGCCTAATCAGTCTTAGTATTTGATTAATATCTTGTACTATTAAATCTAAATATTCCTCATTCTGGGTTTGAATATATTTATCTAGGTTGTATTGTATTAAGGTTTCTCTGTCAATTTTACTTACTGCTTTTACTGAATGTTTTGTTGTTAAAATATATAAATTTTTACATTTTGCTGTGAATATCTTACTTCCTGGTGTAAGTTCTATTCCTGTTAGTTTCCAATATAATACTAAAGATTTATCAATGTTTTTATCTTAGATTATCGCAATTTAAATGCAAAAACTAAAACATACAATTATCCAATACCAAATAAAATCTTAAAAATAAGACAAATACAAGGATACAATTATTTTAGTAAATTTGATTGTAAATCAGGATTCTACCACCTTAAATTAGAAGAAACATCAAAACAACTCACAGCATTCACAGTACCACAAGGATTTTACGAATGGAATGTATTACCATTTGGATATAAAAATGCACCTGGAAGATATCAACACTTTATGGATACATACTTTTCACAACTAGAAAATTGCATAGTATATATAGATGATATACTCTTATATTCTAGAACAGAAGAAGAACATATACAATTATTAAATAAATTCATAAATATAATAAAAACTACAGGTATAAGCTTAAGCAGAAGTAAAGCAGAAATAATGATGTAAACAACCGAAAAAATATAAATATAACAAACGATTTAAGAAATATAAGCGTTTTAAATCAAAGTATAAGTATAAACAACCAAGGAAAAGATATTATGTAAAAAATTATAAAAAGAAAAGACCATATAAACCTAAGAAAAAATTAGCAGAATGTACATGCTACAATTGTGGAAAACTAGGACATCTAGCAAAAGATTGTAAAATCCCTAAAGATATAAAAAAGAAACAAGTAACAGAAATACAAATAAAAGATGATACATATACAGAATTACCATATATAGACTATGATATGGAAAGTGAAGATAGTATATATGAATTAGATGAAATAAATGAGATAGAAAATCTTGAAGAAAATATAAGTGATATATTACGACAAAAGAAATACGAAGACTTGTATTAAACATACAAAATTTTACTTTTACAATTGAAGTAATCAGTACTAACAAAAATACTGTTGCAGACTACCTATCAAGACAAAGCAACACAGACGACACCAGAAACAGATAGTAGTATGGAAACTATGATAAAAGCTATTACTACACTTTGTAATAAAGTGGACAGTATAGAGCTTGAAATACAAAAGCTAAAGATTAATGAAGTACATCTGAAATCTAAGGCTCAAGAAAGTCAGCAGCATGACTCAAACCATAAGATCAAAGGACCACCCCCACAAATGGTATCAGAGCACAGTAGTAAAAAAGGAAAAAAGACCAAAAACGGTAGTAAAAAAGAAAATATCACAGAACACAGTAGTAAAAACAGTAACAAAGATAACATTAACAAGAATACTAAGCATAAAAAGATAAATTATTTTAAGAATAGAATAATAAAACAAAGTAAAAGACAATTCATAGAACAAACAGATAATATGAAAGGAATTGAGTATGGTGAAGATCGATCTACCAGATGAACATCCTAGACGTATAAGACTAGAAAAACAAATAAATATAGCAACTAAAATACAGAAAATAAGACTAGATTTAAATAAACTATATGAAAAATACGAATATACAAGAATACCCGAATTAATAGATACAATCTCCTATACAGAATATGAATACATTAGACAACTTATAAAACAACAAGAATATAAATATGATGAGTTATAAAATAAAAAACATAAAAATGGTTAGACCAATTAAAATACATTATTTAACACGAAAAATTCAAAAAAGATTTAGAAGTAACTTCCAGAGAAAACAAAAACTTAAAGAAATCACGCAAATAACTAAAGAAATAAATAACTTAAACAAAGCAATGACTAGATTAATTATAGCAATAGAAAAAATAACTATAGCAGTAAGACAAACCATAAATGGATAAACCCGAATCAAGTAACCAACCAAGTAACCCAGATATATCAAGAATAATAAGAAAAGCAGAATTACTGAGACAAATTATAGATATACGAGATGAAATTAGCCATAGAAAAGAAAGATTGAATTATAATATATTTGCAGGAGTAATTAAAAAATCAATAAATAAGTGAATTGGAATTACAAAAAGATATACTAGAACATAAGTATGCATATGAATAAAGAAGAATATCCAGTAGAAGAAAAAACATTTATAGGAACAGAAGGTACACAAATAATTATAGTACATTCAAATTTAGGCCGAAGATATAGGAAAATAGGAACTAAATTATATCTAATGCCAGACCAAAATTCAGCTAAATTAGAAGACAGTCTAGCAGAAATGGTACGATTACAAAAAGAAAATACTGAAATAGATAAAAAATTGGAAATTGAAAAAATACGAAATGATGCTAAAAAAGAAATCGAAACATTAAAACTTAAACAAATCAAAGAAGAACCACAACCACAACAAGAACTAAGTCACGAAACAACTCTAAATACCCCACAAGTTGACCTCGAATCATCTACAAAAATAAGAGAAATGGAAAAAGAATTAGCATTATTAAAACAAATATACGCAAAGAAAGTTAAAGAAAGGGAAGAACGCCAGAAACTAAATAAGGAAAAACAATTAGCAGAAGAATTAGAAAAAATTAAAGAAAAAATACAAATTGAAGAAGAAAATAATCTAGAAATAACAGAAGAAATTACAACCTTAAGGATAGATAATATAGACAATATAAATAATATTCAACATCATGAAATACAATCCGAAGAAGATCAAGATATAAGTGAAACTTATACCGAAATCATGGATCAAATCACAAATACAGATTTAGAAGAAAATACAACAAATGCTAAACCAAATATAAATACTATAAAAAATGAAGCTAGTACGAGTACTACAAAACCGTATGATAAAAGACGATATGATAATCCAAGAACAGCAAGACCAACTTATTATACAGTAACAGATGATAATAGATATGAAGCAATATGGAACAGTAGATTAAATACAAAATGAACACCTAATAAAACTCCAGAACAATCTCAATTTTTAGATTTAGATTGTGTAGTAGATACTAATAAAACAATACAGTTATGGATAGGACATATAGAAAAACAATTAGTTGATAATAAAATATCAGTTGCAGATACACCAGGATATATAGAAAGAACATTAGTAGGATCAGTGAAATTATGGTTACATAATATAACAGAAGAAAGTAGGACAGTATTAAGAAATAACAAAAATCAAGATGGAACTATAACAACCTCAAATATAGAAATACTTGCAAAATATGAATATGGAATCAGAAATGAATTTGGAAGTATGACTACAGAAATAGCAGAACAAGAAAAAGATAAGGATTTAAACAGACAATTAATGAATAAATTATCGATATGCAATATGTGTTATATAGACCAATATACATGCGCCTTTAGAGATTATTATTATAAAGGAATATATACACACCAAGAAGCAATAGAAGTTAGAAAATCATATTTTACAAAATTACCGAAACCATTTAGTACAAAAATAACAACTGATTGGGAAGCAGCAAGCTTAACAGATACCCTAGGAGCAAGAATAAAATATTTACAAGCATGGTTTATAGGATTATGTGAAAATTATAAAACTAAACAAAAAGTTGATAAAGTATTAGATAAAAACATGTCATGTTGTACACAAAAGACAGCACCCCAATTTGGATGTAAACAACCGAAAAAATATAAATATAACAAACGATTTAAGAAATATAAGCGTTTTAAATCAAAGTATAAGTATAAACAACCAAGGAAAAGATATTATGTAAAAAATTATAAAAAGAAAAGACCATATAAACCTAAGAAAAAATTAGCAGAATGTACATGCTACAATTGTGGAAAACTAGGACATCTAGCAAAAGATTGTAAAATCCCTAAAGATATAAAAAAGAAACAAGTAACAGAAATACAAATAAAAGATGATACATATACAGAATTACCATATATAGACTATGATATGGAAAGTGAAGATAGTATATATGAATTAGATGAAATAAATGAGATAGAAAATCTTGAAGAAAATATAAGTGATATAGAGCAAATAAATAAAGAAGATACGGATATAGAAACCGATTATGACTGAAGTTATTGAGCAAAAAGATAATCAAAATGAAGAATTTACAAGCCAAAAGGTAATATTTGATACGAATATATATAACCAAATTAAAAAACAAGAAATATCATTAAAAATAGATAATGTTTTAGATGTACCAATTATAAAACACTGGTTTAAAAAACCAAAAGAAGAATATTATGTTATTAGCCAAAAGGAACATACAGTAGATTGCAAATATGCAAAAGGAAAAGCTATGGTACCTATACTTAACAAAAAAGAATTAAATAAAGAAATACAAGCTTTAAAAACTAAGAATGAGATAACCCATGTACATTTAGGAGCAATAGAAATATTAATAAGAGCATGTTTTAGAGAAGGAATAGATACACCAATAGAACTTTATTTAGCAGATGACAGAATAAAATACCCAGTAGAAAAAAGTATCATTAGTGCAGTAAAAGGAAATTTGATATACCAAAAATTTAGATTTATAGTAAACCCAAATTACTCAGTAGCTATTAAAGATAAAAACATTGATAAATCTTTAGTATTATATTGGAAACTAACAGGAATAGAACTTACACCAGGAAGTAAGATATTCACAGCAAGATGTAAAAATTTATATATTTTAACAACAAAACATTCAGTAAAAGCAGTAAGTAAAATTGACAATATAAAAATAGAAACACCATTTGATAATATAGTAATGGCAATAGATAACAATGAGTATAGCTATGACGACTTAGATATAAATAACGAACTAGAAATAGTAAATGAAAGGATAGGAAAAGCAAAAAGAATAATGGATACACCAACAACATCATCTAGAATGAGCACATCTAGAAGAATAGAATACGAAATACCAATGGAAATACAACCCCATCATTATTTCATAACAGGATTATTAGGACAAAGAAAATATTTAATACTCATAGATACTGGAGAAGAAGAAAATTTTATTACAGGAGAATTGGTTTTAACTTCTGATATAACAAAAGAAGAACAAGGATGTATAGATTTACCAAAGAACTAAGGCAAACAAAGGAAGTAACTACTCAAGAATTAATTATAGGAGGAGTACCAATCCTTATACAATTTACCATAATACAAATGAATATAAATATTATTTTAGGGCTAAAATGGCTAGAACAAGTAAAACCTTATAAAATAGAAGATAAACAATTAATAATCCATTACCAAAATAAAAATGTCATAATTACCAGAACCAAAGTCTAGAAGCTAAAAACCAAGATAGCCAAATGACAAAAGTATATATATTAGCTAAGATAATAGTAGAAGGATATAATAGTAGATATTATACACCAATGATAGATACAGGTTCAGAAGCTAACCTATGAACATATAATTGTTTACCAGAAACAAAATGGGAAAAACTAAAAGACCCAACAGTATTAACTGGATTTAATAATGAAGGAAGCATGATAAACTATGTAGCGAAAAATGTAAAAATACAAATATGGGATAAAATATTAATCATAAAAACTATGTATAATTATGAATTTACAACTAGAGATATGATAATAGGAATGCCCTTTATAGATGAATTATACCCACATATATTAACTAAAAAATATTGCTGGTTTACAACACCAGACAAACAGAAAATAGCAGCTAAACGAGTAACAAACAAACCCAGGAAAACAACCCCATGGATAAAAGGAAGTGAAAAAATAATACAAAAATTAGAAAATACTCCAAACACAGAAAAACATATAGAAATAATAACCTTTTCTATAAATACATTAAACCCAATATATGATAAATTAGAATCATTATATAGTGAAAATCCCCTACGAGGATGGGACAAACACAAAACTACAGTTACAATAGAACTAATTGATGAAAATAGCATAATTACCCAAAAACCTTTAAAATATAACTTTGCTGATTTAGAGGAATTTCGCCTCCATATTAATGAGTTACTAACAAATAACTACATACAACAAAGTAATAGTAAACATACAAGTCCTGCGTTTATTGTTAATAAACACAGTGAACAAAAAAGAGGGAAAAGTAGGATGGTTATAGATTATCGCAATTTAAATGCAAAAACTAAAACATACAATTATCCAATACTAAATAAAATCTTAAAAATAAGACAAATACAAGGATACAATTATTTTAGTAAATTTGATTGTAAATCAGGATTCTACCACCTTAAATTAGAAGAAACATCAAAACAACTCACAGCATTCACAGTACCACAAGGATTTTACGAATGGAATGTATTACCATTTGGATATAAAAATGCACCTGGAAGATATCAACACTTTATGGATACATACTTTTCACAACTAGAAAATTGCATAGTATATATAGATGATATACTCTTATATTCTAGAACAGAAGAAGAACATATACAATTATTAAATAAATTCATAAATATAATAAAAACTACAGGTATAAGCTTAAGCAGAAGTAAAGCAGAAATAATGAAAAATCAAATAGAATTTTTAGGAATACAGATAGATAGAGATGGAGTAAAAATGCAAACACACATAGTACAAAAAATAATTGATTTAGAAGAACTTTTAGATACAAAAAAGAAATTACAGTCCTTTTTAGGATTAGTAAACCAAGTACGAGAATATATTCCAAAATTAGCAGAACATTTAAAACCATTACAAAAGAAACTAAAAAAGGATATTGAATATCACTTTGATGAAACAGACAAAAAGCATATACAAAAGATAAAAGAATTATGTAAACAACTACCAAAATTATATTTCCCCGATATGAAGAAACAGTTCGAATATATAGTAGAAACAGATTCAAGTGAACATAGTTATGGAGGAGTATTAAAATACAAATATCTAAATGAAACCATAGAACATCATTGTAGGTATTATTCAGGATCTTATACAGAACCACAAAAAAAATGGGAAATAAACCGAAAAGAACTATTTGCTTTATACAAATGTTTATTATCATTTGAACCATATATTGTATATAATAAATTTATTGTCAGAACAGATAACACCCAAGTAAAATGGTGGTTAACGAGAAAAATACAGGATTCAGTTACGACAAAAGAAATACGAAGACTTGTATTAAACATACAAAATTTTACTTTTACAATTGAAGTAATCAGTACTAACAAAAATACTGTTGCAGACTACCTATCAAGACAAAGCAACACAGACGACACCAGAAACAGATAGTAGTATGGAAACTATGATAAAAGCTATTACTACACTTTGTAATAAAGTGGACAGTATAGAGCTTGAAATACAAAAGCTAAAGATTAATGAAGTACATCTGAAATCTAAGGCTCAAGAAAGTCAGCAGCATGACTCAAAACATGCGGAACTACGTCGATCGGAAGACGGTAAAAATCCAGACCTAGAAGGAGACGTTGAGAAACTCCAAAAAACTCATAACAATGTTGTTAATACAGCTGCAGGAACTAGTACAGGACCTAGTACCAGTACAAGCGCAAGCAGCACAGGAGCTACAAAACAACCTATTAGAAGGCAAAATACAAACTTAAATAGTCAGTTCTCAAAACCATTTGTCCAAAACCGACAACCAATAAATACATCCAGTCCAAATATCCCAAGTCCACAAACATCTATTTATGCGGCAAGCCTAAACCAAAATAAAGAAGTTTATAATCACCTTTCCAGAGCTTATATAAAAAATATCCACAAAACCCAAACTTACCTAAATTTAAATCCAAGATCTCTCACAACCAGTGACCCAAAAAGAGATTTCATAACCCAAAAATTACAAGGATATAATAAACTAATTGCCCAACCAGGCACTAATGCAAATCTAGTACGAACATGTTACGAATATGGACTCCTAGCCACAGTATATACGACAGACGGAGTTGAATTACAAAAAATACCAGAACTATATGACGCATTCACAATATACAAAAGAGTAACAAATGGATCATTCTTTTACATAAGATTCTACGCAGCACCAGCAGAAATACTATATAATGAGATAAAACCACTTATCCAAGTAGTCAAGATTGGACTTACTCGGGAAATGATCATACCAGAAGAAATAGATAGACAACCAGAGATACCCGAAATTGATATACCAACTTTTTATGCTGCCAAAAGACTTATTGGACTCCAAGTGATTATTCAAGAACTAGCAAATAACTACACCAATGGACATGCTATATGGAAATATCATTGCAGAAACCACGTCATGATATATGCAAATTCAAGGGAACTACACCAAGAAGATATGGAAGAAGTCCGTAGATGGATATGGACACTATTAAAACCAGAAGATACTCCAACAACTAGAGCAATCAAGAAAGATTTTATTTCAGAAAAATTATTAACAAAATATTGCCAATATCTTGGACCAAAATACCAAGACCATCAATGTTCAAAATGCAGTGGTGGAACTACAGTCAATATACCAGAAGTACAACTAGAATGAAGACAGCTAACCGGACAAGCTACAGACAAGAAGAGATATGACAAGACCTATGAATAGTTAGAGTTTTGTTTTTTATGTAAAGTATTAAGCATCTTTTCTTTTCTTATTATTAGTCAAAAGTGGGAATAGTAGTACACCCCACACGTTTTTCTTTTTTCTCTTTTAGGAGACAGAGCATAATGCTCTTATCTCAATAATAGGTAGAATAGTATAGTACTATGTTTTACGCGTTTTTCTTTTGCTTTTAGAAAAGTCGCAAAGCACACAGTGACCAGCACTGTGCACTTACGCGGTTTCTTATGTATATATATAGAGGAGAAGGTAAAGAGAGGAGGACAAGGAGAACTATAAGCTCTCAACCCCTCTCATGTGCTGAGAACCCTTACAAATAAATAAATAAATTTTTAGCTAAAGCATGGAGGAATCCAATATAGAAACATCTATATTACATACCACAGAGGAAATAACTACAAAGGTATACTCATATTTCAATATGTGTAACTAAATTTAATATTCCTATTTAATCTCTAGAATATTATTATTATTTATCATGTAGTAGTTTAATTATGTTATATTATCCAAGTAAGTTTGCTATGGTTAGGTAAGCTAAGAGTTAGGTAAGCCCAGACTAAGCCATCCTAAGGGTCGAAACCAGAAAAGGCGAGGAATGCCGTGAATAGGGTAGTAGACCAGAGTTGAGGCATTGTTAGGGTAACTGATTGAGGCTGAAACCCATAGTAGTGACACAAAGGATAATTAAACATACTGAATTACTAAGTGATAAATATAATAATAGGATTAGAGGTTAAAGGGAATATTATTTGCACACACAATGAAAAATATGACAGAATTTAGAAAAAATTTGGAACACGATATAGCAGAAACTAGTACAAATAGACCAAAACAAACTGAAAATATAGAAAGATATAAAACCCCAATACCTAAATATTTAATAAATGAAGATAGAGACTATAAAACATTAGTTTTATATATACTAAGAAATTTAGACAAAGATATTATACAAAAGATATATAACTTATTACTTACCCATGAAATTATAGATTTAATGAAAGAATCATGGTTAGAAACCATATTACACGGAGATAGTGACGATGACTATAGAGATAATGATATATATATTGACATAGATTCAGAAGGACACCTAGATTATTATTAAAAAATGAACCAAGAACATTTAGAAAATTGGCAAAAAACTATAAATGAACTAAGAGAAAGAGAAACCTTAATACAATACAACCTAGATAAATATATTCAAACCCAGAATGAAGAATATTTAGATTTAATAGTACAAGATATTAATCAAATACTAAGACTGATTAGGCAAAGAAATATTTATTTTAATTCCGCATTTAGACAATGACCAAAGAAGATAAGATCAAAGGTCTTATTAATATTTCTATTGCTCCTAAATGTACATGGGTTATCTCATTCTTAGTTTTTAAAGCTTGTATTTCTTTATTTAATTCTTTTTTGTTAAGTATAGGTACCATAGCTTTTCCTTTTGCATATTTGCAATCTACTGTATGTTCCTTTTGGCTAATAACATAATATTCTTCTTTTGGTTTTTTAAACCAGTGTTTTATAATTGGTACATCTAAAACATTATCTATTTTTAATGATATTTCTTGTTTTTTAATTTGGTTATATATATTCGTATCAAATATTACCTTTTGGCTTGTAAATTCTTCATTTTGATTATCTTTTTGCTCAATAACTTCAGTCATAATCGGTTTCTATATCCGTATCTTCTTTATTTATTTGCTCTATATCACTTATATTTTCTTCAAGATTTTCTATCTCATTTATTTCATCTAATTCATATATACTATCTTCACTTTCCATATCATAGTCTATATATGGTAATTCTGTATATGTATCATCTTTTATTTGTATTTCTGTTACTTGTTTCTTTTTTATATCTTTAGGGATTTTACAATCTTTTGCTAGATGTCCTAGTTTTCCACAATTGTAGCATGTACATTCTGCTAATTTTTTCTTAGGTTTATATGGTCTTTTCTTTTTATAATTTTTTACATAATATCTTTTCCTTGGTTGTTTATACTTATACTTTGATTTAAAACGCTTATATTTCTTAAATCGTTTGTTATATTTATATTTTTTCGGTTGTTTACATCCAAATTGGGGTGCTGTCTTTTGTGTACAACATGACATGTTTTTATCTAATACTTTATCAACTTTTTGTTTAGTTTTATAATTTTCACATAATCCTATAAACCATGCTTGTAAATATTTTATTCTTGCTCCTAGGGTATCTGTTAAGCTTGCTGCTTCCCAATCAGTTGTTATTTTTGTACTAAATGGTTTCGGTAATTTTGTAAAATATGATTTTCTAACTTCTATTGCTTCTTGGTGTGTATATATTCCTTTATAATAATAATCTCTAAAGGCGCATGTATATTGGTCTATATAACACATATTGCATATCGATAATTTATTCATTAATTGTCTGTTTAAATCCTTATCTTTTTCTTGTTCTGCTATTTCTGTAGTCATACTTCCAAATTCATTTCTGATTCCATATTCATATTTTGCAAGTATTTCTATATTTGAGGTTGTTATAGTTCCATCTTGATTTTTGTTATTTCTTAATACTGTCCTACTTTCTTCTGTTATATTATGTAACCATAATTTCACTGATCCTACTAATGTTCTTTCTATATATCCTGGTGTATCTGCAACTGATATTTTATTATCAACTAATTGTTTTGCTATATGTCCTATCCATAACTGTATTGTTTTATTAGTATCTACTACACAATCTAAATCTAAAAATTGAGATTGTTCTGGAGTTTTATTAGGTGTCCATTTTGTATTTAATCTACTGTTCCATATTGCTTCATATCTATTATCATCTGTTACTGTATAATAAGTTGGTCTTGCTGTTCTTGGATTATCATATCGTCTTTTATCATACGGTTTTGTAGTACTCGTACTAGCTTCATTTTTTATAGTATTTATATTTGGTTTAGCATTTGTTGTATTTTCTTCTAAATCTGTATTTGTGATTTGATCCATGATTTCGGTATAAGTTTCACTTATATCTTGATCTTCTTCGGATTGTATTTCATGATGTTGAATATTATTTATATTGTCTATATTATCTATCCTTAAGGTTGTAATTTCTTCTGTTATTTCTGGATTATTTGACTTGGTTGTAAAAGTTTTGAATTGTTGCTTGTAATCCTAAACTGCTTAATTGATACTTGTTGTGCTAGGTGTAGTTAGAATAAGCATGGATTAACTTGTTGTACTATATTTTGGTTAAGTGTTCATATTCTCATCTTGGGTTGGCCAAATGACCCTACCAGTACATTGTTGTTTTCTTGTGTGCTGATAATACACCTGCTCTTACTTTTGTTGAGTGCAGCGCATATGTCATGCCCCAAATCCCATTGAGGCGTGAGTGGCACCCGTAGCCGATATGGCCCGAGAGAACCAATATTTGCTTATGAACCTTTGTATGTATATCCTCGCATGATTATTATGATACCTTATGCAACTATGTGGAAAACATGAACATGGAAACATACGCTATATAAATGTATTTAGGAAACTTGGCCGTTGGGGCCATCGAGTCAAACAGAACATTTGTACCTCACATCCATAACCCACATTTGTATACAAAGCCTCTAACCGATACATGAACACAACAACCTGTAGTCGGGACAAGTCCCCTCTTTATACAATGATTACAAAATCAAAACAATATACACATGTGACTCGGAGAAGCCCCGAACTAACTGGAGCTCACCAATGATCCGCGGATGACTTGTGGCCTATTGTGGAGTTCTACTAACACCTGTGCCTGCAACAAATAAAGTAAGTTCCCCAAAGGGATCAGTACGAAGAATGTACTGAGTATGCAAGGCTATAAGAAACTTCATGAAACTTAAACACTTCAATGAACTTGATTTCAGGAGAATATTCCATGTGGATCAATCATCTTTTAATATGTGTGGGATTATGTACCTTACGTTCATTACCTTTCTTCTTTCTTTATGTCTGTTACCATCAATATTCATAACCATCAATGGATAATCATTAATCATGCACAACCGTTAATATGCAACCGTCAATATGCAATGCATCCGTCAATATGCATCTGTCAATATGCAATGTATCCGTCAATATGCAATGCATCTGTCAATATGCAACCATCTCAAGTTCGGCATCAAGCTAGGCTTTTTCCCCACTGAGCTTTCCCCCCTGCTACCACCCGAAAAACAAGGAAGCAGGTTCGGCATCAAGTTTGGCTTTTACCTCACTGAGCTTCCCCCTTGATCCAGTGAATATGATAAATTTCGGCGTCAAGCTTGGCTTCTGCCCCACTGAGCTTTCCCCCTACTACCACCCGGAAAACAAGGAAGCAGGTTCGGCATCAAGTTTGGCTTTTTCCCCCAAAGCTATCACCCGCACTCAAAGAACCATAAAGTAGTGATAAAGTAATTATAAAATAATTTTAAAGTAACCATAAGGAAAATTATAAAGTAACCATGAGGGAATATATATAAAGTAACCATGAGGGAATATATATATAAAGTAACCATGAGGGAATATATATAAAGTAACCATGAGGGAATATACTTCTTCCATTACTTCATTGCATTACTTCTCTCTTTTACTTCTATGAAATTGGTACATTGGGGGATCATAACCTTATTGGAAATACACAGATGCATTACTTCATTCCTTTATGTTCATGAGATTAGTACTTGGTAGTAATTATAACATTATGGAAGCTTTGGAATTTCGATCAATGATTAAGAGACATTTGAGTCATGATTGGTCCATGATTAAGAAACATGAGAGTAATAACATATGACAACCTGAAATGAGATACCTTTTAACATTTCGGAATGGAACAAGGACAATGACAACATGAACAATATGCTGCAGGAGGATACGAAAAGAGTAACCTTAAATACCTTGTCCTCTCAATATGAACACCCAAGCCTATATGTGAATACAATAGCCCAGCTTCTTCCTTACGTCTTACTCTACAATACAAGTACATATCGGAGCTTACATTAGCAATTAGTTACTATACAAGAATACAAAACGACCATAAGCTATATGACTGCCGTATAACATCATGTCACTCCTTACAATATAATCCACTGCATTCTCATATCAACAACACCATAACACTC
Organism: Capsicum rhomboideum; assembly: GCA_031232105.1. Lineage (NCBI taxonomy): Eukaryota > Viridiplantae > Streptophyta > Magnoliopsida > Solanales > Solanaceae > Capsicum > Capsicum rhomboideum. The sequence continues at coordinate 100,638,188 of CP124719.1, read as the reverse complement.
CACACATTGACCAAGTTTTCATACAACAATAGCATTTCACACCACACTTACCCTTTATGCTTTCTCATTATCATTCTGTCACATTTCCTTATGTCAATGTGCCTCATAACAACATATGAACAACAATACATACTTCACATAGTACAACATGCCTCCATACGACACTTTAAAGTCATTAAAATGACATCACAAGTTGCTAATTATATCCATAAAGGGTATAGGGGTCTTCGGGGATCAACTAGATACGAAAACACACAAAATCGGAACCGGGGGCTGAACTACGTTGCCAAATGTACCCGCAGATGCCCTTTGGCAGAAGCCAGAGGCATCTGCGCCCGCAGGTGCCTCCGTCTGCGGGGGCGGATGCCCGTTTTGGTCCGAAATGGTCTTTTTGGGGTCTTTTTATGCAATGAATGGTCCATGATCATAAAAAAACTTATTTTGACATATTTTTGATCATATTTAACCCCCAAACATCATCCATGATCTCACAACACACATAGAACACTCAAAACTACACTTTACGGCCAATACGCCACCAAAACCATAACCAATTTCACAATAGAAATTCCAAACATTATACACAAGAATAAAACAAGTCAAGACTGTAATCACGTCTCACGTATCAATATTGAATCCATCAAGTTCATTTTCCTCAAAACCACAAGTCCATAGTCAAGTTTACAAGACAACCACCCTCCGATTTAGCAACATGTAACATTTCACTTATTGTGAACTTCTCAATACTGAACCAACATAAACAACATAATATACACCATATATTATGCATGAAATATATTAATCCATCATAATAAACACTTACCAAGTCTTACCAATTGATGATCTTGGCCAAAGAAGTGACTTAGGGTTCTTGAGAGCAAAAAAGATAATTTTTGGAAAAGTCTAGAAAAGGCATGAGAGTTCAATGGTATAAAAAATCTGATTTTCTCTTTATATAGTCCCTCATGTCTCTCTTATCTTCTCCTTAGCATTTAATGCAAGGGTTGATTGGTCAAATGGACCAATATTGTAAGAATGGGTCAAATTCCATATTGGGCCATGTCTTCTTGTTATTTTGGGCTTTATTTTTATGGGCCTAATGGTGCAAGACTTATTAATGCCCACAAATTAATGTATAATTCATCAAATCTCTCATGTTTCATTATTTCCATTAAGTGTACACATAGTCGTATAGGTTCGACAACATACGAGTATTTCACCTCCTACAAAGGTCTACTCCCATGTACTAGGCCCAATATCAATTATCTCATCAATAACCTTACAAAGTACACACTTTTGACTCTCGACACTCAAGTAACCATTGTTCAACATCGTCACATAGGGTTTAGTAGGTACGGGGTGTTACAACATATTCCAGCGGCTCCTGGAAGACCTCACTTGTGACTCTAGCGTGTGATCCGAATTTCAAGTGTGAGCAGCATCTTCAGAATACCATGGAATCCTTATTTATGATATTATCCTTTGCTTGGACTTATGCACTTTCCTTTAGTTTTTGGGGTTGCATCCCCTTCTTGATATTTTTAGCATGTTTCGATACAACGACTTTCGGATTCTGGGGATGTGTTTTGGTTTTAGTACTATATTTTGCACTTCTTAATCTGATCTGCTGGATAATTTTGGAACTATTAATGGCATAGTTTCTTTATTTTCTCTAAGTGTTGATTAATGCTTTTTGGGTTTATTGGTGTTCCCACCAGAGAATGGGGTGGGCCCCACTCATGCCCATTTGGGTCATGATAATTTCTCTTTTTCTCATACAACTGGTCACAACACGCATACTGTATCTTTCACCAGTGAAAAGCTAAAGCTTCATATTTACATATAATTTTCTTCTAAAATAGTGAATTTTTATAGGAGTGATAATCTGAAGTGGGACTTAGTAGGGTTTTTTAATGATATGAATAAAGAGAACACACCATTTTTATTTAATTCAAAACAAGAAAACAAATCTTCTTGCTTTCTTTATTTCTTTAGCGACTCCAACATTTCAGAAAGAATCATTATATTCAAAATGAATGGAGAGATTAGTGAAGGCAAGCAAGAAAATCCAAAATTTGATAAAGAAGATGATAGATGAATTGATCAAGAAGACATGAAAGAGCTGGAATTAGACGAACTTAAAATTGAGGTTTTATACATGACTAAACAACTCACTTCCCATCAACACCCAAATTGGAGCAAACCCCAAAACCATGTTCTGCCAGCTGAAATAGTTGTTTAAATCCTCTCAAGGCTTCCAGTGAAATTTCTTTAGTGACTTAGGTCTGTTATGAAACCTTGGGCTTGTTTTAGTGTGTAGCCCTGAGTTTATCGAGTCTCATATGAGTTTATCAGATAATAACAAATTCTTTACTTTATGATGAGTCTGGTATTGATGAATCGAGCTAAAAAAGATTTGTAGCCTGAGTTTTTAGCTCTGAGTTTATCAAGTCTCATATGAGTTGCTATGATTGGGGCACTTGTGAACATTGAATTCTAACTGGATTTCGGTATGAAGTTTTGTTTATTGGGATCGTGTCTGCTCTTTTACACTGAACATAAAATTATGAATTTTTGTCATAGTATTTCAAACAGGAAGGTTCCCAATGTAGTGAATTTGTTTCTTAATAGAGTGGCAAATACATTATGTTTGATCTTCAAGATATTAATAGTTGAAGAGAACTAGGTGCAATAATTATGTTTTCCTTTATCTATTTTTCTTTTATCAAAAACTGATAAGGAAAAAAAGAGCTAATGCACACTAAAAACAATGTCCAATCGTCTGACACACATGCTATGGTTCTCATTTTTGAGATGGGCATGACATGATTTTATTTTTATATATGTAGATAGTGAGGCATGGGGAAAGGTTAGAGCTGCCTATCTGTAATGGAGAAAGTTATACTTTCATATTATAAAAAGAGGGAATAAGGGATTGTAAAGGTGAATATCTAAGTAACTACAGTAATAATATAGAGCTAATTGTGAAAGGAATAAAGCTTTTGTTAGAAACTTAGTTGGTGTTGGTGAAGTTCCTCTAGCTTACGCTAGACCCGAGGGTAGATTCACATTAAAAACTAGGTGGTAGGTGAAAGGTGAAAGGTAGACCCATTGAGGGTGAAAGGTAGGCCCATTGAGGCTGAAAGGTAATTAAAAACTAGGCTTCGAGAATATCAAGTCTCGATTCCATTAGTGGGCCCCATAATTTAAATTTTAACTTAATTTCTAACCCGAAGCATAAATTTGCAATACGGGTATCGATATTCTTGTCTTGATGTGTAGAATATTATTTTGATAGTATGGTAGCAGTCGGAGGCTTCTCAGAAGGGAAAAGCTCCATTGTAGAGGTTTTTGCGTGCTTTCGACTGTGCCCGGGTAGGCTAGGGTTACCTTTCTTCTGGACTTTTCTTTGTTATAGTATTAATGTGTTATTATGATAGCTATGGGTGGGTTCTTATAACTTAGATTCTCGTTAGTGTATTTCTGCTTAATTTAACCGATTATGGGCACTATTTGGGTAGATTTCAACCTCATTTCCCTTAAGTTAGTCTATGATTATCCTTTACGATTAGACTTATCTTACTCAGTACCTTGGGATGTTATTGAGAAGACTTAGCCTAGGTTTGGGTAGGGCTTGCCTTAGGTTGGGTTTTCGAGGCTTATAGTGGGCCCCATCGCCCCTTTTAAGATAGGATGCTTAGAATAACACCTTTTTGACCTTAATGATCTCATAACTGATCCTTTAGGTTATTACTTGGGTTTGGGTTGACATGTTCGTTATAATAATCTTGTTTGTCTTTGTGTAATGACCCAAATTATTGTTACACTGAAAGAGGGGGGTAAAATTTGCACTTAGTCTTCCTTTAGCCGATTGTTGAGAAATTCAGGGCCAGTCTAAGATAGAATGATTCTTGAGATGTATTAGTAAAATTAAATCTTTTTATGTGATATTTATATAGGCAACGAGCTTAGGGAGTCGTAGCAACTTTCGTCACCTGAAACAGAGTTATAGAATTTCGGTTATAGAGTTTACCATGGAGGTGTTGGTTTGTGATATTAAGATTCGTGGTGTGTGTTGTAAAATGAGCAAAATTGAGGGGATGTCTCGAGTTTCTTCCTTGGACCACTGTCACAGAAAAAGCAACCGCTGCAGCGGTAATAAGTACCACAACGGCGGACCTCCATTTAAAGGTGCGAACCGCTGCAGTGGTAATTAACCACTGCAGTGGTAACACACAGGATTTGGCAACTTTTAAAAAACAAAAAATATTTTTATTTCCCACTTTTTTGAAAAATGCAAGGGAGCTTTAGGGAAGACGATTTTCAGAGGGTTTTGGAGTTTCTCATCTTTGGAGGTAAGTAATTACATTCTAGACTTAAATTTACTTCATGTAACCTTAGAAAATCTTTCGAAACAAATTTATGGTAGAAATTGGGGGTTTAGCCTTGATTGTTGGAATTGTTAAAAAGTGGTAGGAATATGTATAAATTCAGTAGAGAATAATCCTAGGAAGTTAGAAAACATTAATAGGAGTGGAATTACGGTTATTCATTCTAATTCAAGTAGAATCCATGTTGTTTAAGAGATAGAAAACCCTAAGATGATGAAATAGGGTGAATTTATGACTTAAATCAATGGTTTTGACCCTTAGTAATTAAAAAGGGGATCAATTATTGAAATGGGTACATATTCTTGTTGTTTTAGATCAAGAACAAATTGTATGAGAACGAAAGGGAAAATGTATGGCTTAAAGGTTACTTGAACAAGGAATTTAGGTAGGCTATGGTTTTGTTATAGCACTTAGACTTTCTTGGCTTTATGCTTGTTTGTAAACTTAACATCTATGATTGCCTTCTAATATGACTTATGATTTATTGGATGCATTACATTTTCATACATTGTGGTGTTACGGAGGTGTGATGAAGGGAATTATGGTATTATTATTGAAATCATGATGTTTATGATGTTGTTGGTTGTGATAGGTCAGGTACCACGCCGGTACGATATAATGTTATTGTGATGATAAGAAGAGTTAGAGATGATGCACACATCTTGCATACATGCACTCATTCATATGCATTGGGTGTCTTTATGATGATTATATATGGTGATGAGTTGTTGATGAAAGTGACTAAGCATAAAAGACTGTGAAAGTAAATTGTGAATTATGTCTATATGATTCATTTAGTTGTTGATGTCTTTGATTATGAGTTTTCTTATGATCGTTTTTTATACTTGTCTGGCTTGCTTAATTGTACATTGTGGAGTTAGTTGGCCTATAATGCTTACTAGTACTCATTGATGTACTGATGCTACCTGTACTTTTCTTTTGTTGAGTGCAGAACATCTTTCGGTGGATGATACATGAACTTGACTCCATTTAGTGGTTCAGACTTGATTTTGAGGGTGAGCACCATGAGCGGGCAACCTTCAGATCTTCTTGTTTATGTTGATGTCCCTTGTTTTAGGATTAAGATGATTTCCTATTACTTATGCTTTTGGATATTTTTCTTGTTGTTCCAGACGGAGGTTATTCTTAGATGTTCTTGTACGGTGACTTCAGGTCCCGAGGATAAGTAGAGATTTCCTCACTCTATTGTTGAATATTTATGTTGGTTGACGAGTGGTTTAAATTTATTGAGCAAACTTCCTTTTTACACTTGATTATAAACTTGAAATTGATCTAAGTGAATATAAGAGTAACATTTGAGTTGGTAAGGGTGAGATTAGTATGGTTCTCCCGCCATTGGTTAGGGTGGGTGCCAATTATGATTGGTTGGGTCGTGATAGAGATGGTATCAGAACACTGGGTTTATAGATCTCATTGTACAAGAATAGGTCTACTAGAATTCTGCGGAACGGTATGAAGATGTTTGTACTTTTTTTTGGGAGGCTATAGGACTTTTGGAATGAGTTCCTTTCTTTCTTTCTTTCGTGCTATGAATTGATTCCAATTCGTATCTGGTGATCCAAATTGATATCTAATCCTTTTACTCTTGTTCACAGATGGTGAATACTCATTCTACCAAAGCAACAGCAGCTGCGCCCATACTCACACCCGCACCTGCACCGACAGCTGGGGCTGTAGTTCAAGTTAGGCCTCAAACTAGGGGCAGATCTAGATGGAGTGGATGAACGGCAGCACCTGTTAGGGGTGGACCCCAGGCAACTGGAAGGCCGGCAAAACGACGATCACCATCCCCTCCCCCACAATAGGATACCCTAGGACATGCTTAGAATAAAAGAGAGGTAATTGAGGAAAAAGAGATGGTAGCTCTAAAAAATATAGTTCCAGCACCAGATGGTACAACTCCGCTGCCTTTGTCTGTGGAGGTGATTTAACAAGTGTTGGGGTTCTTAGCTAGCTTGGCTAGTACTGGCTACACTCTAGTTGTTTCAATCATTTCACCTACAACATTACAACATGCTGCTGCTGTAGCAAGGAGAATGGATTCAGGATCTAAAATGGGGGTGTATCCCCAACAAGTACTAGGACCAGTGATGACTTATGATGAGCATGGGTCATTCTACAAGTTCATGAAAATGAAACCCCTGGTATTCCAAGGTACAGAGTCTGAAGATGCATTTGAGTTCTTGATAGATTATCATGAACACATGTACAAGATGTGTATTATTGAGAGGTATGGTGTGGAGTTTATTTCGGTTAAGCTGGAAGCCAAAGCCAAGCAATAGTGGAGGTCATTTGTAGAGTGCAGGGCTGCTTTACCTCTACTCACTTGGGATCAATTTTAGAATGTATTCCTTGAGAAATATGTTCCCTGTACTTACTGTGATCATAAAAAGGATGAGTTTTTGAGGTTGGAGTAGGGTAACATGTCTGTGGCAGCCTATGAGCCAAGTTTCATACCTTGTATCATTATGTATTGCAACTGATCACCTCAGAGGAGGAACAAATTAGATACTTTGTGAAGGGTTTAAGCTATGGGATTCAGTTGGCTATCCTATCTATGGACGTGTCTGGTAAGTCCTTTCAGGAGGTAGTTTAGTTTACCAAGAAGGCTGAAGCACTTAAAAAATAGGGAGAGGTAAAGTTAGAAGAGAAGAATGCCCGGACCAAGGGCTAATTCAATGGTACTTTCTCAGAGAGGCGTGGTTCTTCCAAGCCTTACCACTCAGCCATGCCATTATCTGTAGGAGGCTCGTCTGAGGTCAATCATCAGCCCTCTGAGATCAACAACTATACACATTCATCCTCCTCAGTTCAGAGGCTCGCTTTAGGCATAAGGTACCATGAGTATGGAGGTTTGGGTAACATCAAAAGGTGTTGTCCTAATTATTTATCTATAGGTTAGTTGATTCAGCAACCAACTTCTACAACTCTAGTTCTTACAGGTTATGGTGGTGGAGGAAATGGTAGGGGTCATCCACAGGGTAGGTGTGGTGGCCAAGCTATGGGTGGTAACCAAGATAATCAAGGTAGAGGACAGGTTGATATAAATGATGCTCAGGATGGTAGAGGTAGCAGTCTGGGTAGTGATAAGGCTCATCTTTATGTTGTTTCAGCTTATTTTGAAGTAGAACCTTTTGATGCTATAATCACAAGTACTATTCTTGTCTTTGATTGTATGACTTCTGTATTGTTTGATCTCGACTCCCCTTTCTCTTATATGTTTGTGAAATTTGCTTTGGACTGAGACTTAGACTATGAATATCTTAATACTTCTATGTATGTGTCCACGCCAATTGGGGTGTTTGTATATGTTGATCAGGTGTACCATTCATGTTCTGTGATATTTATAGGGATTAAGACCCTAGACGACCTAGTTATTCTGGATATAGAGGAGTTTGATATATTGGGATGAGTTGGTTGTCTCCTTATTGTACTGTTCTTGTTTGTTATGCTAAAACTATTACTGTAGCGATGCTCGGGATGGATAAATTAAAGAGGGAGGTTACTTTTAAGCCTAATCCTGTGAGGGTTGTATCAACAATTCGTGCCTAAAAGTTAATAAAGAAGGGGCGTAGGGCATTTTTGGCCCATCTTCGGGAAGATAAATCTGTGGTCCCTCCTATAGCATCAGTCCAAGTGGTATGTGAATTTTTAGAAGTATTTCCAGATGATATTGTGGGCATGCCTCCAGATAGAGAGGTTGATTTTTGTATAGATTTAGAGCCAGGGACCTGCCCAATTTCTATCCCCCCTTATCGCATGGCACCAACAGAGTTGAGGGAGTAGAAGTCTCAGTAGTAAGAGTTGTTAGAAAAGAGTTTTATTTGCCCAAGTATTTCTCCTTGGGGTGCACTAGTTTTATTTGTTAAAAATAAGGATGGTAGCATGAGGATGTCCATAGACTAGCTCCAGTTGAATAAGGTAACCATTCGCAATAAATATCTCGTCCCTAGGATAGATGATTTTCTTGACCAGTTGTAAGGGGCTGCTGTTGTCTCAAAAATTGACTTAAGGTCAGGTTATCACCAACTCAAGATTAGGGAGGAGGATATTCTCAAAACTTCTTTCTGGACTCATTATGGGCACTATGAGTTCCTGGTTTTGTCCTTTGGTTTGACCAATACCCCAACTGTCTTCATGAGCCTGATGAATGGAGGTTTCAACTCATTTCTGGATTTATTTGTTATTGTTTTATTGATGACATATAGGTCTACTCTAAAAGTGAAGAAGAGCATGAAACTCATTTGCGTACGCTATTGGAGTTGCTCAAGAAGAATTAACTATATGCTAAATTTTCTAAGTGTGAATTCTGGCATTCTTCAGAGCCCTTCTTGGGGCACATAGTTTCTAAGGAAGGAGTTATGGTAGACCCAGAAAAGGTTGAAGCTATTAAGAATTGGGCTGGACTGACAAATGTGATAGAAATTTAAAGTTTTATGGGGTTGGCTAGTTATTACCATCGATTTGTTAAGGGATTTGCGGCTATTGGTTCACACATAACCCACCTTACTCAGAAGGAAGTCCCATTGGTATAGGATGACAAGTGTGAAGAGAGATTCCAAAAACTCAAAACCTTGTTGACCTCAGCCTCGATTCTCACGTTGCCATTAAGGGTAAAGATTTCATTGTACATTGTGATGCCTCACGGTTGGGTTTAGGTGCTGTTTTGATGTAGGATTAGAATGTGATTGCGTATGCTTTAAGACATCTGAAGCCTTATGAAAAAAACTAACCCACATATAACTTAGAATTGGCAACTGCGGTGTTTGCTTTAAACATTTAGAGGCACTATCACTATGGGGTTAAATGTGAGGTGTTAACAGACTACCGTAGCCTACAACACATCTTCACCCAGAAGGATCTACATCTAAGATAGAGAAGATGGATGGAGTTGATTAAAAACTATGACATCTTAATCCTATATCACCCAGGTAAAGCTAATGTGGTGGTGGATGCACTGAGCCAGAAACCAGTGAGTATGGGAAGTCTAGCATTGCTGGAGGTGTCCAGGTGCCCATTAGCAAGAGAGGTACAATCTTTGGCTGATGGTTTTTGAGATTGCAGAAGACTAGTGAAGGAAGGGTGTTAGCATATGTGGAATTCAGGTCTATATGTTATGATCAAATCAAAATCAGGCAGTTCAAGGACAAGAAGTTAAGCAACCTCAGAGAAAAGGTGTTACAGGGTGAGACAAGAGAGGCCATTCTGGACGATGAGGGAGCATTGAGGATTCAGGGGCACTTGTGCGTATCCCGAGTGGGAAATTTGATCCCAACTATTCTAGCGGAGGCTCACAATTCTGAATACTCTATACACCCGGGTACCAACAAGATGTGTAGGGACTTGAGACAACATTATTGGTGGCGAATAATGAAATCGGACAATGTGGATTTTGTAACCAAGTGTCAGAATTGCCAACAGGTGAAGTACGAACACCGGAAGCCTGGTGGTACATTTCAGAGAATGCTCATTCCGAAATGGAAGTGGGAAAGGATAACAATGGATTTTGTAGTTGGCCTTCCAAAAACATTGAGGAATTGTGACTCTATATGGGTCATTATGGATCGGTTGACTAAGTCGACTCATTTTACCCCAGTAAGTGTAGACTATAATACGGCTAAGTTATCTAAGATTTATGTGAAGGAGATATTAAGGTTACACGAGGTATTGGTTTCGATTGTGTCAGACAGAGGCACTCAGTTCATCTCTAATTTTTGGGAGAAATTTTAGTCAGAGTTGGGGTCCAAATTAGATCTAAGTATAGACTTCCATCCATAAATCGATGGTCAGTTAGAGAGAACTATCCAAGTTCTTGAAGACATAGTTAGAGCTTATGTTATGGACTTCGGGGGTCAATTGGATCAATACTTACCATTGTGTGAATTTGCCTACAAAAATATCCAACACTCTAGTATAAACATGGCCCCTTTTGAGGCCTTATATGGTAGGAGGTGTAGGTCCCCAATTGGGTTGTTTGATTCATTTGAGGTAAGACTTTGGGGTACTGACAATCTTAAGTATTAGATGGAGAAAGTGAGGTTTATTCAGGAAAAGCTAATAGCCACCCAGAGTCAGCAGAAAAAGTGCGCAAATAATAAAGTGAGAGATATGAAGTTTGGGAAAGGGAAAAGGAACTTCTTAAGGTGTCACCCATGAAGGGTGTAATGTGGTTTGACAAGAAGGCAAGTCGAGCCCAAGATACATTGGACCCTTTGAAATTTTGAAGGGAGTAAGGTCAGTGGCATACAAATTCGCCTAACACCCAGTATGTCTGGGGTTCACCCAGTATTCCATGTGTCTATGCTAAAGAAATATTATGGGGATGGTGCTTGCATCATTCGTTGAGACCCCAAATTATTTGGTAAGGAGTTATCTTAATCTAAAAAGATTTTCCTTTGGTAATCATAGGTTTATTTTCCTATAAATTTTCAGAAAAAAATGTGTGTTTAGTTGGTGATATTATATTGAAACTTCATGATCTATGCACACCCGATTCTCCTCTCTCAGGGGTGAGATACTTAGGCAACTCCTATGGGGTTCGGTGATCTTTCCAATAAAAGTGATTTTGAAAATGTTGAACTCTAACGCATTTGTTATCTCTATTATTTAGTTAGTTTAAGGTGGTTGGTTTGTGGCGTTCTGGTTAGTCATCCATATTACACCAGGCCCAAGAGAAAGTTATCTATGGCCAAAAAGATAATGAGGTTGTTATCACTAATCAGACAAAGAGTTTTGGGAATGAGAATTTAGGGCCTAATAAAGATATTTTGAAACTAAGACAATGACAGAAATGCACCAGGCTTGGGCCAGTGGGTTACCTCCTCCACCATTCCCCGCTATTGACCCTATAAATACCTCTAATTTCCCACCAATGTCGCAGGCTCAAGTTTCTACTTTTGTTGAAGCACCAAAATATGCATCGGGATTCACTCCACACCAAAACCATACCAACACTTCTAATACCCATTTCCCAACTTCTCAACATAAAAATAGCATATTCCTTGGGCTACCTACTGTCCCTGCTCTTGTAGATCGATATCTAACTGATGCTCCTACTTTTGCTATTCGTCCAACAATTGTGCTCCCCCAATTTCCTAGTGAGCCTGTGTTCAATACTCCTGACGATCACCGGTATACTCCCGAGCCTATGTTTAAGTTAATTAAACCACCGGGGTTTCTTTTTGATACTGAGAAGCCTTGCATGACAGAAGAGCAAGAGAAAAAGGCTAGCAAAATGAAGAGTTTGGATCAGGCTATAGAAAATTTACTGGGACTTGTGAGTTATAAAGGTGTTTCATATAAGGACTTGGATATGTTTTCAAGTGTTAACCTCCATCCTAGATTTAATATATCAAAGTTTGAGAAGTATGATGGGTATAGGAATTCTGTGGCACACTCGAGATGATATTGTAATCAATTGAGTGGAGCCTGAGGGAAGAAGAAGAAGGAAGATGTAGTGTGACAACCCAAATCTATGATCATGCGGGCACCTATCCAACTCTACCCTAGATAGGAGAAACCTTACCACCCAACGATTCAATTATTGCGGAAGACATTATTAAACCTTAAGCATAAATAAATCCATGAATAAATAACATTTCTTGTTCAAAACATATTTATTACATAAGAACATAGAGGAAGTAAATCAAATGTTTTTCCCAGAACCTAATCTAAACTAATACAAGAGCACCAAACAAATGAAGGAATGAGACACAACATCCATATATGAGTAGGATGACAGGATCTGTTGAAGAATAAACACCATTTTACCTATAGAAATTCGAATTGACCTGCACATAGCTATATCCCCAAATAGAGATATAGTAAGTGTAGTATCAGTACAACCACACGTACTTGTAGGTATCATCAACCGACCAGGGTTAGAAATATTTAACAACATATAGCAAACAAGAAGAGATTATGACAAACATACAGATTAATATATGAGCATACTTAACTTCAACTCCCAAACTTAACACATTTCTTTTATTTAAGCAATATTACTTTACCCTTAGGGCGTGATTAACTAACTATATTCTATGGATTAATCTAACCTACAATTCTTATACACTTACATTATCACAATAATTCTATATATTTCTCTCTCTCTTTCTTATCAATCCTCTTTCGTGACAACCCTCATTCCCTATTATACTACCATTAACTTCTAAATTGCAACAACTAAGACAATCGATAACATCAACAACTTTATAAGAAAGGTCACTACAATATTCATCATGTATATAACTATATACACAGGAGAATAAGATTTATACACAATCCAGAACATACCTTGTATTCACAATTTGCTGCAATGCACAATCACAACCATCAACATAACCGGTCCACTCGAGGAACCATAATATTTCATCATTTAACAAGTCCACACAGGGAACCATGATATATCATCAACATAACTCAGTCTACTCAGGGAACCATCAACAACATATAAATATAAATGTACACTCAAATGCATATGATGAATGTATGTATGCAAGATGTACGTATCATCCCATTCTTATCTCAACATCATCATTATCTTATCATTTCATCATGATCTCTATATCATCATAATATTATTCTCAACATCTTCATCATCACCATGATCTCAATAATATCATCAGTATCATCTCATCATCATTATTAATATCATTCTCAACATCAGCATCATCATCATCATAATCATGATCTCAATATCATCATCAATATAATTAATGAAAATGCAAGATGCAGACAATAATCACAAGTAGTGCCCAAAAGTGAATCAAAAACACCCAATTCAAATTATATGCAAGTCACAACGATCAAAGCAAAACTTACAATTAATGATAACTAAGTAAATGCAGTCATCAATCAACAAGTTCATCATTCCAAGTGAACAACAAATATCCACTAACACGTGAAATTACAAATATTCTCGAAGGCCAATTCACCACTTACCTAAATGAGCATTATCAACCCAATCATCAGTCACAAATATATCCGAAGACCAATCAATAAAGTATCCATTTTAGAAGTGCTCATTTCACCAGGATTGATATCTACACTCTAATTTATCATCCTATTTCATTGGCCAATCTAACTCTCTTTTATTAATATTGAAACTGATAAATTCAGTTGCTAACTACTAACCCTTACACTCAAGTCATCACAAAGTTTAGGACACTATCCCCTTTAGCCGATCATTCACCCATTCGTCTCTATTGAACTTACAATTCTAGCTAGAGTCATACACATTTACACATCTTAGTTTCTAGAACTTAACAAAACTTTACTTTAGGTTCTTAAGTAATAGCATCACCTCCTCTTATCACAATTAATCCTCCTAACTATTTTCAAGCAAGAATATCTCATACTTTAAATATGCACAAGATTGGGTCACCCCTTTTAAGGTATTAAAGACTAGCTCTATAGATTAGAAGGTCACCTAATTCTTCTATTATTATTCACATTCACGTATTAAACTCTATAAATCATCAAGTAAGTCATACAAATACGAACATCCATCAAGGAATCCACACAAAACAAAATAGCACATGATTATATCATTATTACATTATTTCCATATTTTATCCATCCAAATTCCATGCCCATAGGTCTAGACATGAAATCTCCCATCAACTACAATTATTACATGCAATTAATCCAAGTCTAATACACATTAAACCATAACCTACCTCAACCGAACATATTGGAACAAGCAAGCTGCACCAAGGTTGCTATTTCCTTTCCTTCATACTTCTATTATCCCAATAATCTAGAAATCAAACAATTATAAAAGTAATTAAGAAATTACTCTTCAAATAACTAATTTGGGAATTCAACCGACTATTTCTATCCTTATTCATACTTTAAATGATTACCCAAGGTCAATCAACCCTTAACCAGTTCTATCATACTCAACTCATCTCCATTAATAAAGTTTCAAAGATAAATGTTTTATTTTTATTTAATTCAAGGTTCCCAAGAATCAAATTTATATTTTTCGAATCACTAATTCATGCTAGGAATCATTAATTAACAATCTAGTTGTAATTCTAGGTGATATTAACCCAACTCATAGGTTTTTCCCAGAATATCATGAACTTAGGGTTCAAACCCCCAAGAATTACACTATTAATGATCGTTCTAATAATTCTAAGATGTTAAAGGATTGAAATATGAAGAAGATGACAAAAGAACTTATCTCAATGAAGAATTTTCACCCAAGAAGTTGGAAAATCTCCCTCCTAGATCTTTAGGACCAAGTTTTTGAGTTAAAAACCCAAAACCCATAAAAAATAAGGCTATATACTGCCCAGTTACTGCTGGAATGGTAAAATTAACACTGTGGCAGTTAACTTCTCAGCCCGAAGAATATTCAGTAAAATGACCATAACTTTTTACTCCAAAGGCAAACTAACGAATGATTGGATGCGTTAGAAAGAAGACTCAAAGATCATTCATTTGATAGGTATTGGTCCTCATAACTCTTTATATTCTAGGATATATGGTTGTTTGAAGTTGACCCTAGTTTACACTTAGCTCAGAACTCAATCAGTAAGAACACTTCCAACTTAACTTTGTGCGATGGGTATTGTATGACCTTAGTACATGTCCAATGCACTCCCTTACTAAAGAATTGGTGCTATAACTTATGATGAATGAGGTTCTTATGCCTTTATCCCAGATATTTTTAGTAATGATGGAATGGATTGTTACATTAGATATCAATTTACCCACCGTTCTTCCCCGAACGGTCATTGGTGTAGAGGAGAGTTTTTAGAATGATTCTCAAAATTTAGCATACACAATGGTTAAGAAATTAACACAACCTCCCATCTAATTCTCAAACAACATAGTAAAATTTCATTACCATCCCATAAGTAACGCCAATAGCTACCCAACCAGCCTACGCACCACAGGACTCTAAGCTTTAGGCACAAAGCATGATCACTATAACCCAAGAAATATGACTCATAATGAAATTTATGTAATGGGTCATCTACTATACCTAGAACACTACACAATATTACTATGCATGAACATTCAGGGCGATAATGGAAATAATAGGGAAATGAAAAATTAAAACCTGTGTTTTTACCACTGCGGCAATAAAGTTACCACTACAGCGGCTCACAGGCTTATTAAAATCACCGCTGCAACGATACTTTTACTGCTGCAATAGTACTTTTACCTCTGTAATGGTACTTTTAATGCCCCAGTAGTCCCTAGGCAGTAACTCAGGACCTCATCCCAATTCAATCAATTTCACAACACACCTCAAAATTTGACATTATGAACTAATCCTTTCACAGTGATCGCTATAAGCGGTGTTTTATTAACCCGTTTTATGCACTCGAAGTTGCTAAGACTTCCTAAACTAGTCCTCTAACACATTAGCTACTAAAATCCACCGGTTGACATACCATGATCCACCATTCAACACTAATTTACACAACACTGGATTTTTAACCAAAATAACACTACTCCGAGGTTGTCATCCCTATACTTAGAAAAAGTTTAATGGGGTACTTACACCATAACAAATGCTAAAACATCATAACAACACCAATCACACCACTATGGGTTTTTAGTAACATATAAATTCTCCACTATACCTCATATTAGTCTATTCGACCCCCAACATACCTTAACCACTTAAGGGGCAATACCAACCAAGTATTATCAGGTGTCGACGGGAGGGATATGAATATGGATAAACACATCTAATAACTCTACTCCCTCAGTCGATCCTACAACTAACAATCATCAAACATAGCCAAGATAACTTATTTCACCAACCTTATCAACTCAACTACCCCATAATTAAGGGATACTATTAGTTAATATTTATTTCTATACAATAAGCATATACACTTCTTAAGTCATAGGCTTGAATGATTTGTTGATATGCCTACAGATAATGGTGGAAGGAAGCAACATATTTTAAGGTTAATCTCTCCAAGTGGATATAAAATATAGAATGCCATGGTTGAGATTAGTATGGTCATTTTAGTGGTAGAGATTTGTAGCTCTGAGTTAGCCTTGAAGGGTGTAAGAGCATGGTTGAAAAATGTTGCTAAGCTGGAAAGTTATCAGTCCCATTGCTTAAAGCATATTACTCCTATCCTTACTTTTGGCCTAAGATACTCTTGTTTAACAGTAGGTAGTTTCAGACCAAAAGTGTCTGATGTTCAACTCTAAGTCGTTATTATTGTATGAGCTCAGATGAGTAGAATGGGATATTCAGACCATGTTATAATCATGATTTAGACATCTCACTCAAATAATACCTAAAGTTCTTCTCTCCCTAATATTATTAGGATCTCAAACAAGGAACGTTGAAGGTAATAGATATTCCTTTCCCAGTGACTCTTAGAAACCTCATGTCATTATCTATTATTTTACAGTTCTACACATATGTACATGCTAGGAATTCTTCAGTCAAGTTCTAAACTCTCAGTATGAGTCAGTCCTTATAGCCAACAATTCAGTTATTAGATCAGACAGGCAGTTCCAGTAGTTTCTCATTTTTTCTTCTAGTCGTACTCTCCTGAGCCCATGTCTGTGCCTATTCCATGCCAGCTCTTATGTTCATTCATGTTATGTGTAAATACATTCGAGTCTTATTTTCAGCCTAAAACTAGTTTGAGGTAACAATTTCCCCATTACTTCTCTCAGACTTATGTCCCTCAGTTGCTCACATGTCTTAGTTGCATTAGTGAATTCAGTCCAGTCAATATTTCAGTTATAGACTCATTTATCATTTCAGTATTCATCTCTTAGAAACTCAGTGTTGGGATTGTAGCTCTTTCCTTATGCTCTCAGCTTAGTAGTGTTCATTTGGGGATGAATTATCCCAAGGGGGAGATATTCTAACACCAAAAAAATCCAAGCCAATATTAGAACCATGCTTCAAGTACATGTAGAATCAAGGTTCACATTTTGATAGTATGAGAAGTGCTTTAGACATGTATTAATTCCACAAGTAACTCCTAGCTCATAGCCAAGTCTAAACCTTCCTTACCGATTGAATTCTTGTAAAGAATCTTTCTATGGTCAAATTCAAATGAGAATAACTCCTATATTCTGAAGTATTTTTTATCTCAAGACCAAAAAATGATCGATATTTGAATTATCTTTCCAATATATCTAGTTTTGCCTTAATCTGGTGTTGCGGTAAAGGGTTATGATCAATTTACCAAAGGGTGTCTGTCTGTCAGAGTGTGAATCTCGGGTGATGAACCGTCACACTTGTGATGACCCATCAAGGAAAGTCATCAGTATTAAACTGTAAGACCAAAATTTGGTCATTTTATGATGGTTTGAGTGCTGGTTAGTCAAGGGATTGACGATTTTTCACCCGAACCGTCAGCCAAAACTATTCTGCACTGTTAAGGCATTCTCAAAGGGGTTGTTTGGTCTTTTCCCACTCTTTTAACACCAAAACTATGCCGTTTAAGATATACTAGGGATGAATATAAAGCCTAAAGGAATACTAATCCCTCAGTCACTCCAACACACAAAATTACTCAGAGAAACATAAGAAAACAAATGACTTTTCTTCATTAAATAAGAAATTAGGGTTTTCATCTTCAAGCTCAAATTCTCAGGCCTTCAGTCCAAGATTTCTTTAGTTCAGGTATGTGGGTATTCAATAAGGGATTCCTTTCACCCTTATTCCCAAAGCCTAGTTTTTAATTATGATTTTCAGTTATGATTTATGAATTCATGATCAAGGGTTCACACCCAATTATGCCAAATCCTTGAATTCTAATTCCCTCATGTAAGTTTATCATTATGGTTCCTATTCAAAGTTATTATACATGATTTTCATGGCTTTAACTAAGTTATTTTAATACGTGAAGAATTATGCATGTTTTAAAGATTTCAACCTCTTTCAGAATGAATTATGCATGACTTGGTCGATTTAAGTATATATTTGTTGACATACCATGTTTTCCCATGAAATTTAATATCTTTATAGACTTGTCATCTTATGGATTCACAGTATATTGATATCAGTATTTTTGAATTGTGCTATGAAATTTCCCTTTTTCCTTTCGATTATTAAATTGTCATTATTAGTTACATTCTTCAGAGATGGAGGGTTATGAACACCCGATGGCCTAGGATATCATAAATTGTCAGTCAGGCACTCAGTCCTTCATTTTTCATGATTTAGAATACTTTTAAATGAAGCACTTATCTTTCAGTCTCATAACTTCAATATTATTGAATTATTCAATATACAATGGTTATCATGATTTTCAGAGATAGTAATTACATATAACTAGTTCCACAATTTCAGTCGTTCTCAAATACAACAAATTGAACTAGTTTATGTATTTTACCCAGCTTTCTGTTTAAATATGAGCATATCATGATCAGGAGCTTCGGCTCATAATAGTCAGATACCTGACATGCATGACATCCAGCTATGCCATCAAAGCCCTTGAACACTTTTCTTATAATAAGAAAGTTCACTAGTAGTATGGCAGTCAGGTATGGCATCCATGATTATGGTTAACTTTTTCAAGAGATATCAGTTATATTCAGTTGGGAGTAGTACTTAGCACCGAGAGGAAACAAATTCAATGTACCCAAGTACCAAACTATGTGCCACCATAGGTTAAAGGGGTCCTCACGAGTTGAGAGTGTCTCCCTTGCCCTCAATGTGCTCATGAGTGAATTCACGCCAATCATGGTTCATACCCTTGGCAAGGTATAGAACACTCTCCCAACTTGGGTTATAGGTTGGATTCCATGTTTTATCACATGGCCTATGTCGGTTATAAAAACCTCCCACAGTTTCAGACTTAGTATTTGTACATGACCCTTAGTTCAATTTTACTTGCTTTTAAATTATGACTTTCCAGATTATCATTGCATCATAATATTTGTGTATTTCATATAGGTTCATTGTACTCCAGCTAAGCTCTTTGCTTTCAGTTAGCATTCAGTATGGTTTTACAGCATGTTCAACATTAGCTTTAAATCATATGAAATATTTATGCTTCTATAGCTTTCCATTTTTTAGAAATGTTTTTGCTCATGATTCCGAGATTTCACTATGCTCCATAACATTTACATACAAATATGTTTTAAATTCTTATTTTAGTAAATGGTTTGTCTTCAGTTTGAAAGCATGTTTTAGTCTTTTTATGATTAATGCATATCTCACATACTTGATTAATGCATATCTCACATACTCAGTACATTCAAAAGTACTGATCCCATACCTCTTCTACCTACATTTTTCATGTGATGTAGATTCAGGTGCTTACTATCAGGATCATAGTTAGGTAGATTACAGCCAGCAGGTGCTGAGTTCTCTTTATTCTAGGACTCAAGTTAGTTTGTATTTCTAGTATTTTATTTTTATTCATATGTATTGATTTGGGGTAGCTGGGGTCATGTCTCGGCTACTTATAGTCAGTATTAGTAGAGGCTTCATAGATAGTCAGTCAGAGTTGTTGTATATAGTTCCAGTTTCTATTTCTTTCAGATTACAGTGTTTTAAATTTTAATAGTGATGTAATAAAACCAGTTTATTTCATGATTAAGCTTCCACTCAGTGAGTTTAACTCTTATACATACTTTAACCAGTTGCTCATGCATTATGCCAGTACCATGGGTTAGCTTGGGATCACTTGTGGTTCTAAGCACCGTGTTATGACTAGGGGGTAGTCTCAGGTCGTGACACCTTACCACCCAACCATTCAGTTATTTCAAAATACATTATTAAACCTTAAGCATAAATAAATCCATGAATAAATACAATTTTTTATTCCAAACATATTTATTACATAAGAACATTGCAGATGTAAATCAATAGTTTTTCTCAAAGCCTAATATAAACCTGTACAAGAGCACTAAGCAAATAGAAGAATGACCTGAGACATAACATCCATGTATGAGTAGGATGATAGGAGCTGCTGAAGAATAAACACCATTGTACCTATAGAAACTCCAAGTGACCAGCAATATGGCTATATCCCTAAATGGAGATATAGTAAGTGTATTATCAGTACAACCACATGTACTGGTAGGTAACATCTGCTAACCAGTGTTAGAAACATATAACAACATATTGCAAACAAAAAGAGATCATGACAAACATACAAGTTAATATCTAAACATACTTAACTTACTTCAACTCCCAACCTTACCACCTTTATTTTATTTCAGCAATATTACTTTAACCTTAGGGCGTGATTAACTAACTATATTCTATGGATTAATCTAACCCACAATTCTTATGCACTTACCTTATTACAACAACTCTCTATACTTCTCTCTCTCTTTCTCATTAATCCTCTTTTGTGATAACCCTCACTCCCTATTATACTACTATCAATAACTTTACAAGAAAGGGCACTACAATAGACATCATGTATATAATGATATACACAAGGGAATACGATTTATACACAATCTAGAACATACCTTGTATTTAAAATTTACTGCAATGCACAGTCAAAACCATCAACATAACCAGCCCACTCAAGAAACCATAATATCTCATCAAATAACCGGTCCATACAAGAAATTATGATATATCATCAACATAACTCGGTCCACTTAAGGAACCATCAACAACATATAAATATAAATGTACATTCAAATGCATATGATAAATGTATATGTGCAAGATGTATATATCATCCCATTCCCATCTCAACATTATCATCATCTTATCATTTCATCATGATCACAATATCATCATCAATATCATTATCAATATCATTCTAAATATCATTCTAAATATCATGATCTCAATAGCATCATCAATATCATCTCATATCATCATTAATATCATTCTCAACATTATTATCATCATTATCATCATCATCATCATGGTCTCAATATCATCATCAATATCATCAATATAAATGTAAGATGCAGTCAATAATCACAAGTAGTGCCCGAAAGCAAATCATAAACACGTAATTCAAATCAGATGTAAGTCACAACGATAAAAAAAAACCTACAATTAATGACAACCAAGTAAATACAGCCATCAATCAACAAGTTCATCATTCCAAGTAAACAATAAATATCCACTAACATGTGAAATCACAAGTATGTCCGAAGGACAATTCACCACTTACCCAAATGAGCATTATCAACCCAATCATCAGTCACAAATATATTCGAAGAACAATCAATCAAGTATCTATTTTAGAAGTGCACATTCCACTAGGATTGATAGCTACACTCTAATTCATCATCATATTTCATTGACCAATCTAACTCTTTTATTAATATTGAAACCGATAAATTTAATTGCTAACTAGTAATCCTTACACTCAAGTCATCACTAAGTTTAAGACACTATCCCCTTTAGTCGATCATTCAACCATTAGACTCTATTTAACTTACAATTCTAGCTAGAGTCATACACATTTACATATCTTAGTTTCTAGCACTTAGCAAAACATGACTTTAGGTTCTTAAGTTATATCATCACCTCCTCTTATAACTATCAATCCTCCTAACTATCTTCTAGCAATATCCCATACTTTAAATATGTACAATATTGGGTTCACACTTTTTAAGGTATTAAAGAGTAGCTCTATATCTTAGAAGGTCACCTAATTTTTTTATTATTATTATTCACATTCACTTATTAAACTCTATAAATCATCAAGTAAGTCATACAAATACAAATACCCATCAAGGGATCCACACAAAACAAAATAACACACAATAATATCATTGTTACATTATTTCCATGTTTTATCCATCCAAACTCGGTGCCCGTAGGCCTAGACATGAAATCTCCCATCAACTAAAGTTATTACATGTAATTAATCCAAGTCTAATACATGTTAAAACATAACCTATCTCAATCGAACATATTGGAAAAAACATGTTGCACCAAGGTTGCTATTTCCTTTTCTTCATGCTTCCATTATCTCGATAATCTAGAAATCAAACAATTATAAAAGTAATTAAGCAATTACTCTTCGAATAAATAATTTGGAAATTCAACCAAATAATTCTATCCTTATTCATAGTTTGAATCATTACCCAAAGTCAATCAACCCTTGACTAGTTCTATCATACTCAACTCATCTCCATTAATAAAGTTTCAAAGCTAAAGGTTTTATTTTTATTTAATTCAAGGTTCCCAAAAATCAAATTTAATATTTTTAGAATCACTAATTCATGCTAGGAATCGTTAATTAACAATCTATAAGTTATTCTAGGTGATATTCATAGGTTTTCCCTAAAATATCATGAACTTAGGGTTTAAACGCCCAAGAATTCCACCATTAATGATCATTCTAATGATTCTAAGATGTTAAAGGATTGAAATACAAAGAAGATGACGGAAGAACTTACCTCAACAGAGAATTTGCACCTAAGAAGTTGGAAAATCACCCTCCTAGGTCTTTGGGATAAAGTTTTTGACTTATAAACCCAAAACCCATAAAACATAACGCTATATACTACCCATAACTCTTTATATTCTAGGAGATATGCTCTTTTGAAGTGACCTTAGTTTACACTTAGCTCAAAACTCAATCGATAAGAACACTTCCAACTTAACTTTGTGCTAGGGGTATTGTATGACCTTAGGACATATCCAATGCACTCCCATACTAATGAATTGGTCATATAACTTATGATGAATGAGGATATTATGCCTTTACCCCTGATATATTCAGTAACAATGAAATGGGTCGTTATATTTAGTTACTGTTATACCTGGGCCACGACGTAATTTGAGAGGTCCACCTCACCAACACCACCAGACTCAACCCTGAGCTTATACACAAGATCTATATATTCACCCACAACAATGTTCCCTTCCCCAAAATCCAAAATATTTTATTCCTCCTCTTTAGTATCCCTTTTATAATGAACAACCATATTCCTATCCATATTCTTATCATTAATGGCATGCACCAATCCGTTAAAATCATCCTCCACCCCCACAAACTTACCAAGGTCCCTCCAGATCTAATTTTCAACCCAAGCCAGAATATGAAAGGGAGAAGAGACCAAGAGATAGTTTCACACCAATCAGGGAATCTTATACCAATTTGTTGCAAAAATTGATACAGTAGGGCATGATGACTTCTTTCCTAGGGTATACTACTGACCCACATTCAAGGAGTTTTGATCCTTATGTATGATGTGCATATCGTTCTAATGTCTAGGGACACAGTACTAAAGACTGTCACACTAAAAAGAGAAATAGAAAGGATGATTCAAGAAAAATTTATTATAGTGTAAGACATTAACACTATAAGCATCACACAGAATCCTTCATCAACACATGGTAATGCATAAGTCGTGGGAAGAGATGAGTTTACCATGGGGACCCCAAACTTATTTTCTGATGGAAATGTATTTGATAGTGATAAAAGTTATAGTCATACTGATGTGCAAACAAGTGGCTAAGATGTCAAGCTTGAAAATTGGGAAGTCATTCCTCTCTCCACTAGGAAGAAATTTTAGTAGTCTGTTTTGTTTTCTTTTCTTTTATCCAAATTATTCTGGGGTCATAGTTCGGGATTTATCTTGTTTTTTTTCTTTATCGTTTATGTTTAAACCCTTCTATCTTTTTTTCAACAAAATGTAGTGTCCCTTTTGCCTTTTATTTTAATATATGTTGTTTGTCTTTTCTTTTCTTCACACGGTTCTTTCTATGCTGATTTTAGTGATATGTCATACATGTGGAATGTTCATCCAAATTTTAAAACTCGATCTAATCATAAAGAATTTAATCAAGAATGTAAAAATCAGGGAAGGAGCATCTGAGAAAATAGGTAGAGTGTTTAAGACATTTGGTGACCGAGTTGAAGCATCACTTGAATGGATTGAGGCAATCACTTTGAGAATCATAAAATTGACTTGTCATCAAGGAGAAGGTGCATATCAAGAATTTTGAATTGTATCAATCAGAGGATGAACAATCTCCTCTGTCAAGAGAATCAAAAGGAAAATTTGCCCCAAAAAGGCATGAGTTTTTTGATGCGAGGGATGTACAACGTAAATGGAGCTGTATGTTTGACAAGCATGGAAGAAGTGACATACGTGCTTAGTCAAGGTCAATGTTGGAATGTTATGTATGATCTTCATTTTACACTCTCATATTGCATGTTATGTACTTGCAATTTTAAGGATTGATATGACGAAGGCATTTCATTCTGTTATCCAAATATTGTATCATCCTTTGTTTACCCCTTTTGAGATTTAGTTCCATTTTATTTCATACCCCTCTTTTGGAATCAAAATAGAGTCTGAAAAGTCAAAAAAAAAAAGAGAAAAATAAAGAAGAAAGTCAATAAAGGAAAAAACATATAGAGTCAGAAAAAGTCCAAAAAGAGAAAAAGAGTCAAAGAAAAAGAAAAAGAAAAAGAAAGAGACAAAGTTAGAGTAAAAAAAAAAGAAACCAAAACCAAGCAGAAGAACAAGCTGTCTGAACTACGTTTGACCTGATTCTTGTTATGACAAGATACATAAGTAGCCCTACTCAGGGGTTCAGTCCAACCAAGTAAAAAATTCCAAATTACCTAGTTTTAAAGAAACTGGGGTGAGACTTATTTTTTGTTATTTGAGTTGATTCCAAAAGTTGTAAGTTCCACCCCCATTTTAAGGGCCTTTTGAGGCTTATGTCATCTTTTCTTTCTAACCCTATCCAAAAGCCACGTTACAACCAAAGAAAGACCTTCAGATCAATCTTTAAGAATGTCAAGGCTAAGCATGTGATGGATATATGACGTTGCATTTTAAGCACTGCTTGTCTTCATCAGCATAAGGAATTATGAGAGAAATAAAATAAGATAGTCTTATTAGTAAAAATCCTTATAAGCACTGTAAGATGATGACGAGCTGAGAGAAATGAAAAATAAGAGAGTCTTATTGGCGAAAACCCTCTCAGACACTGTAAGGCGATGGTAAGTTGAGATAAATGAAAATGAAAGAGTCTAATTGGTGAAAACCCACATGAACATCGTAAGGAGATAGTGAGTCGAGAGAATTACAAATGAGAGAGGCTCATTGGAAAAAACCCTTCAAGGCGTCACTAGCCAAATGAGCCTTGACTTAGGTGCAATAGGCTAGCAAAAAACACTCAATTTCAGATTTAATGAGTTTGGCAACGATTGATTAATTGTTTGGATGGAGAGATTAGGCTGCTTAATCCAAAATGCATGTTATAATCATTGGAGCCAGCTACTACACTCAGATAAGTTTTTCTTTTCTTTGTTTCTAAAAAAGGGATATCCATTGTCTTTTTTTATTTTTTTATATTTCTATTTTGTTTACTTGTGTCTCTTATCAAAGTAGAAAATTATAATTATTTTTCTCATGTCTTTGAGTCGATTCCATGTCAAAATAAGTGAGAAATGACTTCAAAACTTGCTACCAGTTTCCTCAATTGCACATAGAAAAATCAAGGGCCAGCATATGAAAGCAAACATGATTGTAAGTGAAACAAAACATACAGAAAATTCTCATAGCAGACAGGTTTCTTGACTCATGAAAACACAAAGGTTCAATAATGTTTATCTCAGAGGCACATTGAAACAGAGGTATGGTGTTTGGGTCTGAGTCACTCTCATTAGCCTAAGTTTTGGTCAATGGTACAACAAGGTAAAAATAAATATCAACAATCTAAAATAGATTCAAATGTTACAAGTGCAGGAGAAAATGCCTGGAAAGCCAAGTGTATCAAACCACCACCAAGTTTTTTAAGTCATAAAATTTTCTTTGTTGAAGCAAGGGTAAAATTTTATTCATTGAGGGAAGGTATCTGTGAGAAAACCATGTGCATGAGTTCTCATAATCTTTATCAGGACCCTTCTAAAAAGTGGGACTTTAATTTTATGTTCAAGACCCTCTTGGAGAATGGGACTTTATTTTATGTTTAGGACCCTATTAGAAAATGGGACTTTGGTTTTTAGCTCAAAAGCCTCCTGGAAAATGGGACTCTACTTTTTTGATTCAGGACCCTCTTGGAAAATAGGATTATTAGGACCCTCCTACAAATAAGATTAGCAGGACCCTCCAGCAAAAGGGGATTAGCAGGACCCTCCTTGAAAAATGGGATTAGCAAGACCCTCATAGAAAATAGGATTATCGAGACCCTCATAGAAATGGGATTATCAGGACCCCTTAGAAATGGGATTATCGAGATCCTCCTAGAAATGGGATTGCAGTACCCTTCTAGAAAATGAGAGTATCAGGTCCCTCCGGGAAAATAGGATTATTGAGTCCCTCTTGGAAAATGGGATTATCGAGACCCTCTTAGAAAATGGGATTATTGGGACCCTCCTAGGAAATGGATTAGCAGGACCCTCTAGGAAAATTTGATTTGAAGGACACTCCTAAAAAACAAGATTAGCAGGACCCTTCCAGAAATGGGATTATCAGGACCCTCTTAAAGAATAGGATTATTGGGACACTCTTAGAGAATGGTATTAGTAGGATCCTCCTAGAGAATGGGATTAGCAGGACCCTCATGGAAAATTAGATCAAAAGGACCCTCTTATAAAATAGGATTATCGAGACCCTCCTAGAAATAGGATTATCAGGACCCTCCTTAAAATAGAATTAGTAGGACCCTTCGGAAAAATGGGATTAACAGGATTCTCTTGGAAAATGGGACTTTATTTTCTGTTCAGGACCCTCCTTGAAAATGGGACCATAATTTTCTAGGCAGGACCCTCCTGGAAAATGATATTTTCTTTAGCATTATCCTTTTGAGATAACGTTTGTTCTAGTTCACCATTGATTTTGATTTCAGGAAGCTGCCTGGAGAGTTAGGTGAAGACTTTCAATTTCAAACTCAGGAGCCTGCCCAAAGAACAGGGATCACTTTTATTTCAAGCTAAAGAACCCGCCTGAATAATAGGGTCAAGACTTTAATTTTAAGCTCAGGAGCCCGCTTGGAAAATAGGGTCAATTTTCATTTTCAAAGGTAGAAGTAGTAGGAACTAGCCTTGATATGATGGATTACTTTCAGTTTTAAAGTTGAGGATCCCACCTGAAAACCATGCATCATTTTCATTTCAAGCTTAGGAACCCACCTAAACAATAGGGTGAAGACTTTCATTTCAAGTTCAGGAGGCCACCTGGAAAATAGGGTCAGTTTTCAGTTTCAAAGTTAGAAGTGGCAGGAGCCCACCTAAAGAATAGGATTGATGTTCAAGTTCATTTTCAACACCAAGAGTCTGCATGATAGAAGAGTTCACTTTTAAAGTTCAACTCAATAAGAAAGCCGATATCTCATTACTTGAGAAAGCATTGAAGATTCAAGTCAAGACTCAAAACAAGCTGCATAGATAGGGTTTTGTAATTTTTTTTAACTTCTAGTTTTCATTATGATGTAATAACAGGAGACGTGGACCGAAACCTTGATAGGAACTCACTCAACACTGCATCTCAATATAGTCCCTCTCCTTTCTTAACCTCTTCAACTATGCTTGACCTGATTTCCTTATAACCCGGGATAGGTAGGATGCCAAAACCAGGGCTCGGTTGCACTCTATCTTCCTTTTCTCCTTTTGAATAATGGTTGGGTCAAAATTTTTCTAGTTGTGCACTTTTTGTCCATAAACACTTCATGTTCCTAGTCAAAAATAAGCAAGCTGTAGACACGTGATTTCTGACCCACCTGAGCTTCATACTATTTTATCATGTTAATTTATTTAGTCTTTTATAAAAAATCCAAAAAATAGTAACGTGTGAATTGGTGTCGTATAGAAATTCTATTTTATCCCCATCCATAACAAATTGGATATTTAATTATTTATTCTTATTTTCATTATTTTTGTATTTTTATTTATTTTCTTGAACACCACTCAAAAATTCCACCGACACTATACTACACCCTCACATACCCAATAAATGACACCTCTCCCCTTCCTAAAAACTTTATCCCTCATCTAATTTGGACAAGCGTCCCCCTACCCCACATACCCACACACTCCCACCCTGCCTAGACTAGAGGCACGCACCCCTCACCCTTCTTTCTTCACATTCTTTTTCCTCTCCCTTACTATCACAATAAACACATAATAAAACCAGCAACAACATCAACAATGGAAATACACCAGAACAACCATTTTTTCCAATAAAAACACCTTCCATTTAACAAACAAGAAAGAGAGGAGAAAACAAGAGGAATATGGTGAGCTTTGCACCTTCTGCTCCATGAACAACCAACAAAATACTTCCTCCTTTAGCCACTAATCTCCTCCATTTTTATGAATAACAATTACAATTCGACAAAACCCCACTGTTGCCCCACCACACCAAATTGACACAATGGTAACAACCCTCCATTGTATTAAAATAAAAAATTCCCCTCCATCAATCAATAAACCCATCAAAAAAAAAGAAAGAAAACAAGAGAAAAAATAGTGGACTGAGCAACAACACACTACCAACAATCCACCTTGAACCTCCATTTTTCTCCATAGAGAATGACACAACAACAACAACACCTAGCTAAAAAGCACCATCATCACTGTTGAACCGGCCAACCCATACCAGCCAGTGATGCTCCACCAAAAACAACCATCACTACGATCAAACAACCCTTTTTTACCCTTCTTTCTCTGCTCCTCTTGCCTTTCTTGCCAAAACACCCACTACCAAAAATACTCAAGAAAATAGCTCCAACCGACCCATTTAAAGAAAGAGAAAAACAGAGGTTGAGGTGTTGATTTTGGGTTTGTTCGAGATTCACGGTTGAGCTCTGCTTATCTAATTGAAATCAATGTACTGGTAGCATAAAAATGGATTTTTCAATCACATAAAGGTCCTTCTCTTTTCCCTAATATTATATCTCTGTTAATAGTTATTTGTTGATATTGTATTTATTTAATAATGATGAATTAGCTTAATGTTGCTTCATCTGGCTAAGTTGATTGATTAATTGTTGATGCTTATTTGTTTGATGTTGATAAATTTGCACTATTTTTATTTAGAGTTTGAAGATTAAAATTGAAATTGGGGATTTTAAATTGAAACTAATTGTTAGCTTATTTTGATGAATGAGTAGGATTACGTATTTAGGGATCGATTGAATTTTGGATAGGCAAATTCTAATTTTGGTATTTGTTTTTTTGTGATTAAATCTTTTGCTTGTTGGGTGTTCTTTATCTTATCGCTTTTAATTCAAATGTACTCATTTGCTGGGGAATGCCCCAAAGTACTATCTATGGAGGCCATTCGAGACAAGACCCGCAATATTGGATAAAGCATAGATTAGGCTAGGTTTTGGTAGCCTAAGATTATTTGCGTACTTTCTTTTCTTTTGGACTGCTTAATCGGGCTGAACATTTTTCCTTTATTTCTGTGGTGTGCTTACTTTTTTTTTTTTTTTTTTATGTGAAATTTATTCATTTGTAGTATCAATTTAGCTGATATGAGTAAATAAAGAGACCATGCTAAAACCACGGGATTGAGGGATGCCTCACACCTTCTCCTTGATCAATAGAATTCCTTAACCAAAATCTCTGTTCGCCGATCAGTTTCAAGAGTTAATTGTTTTGAAAAGGATATTTTTACTGTAACTTGGCACACCAACCCAATGTCAAGTGGCGACTGAGTTTTGATCAAATCCTTTTTGAAACACCTTTTTAGTCACTTTCTTATTTGAAAACCCTTTTTGCACTTAAAAATTTGAATACACAAGCCAATATGTGAATACAACAATTCAGCTCCCTCTTTACGTTTCACTCTACAACAAAAGTACATAACAGAGCTTACATTAACAATCAACTACCATACAAGTGCATAAGACGATAATGAGTTACATGATTGCCTTATAACATCATTTCCCCCTTTACAATACCATTCACGGCATTGTCATACCAACAATACCACAACATGACATACATTGAACAAAACATCACAAACCAATAGCATCATACACCACGTTCATCCTTTACGTTTCCTCATTAACACGACGTCACAATTACCCCATCAAGTCACCTCAATACACTTCATAACAACATATCGACAACAATCCCACAATTTACACTTATAGAAAATAACAAGTTAAAGAACATAATCACACCATATATGTTGGTATCTCATCCATACCATTCACTTTCATTCAAACCTCAAGTCTCCTTTCAATTTTAAATCACAAGGATGTTACATCTTTTAGTAAAAACCAAAGTGCACTATTCAACACCTTGCCAACATAACCATCATGATATATACACCATATTAAGCATATAATATATTAAATCACACGAATAAACACTTACCCAAGTTTGCAAAGTGATGATCTTGTCTCCAAGAGATGGTTGCCTTAGGGTTTGTGTTGAGAGAAATATGTTGGAAATATTTCAAAGAGGCATGTGTGTTATAATGAATAAAATCAGCCTTTTGTGCCTTTATATAATCCTCATGGTCATCCTTAGCCAAATTTAATCAATAATTGAGGTGTTTTACTTGGTTAAATGGAAGAATGGGTCATTTGACCCATTGGGCCATGTCTTTTGGCTTCATTTTGGGCTTTAAATTGAGCCCAATAACACATGTCATCTTAGCCCACCAAATTCAATGTTTAATCCATCATATATCTCATGTTTAAATAATTTCATAAATTTTACGACAATATTCAACTCACGCGATTCATGCTTGTAGTTTTAATCTCAAGAATCAACAATTTTGGCGACTCATGGCTTAATTGAACATAATTTGATAAATTTCTTATGAAGAAGAATTAATGTCAAATCGGATGCTAAAATTTCTCAAGAGTAGTCCTACTATGATGGAATAATAATACTATAACCCAAGAGTCCTCTTTATAGACTAATAATCGTAGAAGAAATTGGGCAAAAAGCACCCCGGAACGCTCCCGGGCGCCCTTGGGACTTAGAAAAATTTCAGCACCTGAACAGGTTCACACTAGCGGCCTGGTACATCCCCAGTCTCGCCCCTATACTGCCTGTTCCAAAAAATTTTTGGCCAGGAGCGGCCTTGCACACCCCTGGGTGCGCCCCACCCCAAAATTGTGTTTTCAACTTTTCTTTGTGGATTTGGTTGGATCCTTCAAGTCCAAATCTTTTGATTGCATTTTATCTTTAATATACTTTGCTTGGAAGTCCTTCAAACCTCACTTTTCACCCCACAAATGCTCCAAAAAGTCACAAATGCCTCCTACAAGGGTGTAATCACATTTTACTAGCACAATATCAAATGTTCCATCAATAACACTACAAAATACATACTTATGGCTCTCGAAACCTAAGTAAGCATGGTTCAAAGTTGTCAAGTAGGATCGAAAGTGTACGGGGTGTTACATTCTTCCCCCCTTAGAAACATTCATCCTCAAATGTTAACAACATCTTCCCAATTACAACCAATGCATCTTTATATTAGCATATACATACATATACACTTAATGCTCATAGATACTTACTTGTTATTGTTCCACTTCCGCACTTTGAAATTTTTTCTTCCATTTGAAACAGATGAGGGTACCTAGACTTTATCATCTCTTCAGCTTCCCATGTGATCTCTTCTACTTATTGATTCCTCCAAAGTACCTTTACGGAAGCTACTTCTTTATTCCTTAATCTCTTCATTTGTCGATCTAGAATAGCAAGAGGTATCTCTCCCTAAGTGAGATCCTCCATAACGTATACTTCTTCAATGGTAGCAATAGGATATGGATCTCCTATGCATTTTCGAAGCATTGAAATGTGAAATACTGGATGAACTATGGAGAGTTTTTGGGGAAATTTCAATTCATACGTAACTTACTCAATTCTCCTGACAATTTCATATGGACCTATATATCGTGGACTCAACTTTTCTTTCTTTCCAAATCTCATTACCCCTTTTCATCGATGACACCTTCAAGGATACCCAATTACCTATGGCAATTTCAAGTCCTCTTTTTCTAACATCAATACATGACTTGTGTCGACCTTGGGTCGTTTGTAACCACTGTTGTATCACCTTAATTTTCTCTATAGCTTGATGAAAAATATGAAAGTATTTTCATCTGCGTCAAACCATCCCATTGGTGATCCACCCTTCTTCCATATAACGCTCCATAAGGTGCCTTTTTAATATTTAAACGATAGCTCCTATTGTAAGCAAATTCAAAAAGAAGTAAATTATCGTCTTAACTGCTGTTAAAGTCCTATATGCAAGCTCGTAACATATATTTTTTTTAAGTGTTCATATAGTGCGTTCTGATTGTCCATCTCTCTAAGGATTTTTAACTTTACTTGGATTCCCAAACGCTTCTAAAAGGATTTTTCCAACAATATGCAGTAACTTGAGCTCCCCTAACTAATACAATAGCAATTGAAATTCCCTGTAATCGTACTATTCTTAACATACAACTTTGCATAGTATTCAGCTGTATAAGTGGTCTTGATAGGTAAAATGTGTACTAAATTGGTAAGCCTGTCAACTATCACCCACATGGAATTAAATATCTGAAATGTACGAGGCAAACTTGTGATGAAACTCATGTTAATCATATCCTTCTTCCAAACTGGAAGATTTCTATATTGCATATAACCTCCAGGTTTCTGATGCTCTACTTTTTACTTGTTGACAATGCGGACAATGAGTTACGATTTCTGCAACGTTCTTTTCATGTAACCTTACCAATACATCTCTCCCAAACCATGGTACCTTTTGGTTTCTCCCTAATGAATAGAATTCCGTAAATTGAGCATTACAGTACTCCCTCTTGCGTAAGATCAAATGCATTTGTCATAGAATCCGAATACCACTTTTTTTTTTCACCTTAGCTACAAATGAAGACCCTGTCGCATTCTACACTATAATTCTTTCATCTAGAGTATCAAGAAGACGAACTAGCCACCTTGACTATACCTTGCTTTTCCGTAACCTGACCCTTAATGTTTTCTATTACTTTACTGCTTAATGCACCGCTTATCATATTTACTTTTCTCGGTTGGTGTCATATATCAACCTGAACCCCATACGAATAGTGGCGCCATATCTTTAAAGCAACTATCACCACTGCTAACTCAAAATCATA
Organism: Capsicum rhomboideum; assembly: GCA_031232105.1. NCBI lineage: Eukaryota > Viridiplantae > Streptophyta > Magnoliopsida > Solanales > Solanaceae > Capsicum > Capsicum rhomboideum. Next base: position 100,604,786 of record CP124719.1, on the reverse strand, counting down.
TGTAGGATAAGTGCTCTCATGTGGGTGCAATTGTCTTGAGACATACGCTATTACATTACCTTGTTACATCGATACACCTCCTATACAATGTAACCCAAGAACAATACGGATTTTAACCAAAAATCATGTCTAACGACCTTTGCATATAGTTTACGGTCATGAAGACTCCGTAACGCTTGTAGCAAATGATTAGCATGGTTCTCTCATGATCTTGAATATCATTTCTAAACATGGTCTCAAACATATCTAACAGTGGCTTGTATCACCCTAGTCATGCCCCATAAAAGCTACTAGTGCAGTCATTAGTTCAAATGACATAACTAACACTCAATAATGACCATACCGTGTTTGAAAAGTTGTCTTGGGTATATCTTTTTCTTTAACCCTTACTTGGTGATAACTCGATCTCAAGTCAATCTTTGAGAAATCTTTGGCACCCTGTAATTGGTCAAATAACTTATAAATTCTGGGGAGGGGATATTTATTCTTAATTGTCACCACCCTCTTCAGTTGTCGATAATCAATATACATTCTCAATGTGCCATTTTTCTTTTGTACAAATAATACTGATGCACCCCAAAGGGATATACTAGACCACAAAAATTTCATTTACCACCGGAACCAATTAAAGAGATGGTGGCTTTGCATCAGTATCTTTCACTCTTCCTAAGGGACATTTGTATATCTTTGGGTGTCATTTTATTTGCCTTAAGATGAGAAACTTTACCTCTCGGTGCTCCCACATTACTCTTCTATTCACGGTCATTCTTTTGTGGAAATTGCAAATGTAACTTCCTAGCTCGGTAATCTACCGTGGCATAACAAGAAGCCAACCAATCCATTCCCATTACCACATCAAAACCCACCATTTTCAACTCAATAAGATCGGCCAATGTATCATGACCACTCACAGTTACCATACAATTACGATATACTCTCTTTGCAACAATGGATTCAGCAACTGATGTAGATACTTCAAATGACTTAAGTAGTAATGCCGGCGTTCTTTTAAATTTTGTCGTAATCAATGGAGTAACATATGACAATGTAGAACCCGGATCTATTAATGCATATACATCATGTGAAAATATAGACAATATACCTGTAACTACATCAGGAGATGCCTCTGAATCCTGCCGGTCCACTAGAGCATAAGTGCGATTCTGGGTTCAGCTGGAACTAGCTGCTCCTCTAGCACCTCTACCACATCCGACAGGTTGCACTCCTCTACCTAGGGAAGGTACCGATATTGATGGTACCACAGTAGAGCCCGCAGGTCGTACCATGCTTCCCAAGCCTCTTCGTGGGCAGTCCCTCATTATGTACCCCGTCATACCACACCAATAACAAACATTCATCCCTAGCCAGCATTCACCTAAACGAAATTGTCTGCAAAGCTAACATGGAGAGCGAGAAGACCATGCTGTCTGTGAAACTTGCATCTTACTGCTTTGTCCAACTTGACTACCACTAAACCCTTGAAATTGGGATTTAGTGTCTGTCGTGGAAAATGATGGTCTCGGCGGTCTATTAAAACTCTGAGGCCTAAACTCTCCTTGAGACGCCATAGACTGCCCCGTAGATCTAGCCCTCTTCGATGACCCTTTTTCAAATCCTTGTGTTCTTCTCCATTGCCTCTGATCCTCCATTTTCTGTGCAAAGGCCTGTATTCTAGCTATGTCCATATCCCTGTTCAACGCAGCAATAGTACAATCTCGAACCAAATATGGCTCCAGTCTGTCCACGTACCAATGAACTCTATCGGTCATAGTAGCTACCACATTCGAAGTATACCAGGCCAAAGAGTTAAACCGAAGGCTGTACTCTCTGACGCTCATGTTACCTTGCCGCAGATTTAAGAATTGGTCCGCACGAGATTCTCGGACCACATATGGGAGGTAATGGTCAAGGAATGCTGCTTTAAATTCTTCCCAACCTGTTGGGAGTGTATCAATACCCCTCAACCGTTTCCAATCTTCATACCATAATATAGCCTTGCCCTTCAATCTATAAGCCGCAAGCTTAACCGTTTCCACACCGGACACATGCATAACCTCCAAAGCCCTTTGGATTTGATCTATAAAATCTTGCGGGTCTTCATTAAGATTTGATCCAGTGAAGGTAGGAGGATCTAATTTTAGGAAATCCTGTGTCCTTCGACTAGCTACCCTAGCCACATCATCCTCATTTGTTGTTGGACCAGCTCGTCCTTGACTTTGTGCAGTGACTATTTGAGTCAACATATGCATTGAATTTTTTAAATCCTGATCTGTGGCATTCATAGGCAGTTCTGCGGGTACTTCTCTACCTCTTGGCTCTTTCAGAGCTGGAAAAGTAGAAGAAGACCGCGATATAATTTCAGTGTTAGCCCCACCTTGACTAGCTTGGTTAGGTGGTAATTTACTCATTCCTTCACCGTCAAGCATATCTACCTGCTTACCTTTGCCTCTACCTCTTCTTGTCATCGATATTTTTACTATAAACAAGAAAATCAATTCCAATGTTTAGATATGATTTCACTTACAATATTGGCTCTATTGGACGATCTAGAAATGAAGAAAATAAACAACTCCTAAATGTCTCGTATCCTCCTACTTATAAATGTGGTGTACAACATATCCATAAGCAAGACTCTACTCAGAAACGGCTTTGGAGACACCCTTAGGACGACCTGCTCTGATACCACTTTTGTCACACCCTGAATTCCAACAAGGCGGACTGGCACCCAAAGCCGTTGAGGCCCGAGAGAACCAATCTTTTCTCATGAACCTCCATATGCATGTCTCTTTATGAATAGCATTCTACCTCATGTAACTCACAAAATATAAAATGCCAATGGCGGAAGCCATGGAAATATATGCTATATATGAAACTTGGCCGTTGGGGCCGTCAAGTCAAAATGGACATACATCTCTTACATTTATCTTCCCACATCCATCTACAAAGCCTCTATAGATACATATACATAACCAACCTACAGTCGGGACAAGTCCCCGCTTTATACAACATATATACAATGCCAAAACCAAAACCAATGTATATATGTGACTCGGAAAGCCCCGAACCAACTGGAGCTCACCAATGATCTGTAAATGACCTACAACCTACTGAGTAGGTCTGCTAGCACCTGCGCCTGCAACAAGTAAAGTAAGTCCCCCAAGGGGGTCAGTACAAAGAATGTACTGAGTATGTAAGGCCATAAGAAAACTGCATGATATATATATAAGTACTGCAATGGAACCAAATATAAGAGAATAGTCAATATGGATAATTCACCGTTTTGCATGAGTGGAACCATGTATTTTAAATTCATTACTTCCCTTACTTTTACGTCAGTTCATCTTTATCGTTCTACCCATGCTAGGAATTTTAACCCCTGGGATGTTAGTAATCCATGCTAGGCTTTCTGTTGCCCCTGGGATGTACTATGATAACCCATGCTAGGCTTTCTGTAGCCCCTGGGATGTATTATGATAACCCATGCTAGGCTTTCTGTAGCCCTTGGGATGTATTATGATAACCCATGCTAGGCTTTTATATCGAACCTGGGATGTATCGGGATCGAACCATGCTAGGTGTTTCTTGCACCCCTGGGATACCACCCAAAATATTCATCAACCATTCATTACTTCATTCGTTCATTGTTCTTTACTTCGTTCTAAGAGTTATACATTGGTGATTGTACCTTATTAGAACTTTTGGAACATCACATTATTGGAACTTTAGAACCATGTCCATAGTTATGTAACATATGAATTACAAATGATCAATGAATGAGGAATATGTGAATAACAATAGATGACAACCTGAAATGAGATACCTTTGAGCATTTCGGAATAGAATAAATACAATGTCAATGTGAACACTATGTGCTGTAGAAGGATACGGAAAGAGTAACCTTACATACCTTATCTTCCCAATATGAATACACAATCCAATATGTGAATACAACAATTCAGCTCCCTTTTTACATTTCACTCTACAACACAAGTACATAACGGAGCTTACATTAACAATGAACTACCTTACAAGTGTATAAGACGATAATGAGTTACATGATTTCCTTATAACATCATTTCCCCCTTTACAATACCATTCACGGCATTGTCATACCAACAATACCACAATATTCCATACATTGACCAAAACATCACAAACCAACAGCATCTCACACCACGTTCATTCTTTACGTTTCCTCATTAACACGACATCACAATTACCCCATCAAGTCACCTCAATACACTTCATAACAACATATCGACAGCAATACCACAATTTACACTTATATAAAAATAACAAGTTAAAGAACATAATCACACCATATATGTTGGTATCTCATCCATACCATTCACTTTCATTCAAACCTCAAGTCTCCTTTCAATTTTAAATCACAAGGATGGTACATCTTTTAGCAAAAACCAAAGTGCACTATTCAACACCTTGCCAACATAACCATCATGATATATACACCATATTAAGCATATAATATATTAAATCACACGAATAAACACTTACCCAAGCTTGCAAAGTGATGATCTTGTCTCCAAGAGATGGTTGCCTTAGGGTTTGTGTTGAGAGAAATATGTTGGAAATATCTCAAAAAGGCATGTCTGTTATAATGAATAAAATCAGCCTTTTGTGCCTTTATATAATCCTCATGGTCATCCTTAGCCAAATTTAATCAATAATTGAGGTGTTTTACTTGGTCAAATGGAAGAATGGGTCATTTGACCCATTGGGCCATGTCTTTTGGCTTCATTTTGGGCTTTAAATTGAGCCCAATAACACATGTCATCTTAGCCCACCAAATTCAATGTTTAATCAATCATATATCTCATGTTTAAATAATTTCATAAATGTTATGACAATATTCAACTCACGCGATTCATTCTCGTAGTTTTAATCTCAAGAATCAACAATTTTGGCCACTCATGGCTTAATTGAACATCATTTGATAAATTGCTTATGACGAAGAATTAATCCCAACTCGGATGCTAAAATTGCTCAAGAGTAGTCCTACTATGATGGAATAATGATACCATAACTCAAGAGTCCTCTTTATAGACTAATAATCGTAGAAGAAATTTGGCAAAAAGCACCCCGGCACGCTCCCGGGCGCCCTTGGGACTTAGAAAAATTTCAGCACCTGAATAGGTGCACACTAGCGGCCTGGTACGCCCCCAGGAGCACCCCTCTACTGCCTGTGCCACAAAAATTTTGGCCAGGAGCGGCCTTGCACACCCCTGGGTGTGCCCCACCCCAAAATTGTGTTTGCAACTTTTCTTTGTGGATTTGGTTAGATCCTTCAAGTCCAAATCTTTTGCTTGCCTTTTATATTTAATATCCTTTGATTGGAAGTCCTTCAAACCTCACTTTTCACCCCACAAATGCTCCAAAAAGTCACAAACGCCTCCTACAAGGGTCTATTCACATTTTACTAGCACATTATCAAATGTTCCATCAATAACACTACAAAATACATACTTATGGCTCTCGACACCTAAGTAAGCATGGTTCAAAGTTGTCAAGTAGGATCGGAAGTGTACAGAGTGTTACAATTGGTCAAGCCAAAAGACATAACCAGAAACTCGTAGTGCCCGTAACAAGTTTGAAAAGCAGTCTTTGGGATATCCTCTACCCTAAGTTTTAGTTGATGATAACCCGACCTCAAATCAATCATAGAAAACACTGCAGCTCCTTGTAACTGGTCAAACCGAACATCTATTGTAGGCAAGGGATATTTGTTAAGAATGGTCACCTTATTCAACTGGCGGTAGTCTATGCACATCCTCATAATACCATTTTTCTTTTTCACAAACAACACCGGTGCACCCATAGGTGGGACACTTGGCCGCCGAATAAAGCCCTTTTCTAACAACTTTTGCAATTGTGATTTCAACTCTCTCAACTTTACAAGTGCCATACAGTATGGAGGAATAGAAATGGGTCTAGTCCCCGACTCTCGGTCTATACAAAAATAAACTTCCCAATCTGGAGGTATACACGAAAGATCATCCAAAAATACTTTTAGAAATTCATAAACCATTGGAACTGATGCTATAGGAGGGACTACAGATTTGTCTTCCCGAAGATGGGCCAGAAATGGCATGCACCCTCTCTTTACTAATTTTTGAGCACAAATTGTGTAAACAACCTTCACAGGATTAGGCTTAAAAGTACTCTCCCATTTTAGCTTTTATTTCCCAAGCATTACTACAGTTACTGTTTTTGAATAACAATTAAGAACAACAAAATAAGGGGACAACCAACTTATCTCCAAACTAATATCAAATTCCTCCATGTCTAGAATGACTATGTTTGCCAGGGTATTAAACCCCACGAATATCATATAACACGCACGATAAACCTGATCAACACACACAGACACCCCAACTGTTGTAGACATATACATGGGAGCATCAAGATATTCAAAGTCTAAGTCCAAACCAATAGCAAATCTCACAAACACAGAAGAGAAGGTGGAACTGGGATCAAACGATATAGAAGCTATATGATCACAGACAAAAATAGTACTTGTGATTACTGCATTGGAAGCTTCCACCTCAGGATGAGTTGGAACTGCAAAGAGATATGCTCTGTCATCACCCTAGCCGCCACCTCTACTACCCTGAGCTCCAATTTTACTAACTTGTCCTCCTCCTCGATTGGCTAGGTTGCCACCCCTAGCGTGGCCACCACGTCCACCTTATGGATGACCCCAACCTTTTTATTCTTTACCATGACCTACAAAAACCAGAGCAGTCAAAACTAGTTGTTGTGTCAGCTAACCTATAAGCAAGAAATTAGGACATTACCACCTAACATATACCGAAACCCCCATACTCAAAGCATTTAGGACCCAAACTAGGCCTCTAAACTGAAGAGGAATAAGGTGTGTAGCTGTCGGATACGGAAGGCTGATAGCTGACCCTAGAAAGGACCCCTACATATACAGGCATAACTAAATCATAGGCCATAGAAGAACTACGCCTCTTTGAGAAAATACCACTAAATTGGCCTGAGGTTCGAGCCTTCTTATCCTCTGCCTTTACCTCTCCCTGTTTCTCAAGTGCTTTAGCCTTCTTGGAAAATTTAATAACATCCTAAAAGGACTTACCAGACACAACCACAAATAAAATAGCCAACTGAATCCCCAAATTTAGACCCTTCATAAAGTACCTGATCTGCTCCTCTTCTGAGGTAATCAACTGTAGTGTATAGCGAGACAGGGCATGAAACTTGGACTCATAGGCCACCATAAATATGTTACCCTGCACCAACCTCAGAAACTTATCCTTCTTCTAGACACGATAAGTGCGGGGAACATATTTCTCAAGGAATACATTCTAAAATTCAGCCCAAGTAAGTGGAGGTAAGACAGCCCTGTACTCCACAAATGACCTCCACCATTGCTTGGCTTTATTATACAGCTGAAAGGAAACAAACTCCACACTATACTTTTCAACAATACCCATTTTATGCAATCGTTCATGACAATCTATTAACAACTCAAAAGCATCCTCAGATTCTGTACCTTGGAATATCAAGGGCTTTATCTTCATGAACTTACAAAACAACCCATGCTCATCATCAGTCATCACCGGTCCAAGTACCTGTTGGGAATACACATCTGTTTTAGATTCTACATCCATCCTGTGTGCTACAACAGCTGTATACTGCAAGGATATGGACAGAGCAACCAAAACTACTAGAGTGTAGCTAGTGCTATCCAAGCTAGCCAAAACCCCCAATACTTGTTGAATCACCTCTGCAGACAAAGGCACCTGAGCTGCACCATTTGGTGTTGGCACCACATTCTCTAGAGCTATCATTTCTTCTTTTTGACCCACCTGCTCTTTATTCTGAGCATTTCCTGGAGCATCATGTTGTAGGAGAGGGGTCAGCGATCACTGTCTTTCTGGTCCCCCAGCTGCTTGTGCTCACACTTCGCAAGCGTTGCTCGTCATCCTCCCCTTCTTGCTCTGCCCCAAACTCAAGGCCTGCCCCAGACTGTAGCCCCAACAACCGATATGGGTGCTACTGCTACTGCTCTGGTGAAATGAGTATTCACCATCTGCGAGCAAGAGTGAATAAATTAGATACCAATTTGAATCACCAGATACCAATTGGAATCAAGTAATAACATGAGAGGAAAAAAGAAAGTAAATTCTTTTTCTAAAGCCCTGTAGCCTCTCGAAGAAAAGTACAGACGTCTCTGTAACATTCTGCAGGACTCTACTAGACTTGTTCTTATACGATTAGATATATGAATCCTGTCCTCTGATACCATATCTGTGATGACCCAAATAGTCATGATTGACACCCGCCATAACCTATGGTAGGAGAACCATACTACGCTCACCCTTACTCACCTAAGGGTTACTCTCACATTCATATTATACTAACTTTATCTTTACCAAGCTCTAAAAATCCATTATTAATTAATTTAATAAAGTGTTAAACCATCAAAATCATTAAGTCACTAATAGAGTGTGGAAACCTCTATTTATTACATCCTCGGGACTTGAAGTCACCGTACAAGAACCTCTAAAAACAATTAAGTCTTGGAATAACCAGAATATCCTAAAAACATAACAAAAGGGAATCATTTTAGTCCCGAAACAAGGGACGTCAACATTATAAGAAGATCTAAAGTTTGCTCGGTCATGGTGCTTACCCTCAGAATTGGGTCTGAACTTCTAACTAGAGCCGAGGTCATGTGTCAACCGTCGGAAGATGTTCTGTACTCAACAAAAGGAAGCGTACAGGTAGCATCCGTACATCAACAAGTACTGGTAAACATCATATGTCGACTAACTCAACAATGTACAAGTAAGCATGCCGAACAAGTATAAAAGAGATCATAACAAAACTCATAACGAATGATATCATTAAACTCAACACATCATATATCATCACAAAATTACAATTCACAATTGTACCTTCACAGGCTTTCACACTTAGTCATTTTCATCGACAACTCATCATCATGTATAATCATAATAAGGCACCCAATGCATATGTATAAGTGCATGTATGTAAGATGTGCACATCATTTATCACGCTTCTCAACTTTATTATCATCATCATCATATTAAACCAGAGTGGTACCCGACCCACTATCATAACATATCATATTCATACAGGTGTGGTACCCGACCCATCATCTCAACATATCATATTCATACCAGCATGGTACTCAACCCATCATCTTAACATATCATATTCGTATCGGTGTGGTACCTGACCCCCCATCATCTCAATATATCATCACAATGCAAATAAAAAATGTAATACATTCATTAAATCACATTTCATGCTAGAAGGCAATCATAGATGTGTGAATCATAAATAAGCACAAAGCCAAGAAATTCTAAGTGCTACAATAAAATCATAGCCTATCTCAATTCCTTGTTCAAAGTCACCTTTAAGCCACACTTTGTTCAATTCATTCTTGATCAATAAAACGACAAGAATATACGCCCATTTAAATAAACTTTTTTTTTTAATCATTAGGGATTACAAACCATTAATTTTAGCCATTCACTTACCCTATTTCATTATCTTAGGGTTTTCTTATCATTTAAACTTCATGAATCCTACTTGAATTAGCATATATAATCATAATTCTAGTCCCATTAGTGATTCCTAACACCCTAGGATCATATCCTACTGAATTTATACATATTCCTTTCACTTTTCATCAATTCCCACAAACTAGGGTTAATCCCCCAAAATCCTCCATTTATTCATTTTCTAGTGATTTTCTAAGGTTAAATAAAGTAAATCAAGTCTAGAATGTAATTACTTACCTCCAAAGATGAAAAACTCCACCAACCCTCTGAAAATTGCCTTCCTCAGAGCCTTATTGCATTTTTCAAAAAAATCGGGAATGAAAATGTTTTTTTTTTTAAATACTGAAATTTTACTGCGCGTTACCGCTGCAGTAAAAAAACAACCAATGCAGTGTTTCACGCCCTTTTTACAGAGGCCGCCGCTGCAGTTCTTGTCACTGCTGCAGAAATTACTTTTTTTGCTGTTGTGGCCTGAGGCAGAAACTTAGGACTCCTCTTTAGTTTTTCTCATTTTACAATACACACCATGAATTTCGATATCGCGAACCAACCCCTCCACGATAAACACTTTAACCAGAGTTCTATAACTATGTTTCAGGTGCTGGAAGTTGCTACGGCCTCTTATACTCATTGACTATCCGACAATCACATCAAACCCCACTATTACCAATCACATTAATACCAAATTTTGTTCAACTACCACATCCTCAAGAATAAGCCAATACTAGACTAGCCCTGAATTCCTCAAAATTTCACTAGGGGAGTCTAGGTGCAACTTCTACCTCCTATTTTAGTGTAATGACAATTTGGATCGTTACAATGTGTGGGTTATGAAGGAGCATGGGAATAAAGAGTCTTAGAGAAAGATTTTTACTATCAATTATTCTCTATATCCTGTGGATTACTTATTTTCTCTCTTTTTTTATCAAAAAGAGGTGAATTTTTCCGTATGCTTCATGATATTATCATGATATACAATCCAATGGATAACATAACCAACTATTCACATATTAATGAATTTGATTATAGTCTTTTGACGGAATTGTTTCCAACACTAGTCTGTCAGCTTTCACAAAGTGAACTAGGGACACTACAAGAATCAAGGCGGCAAATATTGTGATTATTGCAACTTTGTAAGTGATGATTTGTACAAGTTTGATTTTATGTTTTTTGCAAAGGACATATTTGAAGGAGAACTTTACCCCACATCTTCTGGAGATCTAATTTGAATTTTTCTTTTTACTATTTTTATGAAATAATTTTTTTCTCATTATTGCTAATAGATAATTAAATTCTCAGGTTTTGTCCTTTTATTAATTTAGTTATTTGGCCAATGAAAGGTTGTATCTTCTTTCACTTTTGTAATAACATTAATATTAGCAAGAATGGTTTGAACTAAAAAGAGAAACCAATAGAGGAAATATTTGATTGCTATGGTTATGGAATTAGATGGAAAAACTTGTAAACATAGAATTTTAGGAGAAGTAATAATTATGTTTTTTTTGTTTTTTTTTTATCTCAAAAATAGATAAAAGAAAAAAACTTTAATACAACAAAAAATAGTGTTCAATAGTATGACACACATGTTGTGGTTTTCTCATAGTTAATTTGTATTTCGCAACATTAATTGAGGAAACAATGAGAGACAGGAATCGGGTCAAAGAAACTTATTGAATTTAATTAAACTTGACGAAGGAACAAAGAAAGCCAAAATAAATTGCATGTCAAAATTTTCAATAAAGTGAAGCTTGAGATGGGTATTAAATCGAAATTCTAGATCGCTATATTAATCCTTGTGCTATGGAACCTAGAATATTGCTTTAAAATCTAGAATATTCAATGTATGCTAATCGAGACATTATTTTTATATATATGTAAATGGTGAGGTACGTAGAAAGGGTAGAGCTACCCCTTGGTAATGGAGATGTTATTTTCTCACAAAGATGGATACCAAAGTAACTATATTAATAATAGAGTTATTGGTGAAAGGAAGAAAGCATTAGTTGGCGTAGATGGAGATAGAAGAGATATGAAGTTACAATCTCATGTTATTTTTCTAATATTTAACTATCATATATTAGTTCATCGACTATGAGCCCTATACATACTTAAGTGTACTTACTCAGAAAAATGAAGCTTCTTCTTTTGCCATGATAAGAAAGTTAACTTTTGATTTAATGTTGTTTAGTGCATTTAGAATTTATGGCTATGCTTAAGGACATTGATGCGTGTTGTAGTTTGTGATAAAAGCCCAATTTTTACTAGTCATGAATCATGGCAGTCAGTTAGACATTTCTACTATTGAACTTTTAGGAAGTAGTGTAACTCAAGAGCAACTTATTTATCTGTTGTTGACTGCATGAATCTTGATGATGAAGCATGATATCACCTCATTAATATTCACGCCGAGATGCTAATTTTTTTCTTGTGTACAAGGAAACGGTTATCTTGTTTACTATCTATAGGTTTCCTTTCTTGTTTTGGAAACCAAGGTCATAAAACATAATATTTTCTATATGAAATATACAGACAAGTTTAAAGGGCTATTGATGTATTCTTCCTATATTTTTGTTGTCTCTCAACATCATGATGAGATATAAAAGGCATGGATAAAGATGCTGAAATGGAAACAAATTGAAAAGAAAGTGACGGGAAAATGTACTTGCACAAAATCATCTTCTGGATTAAAGAAGTAAAACAATGGCAAAACTTTAGAATCTCCAAATGACAAGGCCAGTAATGAAACATGAATTTTGAGGGTTGTAAGAAGGGGGCAGGGAAGAAGATAACTAATATTTTAACGTATTGGAATGAGTAATGGGATGAGGCAGTTTCTCAGTCAAGTATCCAACTAAATATTCTGCCACCTTGCACATTTTTTTTTCCAAGTAATGTCAAGTTTTAACTTGTTGAATAATCAAACTACTATTACATTCTATGAATATGAAAGTTGTCAATGTTATTATAGACTTATATTATTTAGTAGACTAAAATTATTATTCACAAGTTGACGTTAAAGAATCTTATATAAAGGATATGACGTGGGGAACTGAAGGGATCTGTGAAATAGTGAAAAAGACTTTCTTTTCAGTTTTACTTAACCCGAGGAAGAAAATATATGAAATACCTTCATTGCTTTTTTTTGTCGACTTATATCCAATATTAAGTGTACAATTTCTGATCCCCTTGCACTACAATTTTGCAAGTGAAAACATAATAACTACATTAATTACTATAAAATTTCATATTGATAATCCAAAACGATGCAAGAAACATGGGAAATGATGAAAAAAAAAATCATAAATAAAGTATTTCATATGACCCCCCACGAAAAAAAATAAAAATAAAAACAATATGGGCTGTTATTAAAGCTAGCTTAAAGCTTCCCTGCTTCATTGCCAACCCTACCAAGCTACGTTATAGAAAGGTTATAGTCCTTCTATACATAGAAGCATATAAGTAACCTAGACATCATTCTGGAACCCAGGAAAAGAAAACCAACACCCTTCCAGATCCCAGGAAAAGAAGAGGTTTACAAAACAAAGTTGGCAAGTAATTGACTCTGGAGTATAGAAACTCAATCTTACAGAGATTTCATGCTAATGGATTCTTTGTACAGTTGTCGATGATGTTAACCAATCATTAACGCATTACCTCATATTTTTCCTTGCTATAAATATTATTATGTACAATATCTAAAGTATTCACCAAACATTTCATTCAGAGGAACATACTTGCAGATTTTAGCTATCTCTGTAGGATTGGTATGGAACAGACTAGCTAAACATCTGCATTGAGTTTTCTATCTGCCTCTTCTCTTGTTGAATTTAGTTGAATCTCAATCTTATCTATTTAAAAGTTTTGTACACTCTCGAAGGATTCTTTTGGGGTAAAATGAATAGTACTATGAATGCTTCCCTAAATGTTCAACCTTGGGATAATAGATGAAGAAGAATACCTCATATGTATGACGTATCATTCTTGGAACGTGGCAGAACTTCCTAAATGTTGTAAGGAATGGCTTAAAAAGTCATCCTAGTTTTAAACCGGGAAAGGAGATTAGTGAATAGGTAGTAACTTTTGCATGCACAATGTGATGAAGTGCACAACCTAACAGTACAACATTATCATTACAAACGATATAACACCATCGAGTTCCACTAAGCTCATATTCTCAGCACCCTTCTTGAATATTTGTTTAGTCTATTCTAAAGAAAAATGGATTTAATTAAATAGAGATGAAACTTACCTCAAACAATTTCAACTGGATCCTTTAGTTTGAGTTGAAAAATGGGATCTAAATGGAGAAAACACCAGCAGTTAATGCCTTTTTTCAGAAGTTAAATAATTGCATTGAAAAAACACTAAGAAAGTACTGAAAAAGTATCTTAATCAGTAACAAAAAAGCAAAAAAAACTAGAAGTTAATACTTCAATGGAAATGTACCTGATATTTACCTTTTGTTCACACTATCCATCGACATAGAAAATCTTACAAACTCAGTAGGCTGTTATACTTGAGAGAAAACAAGGTTGTTATTCAGTAGGCTGTTATACTTGAGAGAAAATAATACAACATGGTGGGCGAAAGGTGAAAGGAAAAAGATATTATTCCAATGTAATATGCTGGATTTCCAACCCTTTCCAAAGAAGAAACTAGTTTAACTACTAGACTTTAGTGGTAAAATTTCTTATAGAGATAAAACAAGAGTCATACAACTCTGATTTTCATTCTCAGTGTTAATTCCTATCACATAGTTTATAGTGCTTATCTATTACCAAGGCCAATCACTAGTATTCTACTATATCATCGTGCTAAGGAACCTAAGAAGAAACTATCTAAAACATTAAGCTTCAAATGGTAAAAATTCTTATAGAGATAAAGTCAACATGGCATCTATAATCATTGGTTGTGTTCACACGCATAAGACAGTACAATATCAACCATAATTATCTTACAAAATCATCAAGATGATTATGCATCAACCTGCTAGTTCTTTTTATGAATAAAAAACGTGAGAAGATGTCTTATTAACTCTCACAAAGGAACGGGGAGAGGTTCTCTGAAACTAAAAGAATCAATAGGTAAATAAGTATTGCCTCCATGTAAACGTAAAGCTAAAGAATGGTCACTAGACCACTAAAGAATGGTCACTAGACCGCTAAAGAATGGTCACTACACCAACCTAATATAATACATATACATGCCTGATAAATCATTTTATGAACCAATGCAAGTAAGGAATAGCAAAGATGAAAAATCGAATCTGCTCAGGCAAAGGATACTATGACTCTAGAAAACTAAAGTTAACTCAACGGTTAAACTCCTCAGATACGACATCATGAAACTAACTCATTAAGTCCATAGAAGGTTGAACACAATCAACTTATTGTAGTCGGAGTATTATTTAATACATTATTCACCACAAACTATTAAACTAATTAATGTATATTTATGCAAATATGAATACATTTATGGAAATATGAATACATTAAGGTTTCCAGTTCTGGTCAACCAAAAATTGGTGTTAATAAGTATTCAAGATTTCCTGAACAGATTCAAACTACAACAACCCTAAAAAATAAACAAACACAATAATTAAAAAGGACAAAAGGCTACAAAACAAGCTAAAAAGGAACATTGGAGAGGAAAAAACTAAAACAAGTATACACTTCAAGAGATGAACATATCAGAAATGAAATGATTCCAAGCCGCTAAAATATCAAATATCACTAAAATTGCAAGAATATTCTAGTAGGGCATATACACCATTATTTGTCTTGTGTTCAACTGGCACTATCACTCCCCATCATTTACTAAACAAGAAATGATATCGCTTGTTTCACCTTACAAGTATTTTTCAAGACAACATCAAATCACCCAACTCAATTACAAGTACAAGAATACAGATACCTAATACAGATAGTTAAGGTAGAAAACATAGATAACCATTTTCTTTGAGGCATATACATATGAACATCGTAAGGAGAAGAAGATATCTAATTTGTGTTTACCCTAGACAAAAATTAACACTTTGTTTTTCACAAAAGGTCTTAAAGATTGTGTCTTTGATTACTTCAGAATCCAAAACATCTATAACTTCACAAATTCGACAAAATTATTGATCTATAGTTATTCATTCATTGAATGAATTTTCTCTTTATCATCTTACATTTATCTAACCCCAATTAAACAAATGAATGAGCACCAAAGAAACAACTAGAACTTTGAAAAAGCATAAAAAACCAGATATATCAAAACAACCAACAAAACAATTGGCTAAACACAAAAAACAGGAGCAAAATTCAGGAAAAACAATGGTGAAAATAATTCTAAATCAAGTTTAATATCTTTAAAGGATACGAGAACAACCAATCCAAGTTTTGTATATGAAGAACATCTTTATTAGCTAAATTTTTCTTAGCAAAATTGATCATATGTTGTTATTGATTCATCAAATGAATTTTTTTCTTACCATCTTACATTTATCTGACCCCAATCGACAAACCAATCAGCACCACATGAGAAAATGCTGGTCGGCGCTTAGAAAAGCATTACACAACTAGATATATCAAAACAACCATGACAAAACAAATGGCTATATGAAAAACCAAGAGCAAAAATAGGAAAAATAATGATGCAAATAATTCCGACTCAAGTTTAGTATCTTTAAAAGGACACGGGAACAACAAGTCAAAGTTTTATATATGAAGAACATCTTTACTAGCTAAATGTTTTATTCATAAAGATCTTTATCTATGATTTGTATACATACTAACACAAACCCTGACATCTAATCAAACTAGCATTTTTTTTGTTTTTAATGTCAAAAGTTTGGCATCCATATTAAAACATCATATCAGAATCAAAACATAGCTATCACTAGCAACAACTGCTTTCTTTGACGACTCTTTAGCAATAGTAGTCACGACCTTTTACAAACTACCAGACTTCTTATTAGGGAGCAGAAGGTTATGAATGTTAGGCATAACACCTCTGACAACAATCATCAAATCACCAAGCAACTTCATCAACTCCTCTTATTTCTTACAACAAACTCAATGTGCCTTGGCACAATCCTTGTCTTTTTGTTATTTCTTGTCGTATTTCCAGCTAGTTCAACCACCTGCAAATGTAAAATTCAATAATCACAAACTCAAAAACCTATAAATTTGAGATATCAAAAAATTTTTTTTTTTTAAATAAAGTTGGTGAAATTTATTTTACCTCAGCAACAAGATTCTTGATTGTTCGTAAGAGTCCATGACTGTACCTAAAACCTAATTCGGTACCAGGTCCCAGCATGAGGAAATCAATGAACAATTAAGAACACAATGGAAGCAACAATAAATTAAGGAAAAGAAATGTTTATGTGGAAACCTCCTTGCTCAAGGGTGAAAAAATACAACCTACCATAGTAGGATTTCAACAACAATTTTCACTAAACGCCGAGCAACCTTCAATTACAACCTAGGAATTAACCTCCTAGTTTCTATCTCTTTGCAATAACTCTATTGCAACCACACCCTCATAATAACTCTATTGAGAGACTCCATAGCTACCTTCAACTACAAAAAAACTTAGATTTGAATAAATGAAGCTAAACAAAACACTCACTAAAATCTCTAGAATGAGACATGAGTTTACAGTTGTAAGACCAAAAACAAAATACTCAATCAACCTAGAAACAAAATATACATCATTGTAAGCAAAAGAGTTTCTAAATTGTTCAATCTTGGAATATCAGATGAGGCCTTTGCTTGGAAAAATTCTTTTCATATTTGTGCAAAAGCTTAAGCTTCTCTCCTCAAAGATGATGAATATATATGATGAGCATTGGGAGAGAAGTTTTTTCATTAGTGGATGCTGAAGAAGGACCACTGAGAATTCATCCCACTAATGTGCTGACACTATCTAGAGAGTATTGTACAGGTGGCACATAATACAAATATGTGCAACTGTAAAACTGCACACTGGGACACTACTTGCTGTAACTGGTCCTTTTACTAGGTTAGGAAATCACCAAAACATAAATCACAAAAGAGAGCATGGACCAGGTTCCAGTGATGATGCTTGTACATCATAAAAACATGAGAACCATAAGCAAAATGCTGGAACCCAACATTTCCCCCTCTTTTGATACTGAAAAACATAGATCCTTTTTTACCGCACATGTAACTGTTTCAAGTTCCCCCTTCCACTAAGCAATCAGTTCCCATACATGCAACTAATTGTTTCAAGTTCCCCCTGTAAATACCTTCTTCATCATTACACATAATTCCTACATTTAAAATTTCACGTCCAGATTCCTTACGGTTTGGAGTTACATAATTCAGGCTACACTAGTTTAAATTAAATTCATAGAGAGGTGTGGTATAGGAGATTTAGGAATGATTTAGACCCATTTTATGGAAATTTTATTGATTTCTAGTTAGCTAATACAATAAGAAACCCGTAGGAATTTATGAAATCAAATTTGGGTAAGTAGAACTCCCGGAATTAAGCTTAGCGTAAAAGGCATTGTCTGGAATGTCCCAGGTTCAAGGTGTGTTACAAAAAGTGAAATTTTTTGGAAAAGACATACATTCTGTCCCATAGACACCGCTATAGCTGTTGGCACACCACTATAGCAGCGGTCAACGACAGCTCTAGCAGTCGTTATCGCTATAGTGGTCAGGTACCGCTATAGCAGTAAAAATTGTAGATTTATTAAAATACTTCTCCAAAATAGTTTATTTTTGTAAAACTCATTTTGGGGTAAGGGAAGGGCGTTTTAGGGCGAAATACACCAAAAATTCTTTGTTTGGCTTTAATAAGGTAAGAAATTCATCCCCGTTAACTCGTATTTAAATATTAAGCCTTAGAATTGTTAATTCACAAAGTTCGAGAAGGGTTTTAGGGTGAATTTTAGTTAATTACTGATGTAAGGGGAAAATTAGGGAATAGGTTAATGGATTTTGTTTATTAATGGCTAATTTACACTTATATTTCGTTAATTCACTAATTTATCCATGGAATTGGTTGTTTTAGGTGTATTACAGTAGAAAAGCCTTAGAATAGAAAGGAATGATCATGAACTTGACCTTAGGGGTTGGGTGTGCGTTGTAAATCCCTACATGTTAAGGACATTTCTTTAATTATGTACTTATATGCATGTTCAAGACCACGAGCAAGCGGGAATTGTACGAAAAGAAAATGCTCCGGCTTAAAGGACTGTGCAAGCTTGATTTGAGGTAGGTGATAGTATTGTAGTTTAATCCAACTTGTACTATATATTCATGTTAACTACCTTGTTATGTGGTTGGTTAATGCATGTTGTTTGGTGTGGTCAGTATAATGATTTTACTTGCTTATTAGTTTGACCTGCCTTATTTCTAAAATATGGAATGTTTTGGTATTTGGGACGTTCTCACGGGCTATTGGTGAAATAAGTTTGGCAGACACTTATGTCTGGTGTTTTAGTACATGGATGGTATTTGTTCCTTATAGGTCATGGCTAGAGGGTGGATGTATAACCCATAGCGTGTATGTACGAGGTTTAGCTGAGTTTGACGGTTCCATGAGTAAATCGGGGAATATGTATTTTTCTATGCTTGATAATGGTATATGTGTCTTGACTTAGTGATATTTGTTGACTTGCTGGTTGTTTATCATGAACTATCTTTTTGGTGTTTACGTGCTAAGTGTATGATGTTTTTAACATGGATTAGCTTGTTATACTATCATTTTGTTAGGTGTTCATATTTTGATCTTGGGTTGGCTAAATGACCCTACAAGTACACTATTGTTCTCGTGTGTAGATACTACACTTGTATTTATTTTTGTGAGTGCAGCTCCTACGAGACCTCACTTGTGATTCTAGCCATTAATTTCAGATTTCAGGGTGATCAGTTTATCCGGGCAACCATGGATTCTCTTTATCTTGGAATAGTTCTCTATTTCTAGACTTATGTTTATCTTAGTTGTGGGGTTACATCCCCTTCTTGACATTAGTAGATGTTTTGGTACATATGACTTTCGGGTCCTAGGGATGTTTTGCTAACTATATTTTCCTCTTAAGTTGTACTTACAGTTTTTGATATAGAATGGATATTATTCTATTGATGGTTTAGTTCTGCTCATTTATTTTATGTGTTGATTATGGGATGGTCTTTGGGGTAGTTGGTTCTTCTACAGGATAAGTAGCGTGGGTGCCACTCATGATGGGTTTGGGTCATGAAAAAGTTGGTGTTAGAGCCTTGGTTCGTCGATCTCATTATACCAAAATGGGTCCAGGAGAGTCTCACTGAATGGTACGAAGACATTTGTACTTTTCTTCGGAAGGCTATAGGACTTTAGGAAATCTGTTTTTCTTGCTTCTTTTGTGCTATAACTTGATTTGAATTTGTATCTGGCGATCCAAATTGGTATCTGATCTTTCACTCTTTATCTATAGATAGTGAATACTAGGTCTAATGGAGCCCGAACAGTAGCCCCTACACCGGCTGCTCCAGTTAAGGAGCTAGCCATAAAGGGGAGAGGACAAGTTAGGGGGAGAGGAAATAGAGGAAGGGGATGAGCCACACCCGCCAGGGGTGGAGCTCAAGCAGTTGTTGGACATGATCATAGAAGGTCAATATCCCCTCACCCACCTCAGGATTATTTTATGGAGAGGAAAGTAGTAGAGGTGCAGGAAGTGGGGCTCGAGGTAGTGGCACCAGCTGGGGTTGCAACCTTACCTCATATGTCTTCTGAGGTTGTTCAGTAAGGGTTAGATTTTTTGAGTTGATTGGTAGGGATTGGAGCTAATCCTACTGTACCAACTTTCTAGGCTTTTCACCCTACTATTGCTATGACTCCAAGGATAGATAACGCTTCCAGGACTGATACTTTTTCCCATCTAGTGTTGGGTTCTATTATGACAGGTACAGAGCATGATCTGCTGACTAAGCTTCTGAAAATAAAACCACCTACCTTCCAGGGTACTGAGCCTGCGGATGCTTTTGAATTTATCATTGATTTCTATGAGAGGTTGCACAAAATAGAAATTATTCAGCAGCATGAAGTTGAGTTTGTGACTTTTCTGTTAGAGAAGTATGCTAAGCAATGGTGGAGGGCGTATGTTGAATATCAGTCACCAGTATTAACTCCATTGACTTGGGATCAGTTTCATGCCTTGTTCTTGGCAAAATATGTGCCACGGCTCCTCCGTGATCAGAATAAGGATGAGTTTTTGGCATTAGAGCAGGGTGACATGTCATTTACGGCCTATGAGGCTAAGTTTTATGAATTCTCTCACTATGTTACTCAGTTGTTGACACCTGAGGAGGAGAGGCTTCGACTGTATGTCAAGGGGTTGAACTATGATCTTCAGGTTTTGACTATTCATATGACTTTTGTAGGGAAAGAGTTTAATAAAGTTGTAGATTATGTGAAAAAGGTAGAGGGGCCTACGCAAGAGGTAAGATGTTAGCCAAGAAGTCCCATAATGTTGGGAATTTCAGTGGATCTTATTTTAAGGGCCACGAACAGCAAGCCTATTCAGCCTGTCCTATTCAGTCACCCTTACCAGCTTCTACTGTGGTTCTAGCTAAGGATTCTTATTAGACACAGGTTGCTAGGGGCCAAGGGGCTTCTTACTCTTTTGCCAGTTGTCCATCTCTTGAGAATAGATGTTACTATTGTGGTGATGTTGGTCATTTTAAGAGAGAGTGTCCCTTGAGGCTTGCAAATAGTCAAACCCAATGGCAGACTCAGGCTATAGTTCTTGCAGGTAGAGGTGAAGGAGGTAATAGTAGGGGTCATCCATAGGGTGGGTGGAGAAATCAGACAGGTGGTTGAGGAAAAGGAAGTACTGGGGGAGGAGTGCAATCGAGAAAAGAGTTAGCTTAGATTGATAATCGAGCTCACTGTAATGCATTTTTGGGAAGGACTGATACCAAGGCTTCTAATGCGATGATCACAGGTACTATTTCTGTTTGTGACCAGATGGCTTCTACCTTGTTTGATTTAGGGTCTACTTATTCTTATGTATGTATTAAGTTTGTGATGGGTCTAACTCTGGTTTGTGATATACTTGATCACCCTGTTTATGTGTCTACTTTGGTTGGTGAGTCTGTGGTAGTAGCCCATGTTTTTCGTGCTTGTTCTATGTTATTTGTGGATTTTTAGACTTAGGTAGACTTGATTATTCTGGATATGTTAAACTTTGATGTAATTTTGGGTATGACCTGGTTATCTCCATATCACACTATTTTAAATTATAATGCTAAGACAGTGACTCTAGCGATGCCGGGATGGGATAAACTAGAGTAGAAGGGAGTGTATAAGGCCAAGCCAGTAAAAATTATATCATTTGTCTAGGCCAGAAGGTTAGTAGGGAAGGGTGTTTAGCATTATTAGTCCATCTTCAGGATGTAGACGTGGGGTCCCATTTCATTGAGTCAGTTCTTGTAGTTTTTGAGTTTTAGAAAGTGTTTTCTTCAGATTTACTAGGTATTCCTCCAGATAGAGATATTGATTTCTGCATTGATTTATAGTCGGACACTCTCCCTATATCCATTTCACCTTATCAAATGGCTCCAGTAAAGTTGAGGAAATGCAAGACTCAGCTGCAGGAATTACTTGACAAGGGTTTTATTCATCCATGTGCTTCACCTTGGGGTGCTCCGGTCCTTTTTTAAGAAGAAGGATGGTAGCATGAGGATGTGCATTGATTATAGGCTGCTGAATAAGGTTACTATTAGAAATAAATATCCCTTACCTCACATAGATGACTTATTTGATCAGTTACAGGGTGCATCAGTATATTCAAAGATTGATTATGGTTGGGTTATCATCAATTGAAAATACGACCGAAGGATATACTAAAAACAACTTTTACAACTTGGTATGGCTATTATGAGTTTCTAGTGATGTCTTTTGGGTTGACTAATGCACCTGCATCCTCCATGTATTTGATGAATGGCATCTTTAATTCATTTTTGGAATCTTTTGTTATTGTGTTTATTGATCATATTCTTGTCTACTCCAAGAGTTAGGAAGACCATATATGCTATCTTAGCATAGTTTTGGGAATTCTAAGGGAGAAATGGTTATTTGCTATGTTCTCAAAGTGTGAATTCAGGTTGTCTTCAGTTACCTTCTCAGGGAAAGTGGTTTCTGAAAAAGGGGTGATGGTGGATCCCCAGAAGATTAAGGCAGTAAAGAATTGGACTCGGCCTAGTTCAGTGACTGAGGTAAGGAGTTTTGTGGGTCTTTCCAGTTATTACCGCAGGTTTGTCAAGAACTTTGCATCCATTGCAACACACTTGACAAGGTTAACTCAGAAGGAAATGTTGTTTGTTTGGTCAAACCAATGTTAGGAGAGCTTCCAAAAGTTCAAGACACTCTTAACTACAGTGCCTATCCTTTCATTGCCGGTTGAAGGTAAGTATTTCATTGTGTTTTATGATGCTTCACTTTTGGTCTTGGGTGTTGTGTTGATGGAAATAGGAATGTTATTGCTTATGCTTAGAGGCAGTTGGATCCTCATGAAAGGAATTATCCAACCCATGGCTTAGAGTTGGCAGCGGTAGTATTCACATATAGGATTTGGAGACACTACCATTATTGTGTCAAGTGTGAGGTCTTCACAGACCACCATAGACTGCAACATGTGTTTACCTAAAGGGATTTGAATCTGAGGTAGAGGAGGTGGATGGAATTGTTGAAGAACTATGGCGTAACCATTCAGTATCATCCGAGTAAGGCCAATGCGGTGGCAGATGCATTGAGCCATAAAGTTGTAACCATGGGTAGTTTGTCATTATTAAGAGTGTCCAGGCAACCTTTAGCTAAAGAGTTTCAAACTCTAGCATCTTTGAGCATGCAATTTAGGGTATTAGATAGGGGTGGTTTATTTGCTAGTGTTGAGGTAAAATCGATATTTGTGTAACAGATCAAGGCCAAGAAATTCGAGGATAAGAAGTAGAATGGAATCCAAAATAATGTGGTGACCGGGGAGGTGACTGTAACACACCGTACCTTCCCAACCCTATGTGACGACGTCGAATAATGGTTACATAGGTGTCGAGATGCCATGAGTATGTATTTTGTAATGTCAGTGATGAGAAAATTGATATTGAGCCTCGTACACGTGATTAGAATTGCGTAGGAGGTGTTTTATGACTTCATGGAGCATTTGTGGGGTTAAAAACGAGTCTTGGAGGACCTCCAAACAAAGGATATTAAAGGTAATAAGTAAGATAAAGAATATGACTTGAAGTATCTAACCGAATCCACGAAGAAAAGTCAAAGAAATGAAAACTTAAAAAAAAATGGAGTGGGGCGCGCCCAGAGGCGTGCCAGGCCACTCTAGGCTAAAATTTTTAGCCCACAGGAATAAAGGTGGCGCGCCCAAGGGCGTGCCAGGCTATTTGTGCGCACCTTTCAAAAGTTGAAATTTTTTCTAAGTCCCAAGGGTGCCCGGGGACGTACCGGGCCGATTTTTGCCATGTTTTTTCTACAACCACGAGCATATACATGAAATAATTGAAGTATTATATTGGTATGGTAAAATTACTTGTGAACGAATTTGGTATCAAAATGACGGTTTTACCCTTGTGGTCAAAATAAGCCATACGTGGCTAGAATCGCTTGTTTTTGGGATTGAGGATACGAATATGAATTGCGTGAGTGGGAATATTGTCGTAACACATATGAAGTGATTCAAACATGAGAGATTATTAATTTTGTTGGGTTAAGTGATTTGGGCTCAATAAAAGCCCAAAATGAGGAAGAAAACATGGGCCAAAAATGACCCATTCTTCCATTGACCAAGCCAAACATAGCATTAAATGCCAAGAGTGGATAAGTATTACTCCAAGGCTTATATAAAGGGGCCAAAATCAGATTTTTTTATCACATAAAAGTCTCATGCCAAATCTAGAAATTTCCCAAAGCCTTTTCTCTCAACTTCAAACCCTAAGGCACTTCTTGGAGCAAGATCATCATTTTTCAAGCTTGGGTAAGTGATTATTCTTATGGATTAATATATTATATGCATGTGAGATTATGTAAATCATGTTGGTTATGCTTGAAAGTGTTGAACATGACACTTTGTGTTTTTGTAAAAGATGTGCCATTTATGGGATTTAAACTTGAACTATGACTTGTGGTTTTGATGAAAGAGCATGGTATGGATGAAATATCCACATGTATGGTGTGATTATGTTATTAAACATGTTATTTTTTTATAAGTGTAAATTATGGGATTTTGGCCGATTTGTTGTTGTGAGGTGTATTGAAGTGAATTGGTGGAATCATTGTGATGTTGTGGTGATGGAGAAGTGTAAAGTATGAATTTGGTGTGACATGCTAGTGGTTTATGACATTGCGGTCAATGTTGGGAATGTTGTGGTATTGTTGGTATGATAATTTCATAAATGGTATTGTCAAGGGGGAAATGACATGTTAAAGCCAAACATGTAACTCATTGTCGTTATATGCCATTGTAAGGTAGTTGGTGGTTAATGTAAATTCCGTTATGTGCTTGTGTTGTAGAGTGAGACATAAGGAAGGAGCGGGAATATTTTATGCACATTTAAGATTGCGTAATCATATTGAGAATACAAGGTATGTAAGGTTACTCTTTCCGTATCCTTCTGCAACATATTGTTCACATTGACATTGGGGCTTGTTCTATTCCGAGAGGTTTTGAAGTAGATCAATTCAGGTTGACATAAATTGTTATTCATATGTGTTCTATTCTTAGATGACTTATGATTCACTTATCTCTTATCCATTGACTGAAGTTCCAAAGATGTCATAACGTTGTCATTTCTAAAAGAACTATCTCAAAGAGGGTAAGATGTAAAGAGAATCTATTTATTCTTGAATAGCATTTTCCAATCATGTCATGTTCCAAATTCTAATATTATTATGATTATCTTTGTATCAATCTCATATGGGTAATGAAGGAAGTAATGTGCAAGCTAGTATACCAATCTCTCAAGAGAAAAAAATTAAGTTATGTATGTTGGTTGGGGGCAAAAGTGCAGGAAAATCATAGATGTAGGGTGGACACGATTCCAAAGTTCCAATAATATTATAACTCCAAAGTTTCTAGAATGTTATGCTCTAAGTTTTAATAATGTTATGACTTTCATTATCTCAATCTCTCACAAGTGTAAAGGTACCAATCTCATAAAATCTCATAAGAATGATGAAATATATCTATCCCTCACAATTTAAGATATCAATCTCATGAGTCAAGGAGTGAAGTAATGCATATATTTGTGCTTCCAATAATGTCATGATCCTCAATGTATCAATCTCTCATAAGCGAATGTATTAAACTCTCATGAGTTAAAGAATGAAGTAAGGTACATTATGAGTGTATCCATGGGGTGAAATAAACACCTTCATGATGATATCCATAGGGTGAAATAAACACCTTCATGATGACCATCCCAATATTATGGGTGTATCTATGGGGTGAAATGAACACCTTCATGATGATATTATTAATTTTCCCACTGATCAGTTGGGCCCGAGCAGTATAATTAATGATTGACAAGTAAGTAAGAAGAGGTACAGAAGTGAAGAGAATAACGAAAGTAATATGCGCGGTTCCTCATATTCAGAAAGACGGTTACTTTTATTGACGGTTACTCATACTAACGGCTGCGTATATTGATGGTTATGTATTCTACGGTAATGTGAATAGTAATGTACATAAGGAAAGAGATTAATGAACATAAAATACATGGTTCCAAGCATTCCGATTGATGGTTTGCCTATATTGGCTATTCCTTCATATATTGATTCCGTTGACATTCTCATGTATGATGTAGTTTCTTGTGAACCTTACATACTCAGTACATTCTTTGTACTGACCCCCTCGGGGGACTTACCTTACATGTTGCAGGTGCAAGCACTAGTAGACCTCTACCGTAGGTTGACAGTGGTTGCAGATCTTTGGTGAGCCCCAGTTGGTTTGGGACTTTTCGAGTCTTAGATGTATAGTTGTTTTGATGTTGTATATGTTATATAAAGAGGGGACTTGTACCGACTTTTAGCTGGTCTTGTAAATGAATTTGTTAGAGGCTTTTGTAGACATATGTGGGTATGTGAATGTAAGAGATGTATGATCATTTTGACTTGATGGCTCTAACGGCCAAGTTTCATATATCTATAGATATGGCATATGTTTCCATGTCCATGACTTCCGCATAGTTGCACGAGGAATAATTAGATTTATACGAGGATATGCATACGAATGTACATGAGCAAAGATTGGTTCTCTCGGGCCATATCGGCTTCGGGTGCCAGTCTGGCCAGAATGGGATTTCGGGTCGTGACAGTGACAGATTCCACTCTAGATGCAAATGGAGTGTTGTGGTTTAAGGAAAGGTTATATGTTCCTTGGGTTGGTGATTTGATTCTTGATGTGCTTTTAGAGGCCCATGGTTTGTGTTATTCTATTCATCTAGGTACGACCAAGATGTATTGTGACTTGAGACAACTTTATTATTGGCCCGAGATAAAGATGGACAAAGTGGATTATGTGTTTGAGTGTCTCAATTATCAGCAGGTGAAGTATAAACACCAAAGGCCCATGGGTTTACTTGAAAGGATGCCTATTCCTGAGTGGAAATGGGAGCATATTGCTATGAACTTTGTGGTATGTCTTCCTAAGACATTGGGAAAGTATGACTCTATTTGGGTGATAGTGGATCGGCTGATGAAATCAGTTCACTTCTTGCCAATTCATGTGGACTATAACTCTCAGCAGTTATCTAAAATCTATATCAAGGAGATTGTCAGACTTCATGAGGTTCCACTTACTATCATTTCTGATAGGGATGCAAAGTACACTTACAAATTTTAGGAGAAGTTATATGAGGAGTTGGGTACCAGGCTCACTTTTAGTACAACATTTCATACTCAAACCGATGGACAGTCAGATAGGACGATTCAGGTGTTGGAGGACATATTGAGGGCCTGTGTGATTAATTTTAGTGGTCATTGGGACTAGTTTCTTTTGTTATTTGAGTTTTCATACAACAATATTTATCACTCCAGTAGTGATATAGAGCCATTTGAGGCACTTTATGGAAGGAAGTGTAGATCACCTATTGGGTGGGAGATGTCAAGCCTTTGGGTATAGACTTGGTAAAGGAGGCTCAAGAAAAGGTAAGGTTCATTCAAATCAAGTTGTTGGCTGCTCAAAGTAGACAAAAGGAGTATGAAGACCACAAGGTAAGAGACATGGACTTCAAGGTTAGGGAGTAGGTGTTGCTTAAAGTGTCTCTCATGAAGGGGGTCATGGGATTTGGTAAGAAGGGAAAGCTCAGCCCTCGGTATATCGGTCCCTTTGAGGTTCTTGAGGATGTAGGTCTAATTGCATATAGATTAGCTCTGCTGTTGGGTTTTTCAGGATTCTATCTGGTATTTCATATATCTATGTTGAAACGGTATCATGGGGATGAAGACTACATCATTAAGTGGGCTTCAATACTTCTAGATAAGGATTTGGTTTATGAGGAGGAATCAATAATAATACTAGATCGAGATGTTTGGAAATTGAGGACGAAGGAAATTTGTTCGTTAAAGGTTCAATGGAAGCATCGTCCGATTGAGGAAGCCTCTTGGGAAACTGAGAAGGACATGCAGGACAAGTACACTCAATTGTTTGAGGATACAGGTACTCTCTTTCTTCCTCTTTATTTATCCTATTTTTCTCATTTTATCATTTGAGGAAGAATGATGGGTAAATTATTATCTATTGTAATGACCCTCTTCGTCGTTACGCATGAGTCCTACGATTAAAATTTCACATCAAGATTCCTTATGGTTTGGAAGTTAAAAAAATTTAGGCTAGGCTAGTTTTGATCTAATTCAAAGAGAGGTGTGGTCTAGTAAATGTGGGACTGATTTTGACCGGTTTGGTGGCAATTGTATTGATTTATAGTTATCTAAGATGATAAGGAACCCATAGTAATTTACAAAATTGAATTTGGGTAAGTAGAACTCCCGGAATTAATCTTAGCGTAGAGTGCATTATTTGGAATATCCCATGTTCAAGAGTGTTGGAAATAGTGGAATTTTTGGGCGAAGATGGACATTCTCTCAAATTGACGCCGCTATATTGGTGGGCACACCACTATATCATCGGTAAAAGGTGGTCAACGCCCGCTATAACGGTCAGGTACCACTATAGCGGTGAAAACAACATATTTATTAAAATACTTCCCCAAAACAGTTTGTTTTTCTAAAACTCGTTTTGGGGAAAGGGAGAGAAATACACCCAAAATTCATCGTTTGACTTCATTAAGGTAAGAAATTCATCCCCGTTAACTTGTATTTAATTATTAAGCCTTAAAATAGTTCATTCACGGAGTTCGGGGAGGGTTTTAGGGTGGATTTTAGCTAATTTCTGGTGCAAGGGGGAGAATTAAGGAATAAGTTTATGGGTTTTCGTTATTAATGGTTAATTTACCCTTGCATTTCATTAATTCACTAACTTATCTATGGAATTGGTAGTTTTAGGTGAATTAAGATAGAAAAGCCCTAGAACGGGAATGGAGTGATCATGAACTTGACCTTAGGGTTTGGGTGTAAGTTGTGAAGCCTTACATGTTAAGGCCATTTCTTTAATTATGTACTTATATGCATGTTCTAGACCACGAGCTAGCGGAAATTGCATGAAAAGGTAAAGCTCCAACTTAAAGTGTTGTGCAAGCTTGATTCGAGGTAGGTGATGGTATTGTAGTTTAATCAAACTTATATTATATGTGCATGTTAACTACCTTGTAGTGTGGTTGGTTAATGAATGTTTTTGGTGTGGTCAGTGCCATGATTTTACTTGCTTATTGGTTTGACCTACCTTATTTCTAAAATGTGGAATATTTTGGTATTTGGGTCATTCTCACGGGTTATTGGTGAAATAAAGTTGGCAGACACATATGTCTGGGATTTTAGTACATGGATGCTATTTGTCCTCTGCAGGTCATGAATAGAGGGTTGATGTATAACCTATAGCATATATGTACGAGGTTCAGGTGAGTTTGATGGTTCCATTAGTGAACCGGGAAATATGTATTTATCTATGCTTGATAATGGTATATGTGTCTTGACTTGATTTGACAGTACTTCACTTAGTGATTTTTCTTGACTTGATGGTTCCAAATGACCCTACCAGTACACTGTTGTTCTTGTGTGCTGATACTATACTTGCATTTACTTTTTTAAGTGCAGTGCATATTCCAGTGTCTCCTACAAGACATCACTTGTGATTCCAGCCGTTGATTCCAGATTTCACGGTGAGGAGCTTATCTGGGTTACCATGGAATCTCTCTCTCTTGGCATAGTTCTCTATTTTTGGACTTATGTTTATCTTAGTTTTGGGGTTGCATCCTCTTCTTGACATTCGTAGATATTTTGGTAAAGACGACTTTCGGGTCCTAGGGATGTTTTGCTAAGTACATTTTCAGCTTAAGTTGTACTTATGATTTTTCATTTAGAATAGAAATTATTCTATTGATGGTTTAGTTCTGCTCATTTATTTTAATGGTGTTTATGGGATGGTCTTTGGGGTAGTTCCTACTGAATGAGTAGTGTGGGTGCCACTCACGATGGGTTTGGGTCATGACATCCCCATTCACCATGCAATCAGTTCCCCTTTTCATCAGTTCCAGTTCCCTTTTTCCTTAATCCTTCCCCTTTTGGCATCATTAAAAATATTGAACAGTAAACAAAGTAAGATCTAAGAAGTGATAGCTTAAGAAGTGTAAGCTAACATACATAAGTAAACACAGAATCAGAAGCAAATAAGGAGAATTTGATTTAAGCACACAAAAAAACATAGTTAATATCAAAGTCTTGCAGAAAGAAAATTCAACAACAGTACACAGTGCAAGAATTATGACCAGGCTGAAACAAAAGGACATAGGGGATTTTAAGAGGAGAAGGAGAATGGTTTTGACATGAATTGATCAATACGTCTCAGAGCAGCACGATTGTCATCAATGATTTGCTGAGTTCAATCACCAACCTTTTTTTGTAGCTTTTCATTCTCAGGAACAAGTTGATTATTTTGGACCTTGAGAGCTGTTGAAGCACCTGAAGCTGTTCTTGGTTCCTTGGTAGTCTGAAGAAGTTGAGCCTTAAGAACTGCAATTTCAGAGTCCTCTTCAGCCACTAAAGCAGTCATTTTCTCTAAGTCCAAAGTGATTTTCTCCTGAGCAGTGATCAAACATGGCACAACAAAGGTTGAACCCACACCTCCCGTCTTTTCCACACACTCACATTCCTCCAGAGAGGTATAAGAAAAGGTTTGTTTCTTAGTAGAGTAAGTATGTGAGTTGGGCTTTTCTTCAAAATAGTCAAACACCTTTGAGATCCAAAACCCATACCCTAACCTATGATTTTGTTCCTCCATATTATATATCTTAACAATGTGCTCAATCATTAACTTTGGTAAATTGATTGGGCCACATGAGTTAAGAGCCTCCATAAGGAACAGATCAATAATTGAGGCAATAGTTCTGCCTTCAGTTCTGGGGAGTAGCACTTTGTTTACTAACTCAAACAATACCTGGTATTCTGACTTCATTTCCTTTAACTATATTCTTTCACCTCTAAGAGTCCTCTTCAATCTATCAATTTTGTCAAGAAATTTTGCAGTTGCAAATTTTATCACCACTATATCAATCCCAACCATAGGTACTTTTAAAAATTCTCCTAAAATTGATTCAGTGAAAATAAATTTTGCACCGTTCATAGTTGCAGCAAGACTATCCTCTTTTCAGAGATAAAGAGATCAGCATAGAGGTCTTAAACTTCTTTCTATGTGATTTGAAGAGGTGCTTCCACTCTTGTATCTCAACTAGAGTAACCAAACACTCCATTCTAGATTCATCAAATATAGCAAAGGTAAAAAACACGACCATTTAGAACCTTTTGATTTCAAAGTTTGTCACTTTACTCTTCAAATTAGGGATCCTCGAGAGGACGTTGAACATCCTTCTTCTTCTTAGGTTTTTATTCAGTACCTTTCTTAGAGACTTTCATTCTTTTCCTCTTGTGAGGTTTCTTGGAGAGAGTCTTTTTAGAGGACCCTCCATACATCTTTCCCTTCTCAGATCCTTTTCTTCGAACACTCTCGCTCCTTTTGGATTCCTTTCCAGGAGTCACTAACTCATCTTCAGTTTGAGAGTCACCTTCCTTCTCTAGTTCAACTACTTTAGTAGTAGAGATTTCCTTTTCCACGATACTCTTTTTTAACTTTCTCCTTTTGGTGGTAGATTTCTGATTTTGCAGCATAACATCCTCCATGACTTTATGGACTGTGGACCTGGTAGTGTGAGCAGGTGCCTTCTCAAGATTTCTGTCACTAGGAGTGGATGATGATGCAGGGTTTCTCTTGAACACAGCATCAAGGGTCATATCTTCCTCATTCTCTAATTCATCAAAAATATTAAGAGGAATAGGAAAGGGCTCATTTTCTCTGATCTCAGATGGAGTAGACACACATCTAGAAAGACTCTCATTTTCTTTAGTTAGGACCATGATAGTGGAAAACTCTTCTACCAGTTGACTATCCTTGGAAGGAATTTCATTAGTGTCAGATCCAACTACCACTCTTCTTCAAAATAACCTTTATCTCTACCAATTTCATCTTTAGTAATAAATTTTTCATATGAACAAGCAGACTCACCAGGTTCTACTACTTGAGCAGTAGTAGGAATGGAGTCAACATTTTCTAGAGCTTCCTCACTCGTAGGCACTTTGGATTCCAATTTTTAACTTGTAACTTTAGGACCCTGATCCTCATTTGGAATTTCTACAGTATCTCCCGACATCACTTCACCCTTTTTTTTTCAAAAACTCG
Source organism: Capsicum rhomboideum (assembly GCA_031232105.1). Taxonomy (NCBI): domain Eukaryota; kingdom Viridiplantae; phylum Streptophyta; class Magnoliopsida; order Solanales; family Solanaceae; genus Capsicum; species Capsicum rhomboideum. The sequence goes on along the minus strand of CP124719.1, from coordinate 100,572,356 downwards.
AAAGGAATTGCTTTACCTTCATATGAGTAAATAATAACATCTCCTTCTTTAGGGAGAGAAAATTCAAAATATTTGGATATTAAAGCTGAAGAATTTTTATTTCCAGCAGGCAATGAAGTTTCTGGAGTAAGGGTTTCATTTGGAAAGACGACAATGGACAAGGGAATAGAGAAGAGTGCATTTGACATGATAATGATATCTTGATCGAAAGACATTTTTGATAGATGACAATTAAAGTAGTGACTTAGAGACCTAAAGGGAAGAACAAATTATGAAGAAGGATTTTTTTTAATTTTGAGAAGAGTTATCCAAAATTTAGGAGAGTAAGAAAAGAGTAGAAGGTAAATGAATGGGTAGTATGTATTTTAAAGAGGTCTGAACAAACATTTCTTTTTAGGAAGAAGTTGTCATTTCGAGTGAAATTAGGAAAATACAACACCTTTTTGTAAGAAGCAGGAACACTGATATGACCTGACACACATTTACAGTTTTATTTTCTAAATGTAAGACAAGAATACAAACCTATATGGGAGACCAGGTCCCTCGTTGTTTGCTTGTCCATCATATCATTAAAAAGCATTCTCCTTATTTTGATCAAAACTATGTTCCTTGAGTAGGCTACTGTCCAAGAACCACCCCTTTTCTGATCTTGTGGACTGCTCTTTCTCAATTCTTTTTCCATACATGATTATTGATTGAGTTTAGGAACCCAGACAATCTTGGGTCCTTTTAAGTTAGTAAAAGGATGAATAAGATTTCTCATTGCACATGCAGGCAAAGTAGGTTTTCTCTTCTTGAAACCCAATCTCTTGGAGTTTCTATTGACTCAAGAAAGATTCAAGTTCTCCCTTTGAGCTTTGAGAAAGCATTGCCAGCTTTCCTTGGAGTGACCATTCTTCCTGCAATGAGTGCATAACCTTTTATCTAGACCAGATGCATACTTATTTTGAGGATTGGAGAAAGTATTTTCCTTCTCAAATCCAATCCCTTCTCTAAAGTTGGACTCCATACTATTCAGTATAGTAAGAATCTCTGATGAAGCGGTCCAACAGAGGGATTTCTCCAGCTCACTCTTAGTACTCTTCAAGTCCTTTTCTAGCTCCCTGTTTTGTTCAAGAGAGGCCTCAAGGTCTAGACTGACCTTTTTTAGCTTCTCATCAAAACATGTAAAAGTATCAGTTGTCACCACCTTACTTGATATCTTCTTGAGTTTTTCATTCAACATTTTATTCTCATTTTTAATCTTGACAACTTCTATTTCAAGCTCAAAATTCCTTGAGGATAAGGAAATATTCTCTATTTCAAAATCGTTTAATATATTTGCTAAAGACTCCTTTTCGCTAGCATGATTGTGAAAAGCATCAATCAAGACATTAGCTAAAGATCTTAACTCCTTCTTAGAGTAGCTTTTCAAATTTGTTTGAACATCATAAAAGGTTACCTCATCATCTGCTTCATCATCAGATTTGGTCATGAGAGCCAACAAGGGATCAGATCCTTTTAGCTTGTTTTTAATTGTGTTCAAGGATATATCATTACCTTCCATTTCTTCATCGAATTCACTTAAGTAGTCTTCCCAGGCAGCTAGATCTTGCTTAACTATTTTATCCGCTGCTTCTCTTCGTCCAACTCTATCAGAGACTTGCTCTCTTCTTTGGATTTTTTTGAAATAGGCTTGGTGAACTCACTGGAGTCTCACTAAAGAAGTGTACTATAACACCCCGTACCTTTTTGACCCTATTTGCTTGGTGATATAAATGTCATATTTGAACCATGTCTAACTTGGTTTTGAGAGCAATAAGTGTATATTTTGTATTGGTTTTGATGGACTATTGATATTGTATGAACGTCAAAAAAAAAAAAAAAAAAAAAAAAAAAAAAAAAAAAAAAAAATTTGGGCTAGGCGCGCCCAGGGGCGTGCCACGCCGCTCTGGGCTGAAATTTTCAGCCCAGAGGCAGCAAGGGGGCGCGCCAGGTAGCGTGCCACGCTGGGATTGGCCACCTTTCAAAAGTTGGAATTTTTCTTAAGTCCCAAGGGTATCCGGGGACGTATTGAGCCGATTTTTGTTACGTTTCTTCTACAATCATGAGAATATACATGACATGAGTAAAATATTATATTGGTATGATAAAATTACTCGAGGACGAATTCGGAGTCAAAATGACGATTTTACCCTTTTGGGCAAAATAGGCCATATGTGGCTAGAATTGCTTGTTTTTGGACTTGAGGCTACGAGTATGAATTGCATGAGTGGGAATATTGTCGCAACACGTATGAAATGAATTAAACATGAGAAATTATGGATTTTGTTGGATCAAGTGAATTGGGCTCAAAAGAGGCCCAAAATGAGAAGAAGACATGGGCCAAAATGGGTCAAATTGACCCATTCTTCCATTGACCTTCTAGACCTAGTGTTACATGCATTATTAGTGGCTAAGGATGACCAAGAGAGTCTACATAAAGGCCCCAAAAATCAGATTTTTATTCAAGGGAAACACACATGCTTTTTCTATCTTTTTCTAGAAAAGTCTCAAGAAAGCTTCTTTGGTTCTTCAAACCCTAAGCTACTTTTGGAGCAAGATCATCATCTTTCAAGCCTAGGTAAGTGATTATTATTATGGATTAACATATTATAAGCATGAGTGATCATGTATATCATGTTGGTTATGCTTGGAAGTGTTGAATATGGTGTTTTGTGTTTTGGTAAAAGATGTGAAATCCATGGGATTGTAACTTGGATTATGACTTGTGGTCTTGATGAAAAAGCATGGTATGGATAAAATAACAACATGTATGGTGTTATTATGGTCCTAAACTTGTTATTTTCATATAAGGGTATATTATGGGATTTTGGCCGATTTGTTGTTGTGAGGTGTATTGAAGTAAAGTGAGGACATATTTGTGATGTTGTGATGATGGAGAAGTGTAAACTATGAACTTGGTGTGGCATGCTATTGGTTATCATGTGTTGGTAAATGTATGGAATATTGTGGGATTATTGGTATAATGATTTCGTAGGTGGTATTGTCAAGGGGGAAATGACATGTTAAAGCTAAACATGTGACTTGTTGTTATTGTATGCTATTGTAAGGTAATTGGTGGTTAATGTTGGTTTCTTTATGAACTTGTGTTGTAGAGAAAAACACAAGGACGGAGCAGGACTATTGTATGCACGTCTAAGATTGTGTATTCGTATTAAGAATACAAGGTATGTAAGGTTATTCTTCTATATCGTTCTTCAACATATGGTGTTCACATTGTCATAGTACTCATTCGATTCCGAAATGCTCTAAGGTATTCCATATCCGATGGTTGTTTCTTACTCATTGGTCAATGGTGAATCATATGACTTATCTTCATTGGTTGACTCATGTTCATTTATTGACTCATGTCCATTGCTTGACTCATGTTCATTGGCTTAAATGTCGAGAGTTCCAAATGTTCTAAGGTATTGCATTTGAGGTTGGTGAACAGTTGATATCCGCATGTATCGTATTTAGTGATCATTATTCTAAGGTTCCAAAAGTGTACTATTCCAAAGGGGTTCTATAGTATTCCAACTAAGGTTGATACATATTGCTATTCATTGTGTTCTACTCCTAGATGAATTATGACCCACTTAGTTCTTATTTATGGAAGGAAGTTCTTAAGTCGTCATATGTTGTAAATCCCAAGAGTAATGAGGTCAAGAGGGCTTGTTTAGTTGAATAGCATTATTCCAATCTTGTCTTGTTCCAAAGTCCTATAGGATGATGGTTATCCTTGTGCAAATTGTTCATAAGTAAGAGTACCAATCTCATAAGATTTTATAAGAGTAAGAAGAGAGGTGATGTGCAAGTAAGTACAATTATTTCCTATAAGTGAAAGTGTCAATCTCATGAGGTAAGGGAGTGAAGTATATAAGTGTGTGCTTTCATGCTATGATCTTTAGCGTGTCGTTCTCATAACTAAGTAGAGGGTATAAGATTGTAAGGAGGTAATGCGCATGGTTGCTATACGCTTCATTGAGTTTAGATCACATTCTAGAGAGTATAAGTTTAATATGGAAAAATCCCGAGACTGTGATATGTTATTTATTATTCTATATATCTATCTCTCATTAGTTAAGGTGTTGATCTCAAGACGTGTAAGAGTAAGGTAAAGTATATTTGTGTGTTTTGATTGGTGTCATGATCCTTAATGTACAAATCTCTCATAAGTTGACATGTCAAGATTCTCCCACCATGAGAGTGGATGTATGACTTCTCCCACCATGAGAGTGGATGTATGACTTTTCCCACCATGAGAGTGGATGTACGATTCCCCCACCATGAGAGTGGATGTATGACTTCTCCCACCATGAGAGTGGATGTACGATTCCCCCACCATGAGAGTGGATGTATGACTTCCCCCACCATAAGAGTGGATGTATGATTCCCCCACCATGAGAGTGGATGTATGATTCTCCCACCATAGAGTGGATGTATGATTCCCCCACCATGAGAGTGGATGTATGATTCTCCCACCATAGAGTGGATGTATGTTCTCCCACCATGAGAGTGGATGTAGGTTAAAACCACCAATAGACTGGATGTACGTTAAGAGAGTAGATGTATGTTATGATGTTACTTCCACCGCTAGAGTGGATGTATGTGGGTTATTCGGTTAGAACCTACCAACCAAGTAGATGAACAATGGCGGTAATGAATATAGAAGCAAGAACGAATCTCTTGGGTATAGAAGAACCTATTAGAGGCAAGTCTCTTGAGTGAAGGTAACTTCCTTGAAGGTCTATAATTATAAAAGATGTTACATAAAATGATGGTTGATCCACATTGATTATTCTATCATATTTTATTCTATTGACATTCTCATGTATGATGCTATTTATTCTGAGCCTTGCATACCCAGTACATTCTTCGTACTGACCCCCTCGGGGGAACTTATCTTACATGTGCAGGTGCAGGCATTAGTAGACCTCCTCTGTAGACCGGGGATCATTTGCAGAGTTTGGTGAGCTCCACTTGGTTCGGAGCTTCCTAGGTCATAGTTGCTTATCGTTTTGATATTGTATATATTGTTTAAAGCGGGGACTTGTCCCGACTTTTAGTTGATCTGGTAAATGCATCTGTTAGAGGCTTTTGTAGACATATGTGGGTATGGAAATGTAAGAGGTAAATGTCCGTTTTGACTTGATGGCCCTAACGGCCAAGTTTCATATATCGATATCATATGTTTTCATGATTTATGTCTTCCGCATAATTACATGAGGTATAATGTGATTCATACAAGGATATGCATACGAAGGTTCATGGGCAAAGATTGGTTCTCTCGGGCCCTATCGGCTTCAGGTGCCAATCACGTCCCGATGGGATTCGGGGCGTGACAAAAGTGGTATCAGAGCAGTTCGTTCTAAGGGTGTCTACAAAGCCGTGTCCGAGTAGAGTGTTGTTCATGGATGTGTTGTGCACCACATTTATGAACAGGAGGCTATGGGGAATTTAGGATGTTGTTTCTTTTCTTCACTTCTAGATCGTGCAATAGAGCCAGTGTTGTAAGTTGAATTGACATCTGACCATGGTAAATGTTTCTCTTTGCTATAGTAACCATGCCGATCACAAGAAGAGGTAAAGGTAAAGGGAAGCAGGTAGATGTGCCTGCTGAAGAAGGAATGAGTAGATTAACACCTGACCAAGTTAGTCAAGGTGGAGCTGACGCAGAAATTGCATCGCGGTCTTCTTCTACCCTCCCAGCTCCAAAAGAGCCAAAAGGTAGAGAAGAACCTGCAGAGCCGCCAATGAAAACTACGGATCAGGACCTTAAAAATGCAGTACACATGTTGACACAGTTAGTGGCAGCACAAAGTCAAGGACGAGCAGGTCCAATGACACATGATGATGATGCGGCTAGGGTGGCGAGTCGCAGAACACAGGATTTTCTGAAATTAGACCCTCCTATATTCACAGGGTCCGACCCGAAAGCAGATCCACAGGATTTCGTGGACCAAGTGCAAAGAGCACTAGAGGTGATGCACGTAACAGGTGTAGAAACAGTTGAGCTAGCAGCTTATAGACTGAAGGGCGAGGCTATCTTATGGTATGAGGACTGGAAAAGATCAAGAGGTACTGATGCACTCCCAGCTGATTGGGAAGAATTTAAAATAGCATTCCTTGATCATTATCTCCCATATGAGATTCGGGAGGCACGTGTAGACCAATTTCTCCATTTATGTCAAGGAAATATGAGTGTTAGAGAATACAGTTTGCAGTTTAATTCCTTGGCTAGATATGCTCCAAATGTAGTAGCCACCATGGAAGATAGAGTCCATCGATATGTGGACAGATTGGAGCCTTATTTGGTCCGAGACTGCACTATTGCTGCCTTAAATCGAGATATGGACATAGCTAGAATACAGGCTTTTGCGCAGAAAATGGAGGATCAAAGGCAAAGAAAGAGGATACATAAATCGGAAGAAGGGCCATCAAAAAGGGCCAGACCTATGGGCCAATCTATGTTGTCTCCAGGAGACTCTGGATCTCGAGTATTACTGCCTAGACCCTCAGCCTCTTATTCCACAGCAGGTGCTCATTCCCAATTTTGAGGGTCTAGAAGTGATCGATTTGGACAGAGTAGTGGGATTCATGGGTCACACGCCACGAGATCTTCTCGTCAGTTGTGCCCGCGCTGTGGGAGATTTCATGCAGGCGAATGTCGGTTTGATACGAATGTTTGCTTTGTATGTAGTAGGCCAGGACACATGATGAGAGAATGCCCACAGAGGCCTATGGGTAGTATGACACGGCCTATCGAATCAGCCGGTGTACAGTCTGCTGATCGCGGTAGAGGTGCCAGAGGAGCAGCCAGTCCCCGTGGAACTCAAAATCGCACTTACGCTTTAGTGGACCGGCAGAATGAGGAAGCACCTCCTGATGACGGTACAGGTATTTAGGTATATTACCATATTTTATATGATGTATATGTATTGATTGAGTAGAGCTCTACTCTATCGTATGTTGCTCCATCGACTGCCGTGACTTTAATAGTACACTGGGGTTATGAGTGAAGTTAATAGAAATATGTCCACCTGCCGGTGAGTTTAGTAAAACGAAAAGAACATACATATTGTAATGGTATAGTCGATGTTTGTGAACATGAAAGGTATAATGACATTCAGAAAAAGGGGAAAATTGACCCTATACAACATGCCATGTGAAATTGGTGAAGGCATATAAGAGTTTCCGTACATATTGTGTCCATTGGAAATATGCAAAGTTCGGAAGATCTCACTAGGAAAAGATAGCTATGGCTATTCTAAACCGACAAGTGTGAAGGTTAATAAATACATACGTACATTTTATAAGAATTCTTTGGAGAAATCAACAAGTCGAAGAGATCGCATGAGAGGTTGAGAAAACAAAATAGGATGAAAGTGACGTAACCATATTTGTTTCAAAAGGATGAAAAAAAAAAAGAAGTGCAAAGTGTGGGAGTGGAGTCATAACAAGTAAGTATTTATGAGCATTAAGTGTCTATGTCTGTGTATGCTAAGAGAGAGATGTATTTGTCGTAATGGAAACGATATCGTTAACATTCGAGGACGAATGTTTCTAAGGGGGGGAGAATATAACACCCCGTACCTTTTTGACCCTATTTGCTTGGTGATATAAATGTCATATTTGAACCATGTCTAACTTGGTTTTGAGAGCAATAAGTGTATATTTTGTATTGGTTTTGATGGACTATTGATATTGTATGAACGTCAAAAAAAAAAAAAAAAAAAAAAAAAAAAAAAAAAAAAATTTGGGCTAGGCGCGCCCAGGGGCGTGCCACGCCGCTCTGGGCTGAAATTTTCAGCCCAGAGGCAGCAAGGGGGCGCGCCAGGTAGCGTGCCACGCTGGGATTGGCCACCTTTCAAAAGTTGGAATTTTTCTTAAGTCCCAAGGGTATCCGGGGACGTATTGAGCCGATTTTTGTTACGTTTCTTCTACAATCATGAGAATATACATGACATGAGTAAAATATTATATTGGTATGATAAAATTACTCGAGGACGAATTCGGAGTCAAAATGACGATTTTACCCTTTTGGGCAAAATAGGCCATATGTGGCTAGAATTGCTTGTTTTTGGACTTGAGGCTACGAGTATGAATTGCATGAGTGGGAATATTGTCGCAACACGTATGAAATGAATTAAACATGAGAAATTATGGATTTTGTTGGATCAAGTGAATTGGGCTCAAAAGAGGCCCAAAATGAGAAGAAGACATGGGCCAAAATGGGTCAAATTGACCCATTCTTCCATTGACCTTCTAGACCTAGTGTTACATGCATTATTAGTGGCTAAGGATGACCAAGAGAGTCTACATAAAGGCCCCAAAAATCAGATTTTTATTCAAGGGAAACACACATGCTTTTTCTATCTTTTTCTAGAAAAGTCTCAAGAAAGCTTCTTTGGTTCTTCAAACCCTAAGCTACTTTTGGAGCAAGATCATCATCTTTCAAGCCTAGGTAAGTGATTATTATTATGGATTAACATATTATAAGCATGAGTGATCATGTATATCATGTTGGTTATGCTTGGAAGTGTTGAATATGGTGTTTTGTGTTTTGGTAAAAGATGTGAAATCCATGGGATTGTAACTTGGATTATGACTTGTGGTCTTGATGAAAAAGCATGGTATGGATAAAATAACAACATGTATGGTGTTATTATGGTCCTAAACTTGTTATTTTCATATAAGGGTATATTATGGGATTTTGGCCGATTTGTTGTTGTGAGGTGTATTGAAGTAAAGTGAGGACATATTTGTGATGTTGTGATGATGGAGAAGTGTAAACTATGAACTTGGTGTGGCATGCTATTGGTTATCATGTGTTGGTAAATGTATGGAATATTGTGGGATTATTGGTATAATGATTTCGTAGGTGGTATTGTCAAGGGGGAAATGACATGTTAAAGCTAAACATGTGACTTGTTGTTATTGTATGCTATTGTAAGGTAATTGGTGGTTAATGTTGGTTTCTTTATGAACTTGTGTTGTAGAGAAAAACACAAGGACGGAGCAGGACTATTGTATGCACGTCTAAGATTGTGTATTCGTATTAAGAATACAAGGTATGTAAGGTTATTCTTCTATATCGTTCTTCAACATATGGTGTTCACATTGTCATAGTACTCATTCGATTCCGAAATGCTCTAAGGTATTCCATATCCAATGGTTGTTTCTTACTCATTGGTCAATGGTGAATCATATGACTTATCTTCATTGGTTGACTCATGTTCATTTATTGACTCATGTCCATTGCTTGACTCATGTTCATTGGCTTAAATGTCGAGAGTTCCAAATGTTCTAAGGTATTGCATTTGAGGTTGGTGAACAGTTGATATCCGCATGTATCGTATTTAGTGATCATTATTCTAAGGTTCCAAAAGTGTACTATTCCAAAGGGGTTCTATAGTATTCCAACTAAGGTTGATACATATTGCTATTCATTGTGTTCTACTCCTAGATGAATTATGACCCACTTAGTTCTTATTTATGGAAGGAAGTTCTTAAGTCGTCATATGTTGTAAATCCCAAGAGTAATGAGGTCAAGAGGGCTTGTTTAGTTGAATAGCATTATTCCAATCTTGTCTTGTTCCAAAGTCCTATAGGATGATGGTTATCCTTGTGCAAATTGTTCATAAGTAAGAGTACCAATCTCATAAGATTTTATAAGAGTAAGAAGAGAGGTGATGTGCAAGTAAGTACAATTATTTCCTATAAGTGAAAGTGTCAATCTCATGAGGTAAGGGAGTGAAGTATATAAGTGTGTGCTTTCATGCTATGATCTTTAGCATGTCGTTCTCATAACTAAGTAGAGGGTATAAGATTGTAAGGAGGTAATGCGCATGGTTGCTATACGCTTCATTGAGTTTAGATCACATTCTAGAGAGTATAAGTTTAATATGGAAAAATCCCGAGACTGTGATATGTTATTTATTATTCTATATATCTATCTCTCATTAGTTAAGGTGTTGATCTCAAGACGTGTAAGAGTAAGGTAAAGTATATTTGTGTGTTTTGATTGGTGTCATGATCCTTAATGTACAAATCTCTCATAAGTTGACATGTCAAGATTCTCCCACCATGAGAGTGGATGTATGACTTCTCCCACCATGAGAGTGGATGTATGACTTTTCCCACCATGAGAGTGGATGTACGATTCCCCCACCATGAGAGTGGATGTATGACTTCTCCCACCATGAGAGTGGATGTACGATTCCCCCACCATGAGAGTGGATGTATGACTTCCCCCACCATAAGAGTGGATGTATGATTCCCCCACCATGAGAGTGGATGTATGATTCTCCCACCATAGAGTGGATGTATGATTCCCCCACCATGAGAGTGGATGTATGATTCTCCCACCATAGAGTGGATGTATGTTCTCCCACCATGAGAGTGGATGTAGGTTAAAACCACCAATAGAGTGGATGTAGGTTAAAACCACCAATAGACTGGATGTACGTTAAGAGAGTAGATGTATGTTATGATGTTACTTCCACCGCTAGAGTGGATGTATGTGGGTTATTCGGTTAGAACCTACCAACCAAGTAGATGAACAATGGCGGTAATGAATATAGAAGCAAGAACGAATCTCTTGGGTATAGAAGAACCTATTAGAGGCAAGTCTCTTGTGTGAAGGTAACTTCCTTGAAGGTCTATAATTATAAAAGATGTTACATAAAATGATGGTTGATCCACATTGATTATTCTATCATATTTTATTCTATTGACATTCTCATGTATGATGCTATTTATTCTGAGCCTTGCATACCCAGTACATTCTTCGTACTGACCCCCTCGGGGGAACTTATCTTACATGTGCAGGTGCAGGCATTAGTAGACCTCCTCTGTAGACCGGGGATCATTTGCAGAGTTTGGTGAGCTCCACTTGGTTCGGAGCTTCCTAGGTCATAGTTGCTTATCGTTTTGATATTGTATATATTGTTTAAAGCGGGGACTTGTCCCGACTTTTAGTTGATCTGGTAAATGCATCTGTTAGAGGCTTTTGTAGACATATGTGGGTATGGAAATGTAAGAGGTAAATGTCCATTTTGACTTGATGGCCCTAACGGCCAAGTTTCATATATCGATATCATATGTTTTCATGATTTATGTCTTCCGCATAATTACATGAGGTATAATGTGATTCATACAAGGATATGCATACGAAGGTTCATGGGCAAAGATTAGTTCTCTCGGGCCCTATCGGCTTCAGGTGCCAATCACGTCCCGATGGGATTCGGGGCGTGACATGTACACTCTTTAATGTAATGACCGAGTTTTCCATATTTATGTCATTAGCCAGTCCTCCTGAATCTCCTGCTAGAGCTTCCTTTATTCTTAAGAGCTCCACTTTTCACCATCTTCTGAAATCTTCAAGTGAGATAACCCATATCAAGTTCATCCTCACTTGAGTCATTTTTGCCAACCTTCAAAACTAGATTCCTTTCCTTCTTGGGTTCATTTCTCTCAGAGTCTTGGTAGCGCTTGAGCTCATGTCTTCAGTTTTTTAATAAGTTCATCCATTGTCATTATTTGAAGATCCTTTACTTCTGAGATTGCATTTACTTTACTTTCCCATGAATAAGGTAATATGATGAAGATCTTCCGGACCAATTTATACAACTTAATATTTTCCCCAAGACACTGGAGTTCATCCACAATAGATGTGAAACAAGTATCCATGTCTTGAATGGATTCTCCTTCACTCATCTTAAACAACTCATACTGAGTTGTAAGCATATAAATCTTTGATTGCTTCACTTGGCTTGTTCTCTCATGAACATTCTGCAAAGATTTCCATATTTCCTTAGAAGACTCACAAGCAGAGACCTGGTTGTACTCATCAGGTCCTCTTCCACAAACAAGGATTTTCTTTACCCTGTAATTCTTCTCAATCCTCTTTCGTCAACTTCTGTATAGTCCTTTCTACTTTTAGGGATAGGTTGAGAGGTGTCTCTTGCTTTAGCCTCTTCCATTGGGACATAGGGACCATCACAGATAACATCCCATAACTCACTATTCTCAACCATGATAAAATCATGTATTCTAGTCTTCCACCACCAACAGAATTGCCCATAGAACCTTGGGGGTCGAGTAGTTGACTATATTTACTCGAGACTGGGTGGAGCTTCCATCTTGAATAGGATACTTCCTCAAATTTAACCTTATAGGAAGAACTGTTCTGATACCAATTGATGGTTCAGAAGAGTCCGCGACTGTACCTAAGACCTAATTTAATACCAGGTCCCTGTATAAGGAAATCTATGAATAATCAAGAACACAATGGAAGTATCAGTAAAGTAAGGACATTAGAATGTTTATGTGGAAACCTCCTTGCTCAAGGGAGAAAAACCACGACTTACCCCAGTAGAATTTTGCCAATAGTTTTCACTAAACACCGAGCAATAACTCTACTATGATACTCCATAGCTACGTTCAGCTACAAAACAACTCAGATTTGAACAAATGAAGCTAAACAAAATACTCACTTAAATCTCTAGAATGAAACATGAGTTTACAGTAGTAAGACCAAAAATAAAAAACACAATCAACCGAGAAACAAAACATATATTACTGTAAGTAAAATAGTTTCTAAATTGTTGAATCATGCAATATCAGCTGATGACTTTGCTTCAGAATTTTTTTTTCGGATTTGTGCAAAAGCTTAAGCTTCTCTCCTGAAGGATGATGAATATATATAATGAGCATTGGGAGAAAAGTTTCCTCATTGGTGGATCCTAAAGAAAGACCACTGAGAATTCGTCCCACTATGCGCTGACATGGTCCAGAGAGTACTGGATAGCTTACACATAAGACAAATGCGTTCAACTGCAAAACAACACACTGGGACACCAATTGACATAACTGGTTGTTCCACTAGGTCAGGAAATCACCAAAACATAAATCACAAAAGACGAGCATGGACCAGGTTCAAGTGATGATGTTTGTACATCATAAAAACATGTGCATAATAAGAACAAGGTTGGAACCCAACAATACTCAAGAACAACAACAAGTTTAATAGGAGCACCAATACCAATATGTTGTGCGTACTTCCCTGCTTTTGAGGAAATGAGCAATATGACCAATAGGGAACTAGAGGCCAGCTTTGCTGCTATGAGATTGGGACTTCTTTCCAGAAAGAGCAGAACTAGAAACAATTAGTGTTTTTCCTCTACCAGCCATTTTTTTATGTTTTTTATACAATAGAGAAGTGAAGTAGCAGAAATGAGTTTTGCTTTTCTGTATTTGAGTTCTGAAGCAGTTTCATTATGGTGTTTATATAGCCTACCGTGGTTATAATGCAACAAATGAGAGAATGACGCAGATTAAGGTTGCACACCATTGGATGAAAGAGCAGATCAATGGTGGATAAGATGTTGACACATGATAAAAGATGCTTACATAATTAACGCTTCATATTATGATGATTTTTTAGATTAGGACAAAAAACTTTTTATGAAAAAATTTGCCCTTCATATTTGGGTTAATAGCGCTTTAAATTTATCAATAAATTTATTTTAACACTCGAATTATTGTTTCTATCTATTGAACACCTAAATTTATGATAAAGTACTCCTTATTGTCTTTTGTACCTCTATTACATCTTTTTCTAGATTGTATTTTATCTTAAGTCGCGGACTGCATACACTCTACCCTCTCCAGACCATATTGTGTTAGAATACATACACTGGGTATGTTGTTGTTATTGTATTAGATAATCTTAGTTCGAATTTCAAAAGTTATTTTTTCCACATAATGTCATATATTCATTACGTAGGTAACCACTTAAAATATATTATCCCCTTTAATTAACAATTATACACATCATTCTCAATTTGAACATACCTAAGATTTTATGGCTTATTAAGACTAATTTATAAAATAAAAAGATGTGACATATTTTAAGAAGTTAACTTATTTATATATGTAATGAGCAATTGAGAACACACACAAAAAAACTTCAAAATTTGAATTGAAAGTGTTTTAAAAAAACACTTTATCATATGTTTAGGTGTCATGTCACAACCATAAAGTTGAGGTAATGATTGCACCTACCTCGACCTAGCCTTGGTAGGTAAGCTGATAACCAACAATAGAAAGGAAAATCAATGTATGAAAAAGATGAAATAAATACGAGACTTCAAGAAAGAAGTCAGACTATGATACTCAAATAACAGAAAATATCCGAAATAAATACCACCAACGCTTAAAACCTGGTATCATAAATGTAAAGAGCATCTAATATAGTACTAGAATATAATAAATACAACTTTATAGCTGAAATACAAGTTAAACAAATACAGATAGAGGAAGGCTGAAACAAGGCTCTGAACGGAGAGCTCACTAGATCTCCAAAATAGCTCTCTCTCAGCACGAATCAGCCACCGCAGGTTGCACTTGTACTAGGATTTCCACTAAAAGGGAATAGAAGTAGGAGTGAGTACAACCCACTTGTACTCAATAGGTATAATAGGCTGATTGAGCAATGTAGAAAACTAAACAGGTAAAGAAATACTATGAGCACGTTTCTACCTGCATACAAAATAGTTTCCAAGTTGTAGCTCACACCATATCTCCTAGAATTTCTACAAGTATAATATGTATATAAGACTAACTACACACGAAGATATAAGAAACTAAATACACGGCAAAAAACACGTAAAGGAAAGATACAAGAGATGCAATGCAATGGGATGATAATGACATACACCATCTCATGGCTGCCATCGCGTGGCTGTCATATACACCTTCCGCGCTAAAGCTTCCAGGGTAGAACCCATGGGGGGTTCTCAATCCATATACTTTTGCACTCTCAATCAACCTCATCGGTGAATGGTATTGGTCAAGGCTTTTAAAAATATCTCTATCACGACCCAACAACCCGGATTGCGTGTGCACTTGCTCTACCCCACCTAGATAGGAGAACCTATACCACCCATTTGAAAATATATGCAGAAGTCAATAAGATACTAGAAATACTTCATTTATTACAATCAATTGATAAAACCTTAACTAAATACAACTGAAACCTTTAAATACATCTAAAACCTTTCTAAAAAAACTAGTTTAAATAGGTACAATAGCTACTAAGAGAAAGTACAAGATAAAAGACACAGGTTCTACCATAGGAACAATAACAGAATCTCCTAGAGATCTTTACCACACCAAGCATGAAACACCTACTGATACTTCAACCAGACTATACCCCAAAAAAGGTATAGAAAGAATAGTATCAATACAAACAACACATACTAGTAAGCATCGTCGGTCAACCCGAATTAAATCACATAAACATCATATAAATATCTAGAAAGAAACATAGAACTTGAGAGTTATTTAGCCTGATATATTTCATTAACACAATACCTTAACAACTTGGAATTTTACCAGCATTACCATTGAGAAAATCTTTTCTTCAGCCCTAATCACCATCTATCCATTAGTTTATCAAGTCAGATCTCATTCCATAATTATCTATGAGTCCTATGATACGTAACACCCAAGGTTTCTTACCCTTAACATCCCTATGCTTAATACCTTATGCAATTATTAACCTTGTTCCACCAACCCGGTTATGCACTGATACCCTAACATCTTCAGTTTATTTAAGTCCATGCAGATTTATTAATAAACAACAACATCCCATATACCCGACCTGTAATGCAGTAACTGATAGACCTCTGACTATACATATGTCATAATCCCCAGCCCAAACACCTTCCGGGTGGACTTACCTCAAGTTTATAACACCTAACCTTTATATACCCTACTACCAAGTTAACAGAGACAACAACTTAAGTCATCACACCATTACCAATGAGACTCTAAGTCAACAACCATGATTCAAATAATTACATCAGCTATGTCTCAATTACACGAATAATTAGGCAATACAAAGTTGTACCACCCTTGCAATTAAACTCGAACCACCCAAGGATCCATTCCATCAAATATACAGACAACCAATCATGAATCCCAACTTATATCCATAAACCAAAATAGCAAGTCAACACCAAATGTAGGTTCACCCAAGGAACCAACATATATATCAAGTAAAAAGATAAGCTCGGTCCACTCAAGGAACTAACATATATAACAAGTAACAGATAAGCTCGGTCCACTCAAAGAACCAACATATATATCAAGTAAACAGATAATCGCTCTTCACTCAAGGAACCAATGTAATAATGAAAAAATAATCCCCGGTTCACTCAAGGAACCATCACACTCACTTGTACCTTGTACATATATGGTAAGGATCGTATGGTTGCCCACTAGTTATGACCTACAAGGGATGAGCTTTTGTCCTTGAACCAAATCCTAATCCCGTCGAGATTTTCAAATACCGGTACATTCCATAATAATGACAGATATCACAACAATCATAGTCACAATGATAACAGAAACAACACTTGTATAAAACCAACAAGCTTTCATATAGATTCATTGTATGTGCTTATCACTTAAGATATCAAACATTTATTCACTTTCCTTGAACATGAAAAGTACAAGAAATACTAAGAAATAGTTATCATGCACACATAACAAAAATTGGGATTCAACTTAATTAAAACCTTCACCTGTAATTTGCACATATACCCTATGTATTGTGACCCACCCCAACTATTTTTCCTATAGATTGTGTCACGACCCAACTTACCGGCTTATGAGGGCACCTACTCTAATCTACCTAGATAGGAGAACCCCTTACAACCCTTTCAACAAGATATGCGAAAGTCTAAAAAAAAGCAACAAAATACCCAAGTCCTTATTAAAACTGATTTTACAACATATACAAATGCAAAATGAAACAACCCGCGGACCTAGTCTAAGCAGGTACAAGAGCTTCTAAATTAAGAAAGATAAGACTGGACACAACTTCCACCAGGAATGAGAGGAGTAGAAGTTGCTGGAGAGCACTATCCATGTCAACTAAAAAAACATCAATTGATCCTGCAACTAGTCTAAACCCCCAAAAGGGTATAGCAAGAGTAGTATAAGTACAAATAACATGTACTGGTAGGTATCATTGACCGATCAGGGTTGGATCATGTAAACAAAATATGGAAATCACAGTACGAAAGCATGACAACTCATATATAATTCAATCCACATCACTTTCACCCACTTGTGTTACCTAAGAGTATACTATTCTTGTTCCTGCTGACATTGTTATATCTAATCCATTCCTAGTACTCAATATATACCATTAATATTCCCCTTATACTTTTCACACTTAATGTCACTAATCATACATCACCCTTTACATTAAATTTTATCCATCATAACTTTTACTTGCTTAATCCTAACAGTTATAATAAGACAATCTATTTTGATTAGCCTTAATATAAAATAAGCACAATAACCATAACCTTGTAAACAGTACAACCATGACTCAACAACAATAACCAAGTCAACAATACATGACTCTAACCATATTCATACCTCAATTCAATCATGGGAGTAGCAACAACAAATATGTTAAGCATTTGTCAATTTAACCTGGATCAACTCAAGGATCCATAAATAAAAAATAATGGAAATCAACATATATTCTAGATTTACACTTGAAACCACCTTTAGCAATTAAGCACATAGATCCGGTTCACTCATAGAACCAATGTAAACAGAAATAATAATAGTAATCATAAACTCGACCCACTCAAGGAACCATCACACTCATAAATACCTTGTACCCATATGATAAGGGTCTTATGGTTGACCACTATCCATGAACTGTAGGGGAAGAGCTCTTATCCATGTACTATATCGGTGTGGTACCCGAGCCAACCAATGAATCATATCAACCAATCCCATGAAGATGTCCAAATACAGGTACATCCCTCTGTAAAAAGTGATATCACAACAATCACAACCAGAATGAGAATAAGTAATCATATTTGTACAGTCAACAAGCCTTTAATATAACCTCATTATATGTGACTAACCCTTAGGATGCCATTTGAAAATTACATTCCTTAAGTATTCATTGCAGCAATCAACAACCACCCAAATACTTAGTCAGCTCGAGTTAATCAATCTATGTAAACATCAATCATACTTTAATACACTAAATAACAAGTAGATATGAATCATTGGTTTCATCAATTATACCATATCCGAATACCAATTCTTGGCTTATACAAGTAAGCATTATCAAGCCATATTCATTAAATTCAACTAGTCATTTTAGCAGCACACGTTCAACTAAACATAGTAAAAAATCTAGTAATTCATTCATTAGTCCAATCCCCTTTTATTAATAGCGAAAATGGGGATTCCTATATTATCTTACAAGCATTACATTCAGGTCATTACTAGGTTCAAGACCGTACTCCATTAACCAATCCTTCAACTCTATACAACTTAAAATTTAGTTATGGTCATACACCTTTATACCTTTTAGTTTTAATCCCTAGACTAACTTAACCTTAGGCTCTTAAGTTATTCCATCACCTCTTATCATAATCCATTCTCATAACTATACTCTGATAAACATATTCCATGTTCCAAACACACATAATAACAAGTTCACCCTTTTTAAGGTATTAAAGATGAGTCATTAGATTATAAGCTCCCATAATCTCCTTGTCATCATCTATATTCATATACTTCACATTACAATCCACCATGGAGTCATACAAAAACAAAACACTCATCAATGATTCATACATTAACATAATAACACATATTTAGGCCCTTATTACATTAAATCCATGTTTTATCCATTCAAACTCAATACCCACAGGCCTAAGCATGATTTCTCCCGTCAAATCTATATTTTGGGTACGATTACTAGCCACAATCCAAAACTCATAAACCATAACCTACTTAGGCGCCAAGCTACTGCAACAAACAAGCTATACCACAGATGATCATCCTTCTTCTTCATGTTTCCAAAGCCTAATCTTCTAACAGACAATAATTATAAGAGTAATTAATAAACTACTCTACAAACAAATACCTTGGAAGTTCAGACCCACTAGTTCTACTCTTATCTATGGTCTAGAAATAATGAATCCAAAACTAATCAAACAAAATGACCTGAAATATCGAGGATTCAAACCTAATCCCGAACCCCGAGTCCAAATCGATGATCATCCTACCCATTCTAGGGTTTTTCTACCATCAATTCACCTCAAAACTACCAATTCCATGGTTACATTAGTGAATTAACATCAATCAAGGGTATTTTGACTATCATTAACAAAATTTTACACATAAATTACTACCTTGCACTAGAAACAATCCCTTAACCCTCCCCAAAATATTTAACTAGCAATTCTAAGGATAGATTATCAATTTACTAGTTAATGGGAATGAAATCCTTACCTTAATGAAGAAATATGATGAAAAACCAAGTTAATTCACCCAAATCGCCACTGTTATTCCCCCAAAACTATTTTTAGAAGAATGAACCATTTTTGGTTTCTGGTTGAAACAACTTTTTACGTTGCCATGACGACATACGTCTCTATAGTGATATCGCTATAGCGACACTTGACCACATTGATCGGTCGCTATAGCAGAATTTATTCTTCTTTTGAACATGTTGCTATAACGACATGGGCGAGGCAAAATGCCCGATTTTCTTTCGAATGCCCCTTTTTCACAACACACCTTAAATCCAAGACAACCCGAACTAACCCCTTTACGTTAAGATCGATACCGGGTGTTCTACTTGCCCGAATTTGATTCAAAAAAGTCCTACGGGTTCCTTATCATCTTAGCTAACATAAAGTCAAGTTAAACATTACCACATTCACCCAATCCATTCTCGAATTTCTCTATACCACACTTTGCTTAGATTTTTGTCCAAGACTAGCCTAGCCTAAAATTTCTAACTCCCAATTTTGGGAAAATCTTAACCCAAATTTTTGGCAAACTAGACTTAACCCATCGTTCATCCCCAAACGACACAAGGTAAGGAGCACCTTACTCAACCCAATAGCTTGTCGCACGATGTAAGGACAGTCCCTTAGTAACTCATTACTCTCAATTGTCAACATTGTCCCTTACTATTTTGGGGTTTGTCGCCCTCTTATTAGAAATAAATCTAGTAGGCACTTATGCCTCAATAATTCTAGAACTCGTACTAACCATTCACCAGAGTTATTTCCTACTAACACGACAAATTTATGAACTTACAATGACTCCATTAACTATACCCGTCTTGAGTCATCATAATTAACAAACCAATAGGAATATGTATGACCATATGTAATAGAACTAGTCCCATTCACTCTTACTACCCCCTGCCTACTCTAACAGGATCATGGTAACATTATTAGGGTATATAAGTTATAGCAATGGAGATACTATAACACAAAGATATTCCCTACCTTAAACATCATAATGATGGAACATACTTATTCAAATTATATTTTTCAACTGATATGGTCACCTCTTATAACAAGGTTATTAAACTCACCTGCTTACTACTAATCCCTACCTTCATTATCTAATATCTCCCAAGTGCTAATATAAATTTACAACCAACCCAAGTTTATATCTCTTACTAAGGTTACAAGTTCCACAGTACGAGTTTAACCTCTAAATTCCTGTCTGGGACCTAGGTTCCACCCCACACTACATATACAGGAACAACAAGTTATTATAATGAACAACAACCCCACACTACATAACTAAGTTATTATAATGAACAACAAGGGGAACATTAATATGTACAAACACATCTACTGACTCTACTCTCTCAACCAACCCTACCTCCTAGGATCTTTATACATACTCAAGCCATCTTATTCCACAGGCCTTAGAAATTTAATTATACAATATCCCGGGGATACTATTAACCAATAACCATTCCTGTATAATAAACATATACACAATACCAAACCACAATAGGTCAATTACAAGTCAATTTGGCAAATCAACCCATGAGTGACCAGTTTACCAACAGACAACCACAATCACAATACATGAGAATAAACCAGAAAATCAAATCATCAATACCATAAGACCGAGTCAATACTATAGGTACAATCTATTAACCATTTCGTTATTCCTTTAACCCGATGATCCAGTCGTCAACAAATATTTAAGCCATAAGGTTCATAAGGCATACCTGAGTCACGAGTAGACACCAGAAACAACGTATCACAATTTAGGCAGTATCAAACAATAACCTAACTAGGCCCCTATAAGCCCAGAAGGTGCTACATCAATGGACAAATATAACCCACCGGCCCCCATCAAACCTTTAACTTATCAATATATTATATCTTATCAACTACGTTATAATCCCAAGACTGAACCAAGCGATTCTTAAAACAAAAACTTAACATCATATTAATTTTATCAATATGATGATTCATAATCAAGAAACTTCATCACAACAAGTACCACTATCATGCAACAATAACCCTTTTTCCCTGGTCTTTGATCAAATATCGATTATTTGAAACAAGAGTTTTCACAATCACAAATCATTTTCCCTTTACCATTTTACCAATGATAAAATCATTCCCTTTATTTAGCCTACGGTTTCCATTTTGACACATAACAAGTAATTTTCTTAGCTATTAACACCTTCATAGACTATGACCCTTTATCCATCACAAATTTCACAGTAATTCAAAAATAACATTTCATAAATTCAGAGTTAACCAAGCAATTACAATTTCCAATAACTAAAATTTAGAGAAATTTAACATAACTTCTATTCGCGTCCTTGATGACCATGATTTGATCATCTAAACTTTTACACACAACCCTTATGGCTAGATACCAATTGGAGCTTTGTAGGTTTCAATTTCATTACCCTTGTTATCCTAACGGAGTCAAATAACATCCATTTTCCTAGTCAAGATACCAATTGGAATCGAGAGATACCAATTGGGACCAACCTATACAAACCACACGAGAGGAAAGAAAAAAGTGCAATAATTTCCTAAATTGCCTCATAGCTCCCCAAATATTAGATGTGGATGTCAACACACTAATCTTCTGGACTCTACTCCACATTTGCTCTTGTACTGGGAGACTGGTAACTTGGCTATGATACCAAGTTATCACGACCCAAATTACCATATCGTGAGCCTAGATAGGAGAACCACTTACAACCCTTTCAACAAGATATGTGAAAGCCTGGAAATAACTAACAAAATACCCAAGTACTTATTACAACAAATTTTATAATATATATAAATGTGAAATGAAACTACCTAAAGACCTAGTTTAAATAGGTACAAGAGCTTCTACTTTAAGAAACAAAAGACTGGACACAACTTCCACCTTGAATGAGAGGAGCAGAAGCTGCTGGAGATCACTATCCATATCACCTAAGAAACATCAACTGATCCTGCAACCATACTATACCGTAAAAAAGGTATAGCAAGAGTAGTATCAATATAAACAATGCGTACTAGTAGGTATCATCGGCCGACCAGGGTTAGATCTCATAAATAAAATATAGAAATCACATTAAGGAAGCATGGTAATGAATATAGAATTTAACCTACATAACTTTCATCCACTTATGTTACCTAAAAGTATACCATTCTTGATCCTGCTAACTTAGTTATATCTAATCCATTGCAAGTAGTTAATAGAAACCATTGATATTCCCCTTATACCTTTCACACTTAATCTCACTAATCATACATTACCCTTCATATTAAATGTCATCCTTCATAACTCTTACTTACTTAATCCCAACAGTTATTATAGGACAATCTATTTCTGTTGACCTTTATTATAAATGAGCACACTGACCATAACCTTGTAACAACTACAACCATGACTTAACAACAATGTCCAAGCCAATAATCCATGACTCTAAAAATATTCATACCTCAATTCAAACATGGGAGTAGCAACAACAAATATGCTAAGCATTTGTCAATTTAACCCGTATAAACTCAAGTATTGATAAATAAAAAATAATAGAAATCAACATTTGTTCTGGATTTACATGAGATACCACCTTTATCAATTAAGCACATACACCAGATTCACTCATGGAACCAATGTAAACAACAACAATAACAGTAATCATAAACTTGATCCACTCAAGGAACCGTCACACTCATAAATACCTTGTACACACATGCTAACGATCTTATGGTTGCCCACTAGCCATGAACTGCAGGGGAAGATATCTTGTCTATGTACTATACGGTGTGGTACCCGAGCCAACCAATGAATCATATCAACCAATTCCATAAAGATGTCCAAATACCGTTACATCCCTAAAAATAACGAATATCACAACAATCACAACCAAAATGAGAATAAATAATCATACTTGTACATTCAACAAGCCTTTAATATAACCTCATTATATGTGATTAACACATAGAATATAATTTAACAATTACATTCCTTAAGTATTGATTGCTGCAATAGACAACCACCCAAATACTTAGTCAACTCGAGTTAATCAATTCATGTAAATAATAATCATACTTTAACACACTAAATCACAAGTAGATATGAATCATTGGTATCATAAAGTATCCAATGTCCGAAGACCAATCACTATCTTATTCAAGTAAGCATTGTCAAGCCATATTCATTAAAATCAAGCAGTTATTTTATGAGCTCATATTCAACCAAATGGAGTCTAAAATCTAGAAATTCATTCATTAATCCAATCCCCCTTAATTTAAACCAAAACTGAGAATTCCGCTATTATCTAGAAACCCTTATATTCAAGTCAATATTAGGTTCAAGACTCTACTCCATTAACTAATCCTTCAACTCTATTCGACTTACAATCAAGTTTAGTCATACACCTTTATACCTTTTACTTTATAATCCCTAGCCTATCTTGACCTTAGCCTCTTAAGTTATGCCACAACCTCTTATTATAATCCATTCTCATAACTAGACTCTGGTAAGCATATTCCATGTTCCAAACACACATAATAATAAGTTCACGCTTTTTTAGGTATTAAAGATGAGTCCTTTGATTATAAACTCCCATAATCTCCTTATCATCGTCTATATTCACATAGTTCACATTACAATCCCCCAAGGAGTCATACAAACACAAAACAACCATCAATGATTCATACATTAAAATAATAACACATATTTAGGCCCTTGTTACATTAAATCCATGTTTTACCTTTCTAAACTCCATGCACATAGGCCAAAGCATGATTTTTCCCGCGAAATGCATGTTTTGGATACGATTACTAATCACAATCTACTACTCATAAACCATAATATAACTTCGATTTGAGTCTTTAATGACCATGTGTTGATCATCTAAACTTTTACACACAGCCCTTATGGGACACTACTAATTGGAGCTTTGTAGGTTTCAATTTCATTACCTTTGTTATCCAAATAGAGTCAAATGACATCCATTTCCCTAGTCAAGATACTAATTATAATCGAGAGATACAAATTGGTCTCAACCCATACAAACCACACGAGAGAAAAGAAAGACGTTCAAGAATTTTCTAGAATGCTTCATAGCTCCTCGAAGATTAGATGTAGATATCAACACACCAATCCGCAGGACTCTACTTGACATTTGCTCTTATACTGGGAGACCGGTAACCTGGCTATGATACAAAGTTTTCACAACCAAAATGACCAAATCATGAGGGAACCTACTCTAATCCACCTAGATAGAAGAACCCCTTACCACCCTTTTAACAAGATATGTGGATGTCTGAAAGTAAGTAACAAAATACCCAAGTCCTTATTACAAAAGATTTTATAACATATATAAATGTAGAATTAAATTGCCCAAGGACCTAGTCTAAACAGGTACAAGAGCTTTTAATTTAAGAAAGAAAGGACTAGAAATAACTTCCACCATGAATGAGAGAAGTAGAAGCTGTTGGAGATTACTATCCACATTACTTGAGAAACATCAATTGATACTGCAACCAGAATATACCACAAAAAGGGTATAGCAAGAGTAGTATCAGTATAAACAACATGTACTGGTAAGTATCATCGGCCGACCAGGGTTAGATTACATAAAAAAATATGGAAATCATAGTAAGGAAGCATGACAACTTATAAACAATTTAATCCACATAACTTTCATCCACTTGTGTTACCTAAGAGTATGTCATTCTTGTTCCTGCTGACTTATTTATATCTAATCCATTGCTAGTAGTCAATATATACCATTGATATTCCCCTTATACCTTTCACACTTAATCTCACTAGTCATACATCACACTTCACATTAAATGTTATCCATCAAAACTCTTACTTGCTTAATCCCAATAGTTATTATAGGATATTCTATTTCGATTAACCTTAATAATAAATAAGTACAATAACCATAACCTTGTAACAAGTACAACCATGACTAAACAACATTGTCCAAGTCAACAATCCATGACTCTAACAATATTTATACCTCAATTCAAACATGGGAGTAGCAATAGTAAATATGCTAAGCATTTGTCAATTTAACCCGGATCAACTCATGTATCCATAAATAAACAATAATGGAATTAAATATACATTCCGGATTTACACAAGAAACCACTTATAGAAATCAAGCACATTGATCGGGTACACTTATGAAACTAATGTAAACAACAACAATAACAATAATCTTAAACTCGGTCCACTCAAGGAACCGTCACACTCATAAATACCTTGTACACATATGCTAAGGGTCTTATGGTTGGCCACTAGCTATGAGCTGCAGGGTACGAGATCTTATCCAAGTACTGTACCAGAATGGTACCCAAGCCAACCAATGAATCATATCAACCAATTTCGTAACGATGTCCAACTACCAATACATCTCTAAAAAATATTCGATATCACAACACTCACAACCACAATGAGAATAAGCAATCACACTTGTACAGTCAACAAGCCTTTAATATAACATCATTATATGTGATTAACATTTAGGATATCATTAACAATTACATTCCTTAAGTATTCATTTCATCAATAGACAGCAACCCAAATACTTGGTCAACTCGAGTTAATCATTTCATGTAAGCAACAATCATACTTTAACATATCATCAATTATTGGATGTTAAAAGACCAATCCCCAGCTTATTCAAGTAAGCATTATCAAGCTATGCTCATGATGTCGCCTAAGATATACCTCCAAAAAAGTATAACGCGGTCGCTGTATCAATATAGAACCCAACTAGGTTGGGGTCGATCCCACATGGAATAGGTCAAAGTTATGTAGAATGCTAGTCTATGTAATTGGTAAGTAAGTCAAACTAGGGGGGTTTTGTGAATAAATAGTAATAGTAACGATTGCTGATTATAGAATTTCTAGACAATATGAGAAATACACTAGGACTGTGATCCCCAATGATTCCTTAACTCCACCACTTACTTGTGCTGGCAAAACTGTCCCGCTGAGTTGCATGCAAAATCTAACAAGATATGTTAATCTATATGTATCTCAACCTTGGTTAGATGAATTTCACTCTTATCCTCTTCTTCTCTGAGTGTCGCACTACTAACCCTTGTCCTGGATCTCAAATAACTATTCCTTCTATGGCTTAAGTTATTAGATGAAAGTTGATAGCTTCAAATCTCTGTTGGTATTCCCTTTTCCCAATCTCTACCTCTCTCTCGAGCAAGTCTAGAATACAGGCGAGTTTCTAACATTTACAATCATTAGAAGATCAATCACAATGAAGGAAATAACAATACATGCATTCAAACCGATTCAGAATTGGTTTGCACTTAACCCATTTCGTTAATTCCTCATGGTTCACACAAACCTAATTGATAAGGTTAGCTACTCATGTTTGCAAGAGAACAATAAGAATTCAAGAATGAAAACATAATTTTAAATTCACAATAATGAAGAAACTCTAAAATCTCAATTATGAATAAAACCCTATAATTGATATTCCAAGATTACAAAACCAATAATGTGTTTTTTGGACTCGAAATAATGAAAAACTATCTCAATATATTGTAATGGCTAACTCCTGAACATAGGACAATAAAGGGGTATTTATAGATACAAGACGAATCCTATCCTAATCAAAACAGGAAAATAGAGTCGGCACACTTCCAGTGTACCGTGACTTGGTCTCGTGGAACCAAGTCACGTCACGTGGGTCTTGTCGTGGAAATCAGGTAATCATCGAACATCTCTAAAGTTGACTCACGGCAGCCACTCACATCACGTGATTCCTGTCGTGAGTCACCTCTCTGGTGCAGCTCCTGGTTCTTTCATCTTAAGATACTTCGTTCTCAGGCGTTATTCTTCCTTTTTGTCCATTTTGCCTCCAAAACCTATTCTCCTGCAATATAGAATAGAAAACATGTAATACCAACTAAACACACCCAAGTTATTGCATATTTTTCTTGTTTTAAGCATCGAACGTTCCATGTAACCATGGAGCATCAACACCCTTAACTTAGAACATTTGCATGTCCTCAGGCGAACAAAACAAAATAAACATAATGATGCTTAACTAAAAGAAACCTAAGGGTCCTACGGCAGTTGACTCATTGCTTTTGACCTCAAAACTTTTCTGACCCCTCCTACTTACAAATCAAAACCACAATGTGCATACATGCAACATAGTATCATAACTTTGAAGGGATCAAGTGATGGCATGATATTATGAACAAACAACTAAGCATAGATGCAAATGACATTATCCAAACAAATAGCAGCTAACAATACAACCCGTGTACTCTCACTGCAAAGAAGTCTCATACACTCACAGTATAATAATGAATCTCAAAGTAGGGACTCGGTCAAAACACTTTGTCTCACAAAGAAGTTCAAATAGTGTGCATGAAATACCATAGGCTTGCCCTCATTTTCTATGCCTTTTTTTGGACAATTGGACTAGGATCATTATAGGACTTTCATCATCTTGTAATGTAGGCTTGGGGACGAGTATGGTTCATATGGATATGATGACTCAACCCTCCTTGACACTACACTTATTTTTGGCTCCATTTTCCAACCATTCTCATTTATTCACCCTTATTCTCCTACATTTCTTTTCAGATTTAAGGGTGTGATTTTCTTCATTCTTTCAAAACACAACTCTTTTTTTTCCACACCCAAGTCTGTTCTCTTTTTCTTTTATTAACCCCTTCTTCATACCCAAATCAATCTACACACCCCTATAATAGCCACCCTCAACTTGGGTTATTTTCCTGAGTTGAGGTACACAATATCCAAGGAGGGACCAGGGCCAAGACAGGTTCATTATAAGTCAAAATGGGAAGGTGAATAGGCTAATGAAAGAAATAGGTCAATTATAGATCAAAATCTGGATCAAGGGATATTTATTTCATTTGGTCGAGCATTTAGGCTACAAGTGGACTTATTAAAAAAATGGCCTATGATCCTTTCCTAACCACTATCCTATAACCTAGGTGTCACAGCTCAAATCCTGTTGAGGTGGACTAGCACCCGAAGCCGTTGAGGCCCCGAGAGAACCAACCTACGTCCATGTACATTCATATGCATGTCCCTGAGTGAACAACATTCTATCACATAGACATATAAGATACCAATGGTGAAAGTCATGGAGAAACATTCAATAGATATGAAACTTGGCCGTTAGGGCCACCACGTCAAAATAGACATACATTTCTTCATTTATCTTACAACGTCTACAAAGCCTCTAACAGATACATAACCAACCTAAAGTAGGGACAAGTCCCCACTTTATACAACATTTACATAATACCAAAACAAGTATACACATGTGACTCAGAAAGCCCCGAATCAACCTAGAGCTCACCAATAGTCCGCCGATGACCCGTATCCTACAGTAGAGGTCTTCTAGCACCTGTGCCTACAGCAAGTAAGGTAAGTCCACCAAGGGACGTCAGTACGAATGAATGTACTAAGTATGTAAGGCTATAAGCAACTGTATGAAACATAAGATCTCAAATGGAATCAATTACAAGTGAATAAATAATGTAGATGAACCACCGTTTTGTATGTGTGAAACCATGTACATTACAATCTTTACTTACTTTGATTTTATGTTCATTATCATTATCATTCATTATATCGTACCATATCGTGCCCGGTCCCCAACTGATCAGTAGGTCATAACATATCATAACATAACATAACATTAGGATCAGCTCAAGCTAGGCTTATGTGCCCCTTTGAGCTGTCCCTGTCAGGTTTGGCTCGAGCTAGGCTTACGCCCCATTAAGCTTCCCTCTGATCCAATAATCTCAGGAGCGGTTCTAGCTAGACTTATGTGCCCCTTTGAGTCATCTCCCATTCTCAACAATAAACCATATATGCATTACTCCATTTCTTTACTTTTGTGGGATTGATACATTGGTGGTTATAACATTATTGGAGATTTGAAACATCAGTCAATGAATAAGAGACATATGAATAACATTTGCTAACAAACCTGAAATAAGATACTTTGAAACATTTCGAAATGGAAACAAGTGCGGTAACAATATGAACAAGAGATGCTGCCGAAGGATACAAAAAAAGTATCCTTACATACCTTATATTCCCAATATGAATGCAACAATCCAATATGTGAATACAACAATTCAGCTCCTTGCTTACCTGTTACTCTACAACACAAGTACATAACGGAGCTCACGTTAACAATTAACTACATTACAAGTGCATAAGACGACAATAAGCTGCGTGACTGCCATATAACATCATTTTACCCTCTTACAATACACTAGACTGCATCACCATACCAACAACACCACAACATTCCACACATCAACCTAGATATCACAAACCGATAGCATTTCACAACAAGTTTATACTTTACACTTCCTTCTTAACATATCATCACATTTATGCTATCAAGTCATCTCAATACCTCTCAACACAACACATAGAGAACAATCCGTAATTTATATAATTAAACATGCTTCCGAACGACCCCTTAGATCCATTCAAAGGGTACCATAAGTTGATGATTGTATCCAAAAAGGGTATAGGGGCCTTGGGGGGGTTAAAGAGAAGCAAAAACAATCGAAACGAAGTTCTGTAGGGACCTGCGAAGACACCTGCGCATGCAGGTGGGTGAGGTACGGCCTCAGGTGCCCATATGGCCTTGTCCAGGGCCATCTGCATTGGCATCTGCGCCCGCAGGTGCCCCATCCGCGAAGACGGATGCTTGGTTCGGCCAAAATGGGTCTCTTTTGGGTCCTTTTTTTTTGTAATAAATGGTTCATGGCCATAAATAAGCTTATTTTTTCATATTTTAGGTTAACTTGGATGCCAATGAATAATCATGGTTTCACAACGCACATGAACATCAGAAAGCTACATTTTCCTTTCAATACACCACCAATTCTATGCACAATTTTCACAACAACAATTCCAAATGTTATATACAAAGAGAAAGAAAGTTAGGGACATAACCACATCATACATGTTGACATTTAATCCACCAAATTCACTTTCTTCAAGACCACAAGTCTCCTTTCAAGTTTAGAAGGCAAAACCCTTTACCGAGTAAGCAAAAGTAGACTATTTCACACATAGTGGACTGCTCAATACTTTGCCAACATAACCAACATGATTTATACACCCTCTCATGCATATAATATATTAAACCATAAGATTAAACACTTACCAAAGCTTTCAAAGAGGTGATCTTATCCAAAGGGAATAGTTGCTTAGGGTTTGTGAGAAGAGAGAATGTTGTGAAAAAATCTAGAATGAGACGTGTGTTTTGTTGAATAAAATCTGATTTGTTTGCCTTATATATTCTATTATGGTCATCCTAATCCAAACACTTGGTCATAAATGATATGTTTACTTGTTCAAAGGTGGAATGGATCATTTTCCATTTGGGCCATGTCTTTCTTGCTAATTTTGGGCCTCATTTGAGCCCATTAGCACAAGACTAATTCAGCCCACTAAAATTAGTGGGTAATACACCACCCATCTCAAGTTTAAATAATTCCATAAATTTCACGGTGATTAAATAGGTTCAGAAATGTACGGGGTGTTACATCCTTCCCCCTTAGGAATATTCGTCCTCGAATGTTAGTAACATTATCCAATTTAAGCAAATTCAAGTCTAAGTTTATTCTTCATGTTATCATATACACACAATGCTTGTAAAGACTTACTTGTTATTGTTCCAACCCCGTATCTTGAACTTTTTCTTCCGTTTGAAATAAATGCGGGTACTTAGACTTCATCATTTCCTCGGCTTCCCATGTGATCTCTTCTACTTGTTGATTTCTCCAAAGTACCTTCACGGAAGCTACTTCTTTATTCCTTAACCTCTTCACTTGTCTATCAAGAATGGCAATAGGTATCTCTTCATAGGTGAGATCCACCGTAACTTGTACCTCTGTAATGGGAGCAATACGAGATGGATATCCTATGCACTTTCAAAGCATTGAAACATGAAACACTGGATGAACTATGGAGAGTTCTTGGGGTAGTTCCAATTCATACGTGACTTGACCAAATCTTCGAACAATATCATATGGCCCTATCTAACGTGGATTCAACTTTTCTTTCTTTCCAAATCTCATTACCCCTTTCATGGGTGACACCTTCAAGAACACCCAATTACCCATGGCAAATTCTAGCCCCCTTCTTCTAACATCGACATATGATTTGTGTCGACTTTGGGCCATTTGTAGTCGCTGTTGTATCACCTTAACTTTATCCATAGCTTGATGAACAAGATCTGGCCCAAATAAGGCAGTTTTACCCGCTTCAAACCATCCAATTGGTGATCTACACTTCCTTCCATATAAAGCTTCATAAGGTGCCATTTTGATACTTGAATGATAGCTATTATTGTAGGTAAATTCAATAAGAGGTAGATGATCATCCCAACTACCTTTAAAGTCCAATGTACAAGCTCGTAGCATATCTTCAAGTGTTTGGATAGTACGTTCTTCCTGTCCATCTGTTTGAGGATGAAAAGCCGTACTTAAATTCACTTGGGTTCCCAAACTCTTCTGAAAAGATTTCCAAAAATGTGCAGTAAATTGAGCTCCCTTGTTTGATATAATAGAGATTGGAATTCCGTGTAGTCACACTATCTCCTTAACATACAATCGTGCATAATCTTCAGCTGTATAGGTGGTCTTGACCGGTAGGAAATGTGCTGACTTGGTAAGCCTGTCAACTATTACCCATATGGAATCAAATTTTTGCAGTGTACGAGGCAAACCTGTGATAAAATCCATGTTAATCATGTCCCACTTCCAGACTGGAAGATTTATACATTGCATATAACCTCCTGGCTTCTGATGCTCTACTTTTACTTATTGACAATTCGGACATTGAGCTACAAATTCTGCAATGTTCTTCTTCATGTTACCCCACCAATACATTTCTTTCAAATCATGATACATTTTGGTGGCTCCCGGATGAATAGAATACCGTGAATGATGTGCCTTTGTCATAATCCGTCTCCTTAGCTCATCTACATCCGGTACACACAATATACCTTGGCACTAAAGCACTCCCTCTTACGTACGATCAAATACCTTTGTCAAAACTTGTTTTACATTCTCCTTCAGCTGCAATAAAATAGGATCCGCATACTGTTTTTCCTTCACTTCAGCTACTAATGAAGATTCTGCCATATTTTGCACAATAACCCCTTCATCTAGAGATTCAAGAAGACGAACTCCCAAGCTGGCTAGTTGATGTAAATCCTTGATTATACCTTGCGTTTCCATAAGCTGGGCATTAGTGCTTCCTACTGCTTTGCGGATCAATGCACCGTCTACCACATTTACTTTCCCTGGATGATATAAGATATTGATATCATAATATTTTAAGAGTTCCAGCCACCTCCGCTGCCTCAGATTTAAGTCCTTCTGCTTAAAGATATATTGCAAACTCTTGTGGTCGGTATATATATCGACATGAACCCCATACAAGTAGTGGCGCCATATCTTTAAAGCAAATATCACAGCTGCTAGCTCAAGATCATATGTCGGATAATTTCTCTCATGTGGATGCAACTGTCTTAAGGCATAAGATATAACATTATCGTGCTTCATCATTACACATCCTAGGCCAACTCTTAAAGCATTACAACACACCGCATACCCTTCTATGCCTTCTAAAAGTACTAATATGGGTGTAGAAGTCAATTTATCCTTCAGCTCTTGGAAACTATTCTCACATGCATCATTCCACTGAAACTTGGTTGCCTTGTGTGTTAGTTTTGTTAAAGGTGCAGAGATAGAAGAAAACCCTTCAACAAAACTTCTATAATAACCTGCCAACCCAAGAAAACTATGAATCTCTGTAGGCGTCATAGGCCTTGGCCAATTCTTCACCGCTTCTATCTTTTGTGTATCAACCCTTATCCCTTCATCCGACACAATATGATCCAAAAATGCTACAGATTTTAACCAAAATTCACAGTTAGAGAAATTTGCTTATAACTTACGATCACGAAGTATCTGTAACACCTGTCATAAGTGATTAGCATGATCCTCTTGTGATCTTGAATAAACCAGAATATCATCTATAAACACGATCACAAACACATCTAAGAATGGCTTGAACACCCTATTCATCAAATCTATAAAAATCGCTGGTGCATTTGTTAGCCTAAATGACATAACTATAAATTCATAATGACCATGTCGTGTTCGAAAAGCTGCCTTGGGTATATCTTTTTCCCTAACCCTTACCTGATGATATCCCGATCTCAGGTCAATCTTTGAGAAACATTTGGCACCCTGTAATTGGTCAAACAAATCATTAATTCTGGGGAGGGGATATTTATTCTTAACTGTCACCTTATTCAGTTGTCGCTAATCAATACACATTCTCAATGGGCCATCTTTCTTTCGTACAAATAACACTGGTCCACACCAAGGGGGCATACTAGGCCTTATGAATTCTTTTCCAACAAGTCTTTTAATTGCTCCTTCAATTCCCGTAACTCTGCTGGGGCTATTCTATATGGAGGAATAGAGATAGGTTGAGTTCCTGGCATCATATCAATACCAAACTCTACTTCCCATTTCGGAGGCAAACCTGGCAGATCTTCAGATACATCAAGGAATTCATTTACCACCGAAATCGATTGAAGAGTTGGTGGCTTCACATCGGTATAATGCACTCTTACTAGATGACATATGTACCCATTGGATATCATTTTCCTCGCCTTAAGATAAGAAATAAAATTTCCTCTCGGTGCTCCAACGTTACCCCTCCATTCAAGGACAATCTTTTTTGGAAAATGGAAATGTACCTTCTTAGCTTGGCAATCTACCGTGGCATAACAAGAATCCAACCAATCCATACCCATTTTAACATCAAAATATACCATTTCCAGCTTAATAAGATTAACCAGCATATCATGATCACAAACATTCACTATACAATTACGATATACTCTCTTATCTACAATAGATTCACCAACTAGTGTAGATACTTCTAATGGCTTGACTAATAATTCTGGTGTTCTTTCAAATTTTTCAGCAAACAATGGAGTAACATATGATAAGGTAGAACTCAGATCAATCAATGCATAAACATTATGTGAAAAGATGGATAATGTACCTGTCACTACATCAGGAGAAGCCTCCAGATTTTACCGATCCGCTAGAGCATCGGTACGGTTCTGTACTCCACTAGAACTAGCTGCTCCTCTAGCACCTCTACCACGACCAATAGGCTGCACACCTTGGCCTAAGGAAGGAACCGATGATGATGAGGCAACGATTGATCACGTAGGTCGCGCCATACTACCCATTCTCCCTTGTAGATGCTCTCCCATCAGGTGCCCCGACCTACCGCACCGAAAGCAAATATTCATTCCAAATCGAAATTCACCTAAATGAAACTTTCTACAGTGCTGACATGGCTGACGAGAAAATCCTGTTGTTTATAAACCTCGAATCCCACTACTCTGCCCAAAATGGCTGCCTCTAAACCCTAGAATTGGGATGGAGTACCTGCTGTAAGATAAGAAACTAATCATCTAGGGGGTCTATTAAAAACCCGAGGCCTAAATTCTCCTTGGTACGCCATGAACTATCCCATAGGTCTAGCCCTCTTTCAAATTCTTACGCCCTTCTCCTTTGCCTCAGATCGTCCATTTTTTGTGCAAAGGCTTGTATTCTGGCTATATCTATATCTCTATTCAATGCAGCAATAGTACAATCCCTCACCAAATAGGGATCCAATCTGTCCACATACCGATGAACTCTGTCATCCATAGTGGCTACTACATTAGGAGCATATCGAGACAAAGAGTTAAATCAAAAACTATACTCTCTGACACTCATATTCCCTTGACGAAGATTTAAGAAATGGTCCACACGAACCTCTCAGATCTCATATGGAAGTTAGTGATCAAGGAATGCCACTTTGAATTCTTCCCAATTAGCTGGAAGTGCATCGTTACCCCTAGATCATTTCTAATCTTCGTACCATAATATAGCCTCTTCTTTTAGTCTATATTCTTCAAGCTCAACTATTTCTGTACCAGTCACATGCATAACATCTAGAGCCCTTTGAATTTGGTCCACAAAGTCTTGGGGATCTTCATTAAGCTATGACCCACTGAACGTAGGAGGATCTAATTTCAGAAAATCCTATGCCCGTCGATTAGCTGCCCTAGCCTCACTGTCATTACTTGTCATTGGACTAACTTGTCCTTGATTCTGTGCGGTAACTATACGAGTCAGCATTTGCACCGCATTTCTTAGATCCTGCTCAGTAGCATTAACAGGCGGTTCGACAAGTTTTTCTCTCCTTCTCGGCTCTTTTGGAGCTGGAAAAGTAGAACAAGCCCGTGACCCAAATTTAGTTTCTGCCCCACCCTTACTAGCTTGGTCAGGTAGTGATCTGCTAGTTCCTTCTCCAGTAAGTATGTCTACCTTCTTACCTTTTCCCCTACCTTATCTTGTAATCGATATTTTACTATAACAAAGAAAACCAATTTCAACGGTCAGATATGATTCCACCTACAACATTGGCTCTAATGCACGATCTAGGAAATGAAGAAAAGAAACAACTCCTAAATATCCCGTAGCCTCCCACTTATAAATGTGGTGCACAACACATCCATAAGAAAGACTCTACTCAGACACAGCTTTGTAGACACCCTAGGACGACCCGCTCTGATACCACTTTTGTCACACCTCAAATCCCATTGAGGCGGACTGGCACCGAGGCCGTTGAGGCCCCGAGAGAACCAACATATGTCCATGTACATTCATATGCATGTCCTAGAGTGAACAACATTCTATCACATATATATACAAGATACCAATGGCGGAGGTCATGGAGAAATATTCAATAGATATGAAACTTGGCAGTT
The DNA here is from genome assembly GCA_031232105.1 of Capsicum rhomboideum. Lineage (NCBI taxonomy): Eukaryota > Viridiplantae > Streptophyta > Magnoliopsida > Solanales > Solanaceae > Capsicum > Capsicum rhomboideum. The sequence continues at coordinate 100,536,094 of CP124719.1, read as the reverse complement.
AGGGCCACCACGTCAAAATGGACATACATTTCTTCATTTGTCTTACAACGTCTACAAAGCCTCTAACAGATACATAACCAACCTAAAGTCTGGACAAGTCCCCGCTTTATACAAAATTTACATAATACCAAAACAAGTATACACATGTGACTCGAAAAGACCCGAATCAACCTGGAGCTCAACAACAGTCTGCAGATGACCCGTATCCTACTGTGAAGGTCTACTAGCACCTGTGCTTGCAGCAAGTAAGGTAAGTCCCCCAATGGAAGTCAGTACGAATGAATGTACTAAGTATGTAAGGCTTTAAGAAACTATATGAAACAAAAGATCTCAAATGGAATCAATTACAAGTGAATAAACAATATAGATGAACCACCGTTCTGTATGTGTGGAACCATGTACATTACATTCTTTACTTTTACGTTCATCATCATTATCATTCATCATATTGTACCATATAGTGCCCGGTCCCCAACTGATCAGTGGGTCATAACATATCATAACATAACATAACATTATAATCATCTCGAGCTAGGCTTATGTGCCCCTTTGAGCTGTCCCTGTCAGGTTTGGCTCGAGTTAGGCTTACGCCCCATTGAGATGCCCCCTGATCCAATAATCTCGGTATCGGTTCTAGCTAGACTTATGTGCCCCTTTGAGCCGTCACCCGTTCTCAACAATAAACCATATATGCATTACTTCATTCCTTTACTTTTATGGGAGTGATACATTGGTGGTTATAACATTATTGGATATTTGGAACATCATTCAATGAATAAGTGACATATGAACAACATTTGCTAACAAACCTGAAATAAGATACTTTGAAACATTTCGAAATGGAAACAAGTGCGGTAATAGTATGAACAAGAGGTGCTGCCAAAGGATACGAAAAGAGTAACCTTACATACCTTATCTTCCCACTATGAATACAACAATCCAATATATGAATACAATAATTCAGCTCCTTCCTTCCGTTTTACTCTACAACACAAGTACATAACGGAGCTTACGTTAATAACTAACTACATTACAAGTGCATAAGACGACAATAAGCTACGTGACTGCCATATAACGTCATTTCACCCTCTTACAATGCACTAGACTACATCACCATACTAACAACACCACAACATTCCGCATATCAACCTAGATATCACAAACCGATAGCATTTCAAACCAAGTTTATACTTTATACTTCCTTCTTAACATATCGTCACATTTACGCCATCAAGTTATCTCAATACCATTCAACACTACACATAGAGAACAATTCATAATTGATATAATTCAACATGCCTCCGTACAACCCCTTAGAGCCATTCAAAGGGTACCATAAGTTTATGATTGCATCCAAAAAGGGTATAGGGGCCTTGGGTGGTCAAAGAGAAGCAAAAACAATTGAAACAAAGTTCTGAAGGAACTTACGAATCCACCTGCACCCTCAGTTGAGTGAGGTGTGGCCGTAGGTGCCCATCTGGCCTTGTCCAGGGCCACCTGCATTGACATCTGCGCCCGCAGGTGCCCCATCCGCGAAGGCGGATGCTGAGTTCGACCAAAATGGGTCTCTTTTGGGTCCTTTTTTTGTAATGAATGGTTCATGGCCATAAGTAAGCTTCTCTTTTAATATTTTAGGTTAATTTGGATGCCAAGGAAAAATCATGGTTTCACAATGCACATGAACATCATAAAACTACATTTTCCTTTCAATACACCACCAATTCCATGCACTATTTTTAAAACAACAATTCCAAATGTTATACACAAAGAGAAATCAAGTTAGGGACAAAAACACATCATACATGTTTATATTTAATCCATCAAATTCACTTCCTTCAAGACCACAAGTCTCCTTTCATGTTTAGAAGGCAAAACCCTTTACCGAGTAAGCAAAAGTAGACTGTTTCACACATAGTGGTATGCTCAACACTTTGCCAACATAACCAACATGATTAATACACCCTATCATGCATATAATATATTAAACCATAAGATTAAACACTTACCAAAGCTTGCAAAGAGGTGATCTTATCCAAAGGGAATAGTTGCTTAGGGTTTGTGAGAAGAGAGAATGTTGTGGAAAAATCTAGAATGAGACATGTGTGTTTTGTTGAGTAAAATCTGATTTGTTTGCCTTATATAGTCCATTTTGGTCATCCTTAGCCAAACACTTGGTCATAAATGATATGTTTACTTGGTCAAAGGTGGAATGGATCATTTTCCATTTGGGCCATGTCTTTCTTGCTAATTTTGGGCCTCATTTGAGCCCATTAGCACAAGACTAATTTAGCCCACTAAAATTAGTGGGTAATACACCACCCATCTCAAGTTTAAATAATTTCATAAATTTCATGGTGATCAAATAGGTTCGTAAATATACGGGGTGTTACACTAGGCAAGACTAACCGGGCAAGTTCTAAATCGCATACACAAAGTAAATTAAGTAATGACCTCACACACACATAGCACAGGATTATACTATCAACTACTACCTATTCAGTTTATGCAATGCTATTTACAGTTATTCTGTTGATAATACTAACTCCATTGCAAGATCCAATAACTTTCACAAACTAACATACTACACACATACTTCAAAAACAAAAATTTTCAGGAGGGGTATCCTTTAGATAATCAAAAAACATCCTTAACATTCAAAATACGTTCAAAATTGGACTGCACCAAAGGTTCCCTTATTTTTCTCCTAATTAAACATAAAAACACATAAATAATATAAATAACAACCTAAACATGTCGTTTCTACTATGGTAGTACACTTGGGGGAAAAGAAAACACGACAACAAAAACCCCCAAGTGGTGGTATACCCCACCCCCAAATAAAAAAATGGTGCACTACCCCTAGTGCACAACTATAAATAGAAGAAGTATAAAGGGGTGAAGACATACCTGCGGCACCCTAGGCGCCGAATGTCGGACCGCCCATAGAGGGATCATCAGCATGCCCTCAAGTCTCTCCACTAGGTGCAGCCGGTGAAGAGGGTGCCTGACTAGAGGATGCACCCCGTGCCCTCTCTTCTTGAGCAATCTTCCTGGTATGGTACTCTACTCTAGAGGCCTTCACCGCTCTCCAGAACTCACCCTCGGACTTATCACCACTATCAACCTGATCTTCTGGACTATGTGGTCTCTTGCCTCTATCAATAGGAGGCTCTTCGTCGGCAAACAAATCCACCTCGAACACTGACCTCAATTGGGATGAAACGGGTATAGTTGGAATAATCGGAATACTTCTTGGTGCCAAAGATCTAAACTCCATTCTCAATGCAGCCACCTCCCATGTCAAGCTTGCCACATCAGGAATCTATGCTGAACTCAACCGAGTGGCCATCCGGGCCTCAAAACTATCAATCCTCCCATGTAGATCTCTCATAAACTACTGCATAGCTGCATTCATACGGGCCTCCACTCTATTCTCTGCAGCCTCTACCGTGGTCCTAACCCATGGTTTAAGCTGGGATACCAACTTAGCCATCTGGGTCTCAGTGTATTACATAAACCGAAGGGCATCCTTTTGAATACAAACGTCCTATATGGACAAGTGAAAGTGGTCTTCTCTTTGTCTTTGGGAGCAATGAAAATCTAATTATAACCCGAATAGCCATCGAGAAAACAATACCATTCTATGCTAGCAAGACGGTCTACCATCTTGTCCATGAAGGTCATAGGAAGATGATCTTTTTCTGTCAAAGAATTCAGCTTTCGATAATACATGCAAACTCTCCATCCAGTAACCGACCTTATTGGGATTAACTCATTCTTGTCGTTTGGAACCACAGTGATTCTCCCCTTCTTTGGCACACACTAAATAGGGTTCACCCACTTGCTATCAGCAATAGGGTAAACCACACCTGCATCTAACCACTTAATGATCTCTTTCTTCACAACCTCTTGCATAGGTGGGTTTAGACGACGTTAATGCTCAATGCTCGGTATGCACTCAAGATCAAGTTGAATTTTTTGAGTGTAAATATTGGGTGGACTCCCTATAATATCAGTAATGGACAACCCAATGGCCCTCTTAAATCTTCTCAGTACCAAAACCAAAGCCTCTAATTGACACTCCACCAACTTAGCAAAAATAATCACAGGCAAGGTGTTGTTGAATCCCAAAAATAGGTAGCAAAGGTGAGCCGGAAGAGCCTTAAGCTCCCACACTGGAGGCTCCTCAATAGAAGGACGAGACGGTGGGGTCACCCTATTCTTCAAATTAAGATTAAATTTCTTTGGAGCATAAGTGTATGATCCCCTACCAGTAAGCGCACCAACCATCTCATCATGTTCCTCAATACCATCACTATCAAAATTCATACTAACGGTCGTAAGAGCTTCTACCCCCAACCTTTCTTCAACAGGCACGACAATATCATTCTCCTCAGTTGCATCTATTACCGAAATCACCCGTATATCTTTCAGTTGCTTCATGGAACGACAAATATTGAAAGTGACATGTTCATTATTTAACCTGAATTTTATCTGCCCTGTTTCCATGTCGACCAATACACGACCAGTGGCAAGGAATGGTCTTCCCAATATGATGGGAACCTCAAAATCAACTTCACAATCTAGAATCACAAAGTCAACCAAAAAGATAAAAGATGCAACTTTTACCAAAACATCATACAAAAGCCCACCGACTTTTTCACAGTCCTAGCCGCCATGAGAAGTTTCATAGAGGTTGGTTTTGGAGCTCTCTACCCCAACTGTTTAAAAATGGCTAGTGGCATTAAGTTAATGCTAGCACCTAAATCACAAAGTGCTTTAGCAAAGTTGTAAGACCCGATAGTATAAGGAATTATGAAAGCTCCTACATCCTCCTTCTTTTCAAGTAGGGAACGAGAAGCAACTACACTACAGTGATGTAAGTTATCTGCTGGCTAAAAACTGGTAGTTCTCTTTTTCGTCACCAAGTCTTTCATGAACTTTGCATAACCTGGCATCTGCTTCAATGCCTCAACAAAAGGGTTGTTTACCGATAGCTTTTTTAACATTGTAATAAACTTCTGATATTTACCTTCCTCAGCCGTCTTTTTCAACCTTTGAGGAAAGGGAGGATGAGGTCGTGGGATAGTTTTCAATATTTGTGGGACCTTCTTTTCCTGCCTCTTTTCAGATTTTGCCTTTTCGCCAGTATCATGAGGATTTGGAACTGTTTCGACCTTTGAATTATCCAGCTGTATCTCAGTTTCTGCATCAACTATCATCGGCTCAGTGGTCTTACCGCTATCCATAGGTATAGATGGATCAGTCGTGCATTTCCCTCTTCTAGTAGTAATGGCCAGACAATGACTATCATTTTTTGAATTCTAAACGGTGTTGCTTGGAAGGGTACCTGGCTGACATAGGTTCAATTCCACCGATATCTGCCCAAACTATTGCTCTAATTGTTTAATAGCAATCGAATAGGATTCTACTTTCTGAATTATTCCCGAGATATCTGACCTAATCTCCTTTAAGCAATGTTCTTGACTCTCTAACCCTTTAACTAGTTTATTGAGCAGGGCTTCCATTCTTGAATTTCCATAGTCAGTATCACAGTTTCCTGGTGGAACATCTATGCCACTCTTCTCTTTATAATTATCCTTTCATCTCCAATCACCGTCACGATCTTGTTCTCTATCTCTATATCTCGACTTGTTGTAATTGTCTCCATAGTAGTTCCGACCTTGATTCCCTTGCCTTGAGTTCCAAGAGTCCTGATTAGACCCCTGGCCCTTGGCTCGGAAACCTGCCACCTCTCGATCCAGGTACTTAGCATGTTCATCAGAATCACTATCATCATGCCTAGGTGTTTTGCCTTGTGCACCTATGATGTGTACCTTCGCAGCGTCTCTGGCCACAATTTATTTAGCTAATAAACCAATTTCTGTCATCAACTGTGCAACCTTTTGTGCTACAAATTCGTCCAAAGCTCTTTGTATTGCTGAGGCTCCAATAGCATACGTGCCAGCAGGCGTCTTTACCTCCCGAGTATACCATCCGCAGTTGGTCTTAGTGATATGTTCTAATATCTCTGAAGCTTGTTCCCACCCCAGACTCATAAATGCTCCTCCAGTGATAGTGTCTACTACAACCTTGGTATTGACGTTTAGAGCCCTGTAGAAGATTTCAAGTAAGTTTCTACCACTCATCCTATGATTTGGCACATTCTGCAGCTTCGTGTTGAACCTTAACCATGTCTCGTAAAGTGCTTCAGAATATAGTTGTCTGAAGTTGTAAATTTTATCCTTCAACTGTAGCATCTTGGAGGGTGAAAAAAATATTTCCAAAAATTAATTTCTTAACTCTTGCCAAGTAGTGATGGAACCTCGTGGTAATTTTGCCAACCACAAAGTCACTTCTCTTGTTAGAGAGAATGGAAATAATCTCAATCAAATAGCCTCTTGATTAACTCCAGGAAAATTATATGAAGTGCAGACACCCAAAAAATTCATCACATACATGTTTGGATCATCAGAAGGAAGATCGGCGAACACACCCTTCAAGTTTAGCAGGTGAATCATGGCACTTGTAATGTCAAACTTCATACCCTGAGGTAACTCTTGTGGAATTATGGCATCAGTCTCTATTGGATCAAAATAGGCCACATCTTCTTCCTCAGGATCATCATAAACTGGCACAAGCGGTCTTTGAGGTGGTTGGTGAGCTCTCAGTCTCCTTTGTATCTCTTCAGCTTCAGCCAGTCGCTGAGCTGCTTCTTGCATAGCTCAATTATCTCTCTCTGCTTGCCTAAGAGCAGCTTGTCTAGCTTGCTCTTCCCGTGTCAATCGAGCAGTAGTTTGGTCTGTTGTTTCATGACCAACCGGCTGGATTGGTTGGTTATGAATGTCTCCCATGGCGGCAGGATCCTTAACTCCGTTGGTATTCACCATTCTTCGATTAGCTCTCAGAGTCCTTTCTAATTCAAGATCAAGTGGAATCAGGGGATTGCCTTGACTCCTAGTATTAGGCATACACCAGCGTGTGCCCTTAAAAATATAAGGAAATAACACCAACCAGCTCCAACAAGAAAAATACTCAACTCTGTAACTGTAGTTCCCCGGAAATGGCGCCAAAATTTGATGTTTCCCAAGATATACCTCCAAAAAAGTATAACACAGTCGCTGTATCAAATATAGAATCCAACTAGGTTGGGGTCGATCCCACAGGGAATAGGTCAAAGTTATGTAGAATGCTAGTCTGAGTAACTGTTAAGTAAGTAAAACTAGGGATTTTTTGTGAATAAATAGTAACAGTAACGATTGCTGATTATAGAATTTGTAGACAATATGAGAAATACACTAGGACTGTGATCCCCAATGATTCCTTAACTCCACCGGTTACTTGTGCTGGCAAAATTGTCCCACTGAGTTGTATGCAAAATCTAACAAGATATGTTCATCTAAACGTCTCTCTACCTTGGTTAGATGAATTTCACTCTTCTCCTCTCGGTCTCCGAGTGTCGCACTACTAACCCTTGTCTTGGATCTCAGATAACTATTCCTGCTACGGCTTAAGTTATTAGATGAAGGTTTCTAGCTTCAAATCTCTGTTGTTATTCCCTTTTCCCAATCTCTACCCCTCTCTCGAGCTAGTCTAGAATACAGGCGAGTTTCTAATGTTTGCAACCGTTATATTGAAAAACTATCTCAATATATAGTAATGGCTAACTCCTGAACGTAAGATAATAAAGGGGTATTTATAGATACAAGACAAATTCTATCCTAATCAAAATAGGAAAACAGAGTCGACAAACTTCCACGGTACTGTGACTTGGTGTCGTGGAACCAAGTCATGTCACGCGGGTTCTGTCGTGGAAATCAGTAAATCATCAAACATCTCTGAAGTTGACTCACGGCAGCCACTCACGTCACGTGAGTCCTGTCATGAGTCACCTCTCCAGTGCAGCTCCTGGTTCTTTCGTCTTCAGATACTTCGTTCTTGGGCGTGATTCTTCCTTTTTGTCCATTTTGCCTCCAAAACCTATTCCCCCTACAATATAGAATAGAAAACAAGTCATACCAACCAAACACACCCAAGTTATTGTATATTTTCCTTGTTTTAACCATCGAACGTGCCATGTAACCATGGCGCATCAGCTCATTAAATTCAAGTAGTCATTTTAGGAAAGCACGTCAACCAAATGGAGTCTAAAATCTAGTAATTCATTTATTAATCCAATCCCCCTTAATTCATACCAAAATCAAGAATTTTGTTATTACCTAGCAACCCTTACATTCAAGTCAATACTAGGTTCAAGACACTACTCCATTAACCAATCCTTCAACTCTATTCAACTTACAATCTAGTTTTAGTCATACATCATTATACCTTTTACTTTTTAATCCCTAGCTTAACTTGACCATAGGCTCTTAAGTTATGCCACAACCTCTTATCAAAATCCATTCTCATAACTATACTCCGGTAAGCATATTCCATGTTCCAAACACACATAATAATAAGTTCACCCTTTTTAAGGTATTAAAGATGAGTTATTAGATTATAAGCTCCCATAATCTTCTTATCATCATCTATATTCTTATAATTCTCATTAAAATCCACCATGGAGTCATACAAACACAAAACACCCATCAAGGATTCATACATTAACGTAATAGCACATATACCCTTATTTTATTAAATCCATGTATTATCCTTCCAAACTCCATGCTAGCAGGCCTAATAATGATTTCTTCCATCAAATCTATAGTATGGATATGATTACTAACCGCAATCTACTACTCATAAACCATAACCTGCCTGTGCTCCTAGATGCTGCAACAAATAAGCTATACCATGGATGATCCTCCTTCTTCTTCATGTTTCCAAAGGATACTCATCTAACAAACAATAATTATTAAAGTAATTAATAAACTGCTCTTCAAACAAATACCTTGGAATTCAACCCACTAGTTCTACGCTTATCCATGATCGATAAGAACGAATCCATCACTAATCAACCAAATGACCTGTTATATCGAGGATTATGTTATATCAAGGATTATAACCTAACCCGAGGCCAAATTCATGATCATCCTACGTATTCTAGGGTTTTTCTACCATCAATTCACCTCAAAACTACCAATTCCATGGTTACAGTAGTGAATTAACAATATGCAAGGGTTATTTAATGATCATTAACCAAAACTCAATGATTTTACACCTAAATTACTCCCTTGCAGCAAAAAAAAAGGCCCTTAACCCCCTCTAAATTACGTAACTAGCAATGATAAGGCTAGATTATAAATTTACTAGTTAATGGGGATGAAATCCTTACCTTAATGAAGAAAAATGATCAAAAACCAAGTTAATTTTCCCAAATCAACATTGTTATTGCCCTAAAACTACTTTTAGAAGAATGAATCGTTTTGGGGGATTTTCTGTATAAAACAACATGTTATTTCTCTATGGCGACACTTGACCATGTTGACCGGTCGTTATAGCGGGATTTATTTAGAGATATGGGCGAGATAGAATTCTCAATTTTCTTCCAAACTCCCTTTTTTCACAACACACCATAAATCCAATACATCTCAAACTAACCCCTTTACGTCAAGATCGATACTGGGAGTTCAACTCGCCCGAATTTGGTTCCAAAAAGTCCTACGAGTTTGTTATCATCTTAGAAATTTCTAACACTAAATTCATGGAAAATCTTAACTTGAATTTTTGGTACACTAGACTTAATCTTAACGACAAAAAGGTTCATTACAACAAAAACCAATTTACCCATCATTCATCCCGGAATGACACAAGGTAAGAGGTACTTTACTCATCAAAATAGCTTGTCGTACGAGGTAAGGAGAGTCCCTTAGTAACTGATTACTCTCAATCGTCAACCCTGTCCATTACTATTCTGGGGGTTTTCACCCTCTTACTAGAAGCAAATCTAGTACGCACTTATGCCTGAACAATTCTACAACTCGTGCTAACCATTCACCCAAGTTATTTTCTAGTTAACACGATAAAATTATGAACTTACACTGACTTCATTAAATATACCCATCATGAGTCATCATAAATAACAAACCAATGGGAACATCTACCACCACATGTAGTAGTATAGTCCCACTCACTCTTACTTCCCCCAACCTATTCTAACAGGATCATGGTGACATTATCAAGGTATATAAGTTATAGCAACGGAGATACTATCACTCAAAGATATTCCCTACACTCAACATCACAATGATGGAACTTACTAATTTAGGTTACAATTTATCAACTGAAATGATCACTTTTTATAACAAGGTTGCTAAACTCACCAGCTTAGTACTAAGCCCCAGCTAATATCTCTCAACTGCTAATATTCATTTACAACCAACCCTAGCTTACATCTCTTACTAAGGTTACATATTTCACAATATGGGTTTCGCCTCTAAATTTCCTGTTAAGGCTTTGGGTTCCACCCCACACTACATCAACAGAAAATATATTCCTTGAATTAATACACTCTTCAAGAATACTCAGTTACTTTAACAACAAACCTCTAACTAACCAGGTTATTATAATGTATAACAAGGGGAACATGAATATGTATGAACACATCTACTGACTCTACTCTCTCAACTGACCCTATCATCTAGGATCTTCATTCATACTCAAACCACCTTATTTCAAAAGCCTAGCAATCCAATTATACAATATCCAGGGGATAGTATTAACTAGTAACCATTACCGTATAATAAACATATACGCAATGCCAAACCACAATCAGTCAATTACAAGTCAATTTGGCAAATCAACCCATGAGTGACCAGTTTACTAATATACAACCATAATCACAATACATGAGAATAAACTATAAACTCAAATCACCAAGACAATATAACCGAATCAATACCATGGCTACCAATTGTTAACCATTTGGTTATTCATTTAACCCTACATTCTAGTCCTCAGCAGATAATTAAGCCATCAGGTTCATAAGGCATACCTGTGCCATGAGTAGACACCAGAAACAATGTATCACAATTTAAGCAGAATCAAACAATAACCTCACCAAGCCCTCATAAGCCCAGAAGGTGCTCATCCACAGAAAAATATAACCCAACTAACCCCCATCAGACCTTTAACTTGTCAATATATTATTTCTTATCAACTACCTTATAATCCTACAACTGAACCTAGCAATTCATTCAACAATAACTTAACATCACATTACTTTTATCAATATTATGATTCACAATCAAGAACCTTTAATTAGAATAAGTCCCGCTATCATGCAACAATAGCCCTTTTCGCATGGTCCTTGACCAAATACCGATTGTTTGAAATAAGAGTTTTCACAATCACAAATCATTTTTTCTATACCATTTTACCAATGATAAGATCACTCCCGGCATTTAGCATATGATTTCTAATTAGACACTTAACAAGTAATTTCCTTAGCTATTAACACCTTCACAGACTATGACCCTTTATCCATCATAAATTCCACAGTAATTCAATAATAACATTTCATAAATTCAGAGTTAACCAAGCAATTACAATTCCCAAAATAGGAATTCAGAAAAATTCAACAATCAACCAAGTCATTCTTCATATACCATTAACATAACTTCTATTCACATACTTTATGACCATGAGTTGATCATTTAAACTTTTACACACATCCCTTGGGGTCAGATACCAATTGGAACCTTGTAGGTTTCAATTTTGTTACCCTTGTTACCCAAATGGAATCAAAAGACATCCATTTGCTTAGTCAAGATACCAATTGGAATCGAGAGATACCAATTAGACTTAACCCATACAAACCGTGCGAGAGGAAAGAAAAAAGTGCAACAATTTCCTAGAATGCCTCATAGCTCCCTGAAGATTAGATGTGGACGTCATCACACCAATCCGTAGGACTCTACTCGACATTTGCTCTTGTACTAGGATACTGGTAAACTGGCTTTGATACCAAGTTGACACGACCCAAATTATCGGATCGTGAGGGCACCTACTCTAATCCACCTAGATAGGAGAACCCATTACTACCCTTTTAACAAGATATGCGGAAATCTAAAAATAAGTAACAAAATACCCAAGTCCTTATTGAAAAAGATTTTACAACATATATAAATGTAGAATGACACTATATGAGGACCTAGTCTAAACATGTACAAGAGCTTCTAAATTAATAAAGAAAAGACTGGATACAGCTTCCACCATGAAAGAGAGGAGTAGAAGCTATTGGAAATCACTCTCCACGTCACCTAAGAAACATCAACTGATCCTACAACAAGACTATACCCTAAAAAAAGTATAGCAAGAGTAGTATCAGTACAAACAACACATACTGGTATGTATCATCGGCCTTCCATGGTTAGATCACGTAAAAAAAAATTGGAAATTACAGAAACGAAGCATGATAACTCATATAAAATTTAATCCAAATCACTTTCACCCACTTGTGTTACCTAAGAGTATACCATTCTTGTTCCTGCTGATTTAGTTATATCTAATCCATTGCTAGTAGTTAATATATACCATTGATATTTCCCTTATACCTTTCACACATAATCGCACTAATCTTACATCACCCTTCACATTAAATCTCATCCATCATAACTCTTACTTGGTTAATCATAATAGTTATTATAAGACAATTTCTTTCGATTAACCTTAATAATAAATAAGCATAAAAACCATAACTTTGAAACAAGTGCAACCATGACTCAACCACAATGTCCAAGTCAACAATCCATGACTCTAACAATATTCATACCTCAATTCAAACATCGGAGTAGCAACAACAAATAGTATAAGCATTTATCAATTTAACCCCGATCAACTCAAGGATCCATAAATAAACAATAATGGAAATTGACATACATTCTGAATTAACACGAGAAACCACCTTTAGCTATTAACCACATAGTCCCGGTTCACTCATGGAACCAATGTAAACAACAAAAATAATAGTAATCATAACCTCGGTCCACTCAAGGAATCGTCACACTATTAAATACCTTGTACACACATAAAAAATGTCTTATGGTTGTCCACTATCCATGAATTACAGGAGATGAGCTCTTATCCATGTACTGTACCGACGTGGTACCCAAGCCAACTAATGAATCATATCAACCAATCTCATGAAGATATCCAAATATCGGTACATCCCTCAATAATAACTGATATCATAACAATCACAACCACAATGAGAATAAACAATCATACTTGTATTGTCAACAAGCCTTTAATATAACCTCATTATATATGACTTGATCAACTCGAGTTAGTCAATTTATGTAACCAACAATCATAATTTAACACACTAAATCACAAGTAGATATGAATTATTAGTATCATCAAATATAACATGTCCGATGACCAATACATGACTTATTCAAGTAAGCATTATCAATCCATGACTTATTTAAGAACGTTAGTAATCTTACCTACTTAGTTCTAAGCCCCACCTTCATCAGCTAATGTCGCTCAACTGCTAATATTCATTTACAACCAACCCTAGTTTATATCTCTTACTAAGGCTACAAGTTCCATAGTACGGGTTTCACCTCTAAATTTCCTATTAGAGCACTGGGTTCCACCGCACACTACATCCACATGAAATCATTTCCCCAACTTAGTACACCCTTCAATAATACTCAGTTACTTTAACCTCAAACCTTTAACTAACCAGTTTATTATAATGAATAACAAGGGGAACATGAATATGCATGAGCATATTTACTAACTCTACTCTCTCAACCGGCCCTACCACCTAGGATCTTCACTCATACTCAAGACACCTTATTTCACAGGCCTTAGCAATTATATTATACAACATCCAGGGGATGTTATTAATCATGAACCAATCCCATATAATAAACATATATGCAATTCCAAACCACAACCAGTTAATTTGGCAAATCAACTTATGAGTGACAAGTTTACCAACAGACAACCACAATCACAATACATGAGAATAAACCATAAACTCAAATCACCAAGACCATAAAATCGATTCAATACTATGGCTACCAACTATTAACCATTCCGTTATTCCTTTAACACAACATTCCAGTCATCAACAAATATTTAAGCCTTCAGGTTCATGAGGCATATCTGAATCGTGAGTACACACCAAAAACAACGTATCACAATTTAAGCAGTATCAAACAATAACTTAACCAGACCCCCATAATTCCTGAAGGTTCTCATCAACAGACAAATATAACCCAAACGTCCCCCATCAAACCTTTAACTTATCAATATATCATATCTTATCAACTAACTTATAATCCTAAGACTGAACCCAGCAATTCATGAAACAACAACTTAACATCACATTACTTTTATCGATATTATGATTCACAATCAAGAACCTTTTATTACAACAAGTCCCGCTATCACGTAATAATAGCCATTTTTCTTATGGTCCTTGACCAAATACCAATCATTTGAAACAAGAGTTTTGACAATCACAATCCATATTCCCTTTGCCATTTTACAGGTGAAAAGATCATTCCCGCCCTTTATCATACGCTTTCCACTTAAACACCTAACATTTTCCTTGGTGCATTAAAATTTCAAACCATATTTTATGACTATTCTGCTCCGTTAAGGAATCTTTCTTCCTTACGGATCATACAAAACTAATCGGAGAAACCATTTCCCAAGTGCCCAAGAATTCCAGGGCCTCATCAATATACTACCAAAATGAAAAGATTTTAAAACATAGGAGTGGATCCTGCTATAGCGGGAGTATTCCTACTATAGAGGCATTGCTATAGTGGTGGAGGGATGCTATAGTAAGATCTAATAGTTTAAAGGAGTGAGAAATGGGTTTCTCTCCCATTTCTCCCTCTTTCAGTCAAAAAACTCCCCTTTCCTCCTGGATCACTTTGCTCTCATCATCGAAAATAAGGTAATCATCGATATACTTCCTCTCTTTACTTCATTGCACATATTTTTCCTTGATATTATAGGATTAGAATAGGTTTTGCATTTACTTTCAAAATTTTGAAATTAAGGTTTATTTGGCTAAATTTTTGAAGAATGTGTGCTTCCCTTAAGTTTACAAAGCTTCCACAGCATTCTAGGCTTAAGAAATATAGAGTTCATGGCCAAAATGGACTCAAAATAGTAGGAAATGTAAAGGGTTGTTCTTGGTTTGGTTTTAATGATTTAGGCATGTTTTGGGAGTTATCATGCCTACTTTTTTTTTGCATAAACTAGTGTTAGGGTTCTTTATAAACACTAATCTAAAGTTGAAATGTTGCAAATGGAAGTTTTTGTTAAGAGGCGCCATTTTTACACCTCTTGAGGTGTCGGGGATGATGAAGGATGCTATAGCGGTCTTGTCCCACTATAACAACCTTGTTATAGTGGAAAAATTCTCGATATAGAGACATTGCCATTGCTGGATACAACCAGCTATAGTGGGAGGCTGCAAGCAGTAGCCTCCATTAAAATTCAATCTCTTAACGCTTTTTTGAGTTCTAACAAAATTCCTTACAATGATTTTACAGATCAAACACCCCAACAGATAAAAATTAGGAAAATGCTCCATCCTACGAGAGATTCCCTGAGAAAGCTTGTCGAAAGAGATTTCTGGAGTATAAGAGTATGGGGTTCTATTATGAGAGGGCCTTTTCTATGAAAGGGATATCAGAAAAAGTTCTTGCATTTTACAACTAACTCTAAGAGTTTGGTTGGGGCCCACTGGTGGTGGCTCTCCCATTGGGGTCTCGGGCTGGGTCAAGGATTTTTATGCCATACTTCTTTTGTGCTTTAGGACAACCCTAACCCCATCATCCGCATCAGGAGAGTGGATGTCCCTGCTGACAGTCGGACCATAAATGAGGTACTCGAGGTGCCGCATATCTCAAATGTTGGGTACCTAGCCAAGGCCTGAGAGATAGATAGAAGTGGTTGCGGGACACTCTAGTTACTAAAGAGTTCAGGGACCAGGTCTACTGGCCCACTACTGAAGGCATCACGAGCACCTTATTCTCTGTTGATGCTAGGAGTTGGATGAACCTTGTATCCCATAGAATTCATTCGTCGGGTAACCTTTTTGATGTGAAATACCTTTGGGCTCTAGTGGTGACCTGCGCTATATAGGTTATTACGTTAAATGTAGAGGCACAAATCGTGATGAAGTGGAGGGACTTTTACTGTGGAAGTAAGAAGCCCCTTACCTCCCTGGTTTGGTTTTTACACTATGCAGGCATGTCAACCCAATTTTCTAGTAGTTGCCTTGCGGTGGACTTGGCTGTAGTTTGGAGATATATGGATTACGCCCATTCTAGCTTCGCAGATCCACATCCCTCTACCCAGGACTATGCAACACTTCACAGAGAGCTTGTTGAAGAGAATAGAAAGAGACGCTTCCTAGGACTGTATGGTTGCATGTATGTGGAAGACCATAATGGTCATGTTCAAGTGCGTAGTCCCTAACTAGGAGCTTCCCTAGTTGGAGCAGGAGGATATGCAAGAGTTTCTCTTCCAGAGTGATGCAGAGGGAAAGGACCCTGCCTAGGCAGCCCGCGATGATGACAGGGCATCCAACTAGGGCCCTTGGTGCATATCAGCCGGGCTACCTCCTTTTTGTATGTTTTATTGATTTGGGTTACCTTCATTTGGGGCATGTAACAAACAATATTCCTCTCTTTCCTTTCCTTTTTATTTTTGTACATGGATGTTATTTTAATAATTTTTATATTGAATACATGCTTTACCTTTCTACATGAGATTTTTATAATTTATGAGTTAGCTCGTAGCTCAAACTAATGATTAAAACAAGTCGAGAATGAAAAACAAAACAGGGGAAAACAGGACAGTGATTCTGCCCCTCCCATTATGCTATGGCGACTTGCACGCCACTATGGCGATGCCACTATAGCGAAAAAAATTCCACTGTAGTGGGATAGCTATAGAGGGTCAGTACCACTATAGAGGCGAGGTCCCAATAGAAGTAACCCAGAAATCTACTATTTTTTGCAAATTCCCTCATTCCCATTCCTTCTTTCCAACATTAAAAAATGAAATCGCATTATGGACTTAACATAATCCCAAGACCGAACCCAGCAATGCATAAACAACAACTTAGAATCACATTATTTAAAACCAGTTATGAATCAGAACAAGAAAACTTTTCATAACAACAAATCCCGTTTTTATGCAACAATAACCCTTTTTCTCACGGTTCTTAACCAAATTATGACTGTCTTAAAACAAGAGTTTCCCACAGTCATTGACCATCTTTTCCCTTATCATTTCACCAATGACAAGACCATGCCCATCACCTAAAATAAAAAACACATTTAAATCACATATCAGTTAATACCTTTGTCCAGCAATAAATAACGAAGTTATGACCTTACACCAACCATGAATTTCATAACAATTCAACAATCACAATTCACATATTCATAGACACTGAAGCAATATTAATACACGTAAGTATCAATCTCAAGTTTCATCATTAAATAGGCCTTTTTTATTATCCTTTATTCCCCTCATGGATAACTGTTAGGTGATTGTCCATGCATTTACATAGCCTCTATGGCCAGATACTAATTAGAACCTTCTCGATTCTAATTTTCCTTGTCTGTGTCTTTTCAATAGGAGTCAAAAGACATCCATTTAACTTGCTGAGATACCAATTGGAATCCAGAGATACCAATTAGACTCAACTTATACAATCAAGCACACAGGTTACATGAAAGGAGACAAAAAGTGGAACAATTTCATAGAAAGCCTCATAGTTCCTTGAAGATTAAATGTGGACGTTAACACACCAATCTGTAGAACTCTACTCAACATTTGTTCTTATACTAGGATACCGGTAACCAAGTCTCTAATACCAACTTGTCACGACCCAACTAGTCAGAATGTGCGGGCACCTACTCTAATCCACCTAAATAAGATAACCCTTACCCCTCATTTAAAAATATATGTGGAAGTTAATAAGATACAAGAAATACTTTATTTATTACAATCAATATATAAAACCTCAATTAAATACCACTGAAACCTTTCCAAAGGAATAAGTCTAAATTGGTACAAGAAATACTAAGAGGAAGTACAAGACAAAAGACATAGCTTCTACCATAGGAATAATAACAAAAGCTGCTGGAGATCTTTACCATAGCAAGAATGAAACACCTACTGATCCTGCAACTAGACTATACCCCAAAAAGGGTATAGCAAAAGTAGTATCAGTACAAATAACACATACTGGTAAGCATCATCGGTCGACCCAAATTAAATCACATAAATATCCCGAAATAAACATATAATTTGAGAGTAATTAAGCCCAATATATTTCATTAACACAATACCTTAACACCTTGGAATCTTACCAGCCTTACCATTGAGAAAGACTTTCCTTACTATCGTATTCAGCCCTAATCACCATCTATCCATTAGTTCTTCAAGTTAGACCTTATGCTGTAAGTATCTATGAGTCCTACGATACTCAACTCCCAAGGTTTCTTACCCTTAACATCCCCTTGTTTAAGACCCTTATGCGATACTTATCCTTGTTCTACTAACCCGATTAAGCACTGAAACCCTAACACTTTTAGTTTAATTAAGTTCATGCAGATTAATTAATAAACAGTAACATCCCACCCACCCAGCCTATAATGCAGCAAAGGATAAACCTCCGACCATCCACATGTCATAATCCCCAACCTAAACATCTTTTGGGTGGCCTTATCTCAAGTTTATAACACCTAATATTTATATGCCCATCTACCAAGTTAACATAAATAGCAACTTATGTCATCACACCACTACCAATAAGACTCCAAGTCAACAACCATGATTCAAACCATTACATCAGCCATGTCTTTATTACTTAAGTAGACAATACAAAGTTCTACCACCCTTGCAATTAAACTTGGGACTCTCAAGGATCCATCCCATCAAATGTACAGAGAACCAATCATGAATCCCGACTTATATCTATAAACCAAAATAGCAAGTAAACACCAAATGTCGGTTCACCTAAGGAACCAACATATATATATATATATCAAGTAACCAGATAGCCAATCTACTCAAGGAACCAACATATGTAACAAGTAATAGATAATCCTAGTCCACTCAAGGAACAAACATATATATCAAGTAAACAAATAATCTCGGTCCACTCAAGGGACCAACGTAATAAAAAAACATATAATCCCCAGTTCACTCAAGGAACCGTCACACTCACCTGTACTTTGTACACATGCTAAGGGTCTTATGGTCGCCCACTAGTCATGACCTGCATAAGACGAGCTCTTTTCCATGTACCAAATCCAAGACATCAAGGGCCCGCCAACCTTATATAACTCCCATACATAACTCAAATTGGGTTTCAACAACATTAAAACCATCACCTATAATTTGTGCATATACCCTATGTATTATGACCCACCCCAACCGTTCGTCCTATAATGTGATACATTACCAATTTTTCCATAGCTCTGGTTACCACCAAGATTTTTCTGAATAAACCAACACTAACCACCCTTAACGAATAAACATTTAATTAGGTTAACCCAAATTTTGGGTACTACGCTATTATTAAGCATGCAAGGATGAACAACAACAAGGTAAATACATAATTTCATGAACAATTTAAATACCATAACATATCAACATTTTCCCACCCAATTATCCAGGTTTTCATCTATTTTATTTATCCAAACACCGTGCTTGACGTCCTAAATATGCAATCTCCGATCAATTTATGTTATGCTTATGCTTTCTAACTTAGGTCTAAACTACTCAGTTAAGCCTAGCCTACCTGGATACCAAGCAGCTACTACAAAGGTATGAATGCATGCTTTTGACTCCGTGAAGGTGAATTCTGACTGAAATTAGTGGGAAAATCATGGGTTTTACACCATTAGAGTGAAGTCCCTTCTCTCCATTGCTCCCAGGCCACGAGGTAATCCTAGGACGGATTTTAGAGTAAACCTCATCCTTTTGCAACTAAAGAGGAGAAAATAGAAATATAAAAATTGCACCTGAGGTTGTTGGTCCCGTCATCCCGCTATAGCTGACAGCTGACCGCAATGGAGACTCCACTATAGTGGGAAAATTCCCTCTATAGCGGGATGATATCGGCCCAACCCAATATTTCATATTTCAAAATTTTTAGTGTGTCATCCCATACTAATTCGAGATCGTATTTCCAAAAATATTTTGTAACTCGTTCCCATAACGAGGTGTCTTTCAATAATGATGAAATAGGTCATTACAATCTCAATCAACCTTGATGGCAAATGACCTTAGCTAAGGATTTTACAAAACATCTCAATCAACTTTGTCGGCGAATAACCTCAGCCAAGGGTTTTACAAAAATATCTCATTTTCTTTAAAAAATCAGTGTTTCTAAGTAGTATCAATCTCATGAGTATGTATGGATGAAATGACGATAGAATGGTCACAATCAATCAGTTTGAAGATAATTATCAATTTAACACAAGTGTAAATGAGCTCAAAAGCAACTCTATAATGTAAAGACGATTTTCGACGGAATGAAAAATACATATATGGTAGAATCGTAACCATAGAATACGACCCTAATCAAAATGCATACATTTATCTCATACACTATGGGGATGGTGAGAAGAGATATATTTTACATCCCAGAGGGGCTATAATTGGAGATTCCATTGTTTCTGGTACAGAAGTTCCTATAAAAATTGGAAATGCCCTACCTTTGAGTGTGGTTTGAACTATTGATTTACATAATTGGAAATAATATGACAATAATTAATTATTTAAGCCATCGCAGGGCACCACTAGAATAAATAGTTATGCAAGACATCAATAATATCATTTCAAGCCCCTCTCTCAGGCATCACTATAATGATAGAGCGAAATAATGCTCATATATGGCAAATAATTTTTATTCAATCACCTACACGGGCATCATATTAATAATAATGGAAATTAATGCACAAATAAGGACTATATTATCAAAGAAAACCCCACACATGCATCACAATTAAATATCATCTCTCAAGTAAACACCAATATGCATATAACCCCCACATGGGCAACACGACAACAATAATAATCTCAAAATACAATTTCCAAGACTAATTTCACAACCCATAGCATGCTTTACATGATTGGTTAACTACCCAACTTATTTTGGAGAATGTTAAGTCATAACCTACCTCGAAAAGCTGAAATCCAAGCCTAGACCCATCAATACGGATCCTTTCCTTGATGACCAGTTTTGAAATGGACTAAATCTATCAAAAGTGTAATCCACGCGTCAATAGGAGTTCAATGATAATCATATCAGCTATATTTATTTTGGGTTCAAAAATAAGTTCAAAATCGAAAAAGGTAAATCTAGAATTTTATTTAAAAATCATGTTCTCCATATCAATAGGAGTGTCAATATGAAAACCCAACTAAAAATGAGTTGAAATCGGACTTTAAATTGAAGAAAACCAATTTTATACTTAATCGGGTAAAACCCCAAAAATCCATGTTTGAAATCAAAGGTTTGAAGTTGTTTTTTAGATAAAATCAATAAGTAATGATTGAAATCAAGTTTAGAAGATTACCCAAACACTTTTGATGAAATACCCTCTTTAAAATCATCTCTCCCGAGGTCTCAAGGTCCAAAAATGGTGAAAATTGAGAAAATAAGAATTTTATACAGTTCAGGTGAACAATACCTTGCGGTTGCAGTCCCCACCGTGGATCGCGAGGGTTAATGTCGACCATCATAAGGTAATAATTCATCACAATCATGGGAGGAGGGCCTGACTACCAGAATAGTCAAACTCAACCCGGTCCCTTGGAATTACTCTTCGCAATCGAGATGCCCCACCATGTGATTGAGATGAAGAAGATTATTGAGGCCCACGATTGCAAAACATGTCCATGCAACTGCTATGAAGGTCCTGATTGCACCAGATATTAGCAAAAATACTGAAGAAGAAGTTTGAAAAAGCCTCCAAACGGATCCTCGGGATTCATTCTGCACCCTATAGAAATAATCCAACAGTGCTACTTGGCTAATTTCGACATTCCAGACTCAATAAAATCTCCTGATTTTTGAAAAGAGATTGTTAACATTGAATTAGCCTTCGGGACCCTTTTTAAGCTTATTTTACAAGTTTTCGTCTAAAAGGCCAAAACAAAATATAAAGGCTCGGGGCCCAAACTAATTATGCTACAACCTTTAGATCGATATTCCAGATCTAATAGAACTGACTAAATCACCATCTGATGCTTGTAACACAACATTTTAACCAAAGTCAAACTAACCTCTTTTAAAAGCCTTCAAGGGTCTCAACTCACTCTAATCACTCACGAATGCACCGAGGACCGTTCCAATAAACCTCACAACTCATAAATAGCATATAGCAACTATGGGGAAGGTAAAAATAGTAAAAACACAACAAAAGCTAAAAATCACAACTAGAGTTGTTACATAATCCACCACTAAACACAAGTTTGTCCTCGAACTAAAAGGCAAATAAAATACCTAAATTGGTGAAAAGCTTGGGGTATCTACACCTCATATTAGACCCAACCTCTAATATAGCCTCCTCAATTAGGCGATGTGTCCACTATACCTTTACTGAATCAATATGCTTAGACCTCAACTTCCTCGTCTGCCTATCTAGGATAGTAATGGGCTCCTCCTCAAAGAACAAATAATGGTTTAATACAATAGAATCCTACCGGATTACATATGCATCATCTTTACAGTATCTCTTTAACATGGAATATCGAATGGAGAACTGATAGATGTGGAGGCAAAGCTAGCCTATAAGCCACATCTCCATACTTCTCATGGATCTCGAAAAGGCCAATTAACTTCTGACAAAGATTACCTTTCTTTCCAAACCATATCACACCCTTCATGGGTGAAACCTTCAACATAACCTGCTCTCTAACCATGAATGCAACATCATAGACTTGATGGTGGGTATAACTCTTCTGCCTACTCTGGAAAGCCACAAGACTCTGCCAAATCAGTCTTACTTAATCCGTTGAGTCTCTGAACGAATATGTTCCCCAAGGTCTTACCTAAAATAAATCAAACCATCCTATGGGGAATCTATACCTCTGTCTATAAAAATCCTTAAAAGGCGCCATCTAAATGCTAAAATAGTAGTTGTTGTTTTAGGTGAACTCTGCCAAGGGCAAGAACTGGTCCCAATGACCACTTAAATCCATAGCACATACTCAAAAATGTGTTCTAGCACCTGACCTCAAATAATGACCTCCAAATTCGCTCCCACTTTTGCTAGGGAATGGGCATCCTCTCTATCATACCACCCGTTCGTTGATGCTTATACTTCACTTGCTGGCTATTCAAGTACTTGGCAGGAACTCCACAATGTCTTTCTTTATACCACCCAGAAATAGTGCTGATTTAGGTCATAATACAGCTCAGCCACTCCTGGATGAATATAGTATCTCAAACAATGAGCCTCCTCCAAGATCAATCTAATCCAACCACCAACTCTAGGCACACAAACACGACCACTAATCCTCAAAATACATTCTGGGTCAAGAGATGCCGCCTTAGCCTCACCACATCAAATTTTTCACCAATCACCCTCAATCTCTCATGATCAAACTGATGAGCTTGAATCTGCTTCATCAAAGAAGACCTAGCCTCAACAAAGGGTAAAATATACTCGGGTGCTGAAATATCAAGCCTAACCTACTGGTTAGCTAAATACTAAACCTCTAAGGCCAAGGATCATTTCCAGGTCAAGAGATGAGCTAAACTCCCTATACTCGCTGCTTTCAGGATCAAGGCATTCGTTACCACATTCTTCTTGCCTCGATGATATAAAATAGTGAGATTATAACCCTTAAGCAACTCAAGTCATCGACACTCTGTCATATTAAGGTCTTGCTGGGTGAATACGTACAAGTAGTGTCGCCACAACTTCAACACAAACACAATCGTGGGTAACTCCAAGTCATGGGTAGGGTAATTCTTCTCATGAGGCTTCAACTGTTGAGAAGCATAGGCAATTAACTTACATTTTTGAAAAAACACACTACCCAAGCCCACTCTGGAAGCATCACAAAACACGATAAAACCTATGCCCTCCTTGGGTAAGGTCAAGATAGGAGTTGAGATCAACAACTCTTTGAGATTTCGAAAGCTCTCCTCACGAGCATCTGACCACTGAAAAACAATCTTTTTCTCTGTCAATTTAGTCAAAGGAGCCACAATAGAAGAGAACGCTAAAAAAAATACCTATAACAGGTTGCTAATCCAACAAAACTCCATAACTTGGTAGGAGAAGTGGGTCTACCATAATCATGAACTGCCGCTACCTTGGTCGGATTGACCATAATACCATCTTTTGTCACTATATGACCCAAGAAAAAGCTAGAATCCAACCAAAACTCAAACTTGGAGAACTTGGCATATAACTTCTTATCTCTCAATCTCTGAAGTAAGATCATGAAATGCCTGACATGGTCAGCTTCATTTTTGGAATAAACCAAGATATCATTGATGAATATAATCATAAAAGAATTGATATAAGGTTCAAATACTCGGTTCATCAACTCCATGAACACTGTTGGGGCATTGGTCAGTCCAAAATACATTATCAAGAACTCATAATGACCATACCACATCTGAAAAGCTATTTTCAGAACATCCGAAGCTCTAATCCTCAACTAATAGTATTCGGACCTCAAGTTAATCTTAGAAAATACCAATGCACCATGAAGATGATCAAACAAATCATCAATGGGAGGCATAGGATACTTGTTCTTGATTGTCACTTTGTTAAATTGGCGATAGTCAATACACATGTGCATAGATTTGTCCTTCTTCTTCATAAAAAAGACAGGAGCACCCTAAGGAGATACATAAGGTCTAATTAAATTGTTACCCAACATATTTTACAATTGCTCCTTCAATTCTTTTAACTCAGCCAGTGCTATCCTATAAGGAAGAATGGAAATAGGCTTGGTGCCCAGCTCAACTTCAATGGTAAAATCAATATCTTGATTTGGAGGCATATCAGGGAAGTCCATAGGAAAAACATCCTTGAACTTGCTAACAACTCAAACATAATCCAAAGGATGAGGTGAAGCAACACCAGTATCGTGAACATAGCCCAAATAAGAAGGACACTTCTTTTCTACCATGCGATGAGTACGTAGAAAAGATATAACCCTCTTCAAACCTAAACTAAGCGTACCCTTTTATGCTAACCGTAGCACACTCAGAGTATCTCGAGTCACGGTCTTGGTAAAATAATCAAAAATTACATGAAAAGGAGCTAACCAATCCGTACCCAAGATAACTTCAAAATCAACCATATCTAGGATAATCAAGTCTACCCAGGTCTCACGCCCTGCGAAGGTCACCACACATGATTGGTACACCTAATCCACCACTAAATAATTTCCTATAGGTAACCATAAGAACCTCATTTAGAGAAATCCCTACCTCAAGATACATGACCACTAAACTCACCTTATCAATAAATCCTCTAAGCACCACCACTCTGGGTACCCTAGCAAATAGACTCAATCAACTTAGCATGATCCACAATACTTTGGAAAGAGCAACCTGATACCGCAAGTTGAGTTGTTGCCAATTGTTAATAACCTGCCAAACCATTAACAAACTTTCTGAACCACTCAGACTTGGTGGAAATATTTGCAGTGGAATTTATGGATAGTGCATGAAAATGTGTCTCATACTCTACAATGGTTATGGAGCCCTGCTCCAAATGATCAAACTCATTTCTCATTTGATCCCTCAAACTGTAGTGCACGAACCTCTCCAAATAAAAAAATCAAAAAATTCGGTCCATGTCATAGTACGAGAAATCTAGTCTCTACTAGCAAGAGACCTCCACAACTACCTAGACATGTCATTTAACTAGTAGGGAGTATAGGTAACACCATGGGACTCAAGGGATCCGAGGTTATCCACCTCTCCTAGAAATCAAGTAGAAACTCATAAGCATCCTCTCCAATAGCACCACAAAACTTGGAAAAAGACAGTCGAATGAATCTGTCAAACCTCTTTTGATTATTTGAAGACATCATCAGACCCGAAGTAATAGGAAGAACATCAAGTCTAGTAGGTAAAGAATCAAATGAAGGGGTACCACAATAATTAGTTGTACCCCAAGAGTTGGTAACCCATAAGTAGGAGCTTGACCTAGAGCCTAAATACCTCATGGAGTCTGAGAACTACCCGACACACTCAACAGAATACCTATCTGGGGAATCCCATCTAGATGGCCCAAACTATAAATCAACAAATCCTATAACACTGAGATAGTAACTGAACCCTGAGGGGCCTAAGTTGGTCCTGCTTCTCTGTCTAATAATCCTCTTTATCATAATGAATATCAGGATCAGGAAAGGCTTCTCTAGCTTATCCTCTTGCTAGATCAGCTTCTCGTGCCCGATCGCTACCCCTGGCTTGGCCACGACCCCTACCTTTCCACATGATTGGGGCTCCAACAGTGGGTGTTGGCTCAACATCCTTAATATCTCTCGATTTAGTGTTCACCATCTGTACCGAATGAATGGAATACAAGTTTAGAATACTGGGCATGAGCAATCCACATCATAAGGAATCAATTTACACAAGGTTTTTTCCCAAAGACATCCTATAACCTGTCGAAGATAGATACATACGTCAATATATCAATCCTCTAGACTCTATTAGACATCCTGCTCTTCTAATTATGAGACTAATGAACCAAGTGCTCTGAAATCAATTTGTCATGACCCTAAAGTTGAGTTTATGATGTCACTTACCTTAACCCAGCCTTGGTAGTTACGCGAAAAACCCAAAATAGAAAGGAAAATTAAAGTATGAAAATGATGAAATAAGTACAATACTTCTAGAATAAAGTCAGGCCATTATACTCAAATAACAAATATATCTAAAAGAAATACAGTTGGTATCATAAATGTAAAGAGTATTTGATATAATACTAGAATCTGATAAATACAACTTTGTGTCAAAAATACAAGATAAAGACATAAAGATAGAGGGAGGCTGGAATAAGGCTCCGAATGGGGAGCTCACTAGATCTCAAAAATAGCTCTCCCTACATAAATCAACCACCACAGGCCACACTCCTACATGTATCTACACTGAAAAGGCATAGAAGTAGGAGTGAGTATGATCAACTTGTACTCAGTAGGTATCATAGGCCGACTAAACAATATAGAAAACTAAATAAGTAAAGAAATACTATGAGCGCGCTTCCACACGCATATAGAAAATTTCCCAAATGGTAGCTCACACCATATCTCCTAGCAATTCTATAAGTATGATAGCTATATAAGACAAACTACACATGGGGATATAAGAAACTAAATACACGACAACAAACACATAAGGAAAGATATAAGAGATGTAATGTGATGCAATGGGATAATGATGGGATGATAATGATATACGCTTTCTCATGGCTACCATCGCGTGGCTCTCGTATATACCTTTCGAGCTAAAGCTTCCAGGACAGGACCCATGGGTGGTTCTTAACCCATATATTTTTGCAATCTCAATCAACCTCTCTAGCAAATGACCTCAGTCAAGGGTTTTTAAAATAACTTAATCAACCTTGCCGGCAAATGACCTCAATTATAAAAATATCTCATTTTCTTTCAAAAATCAATGTTTCTCGTAGTATCAATCTCATAAATATGTATGGATGAAATGAGGATATAATGCTCACAACCAATTAGCTTGGAGATAATAATCAATTCAACACATGTATAAATGAGCTCAAAATCAACTCAATGTGATAATAATTCATGATTTATGCCATCACAGGCCACCATTAGAATAAAAAGTTATGTAAGACATCAATAATCTCATTTCAAGCCCCTCTCTCGGGCATCAATATAATGGTAGAGGCAAATAATGCTCAAATAAGTCCTATAATTTCTATTTAAGCCCCCGTACAAGTATCATAATAGTAATGGAAATTAATGTCCAAATAAGGCCTATAATATGAAATAAAGACCCCACATAGGCATCACAACAAATATCATCTCTCGGGTCAACACTAATATACATATAAGCCCCTAGATGGGTAACACGATAATAATAATAAGATCAAAATACAAGTTCCATGACTAATTTCCCAACACATAGCATGCTTTACATGAGTGGTTAACTACCTAGTTAGTCTGAAGAAAGTTAAGTCATAACCTAGCTCAAAAAGTCAAAATAAACCATTCAACGCAGAGCCTTTTCTACACGAGCTGTCTCAAAATAGACTAAATCTATCAAAAACGTAATCTAGACATGAAAAGAAGTTCAATGATATTGATATCGACTATATTTATTTTGGGTTCAAAAATAGTTTGAAAATAGGCTCGAAATCAAAAAAGGTAAATCTG
The DNA here is from genome assembly GCA_031232105.1 of Capsicum rhomboideum. Lineage (NCBI taxonomy): Eukaryota > Viridiplantae > Streptophyta > Magnoliopsida > Solanales > Solanaceae > Capsicum > Capsicum rhomboideum. The sequence goes on along the minus strand of CP124719.1, from coordinate 100,507,762 downwards.
AAATTTTATTTAAGAATCATATTCTCCATATGAAGAGGAGTATAAATCTAAAAACTCAATTGAAAATGAGTTGAAATGGGACTTTAAATCAAAGAAAACTAATTTTATACTTAACCGGGTAAAAACCCCAAAATCCAATTTTGAAATCAAAGGTTTGAAGTTGTTTTTGAGATAAAATCAATGAGTAACGATTGAAATCAAGTTTGGAATCTTTCCCAAACACTTTTGATGAAAAACCCTCTTTAAAATTGTGTCTCCTGACGTTTCAAGGTCAAAAAATGGTGAAAATAGAGAAAATATGGAATTTATGTTGTTTAGGTGAAAATTACATCTAAATTACTTTCCCCACCTTACAATCGTGAAGGTGAATGTTGACCAGCATAAGGTAAGTCATTGAAATTATGGGAGAAGGGCCTCACAACCACGATGGTCAAACCCAACCCGATCTACTGGAATTGCTCTTTACGATCACGGTTCCCCATAATGAGATCACACTGAAGAAGATTATCAAGGCCCGTAATCGCGACACGTGTCTACAAGATTGTGATGAAGGGTCTGATTGCACAGATATTAGCAAAAATATTGAAGCCTAAGTTGGAAAAAGACTCTAAACGGACCCTCAGGATTCATTTTGGACCCCACAGAAATAAAACAACTATGCGACTAAGCTAATTTTGACGTTCCATACACAATAGAGCCGTCAAATATTTTAAAAGAGATCGTTAACTATGAATTATCCCCCAAGGCTATCACGACCCAAACCCATCACGAGTGGCCCCGACACTAACCAATACCTTCTACATACATGCTAAGGTTCTTATGGTCACCCACTACCCATGACCTGCAGGGGACGTGTTCTTGTCCATGTACAAAAATCTCAGACATCTAGTGCCTTCCAACCTTATAACAACCAATCCCGTGAAGATTTCTAACTATTGATACATCCCACAATAATGAATATAAATCCAGTGAAGATGTACAAATACTGGCATATCCCATAATAATCAACAGATATCACAACAATCACCACTATAATGAAAATAAACACCTACACTTATACAATCAACAAACGTTTAATATAACCTCATTGTATGTGATTAACACTTAGGACATCATTCAACCATTTACTTCTTTTAAACATGTATTGTAACAAGCATACAAAGAAACAGTTAACATGCACACATAAATCAAGTTGGGTCGGAACTACATTAAACCATCACCTAGCATAATCCAAGCTTGTAGCACTCTAATGCTCTTGAGCCTTTCCTTTTTGTGCAATTTTAGCTTGGTTGTGGTCTAAAAATTATCACAATTTAGACAATGACCTAACACATTCAAGAATTACAACCTAATCCCATAACCCCAAGGTCAATTTCATGATCTTTCCTCCCATACTAGGGTTTTATACTATTATTTAACCTTAATTCTACTAGTTTCATGAATATAATGGTGAATTCTACATATGCAATTATAAATTAACAACCTTTAACAAAAACCCAAAGGTTTTCTACTCAATTCACCTAATTTGCATCGAAAAATTCACTTAGGTCTAGTTAAATCCTTCTCAAAACTCAAAAACTAGTGATTCTAATGATTAATAATCAAAAAACTAGTTAATGGAATGGATTAACTTACCTTAACAAAGGAAATTAATGAAATTTAGGTTGCAATTGCCCAAAATTGCCTCTCCTAGCCCTTAGACTAATGTGGGATGAAAAAAATATTTTTGGAGCATTTTCTGCATTAATCAATGTATATCCTACAATAGTATCCCTATACCGCTATAGCGACATTGTTATAGTGGGATTCGCCCACTATGGCAGGATTGACCAAAGTTGACTGCCGCTATAGAGAAATTGTTTTCATTATAATGGTGAAATGGTAGTGGAGATCCTTCTACTATAGAGGGTTAGGCAAGATAGAAACTTGGAATTTCTCCCACATTTTCCATTTTACAACACACCCTCAGATTTTGACATACCGGACTAACCCCTTTACGTCAAATTTGATATCGGGATTTCTACTCACCCGAATTTTCTTTCAAAAGTTTCTGTGGATTCCTTATTTTATTGGCTATCATAAAATCACCGTAAAAAACGTAAACCTTGACTAACCCATTCCTGGATTACCCTAGGCTATACCACTTTCTTATTTCATTCAACACTAGCCTAACCTGAAATTTCTAACTCTTAACTCAGGAAAAGCCTTGACCCAAATTTTGGCATACTAGACTTACCCATAATAATGGAAAGGGTTGTTACAACCGATACCAAATCATCCATCATTCATCCCGAACAATCAAACTAGAAAAACTAGGCAATGGAGAAGTAAGAGATTACCTGTAATTCTAAACTATGTGACGTCGGAATCATATCCATCTTGATACTAAATAATCCTCTCAAAACATTCTATTTTATCATATCATAATTCTTTAAACATAATATAAGAAGTATGCTTGGAGCCTCCGCTCAAAATATTATACCATGGAAGTATATATCTTGGTGAGCCTCTCGGTTTTAAATCTTTATAACTCATGCTAAACCAAACTTTCAGGATATGAAAACATCTTCTCTTTTCAAAATATAATAATAGCTTAAATATTCTTTGTAAACTTTTCTTGAATAACAATACAGAGCCTTTAAGCAAATATTTTCAAGGAAAACCATGAAACAACTAGTAAACTCAAGAAATATACTTTCAATACAATAAAGGAAATTCATAAGATCTATTGGAAGAATTAATAGGCATGTACTAGGAATCAATTTAAGTTAAGGACTCCAAACTAATAGAAAATCTAGTAATAATAATGGAATATTCAAAGAATTACATCCAGAGATAAAAAAATTAGACTTAGAGATTTCATCTCTGTAAACTCTAACTTGATTCATGTACTTAACTAAAATTAAACTTGGTTGTGGGGAAGAACGAGGTTCCCACACAAAAGGTTTAACCTTACGTACCTTGGAGAAAAAGTTTTGTGAAAAATTTGTGAAGAAAAATCGTAGCTTGGTGCTTTCTTGAGAACTTGAGAGTGGGAGTTTGGGAGAGGATTAAGAGGGGTTTAAATTGATGTAACTGAGTAATTCAATCATATAGGGTGTTTTAAGGTTAAGAGGGATGAATTTCATAATGGTATTATAACTAAAATTCCCCTAGAATAAAAGAGAGTTAGGGAAAAAATTGTCTGGAAGGGTTGCCACGTGCCGCAAGGCCCATCGTACCAAGGCAACCTCGTGTTCTGATGACCATTGAGGCCTACCTTGTGGCGCACCAACCAACACACAAGGCTATGTAATCTCAGTTATTCTCTCAGCCATGGGGTGGGTTTCATCGTGGGCCTATCCCTTTGTGGAGCACAAACTATTTCTAAAGCCCGAAACTCTTGTCTAAGACCTCCTACTCATTCCAAAAGCTTTCCTATTGATTTAAAGATCAAATAACTCCATTTTCTAGCTCTAAATGGCATGATAACCTTTATAAACATGCACAAATTTGTGGGATTTTACAAAGGAGCATGTTAATTTTGTAAAATTTTTGTGTTTGATATTAGTCGTGATAGTGATTGGTGATTGATGCAAAATAGCTTTGTTTCATTATATTACTCCCTCTATCCCAATTTAAAGAGATATTTTGAAGAATATTATAAAATGATATTGAGTGTAATATGTTTCTCTTCTTTCATTTTCTATGTGAGGCAATGACTCCATTATACAATCATTCCTTCTCTATTTAGATCGAGATTGGACTCTACAATCCCAGTCTTAGTAATATAACTAATTCTACAACAATTAGTCTCTACAATACATTATGTCTATCCTCCTCCTTTAAGCTGGACATTGACAACAATACAACTCAATGTTTGCTTTATAGTTCATGTAAATGAACCTAGCCTATGTTTTTTTTGGCTTGAAAAATCATAGCTTGATCAATATAATCCTTCTCGCTATTTTATTCGCTCATATTATACCCTCTTTGTGCATTAACAAATTGAATGAAAGTTGGATAGAGAGTCTTACCTATCATAACAATCCTTAAAATTTTGTATTTATTTTTAAGACCTTTAGAAAAATTTGTAACCTTGTCATATTTGTCTAATGATTTACGTATAGCGGTGAGACTATCATAATTTTTTTTGAATTCTCTTATGTATTCATCTACAAATTTTAATCTCATATTGATAATCTAAATTTGTTGTTTCAATTGAGATTTTCTATCCTTAATAGCTTGTAGCTAATTATCCTCAAGACAATCATAATTTGTTTGGTCAAAGTGCGGTCAATAACAAGGAACATTGACTCTTTAATCATTGTTTTTATTAGCTAACTTATCACCAAGATACATTTTTTCCCCATGTTATAAATGTAGGGTTGATGTTTTCTTCATCATCTTTTTAAGTTACCACAATCTTAGATGACATTTTCTTCACAATAATATCACAATCTTCATGGTCTGCATCAACTAGCTTATATGGATTCTTCAAATAACTTAGTTTGATGATTTTTATTTGAAGAGATATATAGCTATGAGTTGACGGGGAGACCCTCAGTGAAAGGGAGAGAGTGAAGGAAGATAAACTAGTCAGTAAAGAATGTGGAACAAGATTAATGATACAAAATAGGTTAGGTTAGAATCAAACCTTTGATATCATGAAGAAAACTATAAAATCATATTAAGGGTAAAAACTATGACTCTTTATATTTCTCTACGTGTTTCTTTATGTGAGGGAATAAATTCATTATATAGTCATGCCTTTTGTATTTAGATTGGATTGGATTCTACAATTTCAATCTTAGTAATATAAATAATCCTAAGTTATATGTAACAATCCTCATAGTGATTTTTCACTTTTTATGCATCTTGAAAATTTAACCTCTTTGTGTAGTTGTTTTATGGTATATTGAGTTTGTGGGAATGGGTGGTCGGTTCCCAAGGTATTTTGTTGAATATTATGTAAGTTTTCATTTAGGATGTTTTTTGAATTGTTAAGGTATTTGGTAATTTTGAGGTTGTATAGAAATTTCATCAGTTTTGTTAGAACCTTTGTTTTGGGTTCTGAGGCATTCAAAAGGATTTAGAAGTTTAATATTAGTGTTGAATTCAGTTAACATTCATTGATAATGACCTCTATTGGAAAATATGACTGTTTCGTTGGGTCTGGAATGTTGATTTTAATATAGTAGCACAGTCGGGTTGTGTTTTTCGGGGTTCCCGATGAGTTCTGAGGGTGGAATTTGTGTTTGGGTTGTCACTTATTTTTTGTGGCTTTTCTGGTTCTAGTGAAACTTCAACTGTGATGCTTTAGCCACACCACCGATTCCATCCTTATGGCTTGGGCAACGCTCCTATGAAACCAGGCCAGTTATGGTAGGCCACTCCTATAGGGACCAAACCGCACCTACTGAACCGTGGCTTCGGGGATTTTTTGCACCTATGAGCTCATGCCTGTGTTGTTGGTCCACTCATGTTGAGATTCACGTGGTAAGTGTAGTTTTCCACTAATGAGTTCATCTCGCACCTATGAAGAGAACCCCACAGGTGCGGAGATCGTTGCAAGTAAATAGTGGTGCTTCCTATTTCCTATTCTTTTTTTTATATCTCAATTTTTGGATTTTGGAAACTCAATTTTCGAAGGTTCAAAAGGTGTTTTTCAATAATTCTTTGTTGGGTAATATTTTTACACTAATTTTACATATTCCCTAATGATTATTTCATGATTTAATCTTCAATTCTTGTTTTTTTCAACTTGAAAATTTAGAATTTTTTTAGTAGAATTAAGAAATGGTATTTTTGATGATTTTAAGGTTGATTTAAACTCAAATTTTTAAAGAAATTTCATATTTGAACTCTTTAAGTTATGTGTAACTTGATTTAAAAATAAAATTTTAGTTTTGCCCCTGAGAACTCGTGGTTGACTTTTGGATTGCCTTTTTGGATAAAAAATAGACGTATAATAGTATGAGTATCGATAGACTCCTATTTACATATAGAACTTATTCTTGGTATATTGGGAGAGATTGGAGGCTGCATTGGAAGGGAAGACTCTTTGGTGGTCGCTCGTGGTGTATTTATTCGGCTTTGAGTTGGATTATTACTTACCTTTCTTCAGACTTTGGTTGGGTGGTGACTTGTTGTGAAAAGCATGCTATTGGGTGGGAAGATTAGTTAATTATAGTATGGTATGAGTTGGAGATTGATATTGTGGTGCTAAAATTTTGGTTTATACTAAGTGATATGCGATTTAGATTTCTGACCTGATATTGAGGCTTGTAGCTTTTGTTTATGAGTTGAATATTACCTTGAGATTTTGTATATATATGTGATATTTGGATTCATCCTATCATTTTGATCATACATTTTCATTCATCTTATGGATCACTAGATTGTACCATTAAAAACACATTTTTGCAAGGAAATGAACCATCTTCTATTGATCTGGTTCGAGGTAGGGTGTCAAACAGAGAGATATGATACCTTCTATCAATTTAGTCTGAGATAGAATTCTCATTAGGTTAGATGAACCTCACTAGTCCCCCATGGATCCCACGTCACAGAATACCATTCTGGTGGGGATGTATACCGGTAGGCATTGGCTACTCCATTGCATTATTTGGCATTGTATTGCATCATATATTCCATATCTATTGTGTCATGACCCAAACAATCATAATTAGTACCCACCCTAAACTATGGAGGGAGAGCCATACTTAACCCAATCCTCAATAATCAACTATAATAGTCAACATTTACTTTCCACCATTCTTGTCATTACAAGTTCTAGAATTCTCATTATTCAATAACTAAGTAAAAATGTCACAACCAACACAATCATCAATCACTAATAGAGTGTGCAAATTCTGTATTTATTATATCCTTAGGACCTGAAGTTAACATATAAGAACAACTAAGATACTCAAGTTGATAGCTAAAAGATTATCCGAAAATACGAAAATAAACATAGGAATGTCTTAGTCCCAAAACAAGGGACATGAACATAAATCTGAAGACCCAAAGGCTGCCGATCATGGTGCTCAGCCTTAAATCGACATCTGGAACTGCTAGCTAAAGCCGACTCAACTCAACACCATAGAAATAAGCAAATCAAATAAATGCAACAGTGATCACCAATGAACTCATAATCATTGGCACCAACACATTTATGACACTTCACTTTAGATGTAATTCGACTCATATTTTCTAGGTTTAGACTTAGCCAAATTCAACAACAAGTTGCATCATAATATATTATTATAACTGAACAATCAATGCACATGAATGAGTGTATGAATGTAAGATGTGCACATCATCTCTTTCTCTTCTCAATCTCATCAACTTCATCAACAACATCATGAACATATTGATTTTAATATCATCATCAATATCATAAATAATACCTTGAACATCATGATTTTAGTATCATTACCACCATCATGATTTCATCTCATCATCATCAATATGTATGACTAGGAAAATGAATTCAAAAAACACAAGTAGTTCACGAAAGCAACACAAATACTTAATTCACAAATAAGCATAGAGTCAAGAAATTTTAATTGCTATAAACTATAACCTACCTCTATTCCTTGGTCAAAATCACTTCTAGGCCACAAGGTGGCCTTTCGTTTCACTTTCACCTTGTCCTTCATCTATAACAACAAGGTTACACACCTAATTCAATAATTTCATCCCTTTAAAACAAGTCGAGATATTAATTAACAATTGTTAACCATGAAATTTCCCTATTTCATCATCTTAGGATTTTTTATCCCTCAAACCTCATGAACTCTACTTTAATTAGCATGAAAAACTATGATTCTACTCTAATTAGTTTTTTCTAAAGCCCAAGAATCATTATCTAATAATTTTATACTCATTCCCGCCAATTTCCATTAAGTTCATTACTTAGGGCTAAACCCCAATTTCCACAAGAACCAGTTTCTAATGATTTTTGATGATTCTAAGAAGCAATTCAAGTTTAAAATGTAAGGAACTTACCTCTAATGATGAAAACTTTTGAAAATTGCCTTCCCCAGAGCCTTTGTTCATTTTTCAAAAAGGGGGGAATGAACATGTGTTTTGTGTTTAATAACTGTAAAAACACAGCATTTTACCGCTACAATGGTTAAGTTACCGCTACAGCAGTTCACGATGAATTGCAGGCTACCACTGCAACGGTACTTTTTTTGCTGAAACGGTACCACTGCAGTGGTTCCCTTTTTTACCGCAGCAGTCCCTAGGCCTCTTCCCCATTTTTTCCATTTTATAACACATTCCTCAAAATACAATATGGTAAACCAACCCTTCCATGGTAAAATCTATCATCAGAGTTCTATAACTTTGTTTTATGTGCTGGATGTTGCTATGACATCCTAAACTTGTCACCCATATAAAAGTTAAGTCAAACACCCCCACTAATGCTCATATTAATACCAGATTTCCTTAGACTAGTTCACCCTAAAAAATCATCCAATACTAGGCTAGCCCTGAATTTCTTAAAAATTTCCTAAGGTAAGTCTTAGCGAAAGTTTTACCTTTTATTTCAGCGTAGCAACAATTTGGTTCGTTATATTAGATGCCAATTAAACATTTGTTTGTCCCCAAATGATGACTAGGACTAAATGGTAGCTAATTAAGGGAAAAATACATGATTCAAGGAGAAAATGTGAATATTGCTTTTGTATGCCCGCCTTTATCTCCGAAGTTGCTTCTTCAATAGTACGATTCCTCCATTAAACATTCACCCATGGAATGAATCTGTTCCTTAGCATTCTCACATCTCTATTCAATATAGCAATTGGTTCCTCTTGATAAGATACCTTCAAATCAAACAACTTGGGGTCCCAATGAATAATGTAATCACAATCTACATGATACTTTTTTAACATTGTTACGTGAAATACCAAATGAACCCCAGACATGTTAGGAGGCAAGGCCAACTTATATACTACTAACCTCACTCTCTCTAAAACCTCAAAGGGTCTAATATATCTCAAACTCAACTTGCTCTTCCTTCCAAAATGCATTACACCCTTTATAGGTGACACTTTCAGGAGTACTTTCTCCCCCTTTTAGAACTTAACATCTCTCACCTTATTGTCCGCATACTGTAACACCCCGTACATTTCCAACCTTATTTTCCAACTTTGAACCATGTTTACCTTAGTTTTTAAAGCAATAAGTACGTATTTTGTATTGGTTTGATAGAATATATGATAGTGTGTTAATATCTGCAAAGAAAAGTCAAAGAAAGGAAGATAATCAGAATTTTTGTGTGTGGCACGCCCAGGGGAGTGACAGGCCACTTCTGGCTGAAAATTTTATGGCATGGGAAGTAGGGGGGGCATACCAGGCGACGTGCCAGGCCTCTCAGGCTCCCCCTTTTCAGAGCTGAAATTCAGCTAAGTCCCAAGCTAGCCCAAGGGCGTGCCGGGTTGCTTTTTACCAAATTTCTTCTCCGATTATTAGTCTATAAAGAGGACTCTTGGGTTATGTTATCATTATTACATCGTAGTAGGATTAATCTTGAGCGAGTTTGGCATCCATGTTGGGGTTAATTCATCGTCATAATTATTTTATCAAATTATGTTAAATTAAGCCATGAGTGGCTCAAATCGCTTATTCGTGGGATTGAGGCTACCAACATGAATCTCGTGAGTTGAATATGGTCTTAATATTTATGAAATTATTTAAACATGAGATATTTTGTGGATCATGCATTGAATTTGATGGGCTAAGTTAACATGGGTTAATGGACTCAATTTGAGGCCCAAAATGAAGTCAAAATGTATGGGCCAAATGGAAATGATCCATTCTATCATTGACCAAGTAAGCCTAGCAATTAATTTTTGGCTAAGGATGACTTGAGGGGCTATATAAGACAAGGAAAAATCAGATTTTTATTCACATAAACACACATGCCATTCTAGACGTTTCCAAGATTTTCCTTTTAGCTCTCAAAACCCTAAGCCATCTCGTTAGACAATATCATCACTTGAAAAGCTTTGGTAAGTGTCTACTCTCATGGATTAATATATTATATGCTTAAGATGGTGAGTATATCATGATGGTTATATTGGCAAAGTGTTGAATAGTGCACTTTTGCTTTTTGCTAAAAGATGTGTCATCTTTATGATTTGAACTTGAAAGGAGACTTGGGGTTTTGATGAAAGTGAATGGTGTGGATGAAATATAAAACATATATGATGTGGTTATGTTCCTTAACTTGTTTTTTTTCTATATGTATAACTTGTGGGATTGTTGTTATGAAATGTATTGAGGTGACTTGATGGAGTAATTGTGATGTGGTGTTAATGAGGAAGTGTAAACGTTAAAAGTTGTATCGAAATACTATTGGTTTATGATGTTGTGGTCAATGTGTGGAATGTTGTGGTATTTTTGGTGTGAAGATGCCGTTAATTGTATTGTAAAAGGGGAAATGACGTTATAAGCCTCTCATATAACTCATTGTCGTCTTATGCACTTGTAAGGTAGTTGGTTGTTAACGTGAGCTCCATTATGTACTTGTGTAGTAGAGTTAAACGTAAGGAAGGAGCTGAATTATTGTATCCACATATAGGACTGTGTATTCATATTGGGAAGATAATGTATGTAAGGTTACACTTTTCGTATCCTTCTGCAACACATATTATTCACATTGTCATTGTACTTATTCCATTCTGCAATGTTCTAAAGTATCCCAGCTCATGTTGATATATATTGTTATTCACATGTTTCATATTCATTGAGTAATATCTCAAAGTTCCAATAATGTACAATCACCAACGTATCAATCTCACAGAAGTAAAGAAATGAAGTAAGGTATCACTCATAAAATGAAAGAACGGAAGTAATGCATAATTTTTTATATAATCTTGGCTAACATCCTAGGGTAGACAGAAAAGCCTAGCGTGGGTTATCATAGTAACATCCTAGGGGTGACAGAAAAGCCTAGCATGGGTTATCATCGTAACATCCTAGGGCCGACAGAAAAGCCTAGCATGGGTTATCATAGTAACATCCCAGGGGCTACAGAAAAGCCTAGCGTGGGTTATCATTGTAACATCCCAGGGGCGACAGAAAAGCCTAGCATGGGTTATCATAGTAACATCCCAAGGGCGACAGAAAGCCTAGCATAGGTTAATCTGATCCCAGGGGCGACAAAAAAGTCTAGCATGGGTTAATCTTATCCCAGAGGTTAAGATACCTAGCATGGGTAGCTTTACAATTTCTTAATGAAAAAATGGATTAAGTTATGTAATGAACGGTAATGATGAATGAACGTAAAGGAGAACAAAGTAATGCATTTCATATACATGGTTCCACACATACAGAATAGTGGTGTATCCATATTGACTAATTTCTTATATTTGATTCCTTGGAGGTTCTTCTGTATGATGCAGTTTCTTATAGACTTACATACTCAGTACATTCTTCGTACTAATGTCCCTTGGGGGACTTACCTTACTTACTATAGGCACAGGTTCTATTAGACCTCCACAGTAGCTTGCGGGTCATTTGCGGATCATTGGTGAGCTCCAGTTGGTTCGGGGCTTTTCGAGTCACTATGTACATATGTTTTGGTTTTGGCATTATGTAGATAATGTCTAAAGCGAGGAGTTTTCCCGACTTTAGGATGGTTATGTACATGCATCTGTAGAGGCTTTGTAGATATTGTGGGACAAATGAAGGGATGTAAGGAATGTATGCTTTTGACGTGATGGCCCTAATGGCTGAGTTTCATATTTATCATATATTTTCCATGACTTCCGCTACTGGCACCTTATATATCTATGTGATGGTGATGATTATTGAGTGACATACGTATGAGTGTACATGAACGAAGATTGGTTCTCTCGAGCCTTAACGGCTTAGGGTGCCAGTCTGTCCCATTGAAATTCGAGGCGTGACAAAAGTGGTATCGGAGCAGGTCATCCTCAGGTCATCCCATTGAGTGTGTTGCGCGCCACATTTATAAGTAGGAGGCTATGGGACATTTAGGAGTTGTTTCTGTTCTTCATTTCTAGATTGTGCATTAGAGCCAATGTGGTAGGTGGAATCATATCTGACCATTGAAATTGGTTTTCTTCTGTATAGTAAAATGTCAATTACAAGACAAGATAGGGGAAAAGATAAGAAGGTAGAGATGCTTGCCAAGGAAGGAACTAGGAAATCACCACCTGACCAAACTAGTCAGGGTGGGGCTGAAACTGAATTTGTATCACGGGCTTCTTCTACTTTTCCAGCTCTAGAAGAGCCGAGAAGGAGAGAAGACCCTACCGGAACACCTATTAATGCTACTGAGCAGGATATAAGGAATGCGGTGCACCTGTTGACTCAGATAGTCGTTGCACAAAATCAAGGACAGGTTGGTACAACCTTTGCACAAAAGAGGGTTAATTAAAGGCAAAGGAGAATGGCACAAGAATTTAAAAGAGGGCCGTCAAAGAGGGCTCGACCTATGGGACAGTTTATGGCATCCCAAGGAGAATTTAGGTCTCGGGTGTTTAATAGACCGCCTAGACTATTATTTCCTCATTATATAGTAAATGCTCTACCTCGATCCCAAGGGTTTAGAGGCCATTAGTTTGGGCAAAGAAGTGAGATTCAGGATTCACGAATAGTGGGGTATCAAGCGCAAGGAAGTAGGAGCCAACTGAAGTCTCCTCGTCAGCCGTGTCAACATTGTGGAAGGTTTCATTAGGTGAATGTCGGTTGGGGATGAATGCTTGCTCTTGGTTTGGTATAACGGGGTACAAAATGAGAGAGTGTCCACAGAAGGGAACGTGTAGTAGGGCACCACCTACGGGATTAGCCGTTGTATCCTCCTCGTCAGGTGCACAGCCTATGGGGCATGGCAGAGGTTCTAGAGGGACAGTTGGTGCTAGTGGAACCCAGAACCGTACCTATTTCTTAGCGGATCGACAGACTTTGGAGTCTTCTCCTGATGTAGTGACAGGTACATTATCTGTCTTTTCTCATACTATATTTGCATTGATTGATTTGGGTTTTACCCTATCATATGTTACTCATTGATTGTGTAAAAAAAAAAAAAAAAAAAAAAAAGAACTTATGAAAGGACACCAGAATTATTAGTTAATTCATTTGAGGTATCTACACCAAAAGGTGAATCTATTGTAGCTAAAAGAGTATATCGTAATTGTATAGTAATTGTTGTGGTCATGATACACTGGTTGATCTTATTGAGCTAGAAATGGTGGATTTTGATGTTATAATGGGTATGGATTGGCTGACTTCTTGTTATACCACGGTAGATTGCCGGGCTAAGAAGGTACATTTTCATCTTGCACAAAAGAATGTTCTTGAATGGAAGGGTAATGTGGGGGCACCGAGAGGAAAATTTATTTCCTATCTTAAAGCAAGGGAAACGATAACCAAGGGGTATATATGTCACTTAGTAAGAGTGCAAGATACTAATATGGAACCACCAACTCTTCAATCGGTTCCAGTGGTAAATGAATTCCTCGATGTTTTTCCTGACGATCTTCCAGGTTTGCCCCCAGAACGGGAAGTAGAGTTTGGTATTGATGTGATTCCAGACACTCAGTCTATCTCTATTCCTCCGTATAGAATGGATCCAGCAGAATTGCGAGAATTGAAGAAGCAATTAAAAGACTTGCTGGACAAAGGATACATAAGGCCTAATATGTCCCCGTGGGGCGCACCAGTATTATTTGTACGAAAGAAAGATGGCACGTTGAGAATTTTTATTGACTATCGACAATTGAATAAGGTAACAGTTAAGAATAAATATTTCCTCCCCAGAATTGATGAGTTACCTAACCCATTTATAGGGTGCTATATGTTTTTCAAGGATTGACTTGAGATAAGGATATCATTAGGTAAAGGTTAGTGAAAAAGATATACCCCAGACAGCTTTTCGAATACGGTATGATCATTAGGAGTTGTTAGTGACGTCATTTGGCCTAACAAATGCACCCTCAGTCTTTATAGAGTTGAAGAATAGGGTGTTCAAGCCATTTTAGATGTGTTCGTGACCGTGTTTGGAGATGATATTTTGGTTTACTTAAGATCACAAGAGAACCATGCTACACATTTACGACAGGTATTACAGATTCTTTGTGACCGTAAGATACATGCAAAGTTTTCTAAATGTGAGTTTGGTTAAAATCCGTAGCATTTTTTGGTTACATTGTATCAGAGGATGGAATAAGAGTAGAGACACAAAGGATAGAAGCGGTAAAGAATTGGCCAAGGCCTACGATGCGTACGAAAATTCGTAGCTTCCTTGGGTCGGAAGGTTATTATAGAAGATTTGTTGAAAGGTTTTCTTTTATTTCAGCACCCTTGACAAAGTTAAAACACAAGGCGACCAAGGTTCAGTGGAATGATGTGGGTGAAAAGAGTTTCCAAGAACTGAAAGATAAATTAACTTCCACACCAGTATTAGTACTTCCCAAAGGCACAAAATGGTATGCAGTATATTGTGATGCTTTCGGGGTTGGCCTCGGATGTGTATTGATGCAGCATGTAAAGGTAATACAGTATGCCTCACGACAGTTGTGGCCACATGGGAGAAACTATCCCACACATAATCTTGAGCTAGCACTTGTGATATTTGCTTTAAAGACATGGCATCATTATTTGTATGGGGTTCATGTTGATATCTACACTGACCACAAAAGTTTGCAATATATCTTTAAGCAGAAAGACCTAAATTTGAGGCAGCAAAGGTGGCTAGAACTAGTAAAGATCATGATATTGATATCCCATCTGGGAAAACGAAGTGTGATAGCCAATGCGTTAAGTAGCAAAGCAATAGGAAGCACTAATGGTCAGTTGATGGAAAAGCAATATGCAAATCTTATTGTAATTCAGCTAAAATAAAATGTACATCAAGGTTTGACAAGGGCATTCGATCTTACGCAAGAGAGAGTGAATCAGTGCCAAAGTAGATTGTGTGTACCGGATATAGATGAATTAAGGAAAAGAATTGTGACAGGGGTATATCATTCACGGAATTCTATTCATCCGGGAGCTACAAAAATGTACCATGATTTGGAAAAGATGTATTGGTAAGGTTACATAAAAGGAACATTGTCGAATTTGTAGCTCAATGTCTAAATTGTCAACAAGTAAAAGTAGAACATCCGAAACCTGGAGGTTATATGCAATGTATCAATCTTCCAGTCTGGAAGTGGGACATGATTAATATGGATTTTATCAGAGGTTTACCTAGTACACTGCGGAAATTTGATTCCATATGGGTCATAGTTGACAGGCTTACCAAGTCAGCACATTTCTTACCAGTTAAGACAACCTATAAGATGAAGATTACGCAAGGTTATATGTTAAAGAGATAGTGCGATGACATGGGATTCCAATCTCTATCATATCAGACAGAGAATCTCAATTCACTGCACATTTCTGAAAATCTTTTCAGAAGAGCTTGGGTACACAAGTGAATTTGAGTATGGCTTTTCATCCTCAGACAGATGGACAAGCAGAACGTACTATCCAAACACTTGAAGATATGCTACTAGCTTGTACATTGGACTTTAAAGGTAGTTGGTATGATCATCTACCTCTTATTGAATTTGTCTACAACAATAGCTATCATTCAAGTTTCAAAATGGTACCTTATGAAGCTTTATATGGAAGAAAGTGTAGATCGCCAATTGGATGGTTTGAAACGGGTGAAACTGCTTTACTTGGGCCAGATCTTGTTTACCAAGCTATGGAAAAAAACGAAAGTGATACAATAGCGACTACAAATGGCCCAAAGTCGACACAAGTCATATGCTGATGTTAGAAGAAGAGGGCTCGAATTTGCCATAGGTGATTGGGTATTCTTGAAGGTGTCATAGATGAAAGGGGTAATGCGATTTGGAAAGAAAGGGAAGTTGAGTCCACGTTATATAGGTCCATATGAAATTGTCAGAAAATTTGGGCAAGTTGCGTATGAATTGGCACTACCCTAAGAACTCTCCATAGTGCATCCAGTATTTCATGTTTCGATGCTTCGAAAGTGCATAAGAGATCCATCTCGTATTGCTCCCGTTGAAGATGTACAAGTTACGGAGGATCTCACTTATGAAGAGATACCTATTACTATTCTAGATCGACGAGTGAAGAGGCTAAGAAATAAAGACGTAGCTTCCGTAAAAGTCCTTTGGAGAAATCAGCAAGTAGAGGAGATCACATGGAAAGCTGAAGAAATGATGAAGTCCAAGTACCCTCATCTGTTTCAAATGGAAAAGAAAGTTCAAGATGCGGGATTGGAGCAATAACAAGTAAGTATCTATAAGCATTACAATCACAGACAAACATAGTACCTCTGATTATAACATTAGAAGCTTCAGCTTTAGAACGAGCCAAAATAATATAAAGTTGGGCCCTATCACCACCCTGATCGTCACCTCTACCAGACTGAGTAAAAATTTTACCGATCTACCCTCCACCTCAGTTGGCTTGGTTGGCACCCCTCCCTATAGCTTGGCTACCATGCCCATCTTAGGGGCGTCCTCTACTATTTTCTATACCACCATGACCTATTGGTACTAGACACTAGAACTTGGTCATTAAGTTAACTGATATGCAGATAAGAAATTAGGACAATACCTTTTAATGGGTCCCAAACCCCCACACTCGTGGCACCTAATGCCCAAAGTAGGTCTCTAAACTGAAGAGAATGAAGGTATATAGGTGCCTATTCGTTAAGGCTAATAACTGACCCCAGATGGACCCCCTGTGGACATATCCATGGCTGAATTATAAAGCCCAGAAGAACTACGACCCTTTGATAAAGTATTGCTAAACTATCCTGCGGTGCGTGCCTTCTTATCTTCTGCTTTCATGTCTCCTTATTTCTCAAGTGCCTCTGCCTTCTTAGAAAATTCAATTATATCCTAAAAGGACTTACCAGGCACAACCACGTATAAAGTAACCATCTGAATACCAGAATTTAGACCCTCCACAAAGTACCTGATCAACTCTTCCTCTATTATGATAAATTGTTATGCATAGAAAGACAAGGAATGAAAGTTGGCCTCATAGGCTACCATAACTATGTTACCCTACTCTAACCTCAAGAACTTATCCTTCATCTAATCATAATAGGCACGGAGAACATACTTCTCAAGAAAAACATTCTAGAATTAGACCTAAGTAAGTGAAAGTAAGACAACCCTATACTCAATGAATGACCTCCACCATTGCTTGGCTTCAGCCTGCAGCTAAAAAGAAATAAAATCCACACTGTATCTTTTGATAATACCCATCATATCCAGGAGTTCATAATAGTCCAACAAAAACACAAAGGCATTTTCAAACTCAGTACCCTAAAATACTGGGGGTTTTATCTTCATAAACATGCAGAAAAGTCCATATTCATCAACAGTCATCACCGATCCAAGTACCTATCTGGGATACACCCCTAGTTTTGATACCTCATGCATCCTGTGTGCCACAGTTGCTGTATGATATAAGGCTAAGGATGGAAATGCTGAAATAGTAGGAGTAGCATCAATGCCAGCTAAAATTCCAAAGTATCCCAATGCTTACTAAATCAGTCCTGCAGTCATAGGTACCTGGGATGCACCATGTTGTACAAGCACCACATTTTCAGGGACTACTACTCTTTTTTCCTAAATCAATACATCCTCATCATGATCTAGCTCTGAAGCACCTTATAGTGGGGGATAGGATGGAGTATTTTGACTAGCTATTCCTACATCTACCCTGGCTCCACTCCTAGCAGGTTCTACCCCACTTTCTCTTCTCTTCGCCATGTCCGTCAAGCGTGGTCTTTCCTAAATTGCAGCCTCAGTGGCTGGTGCAGGTGCTAGGGCAAATAATGCTGCTCTAGAGGAATATGTATTCACCATACACAAAATAATAATAAAGGAGTTAGATATTAATTTTATTTACCACATACCAATTGGAATCATGTAATAGCACGAAAGGAAGAAAGAAAGGAATTTTGTTTCCTAAAGCCCTGTAGCCTCACACAAACAAATACAGACATCTATTTACCATTTCGTAAGAATCTACTAGACTTGTTCTTGTATGATGATATTTATGAATCTAGTTCTCTAATACCATCTTTATCACGACTTAAAAGGTCATGATTTGCACCCACCCAAATCTATGATAGGAGAACCATACTTAACCAAACCCATACTAATCAAGTATAACATTCAACATTTACTTTCCACCATTCTTATTATTACAAGTTAAAGGAATTATCATTATTCAATAATTAAGTAAAAATTTCAAATCCAACATAATCATTAATTGCTAATAGAGTGCGGAAATACTCTATTTATTATATCCCCGGGACCTTAAGAGTAACACACCAAAAATCCGAGCGAAGATTAGAACCATACTTCAAGTAAACATAGAATCAAACATCATGTTTTTGTGGTATTATAAGTTATTTAGACATGTATTAAGGCCACAAGTAACTCCTAGATCATAGCTAAGTTGAAACCTTCCTTACCGGTGGTTTTTTGTAAGAATCTTGCTATAATCAACTTCAAAAGAGAATAAGTAATAGTTTCTGATTTATTTTTGAGCTCAAGACCCATAAAATTATATATATTTGCATTATATTTCCAACGCATCTAGAATCTCCTTAATCCGATGTCGGAGCTTAGAGTTATGGCAATTTTAGTGAAGCACTGTCCTGCAGTGAGATGATACGAGCAGAAACCACGATCGTGGATAGAAAACACAACCGTTCACCATCCAATTACGATAGGGAACCACAACCATCATTTGAAACCACGATCATAGGCACGATCGTGACTCCTTAGGTTAATCCGGCTTGGATTTCTAACCTACGACCCAAGTGAGTGGGTCCCACAATCATAATATGTCTGGTCTAATCAGGTTCAGAGAACCTCCAGTTCATCCTCCCAACCACGAGCACCACCCATGACCATAAGTGGGACCCACAATCGTAAATTCAAGGGTTTCACCAAGATTTTCATCTCCAGATATGTGGGATTTATTCAGTGGGTATCCTTTCACCCATTTAGTCCCAAAATACATTCAGTTCCTCAGTTAATTCATGATCTCAAAATTAGGGTTTTTATTACAACCATGATTCGTCTTGTACTTCAGTTTCCCATAACTAGTAAAATATAAATACATGTTTCACCATGAAATTCAGTACGTTGATATTATCATGTCCATGAAATCTAAGTATAATGATGTTCCATGATTTTTGGGCTTTTATTATATAATTTCATAGTCCATTCATATCATAGAATCTATCATGAATAGTTCCATTTTTCTGAGATGGTGGGACATGAACCCCCGATGATCTAGGTTCCCATGCATTATCAATTTAAACACTCATTCCTTCAAGTTTACATGTTTTAGGATACTTTCAGATAGAGGGTCTGTTAATCAATCTCAGTTTATCCATTCCTTCAGTATTACTGACCTGCAGAGTGATTCTCCGATAAAATATATATACTAAACAATATTTTCAGATAATACATACTATTAAACTATTAACAACTTCATGATTCAAGAATTATGATTTAGGTCTAACCTTCTAGGGTCATCCTTAATCTTAGCCCTCATGTATTAGCTTATGCATTTTACTCCAGCCATCTCATGTCCCCCATAAACTTACAGTGTTCAGAAATACATGATGCATATATATGTACATGTACATTCTCATACTATGATCAGAATTGTCAATTCATAATAGCAATATACATGACATGCATGACATCAAGTTATGCCATTAATTCTCTTGAACTCTTTTTCCTAAAAGTAAGTTCCTGATTAGTATGCTATATGGAATGCTATCAATGATTGTGGATCAATTTTCCTATAAAAGTAGGGTTCACTAGTAGTATGGCAGTCAGGTATGGAGTCCATGATCATCTCAGTTTGATATTTATATACGTCATCTCAAGTTGACATCAAAGTAAGTCATCTCATCAAGCTATAAATTATGTTCAGTTAGGAGCAATACTTAGCACCGAGTTGTACTAGGGTTCAGCAAGTAAAATCCCTAGCCCCAGAACTATGTGTCATGGTAGGATTATTTATACTACATCATATAAACTTAGCCTTTATACCCTAGCAAAGTATATTAGGCCCTCTTCGATGGGGATTGTACATCGAACTCCATGTTTAGCTCACATAGTTATATGTCAGTTAATAGTATCTCCCACAGTCTCTCACTTTTGTATTTGCATGACCCTCAGTTCAGTCTATTTTATAGTCAGTTCAGTATATTTCACAGTATCTAACTTATATCTGAATATTTATGAAATCAGTACTTGTGATTATCCAGATGGGTCCTTGCATCTTAGTATACCTCAGTAATATGTAATTGGTTTAAATATTCTATTGTTAGTACATCTGTTTGTATACATCTTATGATATTAAGACTGTCCTTATACTCCTATAGTTCGGACTTAGATATTGAATAACTTTGTACTTTGTTTACTCAGCATCTTACTATTGTTAAGTTACATGTTTATTCTCTTCCTCATTCCATGTTTAGTTCATTTTCTCATGATCAACAGATATAGTGTAGTGCATATCTCACATGCTCAGTACATTAAAAGTACTTATCACATACTTTCCTTTGTGCTATATTGTGTTCTAATATAGGTTCTGACGTTCAAATTTTCAGATCGTGCTTAGTATGATTCCGCACCATATCAGTAGTAATATTTAGTGAGGCGTCATCATTCAAGGACTAGTTATTAGTATTTCATTTTATTTTACTTCAGTTTCAGACAGTTAGCGTTAGTTGGGGGATTGTCCCAACAACTCATATGATTTAGAGATTTTCAGATAGACAGTTAGATTTTTCAGCATGTTGATTATGTCAGAAAATCCTTGTTTTGACATTGAGTATTGATTTTGGTTTTTATTATAATCATGTCATTTCAGTTCAGCTTTTCCTCAGTATTTTTTTGTTTACTTAATTATTCTTAGTGTCATGCTAGGCCATGGGTTAGCTTGGGGTCACTAGTGACTCTAACCACCGTGTTATGACTAGGGGTAGGCTCGGGTCATGAAAAACATGGTAATAGAGCATCGGGTTTAAAGTGTCCTAGGGTGTCTGAAAGTCGCGTAACGTAGAGTCTTGTTCATAGGTGTGAAGTGCGCCACACTTATTAGTAAGAGGATATGAAATATTTTAGGAAAAAGTTTCACTTCTTTCATGATCATCTCATAAGATGGAGTTTAACTCTATTCATCCTTCTAACTCGTGCCTTACGTATTTCAGAATATATCTCCTCAAAAGAGATCAGCCAAAAAAAGTGATAAGAATAGTAACCCTCCCACTCCAGTCGATCAATTTGTAAGTGCTGATATATATAATATAGATTTTTGTGATGCCATCATATTATTATCTTGAGCTATGACCACTCAATTAAATCAGCAGGTAACAATCCATGTAAATTCTATTAGTTAGAAGAGAAGAAGTGAGAGCAAGAAGATCTTATTAGGGAATGGTAACTCTAACTGTCAGAAGATTTCTAGTGGAAACCGATCTTCTTTTCTGCAAAGGTTATCAGGGCTGGCAATATCATCACCTAGTACTTTGTCTTTAGCCCCTAGGCCTCGTTATGATCAGAAGAGGAGATCATCTGGCTCTCATCCTCAGGAAAATATGGTAAGGGAAAAATCCCACCCCACTTGTAGCAAGTGTGGTAAAACCACATAAGAGAGTGTATGATAGTCCGTGAAGGTTCTATTGGCTGAGGCAAGCTAGGCCACATGTTGAGAGATTTTCTGGTAGCTTCAGCGAAGGGCAGAGAGGTTCGTCAGCAGGCTCAGCCTACTTCCACCATAGCCCCTCAAGGTCACCCAAATCAGTAGGGTGCCTCTCCTAGCGTAGGCTGTGGTAAGAACTTAACTCAATACCATTCATCTTTCAGACAGCCGAATCAGAATGGTTCCTCTAAGGTCGAGTCGGTTATGTTTCCAGATTTTCTCCATCATGTACTTATAGTCTTCGGACCCTTATCATTCAACAATGTTGAATAGTTATAGTTTAGAACAAAGTTGTGATAGTGCAGAGTAGCACTAAGGTAGACAATAGAAAGAGAGATATTCTTAGCCGTTATGAGAAAGTGCATAATCAGAATAGATCCTAAAGTAGTAGGTCTTGATCGTTTGAGTGAGTTTAGTTAGAGAGTAGTGAGAAAGAAGAATTGCAAACTCAATATGGTGACTTTGATATAAGGGGGATATACTAGAGTGTACAACCCATCAGGCTTTGGAGATTTAAGTAGTAGTGTTAGCATGTTCTAAAATAGTATTAGTTGGAGGTAGATACCCATTCTTATCCTAGCCTATTCATTATACTTATGTCATCACGACACTTTACTCTTGCCTGTCATCATTTTGATGTATGCACTTTATTCAGAGGTATGTCTATTCTCAGTTGCTAGTTACAGAGTAATAGGCTTGCTCAGGAATCCAAATTATGCTCTATGAACCCATAAGCATCAATCTCATACCATATAGTTTATGACTCATGCACCCATGATTTCTCGGTATGCTAAATCCGATGTACTCATAATATATTCTCGATGATTAGTGAAATCACAATATGCTAGGTATATTCTCAAGCCAAACATCTTGAACAAGATCATTCATATTATAATGTACTCCTCAGATCCTTATTGAGTGTCAAGGGTTATGGAAGTCTTCAATTCATGATTCTGTAATACCCCTCTTACTCTAAATCTTCCTATTAGAGTCCTGGTGACTTTTGACTATACTTAGTGGTGGGTTTGGTGACAGTCCAATTTGGAAGTTATCAGTCATGTTGCTAAAAGCATAGTATTCCTATCATTTATTTTGGCGTAGGATACTCTTGCTTCATGCTATAAAATTTTAGGGTAATAGTGTCTCATGCTTAAATCTATTACTTTCTTCACTCTCATGTCCCTTAGTAACTCCCATGTGATACCATGTATTCATGAGTCCAGTTCAGTCCATGTTTCAGTATAGAATCAGTTATCATATTAGTATTCAGCTCCAACCAACTCAGTGTTGGGATTGTATCTCTTTCCCTATTCTCTCAGCTTAGTAGTGACACCCCAAAAATCTGAGCTAAGATTAGAACCATCCATCAAGTACATGTAGAATCAAAAATCAGGGTTTTGTGGTATGATAAGTGCTTTATACATGTATTTAGGCCACAAGTAACTCCTAGCTCGTAGCAAAGTTGAAACCTTCCTTACTGGTGGTTTTCTTGTGAAGAATCTTGCTATGGTAAACTTCAAATTAGAATAACTAATAGGTTTTGCAATATTTTTGAGCTCAACACCCACCAAATGATTAATATTTTTATTATCTTTTGAACACATTCATATTCTCCTTAATCTTATGTCGGAGCTAAGAGTTATGGCCATTTTAGTAAAGCACTGTCCAACAGTGAGATGGTACGAGCACAAACCACGATCGTGGTTAGAAACCACGACTGTAAGATGGTCTCTTCTGCATGAAACAACCCAAAAAACCTAAAATTTGACAAGTAGACCTTCCAACCAAGAGCGAGAACCATGACCATAGTTTGAAACCACGATCTTAGGTACGATCGTGACACCTATGGTTGATTCGGCTTGGATTTCCAACCTACGACCCAAGTCACGATTGTGAGTAGGTCCCATGATCATACCATGGCTCAAGTGATCATGTTCAGCGAACCTCCATTTCAGAGTCACAATCACGAGCACCACCTACGACCATAGGTGGGACCCACATTCGTGGGATGGTCCGTACGTCAAATTCTACAACTTTTCAGTTAAGTTTTATACGGGGAATTCTAGTCTTTTTCCACTCATGAGACCCCTAAACTATGTCATTTTAGCTACCCAAGGGCTGAATTATAAGCCTAAGTATACCCTAAGTCCCTCATTATTGAAAAATTAAGTCTATACTTAAGGAGAAAACAATAAATGAGGCGATTTTGCTTCCCCAAGACATAACTAGCGTTCATCTTCTTCAAGATACAAATTCAAGGGTTTCACCAAGGATTTCATCTCCAGGTATGTGGGATTTCATCAGTGGGTATTCTTTCGCCCATTGACTCCTTAAATACTTTCAGCTCCTTCGTAAATTCATAATCTGAAAATTAGGATTTCCATTACAACTATGATTCGACTTGTACTTCAGTTTCCCATAACTAGCAAACTATGAATACATGTTTCTCCATGAAATTTAGTACGTTGATAGGATAATGCCCATGAACTCTAAGTATAATGATATTCCATAATTTTTGGACTTGTATTATGTAATTTCATATCATAGAACCGGTTATGAATAGTTGCATTCTTCAGAGATGGCGGGTTATGAACACCCGATAATCTAGGGTCCTATGAATTATCAATTTAAACACTCACTCTTTCAAGTTTATATGTTTTAGGATACTTTCAGAGAAATGGTCTATTACTCAGTCTTAGTTTATCCATACCTTCAGTATTACTGACCTGCAGAGTGATTCTCCGATAAAGTATATATACTAAACAATATTTTCAGATAATACATACTATTAAACTATTAACATCTTAATGAGTCAAGAATTAGGATTTAGGTTTAGCCTTCGAGGGTCATCTTAAAGCTTTGCCCTCATGTGTTATCTTATACATTTTACTCTAGCCATCACAGGTCCCTCATAAACTTACAATCCACAGTGTTCAGAAATACATGTCACATATATATATACACATATACGTTCTCAAACCATGATTATAATCCTTAGTTCATAACAGTAATTTACATGACATACATGACATCCAGATATTCCATCAATGCGCTGGAACACTCTTTCCTAAAAGTAAGTTCCCAATTAGTATGGTATTCGAAATGCCATTAATGATCGTGGATCATTTTTCTTATAAAACAAAGGTTCACTAATAGTGTGGCAGTCAAGTATGGAATCCATGATCATCTCAGGTTGACATTTATATATGTCGTCTCAGTTTGACATCCAAGTATGTTATCTCATCGAGCTATCAATTATGTTTAGTTGGGAGCCGTACTAAGTACCCAGTTGTACTAGGGTTCAGCAAGCAAAAACCCTAGCCCCAAAACTATATGCCACCATAGGATTATTTATACCACATCAGATTAGCTCAGCCTTTATATCCTGGCAAATTATATTGGGCCCTCTTCGATGGGTATTATACATCTAACTCTATGTTTAGCTCACATGGTTATATGTCGGTTAATAGTATCTCCCATAGTCTCACACTTTTGTATTTGCATGACCCTCAGTTCATTCTATTTCACAGTATCTCAGTTATATCAGAATATTTATGAAATCAGTACTTGTGATTTTGTATATGGGTCCTTGCATCTTAGTATACCTCAATAATATGTAATTGGTTTATATATTCTATTGTTAGCACGTCAGTTTGTCTACCTCTTATGATATTTAGAATGTCTTTGTACTCCTATAGTTTGTACTTAGATATTGCATAACCTTGTCCTTAGTTTACTCAGTATATTTCTATTATTCAGTTACATGTTTATTCACTTGGACATTGCATTAGTTTACTTTCCTTATTCCATGTTTAGTTCATTTTATCATGATCAGGATATATATTGTAGTGCATATCTCACATGCTAAGTACATTCAAAGTACTGATCGTATACTTTCCTTTGCGCTATACTGTCTTATAATATAGGTTCTGACGTTCAGCATTCAGATCATGCTTAGTATGATTCCACACCATATTAGCAGCAGTGTTTAGTGAGTCCTCATCATTCGAGGACTAGTTATCAGTATTTTATTTTATTTTACTTTAGTTTTAGGCAGTTAGAGTTAGTTAGGGGCTTTTCCCAACGACTCATATGATTTAGAGTCTTTCAGACATATAGTTATATTTTTCAGCATGTTGATTATGTCAGACAGTCCTAGTTTTGACATTGAGTATTGATTTTGGTTTTTATTATAATCATGTCATTTTAGTTCACCTTTCTCAGTATTTATCATCTTACTTGATTATTTTTAGTGTCATGCCAAACCATGGGTTAGCTTGGGGTCACTTGTGACTCTAAGCACCATGTTACGACTGGGGGGTAGTCTCGGGTTGTGACATGAAGTCACCCTACAAGAACAACTAAGAGTACTCTAGTCTATATCTAAAACACTATTAAAAATTGCATAAATTAACATAAGAGTGTCTTAGTCCTGAAACAAAGGACATGAACATAAATCTGAAGATCCAAAGGCTGCCCTATCATGGGGCTCACCTTTAAATTGAAATCCAAAACTACTTGCTAGAGTGGAGGTCTTGTATTAAACGCTGGAACATGCTCTGCACTCAACAAAAAGAAGAGCACAGATAGCATCAGTACCTCAACAAGTACTTGTTGGCATTATAGGCTGACTCAACTCAACACCATACAAATAAGCAGACCAAATAAATGCAACAACCATTATCATAGAACTCGTAATCAAAGACACAAACACATTTATGATATTTCACTATAGAGGGAACACAACTCATAGTTATGTATGTTTACACTTTGCCAAATTCAACAGGTTTTATTACAACATATGATTATAACCGAACATTCAATAAACATGAATGAATGTATGAATGCAAGATATACGCATCATCTCTTTCTCTTCTCAAACTCATCAACATCATCAACAACATCATGAATATCATGATTTTACTGTCATCATCATCTCATCATCATCAATATTATCAACAACATCATGAATCATGATTTCAGTATCATTATCACCATCATCACACTATCACCATCAATATGTATGACTATGTAAATGTAGTCAAAAATCACAAGTAGTGCTCAAAAGTAATCACAAATACTTAATTCACAAATAAGCACAAAGTCAAACAAGTCTAATTGCTACAATAAATCGTAACCTACCTTGATTCGTTGCTCAGAATCACTTCTAGGCCACAAGTTTGCCTTTTCTTTCTCTTTCACCTTGTCCTTGATCTATACCAACAAGGTTACATATCCAATTCTATCATTTCATCCTCTTTTAACCCCTAGGGATAATAATTAACAATTTTTAACCATGAATTACCCTAGTTCATCATCTTAGGATTTTTTACACCTCAAACCTCATGAACTCTACTTTAATTAGCATGAATAACTATGATTCTACTCCAATTAGTATTTTCTAATATACTAGAATCATTATCTACTGATTTTATACTCATTCCCACCAATTTGCATTAAGTCAAGAATTAGGGATAAATTTCAACCATGAACCAGTTCCAAATGATTTTTGGTTATTCTAAGCAGTAATTCAAGTTTAGAATGTAAGGAACTTACCTCTAAAGATGAAAACATCTGAAAATTAGCATAAAATTTCTTTCCCCAGAGCCTTGGTTTGTTTTTCAAAATATAGGGAATGATTTCTAGCTTAAAAACTATAGGTAAAACACTGTGTTTTACCATTGCAGTGGTTAAGTTCTTGCTGCAGTGGTTCGCGATGAATTGCAGGCTACAATTGTAGTGGTTCCATTGCAACGGTTCCCTTTTTTGTTTCAGTGGTCCTGAGGAAGAATCTCTGGGCCTCTCCCTAATTGTGTCCATTTTATAATACAGTCCTCAAAATACGACATTGTGAACCATTCCTTCCACGATAAAATCTATAATCGGGGTTCTATAACTCCATTTTACTTATCAGAAGTTGCTACAACTTCCTAAACTCATCACCCATCTAAAATCAAGTCAAATACCCCCACCAATGCTCACATCAAAATCATATTTTCTTAGACTAGTTCACCCTCAAAAATCATCAAACACTAGGCTAGCCCTGAAATTCTTAAGAATTGCCTAAGGGAATTCTTGGCGAAAGTTTTACCTCTTATTTCAGTGTAACAACGATTTGAGTCGTTACATATGTCTTGTTTGAGGTAACTTTTATTAAAACATATATATTAAACTGATGGGACTTTTCTAGGTATATAGTTAGATGTAGTATTCCTTGTTCGTTATAGTACCTTCTTAAGTTTAGTCGGCCTATGATGCTTACTAAGTACTAGTGGATCTATTCATACCCTACTTTTCTATATCCTTTTGATGCAGATTCTAGTGTGAGTTGCTAGCGTGGTCCTTGATTCATCTAGTGTTTGCTAACTTAAAGTTGTGGTGATCTCGTACATTTTGAGCCAATCTTGTACTTATCATAGCCGAGTCTTGGGGAAATATGGATATGCTGGTTTATTTTTATTTTATGATGCATGAAGTTACTATTAGTTGTTTGTGTCGATATTTCACAGTTTCCTTTATTTTGAATTGATTGTATTTTTATGAGGTTGGTTTACCTATCATGCGTAATTCATTCACTTATTAAATTCAAAGCTTTGTGTTTCATTATCTCTACAAATGGTGAGGATGAGATCAACTGCTATTAAGGGTGATGTTCCCGCACCCACTTTTCAGGGCCCATATAGGGGTTGGGGCAAAGGTTATGGCCATGGAAGAGGTAGGGGTCAAGGTACAACACTAGTTAGTGGTAATTCCAGAATGACATCTTCTAAGGCAGAGGTTGAGTTTTAGGATGTGGATTAGCAGCTTGAGGGAGTCGAACCAACCTAGGTTCCCCATGTTTACATAGCCACCCAGTGTTGCAGGATACCATGGTTTTGATTTTGACTTTCTTAGAGGGTATGGCTTAGTCAGGTACTTTTCCTATCACTCTTGATAGGTCAAAGACTAGAGATCGACTTTAGCCTTCAGTGTGAGTACCAGTTTAAGGTTTTCAGACTCTCTAGGCACAACCAATTGTTGTTGTAGATCCATGCATTGATTCTATTCCCATTTGATTTGTTTATTTTCCATTTGTGGCTTTACAAGTGATGTTAGTTGAGGAGCAAAATATGTTTGACAGATTTTATAAGATGGGTCCTCCCTGATTCACTGGTGAACCTGAAGAGGATACCTATGAGTTTTTCGTTATCTATCAGGAGTTGCATAATCTTGGTTTGGATGAGTCTTATGTTGTGACTACGCTACTTTCCAGATATTAGGGTAGAGAAGAAGTGATAGAGATCTTATATTGACTATAGACTAATGGGTTTACCCACTACAGCATGGTCATAGTTATTTGAGTCATTCATTAGGAAGTATGTGGTTTGCAACATGAGAGAGAGTTTGAGAGATCAATTTGACGACCTCGAGTAAGGTACCCTGATAGTCACTAAGTATGAGACCAGGTTTCATCCCTTGTCTAGGCTTGTTTAATGAGTATACCTTTGAAGGAGGAGTGGATTAGAAAGTTCATGAAAGGATTGATTACTCCTCTTTCTTTAGCTGCTAAGTAGTTAGTGACAATTAGGGTACTTTTTAAAAGATAGAGGATTCCTCACATATTATCAGAGAACGTCCAAAATCTCAACATGTATGGAATAAGTTCATTTCATGAAACAAAATTAATAATATAAATGTGAATCCTCACCCATTATCCTCACATTGTGTAGCACCACCCTTTTCAATTTTATGGTTCATTCAAGAACAACGGAATACAAATTTGATTGAAACAAAATGTTGACCTGTTGAGATTATTTACAAATTATTAACTATGTTAAAGGAATTTGAGAATTATTACCTAGTCAAGCTCCTTCTTCTAAAGAAGACAAACTAATTGTTTGCCTTTCTCCTTGTTCATTGATGGTAGTGTCAAGACACGGACTGGAAAGTCCACTTTTGGAGGAATATTAGATATGGTCAAGGAAAATGGTTATTGGGATACTAAAGTAAGGTGAAACTTACATCCCGCCTTGGAACAAAATTGTGGAGCATAAAAATGGGCTAAAGGTAGTTAAAATAATGGGCTACCAAGAAGTAAAAGTGGAGACAAACTACCCGCTTACTATCAAGATTATTGAGGATGAGAACATTTGACATCATCCTTTTAGGGACATTATTGAAGACAACAAATATCTATTAAATGTTAACAAGGTTATTATCAAACACATCAGGAGAAAGGCAAACCAATGTATCAATTTTCTGGCAAATAAATGACACAAATATAATGAAGATTTGATAATTTGAGGAAATGCGCTAAAGGATATAAGTTCCTTCGCCTAGCAGACCTATGCAGTGTTGCTTTAGAAAAGTTGTAGGCTATTTTAATTTTTCATGTGTACAAGAAAACAAGAACCCTCTAAATCCTGGTGAAACTGTCAATTACACACCTAAACTATGTGGATGTTCTATTACCTTTCTGAACTTAATTTTTTGTTCCATTTAACCCCTAAACTACGTGTGGGTCCTATTACTTCCATGAACTTAATTGTGAAGACTGTATTAATTTTTCTGTTTAATATGTTGTGTCGATT
Organism: Capsicum rhomboideum; assembly: GCA_031232105.1. Lineage (NCBI taxonomy): Eukaryota > Viridiplantae > Streptophyta > Magnoliopsida > Solanales > Solanaceae > Capsicum > Capsicum rhomboideum. Next base: position 100,477,460 of record CP124719.1, on the reverse strand, counting down.
AAGATGATGTTAATTTATAGTTAAGCATATTTTTGCATTAATTTTTGTATCTATGAAGTTGTATCACACATTTTTTATATTTATTAAATTATCTTGATATTTTACTATCATGACCCAAACCAGTCGCGAGTGGCACGTATACTAACCCTTCGGTGGGAGAATCATCCAACCCAATTACTCAATACCAACTCTTATCCAAATTTTAAGAGAACTAAACATTCCATTAATCAAACCAATAAGTCAAAATTGTTCTAACAATAAAATCCAAATGCAGACAACATAAATCTAAAATACCCACAAGAACTAAAAGTCATTGTACTAAAACACTACAATTATCAATAAAAGGGTTCAACCTAAAAACAACTAAAAATATCCGAGTCCGAAACAAATGGACCCGAACTAAGTAGAGGACTCAAGTCCACTCGAAAGATGTAGCTCACCCTTGAGTGACAATGCAATCTGCTCTAAAGCTGAGGTGTCATGACCTAAACCCGTCATGAGTGGCACCCATACTATTCATCCGGTGGGAGGACTAACTAACCCCTAAACTAAACCCATGATCAACACTTAAAGGAAATAAATAGAACTAATCCATTAATAAATATCAAGTGTAAAAGCAAAACATAAGTACAACTTAAAGCCGGAACATTGTACTTAACCAAAAACCCACTAGGACCCAAAAGTCGTCCATAGCAAAACTACTTACTATTGTCAAGAAGGAGATGCAACCCCAAAAACTAAAATGAAAAGCATAAGTCCAGAAATAACAACTCTATCATCCAAGAAGGATTCATGGTAGCCTAAAACATGTTGCTCACCCTTGAATCCAAAGTCCAACTCTTGAATTCACAAGTGGGGTCTTGTAGGAGTTGCTGGAATTTGCGTTGCACTTAATAAAAGTAAGAGCAGGTGTAGTATCAGCACATAAGAAAACAACAGTGTACTTATAGGGTCGTTTGACAAACCCAAAATGAGAATATGAGCACTTAACTAAAACATTGTATAACGAGTTAATACATGCTCAATCAACCTACAACTAGCACAACAAGCATCAAATAAGCAATTTAGAGTTAAAAGCAACAAGTCTATACACTTACAACCAAGTCAAGTTCAGTCAAGCCAAGTCTAGACAACTTAAGAAGCTATCAAGCATATATAGTTATATTCCCTAGTTCACATATGGAATCGTCAAAACTCACCTGAACCTCATACATATATGCTATGGGTATCATAACCACCCTCTAGCCATGACCTACAGGGGATAAATTTCGTCTATGTACGTAAATCAAAGACGTCTACCGACCTTATTCCACCAACAATCCATTAGAATGTCCCAAATACCAAGACATTCCACATTTAACAATAAGGTAGGTCAAAATCATACAACAAGGTAAATCATTTGAATTAACCACACCAAACAACATGCACTAAAACAAGCCACACTACAAAGTAGTTGGCATGCACATATAATACAAATTGGATTAAACTACAACACCATCACCTACCTCAATCCAAGCTTGCACAACTCAACTAAGCCTGAGCCTTGCCTTTTCGTACAATTTCTGCTTGATCTCGATTAAGAAAATACATACAAACGTATATTTAATGAAACGAACTACCACTTTGGGAACTATAACTCACTCCTAACCCCTAAGGCCATGTTGATGATCATTCCCTCTCCATTCTAGGGACTTTTCTACCGTAATTCACCTAAAACTAACAATTCCATGGATTAATTAGTGAATTAATGGAATGCAAGGGTAAATTAATCATTAATAATCAAAACCCATTAACTTTATACCTAATTTTCTCCCTTGCACTAGAAAAAAAACTAAAATCAGCCTTAAACCCTCCCCAAACTCCGTAAATTAACAACTCTAAGGCTAAATCCTTACCTTAACGAAACCAAACAATGATAATCTAGTGAAAATTTCCCAAAATTGTCTCTCCTTTGCCCCAAAACTTGTTTTAGAAAAATAAATCATTTTGGAGAATTTTAAAATAAATATGCGAATTTCGTCAACGATTGTTGACCGAGTTGACAGTCGCTATAGCAGGATTTTCTTGGCTATAGAGACCTGTCGCTATTGCGACTTGCATGTCGCCATAGTGACATGGACGGGACAGAAAGCCTAGTGTCATCCAAGAATCCTAATTTTTACAAAACACCTTTAATTCGGGACATACCAAACAATGTCCATTACGCTAAGATCGATTTTGATTGTTCTACTCACCCAAATTCAATTCTATAATGTCCTATGGGTTCTTTATCATCTTGACTAACTAGAAATCAAATTTAACCCCACCCAACTTGACTAATTCATTCCCGAATTTCCTTATACCATACCTCGCTCAGATTTTGTCCAAAACTAGCCTAGCCTAAAATTTATAACTTCGAATATGAAAAGAAATTTAACATGAAATTCTAAATTAAAGACTTATACCTAATGACAAAAAGGATCATTACAATAGATACCAATTTACCCATCATTTGTTCCCAAATGATCAAATGAGAAAAATAGGCTAACACAAGGAAAGAAAAACGTATCTGTATCCTCAAACAATTGAGGGTACTTGTCCCACATTTCCTTCTCAGTTTCCCATGTGGATTCCTCAATCGGATGATGCTTCTATTGAACCTTAACCCAACGAATTTCCTTCATCCTAAACTTCTGAACATCCCAATCTAGAATCACTACAGGTTCTTCCACGTAAGCCAAATCCTTATCTAAACGAATTGAGTCCCACTTAATGATGTAGTCTCCATCCCCATGGTATCGTTAAATCATGGAGACATGAAATGCCGAATAGATTCCCGTCAACCCCGGTTGTAAAGCTAACCTGTATGCAATCGACCCCATATCCTTAAGAACCTCGAAGGGACCAATATATTGAGGGTTGAGATTGCCTCTCTTTCCGAACCTCATGATTCCGTTAATGGGATACACTTTAAGAAAAACTTGTTCACCAACCTTGAAGTCTATGTGTCTTACCTTACAGTACAAATACTCTTTCAGTCTACTTTCAACTGCTAATAACTTGGATTGAATGAACCTTAATATCTCTTGAGCCTCCTTTACTAAGTCACTGCCTAAAGATTTAACATCTCTAATCTCAAACTACCCAACAGGTGACCTACACTTCCTTCCATAGAGTGTCTCGAATGATGCCATATTGATGCTGGAGTGATAGTTGTTGTTGTATGAAAACTCACACAATGGAAGAAACCGGTCTTAATGACCACCAAAGTCAATCATTCAGGCCCTCAACATGTCTTTTAGCACCTGAATTGTCCTCTCCAACTCCCCATCAGTTTGAGGATGTAAAACTGTGCTAAAGGTGAGCTTGGTACCTAAAACCTCGTGTAACCTTTCCAAAATTTAGAACTATACTTTGCATCTCAAAAATCATCCAACACTAATGGGAATGAAATCCTTACCTTAATGAAGCCAAACAACGATAATCTGGTGGAAATCGCCCAAAATTGCCTCTCCCTTGCCTCAAAATGTGTTTAAGAAAAATAAACCATTTTGGGAATTTTAAAATAAATTTCTGACTTTCGTAGCTATAGCGACACATGTCGTTATAGCAGTCATTGATAGGGTTGACCATCACTATAGCGGGGTTTTCTCCGCTATAGCAACATACACGTCACTATAGCGACATCGATGAGGTAGAAAGTCTCATGTGGCCGAAGAACCCCAATTTTTACTACACATCTTTAATCAGGGATATTCCAAATAATGCCCTTTACGCTAAGATCGATTTCAGGAGTTCTACTTACCTAAATTCAATTCCGTAAAGTCCTACGGGTTTCTTATCATCTTGGCTAACTAGAAATGAAATAAAACCCCACCAAACTTGTCAATTCATTCTCGGATTTCCCTAAACCATACCTTGCTCAGATTTCAATCGAAAATAGCCTAGCCTAAAATTTATAACTTCAAATTCGAAAAGAATTTTAACATGGAATTTTAAAGAAAAGATTATACGTAAATACAGAAAGGGTTATTACATGAGGTCTCGATATAGTCACCAAAAAATTCTCTACAATCAACAAAATAAAGAGCACATGTAGTATCCGTACATAAAAACCACAATGTACTGGTAGGGTCATTGGTAAATCCAAAATTAGAAATGTGAACAAACAACCATAACTTAGTAAACAAGAACAACCATGAATACCTACAATACATTGTACTTCAATTATGTGTCACTTCGCCTTTTTAAACAACACCATAGAATTCAGTCAAGTGTAAGTCAATACAGACAACAATTCCAAGTCAAAACTATGACTAACAACATAAATCAAGTCATCAACCATCACTCATCAACAATAAGTTATACCTTGCCTCAAATACATAAGTAGTATACAACCAAAGAGACATACCAATCACTTGTAAATACAACCCGGACAACTCAAGGATCCAATTCAACAATAATAATAAAAATGATCATAAATCTTGGTTCGCTCAAGGAACCAATTATAACAAGTCAACAAGTAAACCAGGTCAACTCAAGGAACTTTCACACTCACCAATACCTTGTACACACATGCTAAGGGTTTTATGGTCGCCCACTATACATAACCTGTAGGGGACGACCTCTTGTCCCTATACCAAAATCCTAGGCATCTAGTGCCTGCCAATCTTATAACAACCAATACTGTAAATACGTCCAAATATCGGTACATCCAACAATAATCAAAATAAATCCCATCAAGATGCTCGAATGCCGGTACATCCTACAATAATCAACACATATCACAACAATTGAAACTACAATGAGAATAAATAACTATGCTTGTACAATAAACAAGATTTTAATATAACCTCATTATATATGATTAACACTTAGGATATGATTCAATGATTTACTTCCTTTGAACATGAATTATAACAATTATACAAGAAACATTTAACATGCACATATAAATCAAGTTGGATTTCAACTACGTTAAACCACACTCTATTAAACTTGAGCCTTGCCTTTTTATGCAATTTTGGTTTGGTTGCAGTCAAAATCATGATCATTCCTCCCATTTTAGGGTTTTCTATCATCATTCTACCTTAATCCTACCAATTTCATGAATTCAATGGTGGATTCTAAGCATGTAATTGTAAATTAACAACTTTATACCAAAACCCAAGGGTTTTCTACCCAATTAACCTAATTGCACCAAAAAAATCACCTAGATAAAATTAAATCCTTCCCATAACCCAAAAACTATTGATTCTAAGGATTAATAATTGAAAAAATAATTAATGGAAGGGATTAACTTACCTTAACGAAGGAATTTGATAAAATTTGGGTAGAAATTGCCAAAAATAGCCTCTTCCGTCCCTTAGATGAATGTGGAATGAAAATAACATTTTGGGGTATTTTCTGCATTAATCAGTGCATTTTCCGCTATAGCGGCCCTATCCCACTAGAGCGTTTTTACTATAGCGGGATTTGCCCGCTATGAAGCCATTGACGAAAACTAACTTCCGCTATACCGGGAAAATTCCTGCTATAGCAGTGCAGTGGTAGCGGTACGCCACCCACTATAGCGGGGTAGGCAAGCTAAAAACTCAGGATTTTACCCATGTTTTCCAATTTAGCAACACCCCCTCATATTTTGACATCCCAGACTAACCCTTTTACGTCAAATTTGATATCAGGAGTTCTACTCACCCGAATTCACTTCTGAAAGTTCCTACGGATTTTCTTATCATCTTAGCTATCATAAGATCACCCCAAAATGCTTAACCCTTAATTAACCCATTCCCGGATTATCATAGACCATACCATGCTTGAGTTTTGTCCAAGACTAACCTAGTCTGAAATTTTTAACTCTTAAATTTGGGGAAAACCTTAACCCATATTTTGGCACACTAAACTTACCATTTAACGATGAAAAGAGTCATTACATTACATAGGTTTTCTTCATTTATGAAGTTATCGTACTTGTAAAGTTGGTATTTTGCAAAAAAATTCTTTATTTGTTTCGTATATAAATTTACAACTTGTTATTTTTTTTGATATCATTGATCAAAATGGAACAAAAATTACTAAAAAAACCTACACCAAAACAACAGCCACAACTAGTACAAGAATCCAACAAAAATTACATTAAAATAATAGCAAAACCTGCACTTAGACCACAGTAAAAATTGGACCAAAATAATTCATGGATTTGAATAATATGAAAAAATATTAAGTTCAGGGGGTAGAGGACCTTCACATAATTTAGGAAATAATTAATATGAAAGAAATAAAGTAAGAAGGATAATAGAACTCTTGCTTAATTTAGATAAGAAGTAGTTTTCAATATATATTTTCACCTAAGTTCAACATTTCACTATGATGAATTAATATAATTTAACAAAAAAAATTCAGCTAACTCCTTTAACCTTTAATGGACAGAAAACAGTACTCTATTCACTAGGATTTGAATTATATTAATTGTCCCTCCAGTACATTTTTGTCAAAAATGCGTACACGAAATGCCATCTTTCTAGCATAATGGAAAAGCAGAAACTCACCCCTTTAAAATGTTGCTTGGTAATAAATTTCTTCCAGCCACCATGAAAGAACATTCTATTTCAATTTTGTAGTAGTTCTATGTTCCAATACTTGCCACCAGGGGCGGAGCTACAGTAGTACATCAGGGTTCGGATGAACCCAATAACTTTTGCATATACCATGTATTGTCATTAAAAATTTCCAGTAAACATATATAATATTTATGGTCCAAACCCACTTACAAATCGAACGGATGGCTCAATGGTGTAGAATTGGCTGCGAGATCTCTCTTTCTTGGAGGTTGTGTGTTTGAAACCCACTCGTAAATTACATTTAGGTACTTTTTTGCTATTATATCTGCAGATTTCTTTTTAAAATAACTGTATTTTTTTACTTTGTAAGTTTGCTAATATATTTTTTCTAACAACAAATACAGATTCTTTTACAAAAAAAATATTTTATTAAAAAAAGCAAGACATAAAATTGACAATTACAAAAAGTAAAAAATACGTTCCTCCCTCAATGAAAAGACCATTGTTTCTTTCAAAAACACTCAATCCACGTCCCAAAACAAAATTTTTGTTCACAACCCAATTTCTTAAGTCATGATGGAACCTACTTTAACCCACCAATAGGTAAGCCAAACCATAGCCCAGAACGGCAAGTAACGAGCTAACCTGTGGAAGATAAGAAAATAAAAGGGATAGGCATGCAGTAAAATACTAAAAAATGAAGATAACGATATATATCGATAAACATGTTGTAAAATAGAGGGAGGAGGACAAAATAATCAAAAAGTGTTTCCCCATGACCTGGTAAGGTCGGTACAAGAGACACTAAACCAAAATAGAGTACTATACAATGCCAAATATATAGTATAGTCTCAGGATATACAAAAGGCTATCCAAAAACAACAGGAGGAGGAGGATTGACTTCAGAATTTAAAAGCTCACCCTAGCTCTAAACAGTAACAAGGCCCGAGGATAACGTCAGAGGCAGCGACTCATACTCAGATCTGCATCAGTGCATCAGGAAAAAGATGCAAAAGTGTATTATGAGTACCAAAAACAATGGGTACACAGTAGGCATCATAGGCCAACCGAGCAAAATTACAGTAAAAGCATAAATAAAGTGCGAGAATGTAATCTAAAGTTAGAAATAAAGGAGCAAAAATGGAAATAGTAGATCATGCCAAGTGAAAGCGATATAAAGGTAAAATAAGTACTCGAATGCGGAAATAAAGTCTAACTATAACCTAACTGGGCCCCTATAAGTCCAGAAGGCACAAATAAGAAAGAAAATAACCCAACTGAGCCCCCATAAACCCGGTGGGTGCAAACAAAGAAGAACAGTAAAGTAAAGATGAAATATGGCAATAACGAGTGTAAAATAATTCAGAATGCAGGCCATGTGTACCTGATGCACCTTTTTCCAAGTCATAACCACCTTTTTATTGGTTTTTAGCAGTTTCCCAACCCTAGATCGGTAATAAAAATGATAATAAATGTTGGACTCAAACCAGAACTAGTAAACAATAATTGATATACAGATGCCAAACTCAAACAAATACTTATAAATGGTGATAATATAGCATATGCCGGACTCGAACCATAACTAATACATAATAGTAAAATAAAAATTGTCGGACTCGAATCGAAACTAGTAAATAATAAAATCAAAAGTAACATCCCAAGTTTTAACCTATCCCAAACAGATTTAGTTGATATAAACCAATTTTAAGCGGTCAAAATCTTTTAAGGCATAGTGGATATCTATTATCAAGGTCGAAGGCACGGTCTAAGGTAAAATACTACACTACCCAAGGTAACTGAGCTAAATTAGAATAAAATAATTCCTAAATCAACACCAATCCCCCTGTAATGGCCTAAGGAAACAACTAAAGTGGTCACTAAAGTCACAAGAGGCAATATTCTATGCATTTTTATCTAAAAAGGGCAGTGGGGCCCACTACCAAACCCCGATAACCCAACCTAAGGCAATCACGTACCTGAACCTAGGCTAAGGATTCTCAATCCTATACCAAGGAACTAAAAGTGCTAAGTCTAATCCTTAACGATAAGTGTACACTATCATAAGGGAAAAAGGGCCAAAATTCTACCGAAAAAGACCCTTAACCGGCTAATTTATTCAATAAATGCTAAAATGGAAATCGAGCTACAATTTCCCATCCATAGCTAGAACAATACTACACAACTACCCTAATGGAGCACAGTCTAGAAGAAAAGTAAGTGCAGCCTACCTCTACACTGCCAAAAGCTCGAATAATCCTCTACTTCAGGGCTTTTCCCTTTCGAGAATCCTCCGACTGCTGCCACGCTATCAAAAAAAGGGTCTATACATCAAGATGAGAATATCAATACCCATATTACGTATATATGCTCTGAGTCAGAAGTCAGACTAAAAATCCCATGTGGGGCCTACTTGCAGAATGACGAAATTAAAACCACCATAGCATCCTCCTCAACTCAAAGATCATATTGCACTAAAATTGTGTAAAACTTATGCTCAAATCAGTCCCCAAAATAGTCCAACCATAGGCGAGAAAATAGGAACTAAATCAGAGAATTAAATAAAAAATTAAGCAAAAACTTACAGGAATAATGACATGGAAATGATCCCAAAAACGTCCCTAATCCAATCCCGACTCCAGATATTGAATCTCCCCAAATTTTTTAGCTCTCAATTGACTACTATGGTGATTTAAACTTATAAAATGAGCTGAAAATGATGGAATCATCCTCTTATTTTGCCAGGGGTCCTTCTTGGCGAAAGTGGGACCCCTATTGTGATCGCGAGAGATGGCCCGGACAGACCTTCGCTAACGTGGCCGATCCACGACAATTGCAATGAAGGAGTCTCGGCCAAACTCCTCTTCATGAAAGTGAAGGCTTGCCTTCTAATGCGGAGGTCAAAATCCTTGACCCTCGTAATCGCAACCAAGACCACGCTAATGCGAAGGCCATTTTTGGCCTACACCAGGTGTTGATGCACCATCAACTCAGGCAAGTTACAAATATTTTGATCGGGACTTCGAGATTCATTTGGAATCCCATGAATGTAAAAGAACTATGCTAACCTACAAAATTCGGCATTCCGAGGACGTTTTGATAATAAGTGGGTCCTACCCAAATCTACCCGATAGCCCAAAATGAGTCCAAAAACCTCAGGACCTATACAAATGGTCCCCCTAGCCTAAAATCAACATTTCAGAGCTAATGCAACTATAAGAATTGGCATCTGGGGCTGTTTACTTGATGTTTAGGCCCGAGACCCTTTTCATAATAGCAAAAGCTTCAAAATAGAGAAATAGTTCTAAAAACCAAACGCACTACTCGGTAACCAAATTGTCAGTCCCAGCAAGTCAAAAATGACTTGGGAAAGCTATAGGAAAGCTCTAAATACAGAAATTAAACAAAAATGTGATAAATGACCTGGAGGATCATTACAACATCCAATACTAAAGGGACTTTTTTTTCTTAAAAGTTAAGGATTAAGAAGTACCTAAAGGCTCGAACAGGTAGAGTTACTGGGTATGAATATCACTCTCAGTCTCCAGGTAGCCTCTTCGACTAGATGGTATTTCTACTAAACCTTAACCACGGGAATATCTCTGGAACATAACCATCTGACATCTTTAGCTAGGATTGATACTGGCTCCTCAACAAAGGTCAACCTCTCATCCGACTGTGTCAAGTCTCGTCGAAGCATGTGAGCCTCATTCGATATATAATGCCACAACATAGACACATGGAAAACTGGATGGATGGTTGAAAACGCTGGAGGCAAATATGACTCATAAGCTACCTCCCTGACTATTCGAAGTACTTTAAATGGTCCAATATACATAGGGATGAGCTTTCCCTACTTCCCTAACCTCATCATGCCCTACATGGGTGATACTCTACGAAAGATCTAATGACCAATTCTGAATATCATGGCACAAATTCTACAATTAACATTACTCTTTTGGCTACTCTGAGCTATCCGTAGCCTATCCTAAATCATCCGAACCCTATCCAAAGGCTCACGAACCAAATCAGTACCACATTTTCTAACCTCTAAAGTCTCAATCCAACCAATCGGAGATCGAAAACACCTACTCTCCAATGCCTTGAATGGTTCCATATGAATACTCGAATGGTATCTCTTATTATTGGTAAACTGTAATAAGGCTAAAAACTGCTCCCACTGACATACAAAGTCCATAACATATGTGTAAAGCATATCCTCCAAAACTTGAATAGTCCGCTCAAACTGTCCGTCAATCTGGATATGAAAAGCAGTGCTAAAATCAATGTGGGTACCCAACTCCTTTTAAAATGCCCTCCAGAAGCTAGAAGTAAACTGAGAGCCTCTATCTAAAATAATAGACACAGGTACCCCGTAAAGACTAACTACCTCTCGAACATAGATACGAGGCAACCTCTCAACACTATAGGAAGTCTGAATAGGGATGAAATAGGTGGACTTGGTCAACCAATCTACAATACCCAAATGATATCAAAACCACAAGAAGTACGAGGAAAACCACCCGCGATGTCCATAGTGACCCGCTCCTATTTCTACTCGAGAATGGGTAGTCTCTGAAGTAATCCACTAGGTATCAGATGCTCGACTTTCACCTGCTGACAATATATGCACCAGGCTATAATATCCACTATATATTTCCTCATACCGCTCCACCGGTAATGCTACCTCAAATATCTATACATCTTAGTTATCTCGAGGTGAATAGAATATCTGAAGCTATAAGCCTTCTAAAGTATTAATTAAATTAAATCTCCTACCCTCGAAACACAAATGAGACCGTAAAATCTCAAAATACCCTTAGAATCTAAGGTAGCCCTCCTAGACTCACCTCTCACCCAATCTTAAATGTCAGATAGTCTGCTATCCTTAAATTACCACCCTAGAATCTGCTCCAATTAGGTAGACCTAGTTTCAATACTAACAAGAATCCTCTTAAGGTCTAACTCGGGCTTACTACTTCAGAACACACCACAAACCCAAACTAAAAGCATCTTAATAAACAATAATCCCCTAGACCTCAACTGGAAGAGTCAATATAGGAGCTTAAGTGAGTAAGTCTTTAAGTTTAAGAGATCTTTCCTTATAACCATTGGACAACTAACATGAAACCTCTTTCCTAGTCAATCTAGTCATAGATACTATAATAGTAGCAAATCACTCGACAAACTGCCTGTAGTAGCGTACAAACCCAATAAAAATGCAAACCTCTGTAGGAGAAGTAGGTCAAGCCCAATCACGAATAGCCTCAATCTTCATCGAGTCCACCATAATACCATCCTTGGATACCACGTGCCATAAGAAAGCTACTGACTCAATCTAGAACTTACACATTGAGAATTTGGGATAAAACCTATGATCTCTCAAAGTATGGACCATATTCCTCAAATACTACTCGTGCTCCTCTCTACTCCTCGAATAGATAAGGATATCATAGATAAATACAATCATGAAGGAGTCTAAATAAGGTCTGAAAATATGGTTCATCAAGTCCATAAGTGCTGTTGGGGCAAAAGACATCACCAGGAACTCATAATGGCCATGGAAATTCTTGAAGGCTGTCTTAGGAATGTCCTCCACTTGAATCCTCAACTGATGGTAGCCAGACCTCAAATCAATCTGAGAAAATACTACTGCACCCTAAAGCTGGTCAAATAAATCATCGATACCAGGCATATGATACTTATTCTTCATTGTCACCTTATTCAGCCGCATGTAAATGATAAATATAGGCATAGAACTATCCTTCTTCCTCACAAACAGAATAGAGCATCCCATAGCGATACACTTGTCCTAATAAAACCCATACCTAAAAAATCCTAAAGATGAATATTTAGCTCTTTTAGATCAACAGGATCCATATGGTATGGTGTTATATAAATAGGTTGGGTGCCCAACTCGAGGTCAATAGAAAACTCAATATCACACTTAAGAGAGTGGATAGATAGGTCAGTAGTAAAAATATCTAGAAAGTCACAAACAATAGTAACAAAGTCAATTGAAGGACTATAAGCACAAATATCACACACATAAGCAAGGAATGACTCATAACCTCTCGATACCAGTCTCCTAGCCTGAATATAAGAGACTATCCCCATCGGTGCGTGGCTAAAGAACCCTACCACATAACTAGGGGTATGCAAGGCATGGCTTAGGTAATAGTCTTGGCAAAGCAATCTAAGACTGCATAATAGGGGATAGTTAATACATGCCCAGAATCACATTGAAATCCACCATATGTAACACAATAAGTTCAACCTGAGTGTCATACTCTCGAACAGTCACCAAACACGATCTTTATACCCGATCCACTACTAAAGAATCCCCATGGGGATACCTATACATAAAGGCACAAATAAATTCTCCCAAGATAACCCCAACCGTGATGCATAATAAGCAGAAACATATGAATATGTGGAGCCCGGATCATATAAAGTAGAACCTGGATGATGGCATACTGAAATCATACTTGTGATCACAACATCCAAAACTTTTACCTCTAGCCTACTAGGAACAACATTTAAGTGACCCCGTATGCCTCTGGACTTGGTGCCTACCTGCCCACATGTCTGAACTGCTTGAGGACCATCTTTAGAACCCTAGGGACCACGCCAATGATCCTATGCACCACCCCTAGCTAGAGGTGGTCCTGATCTGATTAGTTGGGCACTCTGCAATGAAGGCTCAATCTTCCCACTCCTAGGACACTCTCTGGAAAAATAGCCCATTATACCACAATCATAACTTTCCTCGGAAACTCTGCTCTATCAAAAATATCCGACTGATTTGGAATGGCCACCTCGGGACAAAGACCCTGACGATGCATCCCTCAATAACTGACAACTACTATCACAGGGTTGATCACTATTTGAAAGCTGAAATACTGCCTGAACGGTCCTACTAGACTGACCCTGATTTTGCGGCTACCTACCTTGAAAACCTTTACCTCTAAATTATGAGCCATTGTGGCTCCCACTATAACAACCCTGCTAATGTAGCCTATTATCGTTGCCCCCTTGGGCCTTGTGATGCATCTCCTTCATAGTCTGGGCATGGTAAAAAATATACACGAAATATTTACATGCAATAACTAGACTAGGTGTAGCCATACGAAAAGGAAGCCTCATCCCTTTTACAAAACATCAGATCTACTCATACTCAATCAATTGAATTATAGTGGCATGCCTGGCTAACTCATGGAACCTCACCTCATACTCAGTAACTAACATAGAACCCTGCTCCAATAATGTGAACTGATCTCTTAGATGCTCGGGCAGGCTGCGAGGCATGTACTTCTCTAAGAAAGCCTTAGAGAACTGAGTCTATGTCATAGAAAGAGATCCAACTGGGATAGAATCCATATAACCCATCCACCACTGTCTAGCCAACCGATCAAATTAAAATATGGTGTAGTCCACACAACAAGACTCTACCAAGCCCAAATTATGGATCCTCTCCTTACAACTAGTTAGAAACTCTAATGCATCCTCACTTGGGGACCCTACAAAACTTAGGTGGAGTCAATCTCAAAAATCAGTCGAGCATCTTCTGCTCCTTGACAGTCATAATTGGCTAGTCTACTGCCGGCTATGGAACCATTGGTGCTGGCAGGACCTCTACTCTGGGAGTCGCATCTACAGGCTATGCTCCTAAACCAATACCACCCTGGGCTATTGTCTGAACCCCATTTATCATTGGACCACCTATAAATCCTAATAGTTGTACAAAACTATCATGAAAAACGAGTAAGATATAAACATCAATAGGGCCTGTGCTACCCCCGAGCCTACCTATTGCTATGGTGGCGGAACCTCTGGTTCTATCTCTAGCTCAGGGGTAATAAAAGTATTGGGTAAAGACTCCCTAGCCTGATCTTGATTTGTTCCTGCAGCTCTAGACTATCCTCAACCTTTAGGCCGACCTCAACCTCTAATAGGTGCCCTAGCTGTAGGCTCAGGGTCCTTATCCCCGGCCATCATGGCTCACCTCCTATTCATCTGTGAAGGAGTCAAACAAATAACACTATAAAAATCAATATATACTCAAAGTATGAAAATGAACCAAAAAGGAAAAATTTTCCTAATAATATCATGTATCCTCCCAAAAGATAAGATACGAACGCCATCGTATCGATCCACGAGACTCTACTAGACACTTGATCGTGTACCAACTATACTAGTGAACCTAGGCTCTAATACCAAAACTGTCACGACCCAATTTATCAAGTCATGATGGCACTTACTTCAACACTCTAGTAGGTAAGACAAACCATAGCACGAAACAACAAGTAACGGGCTAAGCTGGGGAAGATAAGAAAATAAAAGGGATAGGCATGTAGTAAAATGCTAAAAAATAAAGATAACAATATATACATATATATAAACATGTTGTGAGATAGAGGGAGGAGGATAAAATAAACAAAAAGAGTTTCTCATGACTTGGTAAGGTCGGTATAAGAGCCACTAAACCAAAATAGAGTACTAGACTACCAAATATATAGTATAGTCTTAGGATATACAAAAAGACTATCCAAAAATAGTAGAAAGAGGAGGATCAACTTTGATCTCTAAAAGCTCACCCTAGCTCTAAATAGTAGCACGACCCAAGGATAACGTCAGAGAAGGCAACTCGTACTCATATTTGTATCAAGGAAATGATGTAAAAATGCATTTTGAGTACCATAAACAACATGTACTCAGTAGACATCATAGTCCGACTGAGCTAAATTACAGTAAAAGCATAAAAAAAGTGTGAGAATGTAAGCTAAAGTGAGGAATAAAGGAGAAAAAATGGAAAGAGTAGATCATGCTAAGAAAAACCAATATAAAAGTAAAATAAGTACTCAAATAAGAAAATAGAGTCTAATTATAACCTAACTGGGCCCCCATAAGCCTAAAATGAACAAATAAGAAAGAAAATAACCAACCGAGCCCCCATAAGCCCGATGGGTACAAGCAAAGAGTAAAAATAAAGTAAAGATGAAATATGGCAATAACAAGCATAAAATAACCCAGAATGTTGATGTTCCATGATTTCATGGCATTTTTTATGCTTAAAATAGGGAAAATATGCAATAACTTGGGTATGTTTGGTAGGTATGATGTGTTTTCTATTCTATCTTATAGGAAAATAGGTTTTGGAGGAAATATGTAGAATATAGGAAAAAGCATGCACTGGAATGAAGTTTTTGAACACAAATAAACGGAGTTGAATTTCACCAAGTGACCTACAGTCATGACTCACGGATCGTAGGTCAAGTGACTCACGAACTGTAGCTAGACATATAAGGTCAAGTCCATGAGTCAACTTCTATAGTTGTGCATGGAGGCCTGACTCCTACGACCTAGACCTATGGTCCATTGGTTGAGTCCACGACCTCAAGTCACGGTCCATGAAAAGTTGTCGACTTTTTTCTCCTACATATTTTAGGATAGGATTCATTTTGTATCTATAAATACTCCTATGTTTTCCTATATTATAAAGGCTATTATTACATTATTTGATTTATCTATTACATTATTTTAAGCTTTATACACACATTGATCTTGTAATCTCAAACATCGATTCAAGGGTTTTGATTTATATTTCAGAGTTTTATTCTTCTTGTGAGTTGATAATTATGTTTTCATCATTGAATTATTATTGTGTTCTTACAATCATGAGTATCTAAATCTCTCAACTAGGGCTGTGTAAACCATGAGGAATTAATGGAATAGGGTAAGTACGAAGCAATTCTGAACTGGTGTAATAGCATGTATTGGTATTTCCTTAGTTATAATTGATCTTCTAACGGTTGCAAATGTTGGAAACTCGTTTGTAATATAAACTTGCTCGAGAAAGAAATAGTGATTGGGAAAAGGGAAAACAACAGAGATTTGAAACTATCAACCTTCATCTAATAACTTAAGTCATAACAAGATAGTTATATGATATCAACAACAAGGGTTAGTAGCGCGACACTCGGAGATCAAGAGGAGAAGATTAAAATTCATCTAACCATGGTTGAGAGATATTTAGATGAACCTATCTTGTTATATTTTTCATGCAATGCAGCAGGACAGTTTGCCAGCACAAGTACCAGGCGGAGTTAAGAAATCTTTGGGATCATAGTCCTAGTACCTTTCTCATATTGATCACAAATTCGACAATCAACAATTGTTATTGTTACTATTTGTTTACAAAACCCCCCTTTATTTACTTACTTTCCAATCACTCGAATAAATACTAGATAGAAGTCCATTCTATACCCTGTGGGATCGACCCCAACCTAGTTGGGTTCTATATTTGATTCAACGACCGTGTTATACTTTCCTGGAGGTAGAGTTTTGGCAATATCAAGTTATGGAGTTGATTTATCATGTTTTGTTCATGTGTTGGTTTCGTTGTAATTTTTATTTTCCTACTATTCTTAGGGTGTACGCCATTGTATGCCCAACACTAGGAGTCAAGGCAATCCCCTGATTCCACTTGATACAAAAATAGAAAGAATGCTAAGGAATAATCGAAGAATGATAAATACCGATGGAGTTTAGGACCCCATAGCTGGTGAGGATATTCATACCCAGTCACTAATTCATCTAAATGGTCATGAAATTGCTGAGCAAATCATTACTCGATTAAGGGAAAATTCGAGATAAGCAGCTCTTAGACAAGCAGATAGTGATCATCGAGCAATGGAAAAGGCAAAACAACGTCGTGCTGCACTTAAAGAGAGACAAAGAAGACCAAGGGTGCAACAACCCCCACAAATACCATATGTGCCAGATTATAGTGAACACGAAGAAGATGAGATGGCTTATTTAGAGTTGGTTGAAACTGGCTCTATTGTTCTACCAGCACTACCTGAAGGAACTTAATTCGACATTCCAAGTGCTATGGTCTACCTGTTGAATTTAAAAGAGGTGTTCGCTGGCCTTTTGACTAATGATGTGAACATGCATATGATGAATTTTGTGAGGATATACACCTCATACAATCTACAAGGAGTTAGTCAAGAAGCAATTGATTAAGGCTATTTCCATACTCCCTTACGGGGGAGGCGACTTTGTGGTTGGATGAGTTACCACGAGGTTCTATCACTACTTGATAAGAGTTGAGGAATCAGTTTTTTGAATGATTTTTTCCACCATCACAAATGTTGCAACTAAAGGGTGAGATTTATACTTTTAGACAACTACATTCTTAAGCTCTTTATAAGACTTGGCTGTGATTCAAGAAGAAGTTGCAAAATGTTCCAAATCATAAGGATAAATTGTCAAAATTTTCTTGAGATCTTCTACAGAGCATTAAACGCTAATACCAAGGTTGTAGCAGATACTATCACTGTTAGAGCATTTATCAGTCTGAGATGGGAACAAGCTTCAGAGATTTTAGATTGTATTAGTAAGACCAACCGAGAATGGCATACTCGGGAGGCAAACACACTAGCTAGGACATATGCTATTGGAACCTCGGCAGCACAATGGGCTTTGGATGAATCTATAGCTAAAGAGGTTTCACAGTTGAAGACAAAAATTAGCTTGCTAGCCAAATAGATTATGGCTGGGGGTGCTGAGAAGGTGCATGCTGTAGGTGCCAAGGAAAAAAACCTAGGCATGAAGATTCTAAATCTGATAAAGAGGCTAAGTACTTGGATCGAGAGGTGGCGGGTTTTCAATCCAAGGGCAAAGGACCTAATCAATACTCTTGGAACTCGAGGTAAGGGAATCAAGGTCAGAACTACTATGGACACAATTGATCATGATAGTGATTGGAAGAAAAAAGATGATTACAAAGAGAAGAATGGTGTATATTCTCCACCGGGAACCGTGATGCTGATTTCAAAAATTCACGAATGGAAGCCCTTCTTAATAAATTGGTTAAAGGGTTAGAGGGCTAGGAGAGTTTCTTAAAGGAGATTAGGGCAGACATTTTGGAAATAAGTCAGAAGGTAGAATCACACTCGACTGCTATAAAATAGTTGGAGCAACAGTTCAGGCTGATATCGGTGGCATTGAACTAGCGTCAACTAGGCACTCTTCTATGCAATATCATTCAGAATCTGAAGAATGATGGTCATTGATTGGACATTACTACTAGAAGTGGAAAGATCACGACTGGCCCATCTAAGACTATGGATAGTGGTAAGAAATATGAGCTGGTGGTAGTTGTTGAAGAGGCAAAGATAGAGCAAGAGAATTCAAAGGTTGATGGTGATGCAGTTCACAAGCCCCAAAATATTAATAAGAAAGCTAAGTTTGAAAAGAGGAAGGATAAAGAGGTTACTCAAGTTTTGAAACCCATTCCACGACCTCCTCCCTTTCCTCAATGGTTGAAAAAGAAAGCTGAAGAGGGTAAATACCAAAAATTTATTTCAATGTTCAAGGAGTTATCGATAAATATTCCTCTTATCGAGGATTTTGAGTAGATGCTACGTTACCCAAAGTTCATGAAAGACTTGGTGATGAAGAAGAGAAATGTCAATTTTGAGCTGGCAGATAATTTGCACCATTGTAGTGCAATTGCTTTATGTTCCCTTGTTAAAAATAAGAAGGATCCGGGAGCCTTCACAATTCCTTATACTATGAGGTCTTACAACTTTGTAAAGGCACTGTGCGGTTTAGGTGCTAGCATTAACTTGATGTCGCTAGCTATGTTTAAACAGTTAGGATTGGGTGCACCAAAATTTACTTTGATGAGACATTTTATAGGGGATAGAACAGTGAAAAAATGATTAGTTTCCTATTCCCTTCATTGACCAGATGTTAGACCGTCTTGCTGGCAGAGCATGATATTTTTTTCATAGTTGTGAACCCGCCAATGCAAGAAGTTGTGAAAAAAGAAATTATCAAGTGGTTAAATGCGGGTGTGGTTTACCCCATTGATGACAGTAAGTGGGTAAGCCCTATTCAGTGTGTGTCAAAAAAGGGTAGAATCACGATGGTTCCAAATGAGAAGAACGAGTTGATCCCAATGAGGCCTATGAAAGGATGGAGAGTTTTCATTTATTATAGAAAGTTAAATTCTTGGATTGAAAAGGATTAGTTTCTTATGCCCTTTATTGACCAGATGTTAGACCGTCTTGCTAGCAGAGAATGGTATTTTTTTCTTAACGGTTATTTATAGTCAGATTTTCATTGCCCCCAAGGACAAAGATAAGACAACTTTCACTTGTCCATATGGGAAGTTCATGTTCAAAAGGATGCCCTTCAGTTTATGTAATGCACCGACCACTTCTCAGCGTTGTATGATGTCCATTTTCTCTGATATGGTAGAGGACACTATTGAGGTTTTTATGGATTATTTTTCTGTAGTGGCAGACTCTTTTGATGACTGCTTAGTCCACCTCGCTAATGTGTTGCAAAGAAGTAAAGAGTGCAACTTAATACTGAATTGGGAAAAGTATCACATTATGGTAAAAGAGGGCATCGTGTTGGGACATCAGATATCAAAGAAGGGCATTGAAGTCGACAAAGCAAATATTGAGGTGATTGAAAAGTTACCTCCACCAATTTTTATGAAAGGGATTCAAAGTTTCTTAGGTCATGCAGGTTTCTATAGAAGATTCATCAAGGATTTCTCTAAGATTTCACATCCATTATACAAGATTTTTGAGAAGGAGGTGAAGTTTGTGTTTGTTGAGGCATGCCTAAAAGCATTTGAGTGTCTGATAGAGAAGTTGATTTCAGCCCCTATCATTGTCTCGCCAGATTGGTTAATGCCATTTGAGGTTATGTGTGATGCTAGCGGAGTGGCCTTGGGTGTAATCCTTGGCCAAAGGCATGAGAATATTATACATCCGATTTACTATGCTAGCAAAACACTTAACCCAGCCCAGAAGAATTATATTGTGACCAAGCAAAAGCTGTTAGCGGTGGTCTTTGCTTTTGAGAAATTTCAATCTTACTTGATTGGAACAAAGGTGATAGTGCACACAGACCATTCAACACTTAGATATATTATGTCAAAAAAGGATGCCAAACCAAGACTAATTCGGTGGGTGCTTCTATTGTAAGAATTTGACTTTGAGGTCAAGGATCGAAAGAGGACTGATAATTAGGTTATAGAACATCTACCATGCCTTGAGGAGGAGGCTATGCTTAAATTGAGGGATGATCTTGATATTGATGATACTTTTCCAGACGAACAATTGTTGGCAGCATCACAAGACTTAATCCCTTGGTTTGCAGATTTTACCAAATTTTTGGCAAGTGATCTAGTCCTAAAAGATATGTCGTATCAGCAGAGAAAGAGATTTATGCATGGAGTGATAAAATTCTTTTGGAATGAACCTTATTTATTTAGGGTGTGCGCGGATGGTATGATTTGACGGTGTATTTCGGAGGTTGAGAAGATGAGTATCTTTGAAGCATGTCATTCATCTCCAGTTGGGGGTCATCATGAAGGTGCACGGACTGCTCATAAG
This sequence comes from Capsicum rhomboideum, assembly GCA_031232105.1. Classification (NCBI taxonomy): domain Eukaryota; kingdom Viridiplantae; phylum Streptophyta; class Magnoliopsida; order Solanales; family Solanaceae; genus Capsicum; species Capsicum rhomboideum. Next base: position 100,456,501 of record CP124719.1, on the reverse strand, counting down.
ATCTTAAAATGTGGGTACTATTGGCCCACCATTTCAAAAAATGCTCATTACTATGCTCAGGCCTGTGTCTAATGTCAAAGGCAAGGGAACATTTTACACAGCACAAAATTCCAATGACGACTATCCTTAAGCTCGAGCTATTTGATTTTTGGGGTATTGAATTTATGGGCCCATTCATGAGCTCACATGGGATGAAGTACATTCTGGTAGCTGTTGACTTTATTTATAAAAGGATAGAGGCAATTGTGCTTCCCAATAATAAAGGAAGGACTGTCATGGTGTTCTTGAAAAAGAACATATTCTCACGGTTCGAAACACATCGAGTTATCATTAGTGATGGAGGATCCCACTTTTGTAATTGGCTTTTCAAAGCCCTTTTTGAAAAATATTGAGTCAAACACAAGGTGGCAACACCTTATCATCCTCAGACAAGTAGGTAAGTTGAGGTGTCAAATCATGAGATTACGTCTTTCTTGGCGAAGACTGTGAATGCCAATAGGAGTGATTAGGCAAGAAGATTAGATGATGCATTATAGGCATATCGAACTGCGTTCAATACGCTGATTGGTGTATCTTCATATCAGTTGGTGTTTGGTAAATTATGCCATTTGCCTGTCAAACTTGAACATAAGGCATTATGGGCATTGTAGAGGTTGAATCTTGAATGGACAGAATCGGCTAAATTGAGATTAGGGCAGATGAATGAGATAGATGAATTTTATCTCTGGGCTTATGAAAGTTCAGCGGTGTAAAGAGAAGATGAAGTTATATCATGACTGAAAGATTTAACGAAGAGAATTTCACCCGGGAGACTTGGTATTGCACTATAACTCCAGACTTCACTTATTTCCTATAAAACTAAGGTCTAAATAGTCTGGACCATTCATTGTGGTTAGGGTGTTTCCGCATGGGGCAATTGAGCTAAAAAGTGATGATGTGTTAGAAGTTTAGCCATTATGAAGTCTGAGTAGTCAAGGGAGTTAGGTCATTTTACAACGTTAAATCAGGAGCTTTATGGGAGTCAACCCATGGGCTGGTTAGTGAAGTCTGATTAACCAACTTAGCCATATCGTGCCAGGACGTTAAATCAAGTGCTGGTTGGGAGGCAACCAAAGGACTGATATTATTTTGGATTTTTTCATTATAGGGTGCAGAAGATAGTTGAGTTGAGAATAAAAATGTGAACTAAAGTGTGCAGCTCAACCCACGATGGTGACCTACAGACCGTAGGTCAACAACGAATCGTGGGTCAGGTTCGTGGAAATGAAAAGGCCCAAAAATTGATAACTCGACCCACCCACATAAACCCTAACCCAACCCACTATCTCAAATCCTATTAAAGCAACCCCAAGCCCATCAATAGCCCTAAAACCCTAATCAAAATTTTGTTGATACCCTATTTCCAAAGATCAAATCCCATAACTAATCCAAATTCCACAATCTTCAACCTATACTAGCCTAAAATTCGAAAATCATAATCTCTCTATAACAAAAATTTGGAAATAATTTTCAACCAAAACCCTAAATTCGACCCGATCCACTTCCCCATACCCAAATCTGACCCAACCCACTACCTTAAAACCAAAAATCCAACCCGCCCCATTATCTCTCTAGACCCACACCACTCAAAAATGCCACTAAAAGGGAATCCCAAGCAAGGAGATATGGGTTACTTTGTAAAAAATCATAACAAAAAACCCAAAAATCAAATCAAGTTATTGAGATGAGCCTTCGAAACCAGAGAAAAGTGGGTCCGAAGAGGTTTATGAGATTAAGCAGGGTGATACTACTATTGTGCCTCGCACCACAAAGCAATGAGCTAGGGCATAGGCTACAGCTAGGGCCACACCTCAGCCTATTACACAGCCCCCATTACCTGCCACATCGGTGACTCCTACTCAGTCATCTGATTTTTCCACCCAGTCTGAAGAGGGAGAGGATGTTTCTTCAATCGGTATGAATAGAAACTGAGAGGATGCACCTATGACCGGAGAGAATGGCGAAGGTAAGGATGCTTCAGAGTAAAGGTGATAGTGGTGAGGACGCTGCGATAACTTCTTATTAGGTACTGGCGTCCAACATTTGACGACCTCCTCATAGAGACACTTGGCTGAACAGGGGGCCATATCAAAAGTACAAAGGGAGAACATGAGGTGGTGTGTTCGGTATATGAAGTCCATCTATGATAGGGATGTGGAGCCTACTGAGCGGGGTTCATTTAAGAGAAATATCATAGAGGAGCCCCGAATTAGGATAGATGATTTGAATGAGATTCCCAAGATTAAGACACTGTTTGATAGATATGGTTTTGGGTGGATGAAGAAGCTTTGTGGCAGTTATAGTCCAGCGTTGGTCTGCGAGTTATGCCTCTTATGCTGCTTTGGTTGATTTTATCACACCTCAGGAGCAGTGAGCTCAGGACCAACCACTGTTGACTCACACATTGGTTTGGGGTACATGAGTTGATATATATAAGAAGATGATATAGAAGTTCTTATTTGGTGCCAACCATGAGGTTCCATCAAATACAACTGATTTTGATCACTGCATGAAGACAGTGAATAATAGGAACAAAATAAAAGATGCAGATCAGTGATTGGAGCTATTACGGTGAATTTCCTGTTATATCGCTGAGGATGGGGTAAATGCTAGAAGGATAGCTGAGAAGTCAGACATTAAGAAGTCCTCACTACACTTTACGGGCAAGTTTTGGTGGTCAGTTATACGGAACCATCTCATTCCCACAAGTGTTGATAATTCTCTTACGCTTGACCGAGTGGTTCTACCGGCGATCATCATGGCAGGTTATGACATTAACTTCACCTACTACATTATTGAGAAGATTCACCAGTGAACTTTTTGAGATTTCACCAACATTCCTTTCCAATAGCTGATTCAGGATTTATGTAATATTACTGGTGTGGTCATACTACCTGGGGTTGATAACCACATTGAGGAGACTTGAGTGACTAATGTGGGGTTGAAGCAGTATCGGGCCAACATAATTTCCCAGAGGAGCTCTCAACCCTCTACTTTATCAGGAGTGGCCTTTTTTTATGGGCATGTGGATCGAGAGGAGCCGACCGGCACCCCAACACCGGTTAGTGAGCTCGAGACTGTGAAAGTGCCTACTGAGGGCACGGGCCCACTAATTGATGATGGGGCAGCAGGTATTACTTCCCCACCACCCCCATATAGAATGGTTTAAGTCTCAAGAGACTTTCTGTAGCAGTTGTTTGATAGATAGACACAGGTAATTGAGAGACAGACTCATACAGAGGCCTAGATAGCTAAGTTGGTGACTCAACTTAAGCCATGGGTCCGGTCTTTGATTGAGGCATCTGAGGCGAAAGTCGAGGCCTACATGTTATCTGCCATAGATAGATTTATGTAAGAGCTACATAGTCAGATTGATAGCTTTAAGCACCGGATGGGTAATCGACTGTGGGAGGCCCATATTTCATACTTGATGATCTTGACACATGAGGTGGCTTTTTTGATGGCAGAGTTAGAGCTTTAGAAGTCAACCACACTCCTAACATTCAACCTATACCAACACTAGTCCCGATAGTGCCAATATTTTTGCTTGATTAATTTGCTGATGAGGAGCCTCTTATTGATAGAGGCAAGAGGCCACGCAGTCCTAAGGGCCAAAATGTGAGTGGAGATGAGTTTGAGAGTCATTTGAGGAGGATGACTAAGGCCTACCAGGTGGAGTTCCATCTTAGACAGATTACCCATGAGCAGAGAGCACTGGTTGTATCCTGTAGTCAGCCACCCCTTCCATCGTCGCACCCAGCATGGAGCCTAGAGAGCATATAGATGATCCATCTACGGACGGTCCCATATACGATGCCTAGAGTGCCACAGGTATTTTTTTCACTCTCTTAAACTTATGTTATTTATAGCTCTGCACTGAGGGCAGTGCACCATTATTTAGTTGGGGGTAGGGGTATACCACCACTCGGTGTTTTTTATTGCTGTATTTCTTTTCCCCCGTGTATGCTATCATAGTATAACCGACATGTTTAGGTTGTTGTTTGTGTTTCAATATGTGTTTTCGTGTTTAGTTAGGAGAAAAATAGGTGAACCTTAGTGCAGTCAATTTTGAACGAACTTTGAATGATAATGATACTTTTTGATTGTTTAAAGGACAACCCTCCTGAAAATTTAGTTTTGAATTGTGTGTGTAGCATGTTAGTTTGTGACAACTGTTGGATCTTGTTATGGCAGCAGTATTATAGGCAGAATAACTGTAGCTTAGCAATGCATGAACTAGATAGGTAGTAGTCGATAGTGTAACCCTATGCTATGTGTGTGTGAGGTCTTTGCCGAGTTCTGTTTGTGTGTGTGATCCAGAACTTTCCCGATTAGTCTTGCCTAGGTTATAGGATAGTGGTTAGGAAAGGATCATAGTACATTCTTGAATAAGTCCACTTTTAGCCTAAATGCCTGACCAAATGAAGTAAATATCCCCTGATCCTGATTTTGAGCCTTAATTGACCTACTGCTTTCATTAGCCCATTCACCTTCCCATTTTGACTTACTATGAACCTGCCTTGGCCCTGGTCCCTCTTTTGACATTGTGTTCCTCAACTCAGGCAAATCGCCTAAGTTGAGGGTGGATATTATAGGGGTACGTAGTTTGACATGGGTATGAAAAAGAAGTTAGTAAAAGAAAAAGGAGAACAGAGTTGGGTATGAAGAAGAAAGAAAAGAAGTGAAAAAAATAGAGTTTAAAAATAGAAAAAAAAAAGAGAAAAAAATATTAAAATCATAAAGAAAATTACACCCAAAATCTAAAAACAAATAAAGGAGAATAAGGAAGAATAAAATGAGTATGGTTGTAAAGTGGAGCCAAAAATAGTGTAGTGTCAAAGAGGGTTGAGTCACCGTATCCATATGTACCACACCTGTCCCCAAGCCTCTATTACAAGCCGATGAAAGTCCTATAGTGATCCTAGTCTGACTACCTGAAAAACTAAGGCATAGTAAACAAGGGCAATTCTATGGTATTTCATGCACACTATTTGAACTTCTTTGTGTGAGAAAGAGTGTTTTGACCTAGTCCCTACTTTGATATTCATTAGTATACTTTGAGTGTATGGGACTTCTTTGTTGTCAGAATACATGGGTTGCATTGTTTGTTGCTATTTGTTTGGATAATGTCATTTGCATATATGCTTAGTTGTTTATTCATAATCTGATGCCATCACTTGATCCCTTCTGTTTCATGATAATATGTTGCAAGTATACACACTGTGGTTTTGATTTGTAAAAAGGAGGGGGTCAAAAAGATTGTGGTGCCCAAAGTAATGAATCAACTGCCGTAGTTCTCTTAGGTTTCTCTTTGTTAAGCATCGAATGTGTTTGTTTTGTTTTGTTCTCTTGAGAACATGCAAGCATTCTAAGTTGAGGGTGTTGATGTACCACGATTTCGTGGAACTTTCGATCCTTAAAAAGGAAAATATGCAATAACTTGGGTATGTTTGGTACGTATGATATGTTTCCTGTTCTATCTTGTAGGAAAATAGGTTTTGGAAGCAAACTGGAGAAGACGGGAAGGACCATGCACTACAATAAAGTTTTGGAAGACAAAATAGCGGAGTTGAATTTTACCAAGTGACCCACGGTTAGGACTCACAAAATGTAGGTGGACCTACGGACCATAGGTCAAGTCTGTGAGTCAGCTTCAACAGTTGTGCATAGAGGCCTGATTCCTATGACCTGGACCTACGGTCCATGGGGTGAGTTCACGACCTCAAGCCACGGTCCGTGGAAAGTTGTCGACTTTTTTCTCCTACATGTTTTAGGATAGGGTTTGTTTTGTATCTATAAATACTCCTATGTTGTCCTATGTTAGAGAGTTTATTATTACATTATTTGAGTTGTCTATTACATTGTTTTGATGTTCATAAACACATTGATCTTGTAATCTCAAATATCGATTCTAGGGTTTTTATTTATATTGAGATTTCAAAGTTTTATTCTTCTTGTGAGTGCATAATTATGTTTTCATCATTGAATTCTTCTTGTGTTCTTGCAATCATGAGTAGCTAAATCTCTCAACTAGGGTTGTGTGAACCATGAGGAATTAACTAAATGTGTAAAGTACGAAGCTATTCTGATCCGGTGTGACTGCATGTATTGGTATTTCCTTTGTTATAATTGATCTATTAACAGTTGCAAGCATTGGAAACTTGCATGTATTCAAAACTTGCTCGAGAGAGAAGTAGAGATTGGGATAAGGGAATAACAACAAAAATTTGAAGCTATCAACCTTCATCTAATAACTTGAGTTGTAACAGGGATAGTTATCTGAGATCAAGAACAAGGGTTAGTAGTGCGACACTCAGAGACCGAAAGGAAAAGAGTGAAATTCATCTAACCAAGGTCGAGAGACATTTAAATGAACCTATCTTGTAGATTTTACATCCAACGCTGCGGGATAGTTTGCTAGCACAAGTACCCGATGGAGTTAAGGAATCTCGGGGATCACAGTCCTAGTGCCTTTCTCATATTGATCACAAATCCAACAATCAACAATTGTTACTGTTACTATTTGTTTACAAAACCCTCATTTTTTACTTACTTGTCAATCCCTCGGACAAGCACTCAATAGAAGTTCGCCCTATTCCCTATGGAATGAACCCCAACCTAGTTGGGTTATATATTTGATTCAACGACCATGTTATACTTTCCTGGAGGTATAGTTTGGGCGATATCAAATGTATATCATGCATACCAGATGCTCCTTCTTCCAGTAATAACCTCATTTTTATCGATTTTTACTAGTTTTTCAACCCCAGATCAGTAATAAGAATGATAATAAATGTCAAACTTAAACTGGAACTAGTAAATAATAATTGATATATAGATGTCGAACTCAAACTTGAACTCATAAATGGTGACAATATAGCATAAGCCAAACATGAACATGAACTGATACATAATAGTAAAATAGAAATCTCCGAACTCAAACCAGAACAAGTAAATTATAAAATCAATAGTAACATCCCAAGTTTTAACCTATCACAAACCCATTTAGTTGATATAAGCCAATTTTAAGTGGTCAGAATCCTTTAAGGCATAGCAGATTTCAATTATAGAGGCTGAAGGCGCGGTCTAAGGTCAAATACTACACTACCCGAGGTAACTGAGCTAAATGAGCATAAAATAATGCCTAAATCAAACCTTAATCCATGGTAATGGCCTAAGGAAACAGCTAAAGTGGTCATTAAAGTCACAATAGGCACTATTCTAAGTATTCTATATAAAAAGGGCAATGGGGTCCACTATTAAACACTGATAACCCAACCTAAGGCAAGCACCTACCTGAACCTAGGCTAAAGCTTCTCAATACCATCCCAAGGCACTAAAAGTTCTAAGTCTAACCCTTAAGGATAAATGTATACTATCATAAGGGAAAATGGGCCAAAATTCTACCGAAAAGGACCCCGAACCGGCTAATTTATTCATTAAATGCTAAAATGGTAACCGAGCTAGAATTTCCCATAAATAGCTAGAAAAATATGACATAACTATCATAATGGAGCATTGTATAGAAAAAAAGTAAGAATATCCTAGCTCGACGCTACGGAATGCTCGAATAATCCTCTACTCTGAGGCTTTTCCTTTCCAAGAATTCTCTGATCGCTGCCACACTATCAAAATAAGGGTCTATAGATCAAGATGAGAATATTGATATCTATATTGCGTATATACACTCCAGGTCAGAAGTTGGACTAAAAATCCCATACAGGGCCCACTTGCAGAATCACAAAATTAAAATCGTCACAGCGTCCCCCTTAGATCAAGGATTATATTGCCCTAAAATTTGGCAAAATCCGAGCTCAAATCAGTCCCAAAATAGTCCCAACATAGACAAAAAAAAATAGGAACTAAATTAGAGGATTAAACTAGAAATTAAGCTGAAACTTACGGGAATAATGATAAAGAAATGATCCCAACAATGTCCCTAATCCAATCCTGGCATCAGATATTGAATCTCCCACGATTTTTGAATTTTCAATTGACTACTATGGAAATTTAAATTTAGGAAATAAGATGAAAAGGATGGAATCAGCCTTTTATATTGTCAGGGGTCCCACTTCACCAATGTGGGACCCTTATCAGGATTATAGAAGCTGGCCCGAACAGAACTTCGCGAATGCAGCAGGTCCACCTTGATCGCAATGAAGGAGGTTGGCCCGGCCAGGCCGTCATCCTCCTAACAAAATTAAAGGATGGCCTATAAACGCGGAGGTTAAATCCTTGAACCTCATGATTATGGTAAGGCCACGTGAACGCGAATGCCCTTTTTGGCCTGCACTAGGTGCTGATGCACCAGCAACTTAGGCAAGTTGCAAATCTTTCTATCGGGCCCTCGAGATTTATTCAAAATCTCATGAACGCAAACGAACAATGATACCTTACCAAATTTGGCATTCCAGACTCAATGGTGGCACCATCAAAATTTCTATCCGAGGTCGTTTTGATAAAAAATGGGTCCCACACCCAAGGGGCCACTTTAGCCAAAATCCACCCAATAGCTTAAAACGAGTTCAAAAGCTTCAGGACTCGGAACAATGGTCCCCCTATCCTAAAATCAATATTTTGGAGCTAATGAGACCATCAAAATTGGCATCCAGGTTCATTTACCTGATGTTTAGGCCCGAGACCCTTTTCTTAATAAAGAAAGCTCCAAAATAAGGAAATTGTTCTAAAAAATGAATGAACTCTTCAGTAACCGAACTGTCAGTCCCAGTAAGTCATAAAAGACTTGGGGCAGCTATTGAAAAGCTCTAAACACAAAAACGACATGAAAATGCGATAAATGACCTAGAGGGTTATTACATTTTTCAAGAATATGTGTTATTTATATCAACTTTCATCCCCTTTAATTTAATTTTTGGAACCTTCAAACTTCAAATCCTGGCTGAACCTCTGCTTGCCACAAGGCCCTACCAAAAATGCTATTTCTGTTGCTTCTTCTGTTATATACCTCACAAAATCTGTTGGAATTATCTATAACAAGAGAAAATAAAGATGAAAAATAATGCTCTTGAGTTTGAGCTTTATAACTATTTATCAACATTATATAAGTTTCATATCCTTAATGCAAGTAAAAAGTTAGAATACATGGGTAGAGAAAGATATAAATCTATAAATATTAAATACAAGTGTTCTTTGGTGTATTATTGATTTAAGTTGAGTTCAAGTTTCAGCTCCATCAGTCAATAAAAATAACTATGCATACTTAAATCCGAATCTAAAATAATGTACTACAACACGTAAAGAACATTGTTGTAAATGTGTTTCCCCTCTAAATAGTAAATAATAAATAAATGAGTTGACTCTTCATAATTTAAGTTGAGTTAAAGTTTCCACTCCATCTATCAACAAAGATATTCGCACGTGTAATCCACAAGTAAGATTAAACTAAGCATGTGAGGAGCACATTGTTTGAAAGCTAAGTAAATAAATGAAAGTGTTTACTCTCTGGAAATTTAAATTTGTGAATAAGATTATAGATATAAAAGTAACAAATGAAATATTTATAAATAAATGTTTTTTCTCTAGATAATTAGATAAGATTTGTAGAACTAAAATTAAAAGTAAAGACAATTGACATTTAGCTATTTAATAGTTAATTTAAATTTCACCTCCTCCCTTAAACATAGATATTTGCACATTCGTGAGGAGTATGTGATCAAACAAGTATGTGAGGAGTATGTTGTGCAAATCTAAAAGAAATAAATGAAAGTGCTCATTCACGATAAGATTTGTAATTTAAAATTAATATTAATAAGAGTTAATTCATAATGATTTAAGTCAAGTCTAGTCACCACCTGTCGCAAATATTTGCACATGCATTGTCACGATCCGACACTATCTCCTAGTCATAACACGTTCTTAGAGTCAAAAATTACCCAAAGCTAATTCATGGTATAGCATGACACTAAGAACATTGTATAAAATGAGATGCACTGAGCGGAAGCTGAAATATGAATAATATAATAATGATTAAATTGAATTTCAATACTAAAGTCAAAATGAAAATCGTGTAATAAACCATAAAGTTGAACACACTAGTCTTCCTTTCTCAATGCCTCTACTAAGATGAGTTGTTCGTACAAGACCCAACTAAATCTAACTGTATGAAAACTGAAATAACTAAAATAAGGAAAATAAACATAAGTCTTTTCCTTAGAAGATGAGGACTCACCACTCTCTGTTGTGTATATAAATAGGGAACCATTCTAATAGCCAGCTGGATGCTTAATGTTTGAGCCTATATTATAAGACAATATAACGCAAGAGAAAGCATACGGTTAGTACTTTAAATGTACTGAGCATGTGAGATATGCACTTGTCACGCCTTAAATCCCATTGGGCGGACTGGCACCCGGAGCCATTGAAACCCGAGAGAACCAATCTTAATTCATGTACACACATATGTATGTCACTAATGAACAACACTTTATCACACATAGATATAAGATGCCAATGGCAGAAGGCATGGAAAAACATATGATATATATGAAACTTGGCCGTTAGGGCCATCAAGTCAAAAGCATACATTCCTTACTTTCCTTCATTTGTCCAACAACATCTACAAAAAGCCTCTAACCGATACATAACCAATCCTAAAGTGGGGACAAGTCCCCACTTTATACAATACTTTATACAATACCAAAACATACGTACACATGTGACTCAGGAATCCCCAAACTGAACTGGAGCTCACCAATAATCCGTAGATGACCCATAGCCTACTGTGGAGGTCTACTAGTACCTGTGCCTGCAACAAGTTAGGTAAGTCCCCCAAGGGACATCAGTATGAAAGAATGTACTGAGTATGTAAGTCTATATGAAACTGTGTGATACGTAAGTACTTCAATGGAATCAAATATAAGAGAATAGTTAATATGGATAAACCACCGTTCTGTATGTGTGGAACCATGTACATTACATTTACTACTTTTTTTTCTATTACGTTCATTCATCATTATCATTCATTACTTTACTTTATCCTTCTTTGTATTAAGAAATTTTAAACTCTATGATAAACAAATGACCAACTGATCAGTGGTAAAACAGGATGACCCATGCTAGGTATTTTAACCCCTGGGATGCGATTAACCCATGCTAGGCTTGTCTGTCGCCCCTGGGATAAGACTAACCTATGCTAGGCTTTTCTGTTGCCCCTGGGATGCTACTGTGATAGGGGGATCAAACCGTGCTAGGCTTTTCTGTCACCCCTAGGATGCGACCCCTGATATTGGGATCGACCCATTCTAGGTATTTTAACCCCTGGGATACCACCCATTATATTAGGATTGACCCAAGCTAGGTGTTTCTTCCACCCCTGGGATACTACCCAAGATTATTCAAACAATTATACATTACTTTCGTTCTTTTGTTATAAGATTGACACATTGGTAGTTGAAACATTATTGGAACTTTGGAACATAACATTATTAGAACTTTTGAACAATGTCCACAATTATATGACACATTAATAACAATTGGTCAATGAATAAGAAACATGTGAATACCAATATATGACAACCTGAAATGAGCTATCTTGAACATTTCGGAATGGAACAAGTACTATGACAATGTGAACAATATGTGCTGCAGAAGGATATGGAAAGAGTAACCTTACATACCTTATCTTACCAATATGAATACACAATCCAATATGTGAATATACCGATTCAGCTCCTTCCTTATGTGTTACTCTACATCACAAGTACATAACGAAGCTTACATTAACCACTAACTACATTACAAGCGCATAAGATGACAATGAATTACGTGACTGCCATATAACATCATTTCACCCTTCACAATACAATTCACTGCATTACCATACAAACAACACCACAACATACTACACATTAACCAAGACACCATTTCACACCAAGGTTATACTTTACATTTCCTCTTTAATACTATGTTACCTTTTCTCTATCAAGTCACTTAAATACCTTTTACAATAACACATTAACAATAATACATAATTGATATGATCCAACATGCCTCTGAACGACCCCTTAAATCCATTCAAAAGATGCCATAAGTTGATAATTGCATCCAAGAAGGGTATAGGGGCATTGGGTGGTCAAAGAGATGCAAAAACAATCGAAACAGAATTCTGGACTGACCTGTGAAGCCACCTGCGCCCATAGGTAGTTGAGTTGCATCTGCAGGTGACCATTGGACTTGTCTAGGGTCACCTATGTTGGCATATGCACCCTCAGGTGCCCCATCCGCAAAGGTGGATGCCCGTTTCCGCGTCCAGGGGTCATTATCGGGTCCTTTTTCACAATGAATGGTCCATGGTCATAATTAAGCTTATATTTTCATATTTTAGGTCAACTAAATGCTAATGAACAACCATGATTTCAATATGCACATGAACACCACCAAAAACTATACTCTACTTCCATTATACCACCACACAATAATATTTCCACAAGTCACATACAAAGAGAGAATAAGTTAGGACCATAACCACATCCTAATATTAACAACCACATATTAAAATGTTGATATCTCATCCATATCATTCACTTCCATCAAAACCTCAAGTCACCTTTCAAGTTCAAATTACAAAGATGACACATCTTTTAGAAAAGAAGCAAAAGTGCACCACCCAACACTTTTAGACTTAACCATCATGATCTACACAATCTATAATGCATATAATATATTAATTCACAAGATTAAACACTTACTCAGGCTTTCAAAGTGATGATCTTGTCCACAAGAGATGGTTGGCTTAGGGTTTGTGAGATGAGAGAATGTTTTGGAAAAATCTAGAAATGGCATGTGTGTCTTGTGGAATAAAATCTGATTTTTTTGTGCCTTGATATAGGCCCTAGAAGTCATCTTTAGCCACTTTTGATCAATAATTATCATGTTTACTTGGTGAAAGAAATAATGGATCATTTCCTTCTTTTGAGCCATGTCTTTTGCATCAATTTGGGCCTCAATTGAGCCCAATAACACAAAATTAAATTTAGCACAACACAATTAAGGTGTAATACACATGTGTAATACACAAACCATCTCATGTTCAAATAATTCCATAAATGTTACGATAATAACATAGGTTCGGAAATGTACGGGGTGTTACATCCTTCCCCCCTTAGGAACATTCATCCTCGAATGTTAATAATATTACCCAGTCCAAACATGTTCAAGTCTAATTGCATTCTTCATATTATCACATACCTATAATGCTCACATATACTCACTTGTTGTTGCTCCAATGTAGTGTCTTGGATTTTCTCTTCGGTTTGAAACAAATACGGGTATTAGACTTCATCATTTCTTTGGCTTCTCATATGATTTCTTCTACTTGCTGATTCCTCCCAAGTACTTTAACGGAAGCTACTTATTTATTCCTTAACCTCTTCACTTGTCGATCCATAATGGCAATAGGTATCTCTTCATAGGTGAGATCCTCCGTAACTTGTACCTCTTCTATGGGAGCAATACGAGATGGATCTCCCATGCGCTTTCGAAGCATTGAAACATAAAATACTGGATGAACTGTGGAGAGTTCTTGGGGTAGTGCTAACTCGAACGCAACTTGAATAATTCTTCGGACAATTTAATATGGCACGTTATATAGGGGCAACTTTCCTTTCTTTCCAAATCTCATTATTCCTTTCATTGGTGACACTTCCAAGAATACTTAATCACCTATGGCAAATTCTAGCTCTCTTCTTCTAACATTAATATATGATTTGTGTTGACGTTGGCTCATTTGTAGCCACTGTTGTATCACCTTAACTTTCTCTATATCTTGATGAACAAGATCTGATCCGAGTAAACCAGTTTCACCCGCTTCAAACCACCCAATTGGTGATCTACACTTCCTTCCATATAAAACTTTGTAAGGTTTCATTTAGATCATTAAATGATAGCTATCATTGTAGTCAAATTCAACAAGAAGTAAATGATCATCTCAACTACCTTTTAAGTCCAATGTCCAAGCTCGTAGCATATCTTCAAGTGTTTGGATAGTACCTTCTGCCTGTCCATCTGTTTGGGGATGAAAAACTTTACTTAAATTCATTTGGGTTCCCAAACTCTCTTGAAAAGATTTTCAAACATGTGCAATAAATTGAGCTCCTCTGTCCAATATAATAGAAATTGGAATTCTGTCCAGTTGAACTATATCTTTTATATACAACCTCGCAAAATCTTCGGTTGTGTAGGTGGTCTTGATAGGTAAAAAGGGTGCTGATTTTCTAAACCTATCCACTATCACCCTTATGGAATTAAATTTCTAAAGTGTATGAGGCAAACTTGTGATTAAATCCATGTTAATCATGTCGCATGTCAAAAGTGGAAAATTCATACATTGTATATAACCTCCAGGTTTCTGATGCTCTACTTTTATTTGTTGTCAATTCGGTCACTGAGATACAAATTCTATAATGTTCTTCTGCATGTTACCCTACCAATACAATTCCTTCCAATCCTGATACATTTTAGTTACTCCCGAATGAATAGAATAACGTGAATAATGTGCCTCTATAATAATCCGTCTCCTTAGTTCATCTACATCAGGTACGGACAAGCTTTTTTCACATCGAAGTACTTCCTCTTGCGTAAGATCAAATGTTTTTTTATCAACCTTAAAATAGGATCTGCGTACTGTTTCTCCTTTACTTCAGCTATTAATGAAGATTTTGCCGCATTTTGTATCATAATTCCTTCATCTAAGGTTTCAAGGAGACGAACCCCCAAGCTGGCTAATTGATGTACGTCCTTGATTATACTTTTCTTTTTCGTCAACTGGCTATTAGTGCTTTCTATTGCTTTACGACTTAATGCATTGGCTACCATATTTGTTTTTCCCTGGATGATATAGGATATCAATATCATAATCTTTTAATAGTTCAAGCCAACTCCGCTACCTCAGATTTAAGTCCGTCTGCTTAAATATATATTGCAAACTCTTATGATTGGTGTAGATGTCAACATAAACACCATACAAATAATGGCATATCTTTAAGGCAAATATCATAGCTGCTAGCTCAAGATCATATGTGGGATAATTTCTCTCATGTGAACATAATTGTCTTGAGGCATAAGCTATCACATTGCTGTGCTACATCAATACACATCCGAAGCCGACTTTTGAAGCATCAAAATATACTATGTACCCTTCTGTACCTTCTTGGAGTACCAACACAGGTGTAGAAGTCAATTTATCTTTCAGATCTTGGAAACTCTTTTCATATGCATCATTCCACTGAAACTCAGTTGCTTTGTGGGTTAGCTTTGTTAAAGGTGCTGAAATGGAAGAAAACCCTTTAACAAATCTTCTATAATAACCTGCCAAACCAAGAAAACTATGAATCTCTATAAGCGTCGTAGGTCTTGGCCAATTCTTCACCGCTTTTGTCTTTTGCGTATCAACCCTTATTCCTTTATCCTATACAATGATACCTAAGAACAATACGGATTTTAACCAAACTCACATTCAGAGAACTTTGCATATATCTTACGGTCATGAAGAATCCGTAACACCTGTCGCAAGTGATTAACATGGTCCTCTTGTGATTGTGAATCAATCAAAATATCATTTATAAATACGGTAATGAATACATCCAAGAATGGCTTGAACACCCTATTTATCAAATCCATAAAAACTGCGAGTGCATTTTTTAGCCCAAACGACATCACTAAAAATTCATAATGGCCTTACCATGTTCAGAAAGCTATCTTGGGTATATCTTTTTCTCTAACCCTGACATTGATGGTAACCCAATCTCAAGTTAATCTTTCAAAAACATTTGACACCTTGAAATTGCTCAAATAAATTATCAATTCTGGGGAGGGAATATTTATCCTTGATTGTCACCTTATTCAGTTGCCGATAATCAATACACACTCTCAGTGTACAATCTCTGTTTCATACAATAACACTGGTGCACCCCAAAGGGGACATACTAGGCCTTATGAATCCTTTTTCTAGCAAGTCCTTTAGTTGCTCCTTCAATTCCCGCAACTCTACCGGGGGCCATTCTATACGAAGGAATAGTGATAGGCTGAGTGCCTGGAATCACATCAATACCAAACTCTACTTCCCGTTCAGGAGGCAAACCTGGAAGATCTTCAGGAAATACCTCAAGAATTTAATTTACCACTTGAACCGATTGAAGAGTTGGTGGCTTCACATCGGTATCTTGTACTCTTATTAAGTGATATATGTACCCCTTTAGAGTATCATTTTCTTTTCCTTAAGATGAGAAATAACTTTACCTCTCGGTGCTCCAACATTACCCTTCCATTCAAGGTTATCCTTTTGGGGAAAACAAAAATGTTCCTTCTTAGCTCGGCAATATACTGTGGCACAACAAGAAGCCAACCAATCCATACCCATTATAACATCAAAATCCACCATTTTCAGCTCAATAAGATCAACAAGTGTATCATAACCATAAACAGTTACTATATAATTACGATATACTCTTTTCACTACAATAGATTCACCAACTGGTGTAGATACTTCAAATGGCTTGACTAATAATACTGGTGTTCTTTCAAACTTTATTTTTCTTTTCTTTTTTCAGCAATCAATGGAGTGCCATATGATGGGTAGAACCCGGATCAATTAATGCATATCCGTTATGCGAAAAATAGATAATGTACCTGTAACTACATCGGGAGAAGCTTTTGAATTTTGCCAATCCGCTAGAGCATAGGCACCATTCTGGGTTCCACTAGAACCAACTGTCCCTCTAGAACCTCTGCCACGCCCCATAGGCTGTGCACCTAATGAAGAGGCTGCAATGGCTAATCTCGTAGGTCGTGCCCTACTACCCGTGCCCTTCTATGGACACCGTCTCATCTTGTGCCCCGGCATACCACACCAATAACAAACATTTGTTCCAACCCGACATTCACCTGAATGAAACTTCTCGCAGCACTGGCACAACTAACGAAAAGACCTCGATTGGCTCATATTTCCCTGTTCCCGATACCCCACTGTCCGTGAATCCTAAATCTCACTTCTTTGCCCAAACTGGTTGCCTCTAAACTCTCAGAATTGAGATGGAGTACCTGCTGTAGGGTAAGAAAATGATGGTCTAGGCGGTCTAGGAAAAACCCGAGGCTTAAATTCTCCTTGACACGCCATGAACTGTCCCATAGGTCTAGCCCTCTTTGACGACCCTCCTTCAAATTCCTGCGTCCTTCTCCTTTTCCTCTGATCCTTCATCTGCTGCGTAAAAGCTTATCCTCAAGCTTGTACAGCAACTACACGGGTCAATATTTGCACCACACTCATTAAATCCTGCTCAATAGTATTAACGGGCAGTTTCAAAGATACTCCACTCCTTCTTGGCTCTTCTGGAAATAGAAGAGTAGGAGAAGCCCACGATACGAACTCATTTCCTGCCCTACCTTGATCAGCTTGCGCAAGTGGTGATTTACTCGTTCCTTCTTCGGTAAGCATATCTACCTGCTTACCTTTGCCCCTACCTCATCTTGTAATCGACATTTTACTATACAAAAGAAAACCAATGTCAATGATTAGATATGATTCCAGCTACACTTTGGCTCTAATGCACGATCTAGAAATGAAGAAAAGAAATAACTCCTAAATGTCCCGTAGCCTTCTACTTATAAATGTGGCGCGCAACATATCCATAAGCAAGACTCTACTCAGACATGGCTTTGTAGACACCCTTAGGACTACCTGCTCTGATACCACTTTTGTCACGCCTCAAATCCCATTGGGCGGAATGGCACCTAGAGACGTTGAGGCCCGAGAGAACCAATCTTCATTCATTACACTCATATGCATGTCACTAAAGAACAACACTTTATCACACATAGATATAAGATGCCAATGGTGGAAGGCATGGAAAACCTTATGATATATATGAAACTTGGCCGTTAGGGCCATCAAGTCAAAAGCATACATTCCTTACTTTCCTTCATTTTTCCCACAACGTCTACAAAAGCCTCTAACCGATACATAACCAATCATAAAGTCGAGACAAATCCCCACTTTATACAATACTTTATACAATACCAAAACATATGCACACATATGACTCGAAAAGCCCCGAACTAAACTGGAGCTCACCAATAATCCGTAGATGACCCGTAGCCTACTATGGAGGTCTACTAGTACCTGTTCCTGCAGTAAGTAAGGTAAGTCCCCCAAGGGACGTCAGTACGAAAGAATGTACTAAGTATGTAAGGCTATATGAAACTGCGTGATACGTAAGTACTGCAATGGAATCAAATATAAGAGAATAGTCAATATGGATAAACCACCATTCTGTATGTGTGGAACCATGTACATTACGTTCATTACTTTCTTTGATTTTACGTTCATTCATCATTATCGTTCATTACTTTACTTTATCCTTCTTTGTATTAAGAAATTTTAAGGTCTATGATAAACAAATGACCAACTGATCAGTGGTAAAAGAGGATGACCCATGCTAGGTATTTTAACCCCTGGGAAGCGATTAACCCATGCTAGGCTTGTCTGTCGCCCCTGGGATAAAATTAACCCATGCTAGGCTTTTTTGTCTCCCCTGGGATGCTACTGCGATAGGGGGATCGACCTGTGCTAGGTTTTTCTGTCGCCCCTGGGATACCACCCCTGATATTGGGATCGACCCATGCTAGGTATTTTAACCCCTGGGATACCACCCATGATATTAGGATTGACCCAAGCTAGGTGTTTCTTCCACCCTTGGGATACCACCCAAGATTATTCAAACAATTATACATTACTTTCGTTCTTTTGTTATAAGATTTACACATTGGTGGTTGAAACATTATTGGAACTTTGGAACATAACATTATAGGAACTTTGGAAAAATGTCCAAAATTATGTGACACATGAATAACAATTGGTCAATGAATAAGAACATGTGAATAACAATATATGACAACCTGAAATGAGCTATCTTGAACATTTCAGAATGGAACAAGTACAATGACAATGTGAACAACATGTGCTGCAGAAGGATACCGAAAGAGTAACCTTACATACCTTATCTTCCCAATATGAATACATAATCCAATATGTGAATACCACAACTCGTCTCCTTCCTTACGTGTTATTCTACATCACAAGTACATAACGAAGCTTACATTAACCACTAACTATATTACAAGCGCATAAGATGACAATGAATTACATGACTGCCATATAACGTCATTTTACCCTTCACAATACAATTCACTGCATTACCATACAAACAACACCACAACATACTACACATTAACCAAGACACTATAATGCGATAGCATTTCACACCAAGGTTATACTTTACACTTCCCCTTCAACACTACGTTATCTTTTTATCCATCAAGTCACTTAAATACCTTTCACAATAACACATTAACAAAAATCCGTAATTGATATGATCAAACATGCCTCTAAACGACCCCTTAAATCCATTCAAAAGATACCATAAGTTGATAATTGCATCCAAGAAGGGTATAGGGGCCTCGGGGGGTCAAAGAGATGTAAAAACAATCAAAACAGAATTCTGGACTGACCTGCAAAGCCACCTACGTCCGCAGGTGCTTGAGGTACGTCTACAGGTGATCATTGGCCTGGTAAAGGGTCACCTACATTGGCATCTATGCCCACAGGTGCCCCATCCGCGAAGGCGGATTCCCGTTTCAGCCTCCAAGGGTCATTTTTGGGTCCTTTTTTCACAATGAATGGTCCATGGTCATAATTAAGCTTCTCTTTTCATATTTTAGGTCAAATTGATGCTAATTAACAAACATTATTTCAACATTCACATGAACACCACCAAAAACTATACTCCCTTTCCATTATACCACCACACAACAATATTTCCACAAGTCACATACAAAGAGAAAACAAGTTAGCACCATAACCACATCCTAATATTAACAACCAAATCTTAACATGTTGGCATCTCATCCATATCATTCACTTCCATCAAAACCTTAAGTCTCCTTTCAAGTTAAAATTACAAAGATGACACATCTTTTAGCATAGAAGCAAAAGTGCACCACCCAACACTTTTAGACATAACCATCATGATCTACACAATCTCTCATGCATATAATATATTAAATCACAAGAGTAAACACTTAAACAAGCTTTCAAAGTGATGATCTTGTCCACAAGAGATGGTTGCCTTAGGGTTTATGAGATGAGAGAATGTTGTGAAAAAAATCTAGAAATGGCATGTGTGTCTTGTGGAATAAAATCTGATTTTTTTGTTCCTTTATATAGGCCCTTGAAGTCATCTTTAGCCACTTTTGATCAATAATTATCATGTTTACTTGGTCAATGAAAGAATGGATCATTTCCTTCTTTTGAGCCATGTCTTTTGCATCAATTTGGGCCTCAATTGAGCCTAATGGCACAAAATTAAATTCAGCCCAACACAATTAAGGAGTAATACACCAACCATCTCATGTTCAAATAATTCCATAAATGTTACGGTAATAACATAGGTTTGGAAATGTATGGGGTGTTACAACACTATTCTATAATAGAACTTAACATGCTAAACATACACGATTGAACTGGAAATGAGACTGAGAAATATATATTGACGCAATAACCAAGTAAATAAGTATGAACTGATCAATACTGTACTAAATAAACTAAATACAAGGTCAGTGCAAGATATGAGTCTGAAATATGAGAGATACTTTTAACCAACATAGACCATGTGATCAACATAGAATCCGACCTATAACCCAAGTTGAGAGGGTATTCAATATCTTGGTAGGGGTAGAGAACCATGATTTTGGCATGATCACTCATGAGGCCATTTGGGCAAAACATAATATCATACCTATGATGGCACGTAGTTTTGGGACTTAGGATTGCCTGAACCCAAGTCCAACTCGATGCTAAGTATTACTCCCAGCTGAACATAATTGATAGCTCAATGAGATGACATATCTGGATGTCAACCTGAGATAACATATCTGGATGTCAACCTGTCCATAATCATAGATGCCAGACCTGAATGCCATACTACTAGTGAACTTTGTTTTTATAAGAAAAATGATCCATGATCATTGATGACATTTTGAATACCATACTAATCAGGAATTTACTTTTGGGAAAGAGTGTTCAAGAGCATTAATGGCATATCTGGATGTCATGCATGTCATGTATCTTATTGTTATGAGCCAAAGTTTCTGATCATGATATGAGAATGTTTATGTATATATATATATATATATATGCGTCATGTATATTTGAACATTATGACAGTCACGCCCCGGATTCCAATGAGGCGGACAGGCACCCAAAGCCGATATAGCCCGAGAGAACCAATCTTTACTCATGTACATTCATATGCATATCCTTGTATGAACAACATTATGTCTCATGCAACTATACGAAAGTCATGGAAATCATGTACAATATATGAAACTTGGCCGTTAGGGCCATTATGTCAAACTGAACGTACATATCTTACATTCCGTTTCCCACATAAGTCTACAAAGCCTCTACAGATACATAACTATGACAAACCTAGAGTCGGGAAAACACCCCGCTCTATACTCATATACAATACCAAACAAAAGTGCATAATGACTCGGAAAGCCCCGAAGCAACTGGAGCTCACCAACGATCCGCAAATGGTCTGCAACCTACTGTGGAGGTCTACTAGCACCTGCGCTTGCAGCAAATAAAGTAATCCCCCCAAAGGGGGTCAGTAAGAAGAATGTATTGAGTATGTAAGGCCATAAGAATTTCATCATACATAATAACAACTATGGAATCAATATAAGAGAAATAGTCAATGTGAATAAACCATCTTTCTGTATGTGAGGAACCATGTACATTACATTCTTTGCTCCTTTTGCCTTCACATTTATTCATCTTTATTGTTCTACCCATGCTAGGCCGTTATGTCGCCCCTGGGATGAGATTAACCCATGCTAGGTACTTTGACCCCTTGGATGTTATATTAACCCATGCTAGGCTTTCGTGTCGCCCCTGGGATGTTATTAACCCATGCTAGGTACTTTGACCCCTGGGATGTTATATTAACCCATGTTAGGCTTTCGTGTCACCCCTGGGATGTTATTAACCCATGCTAGGTACTTTGACCCCTGGGATGTTATATTAAACCATGCTAGGCTTTCATGGCGCCATTAACCCATGATAGGTACTTTGACCCCTGGGATGTTATTTTAAGATATATTGGGATCGACACATGCTAGGTGTTTCTTCCACCCCTGGGATACCACCCAGGAATACTCCTCAATTAAACATTACTTCTTTCTTTCATTACTCTTTCTTTCATTATAAGAGTGATACCTTGGTGATTTAAACATTCTTGAAACTTTGACCATATACATATATTACTTCACGTCTTTACTCTTGTAAGATTGATACCTTTACTTGTGAGGGATAGATACATTAGCTTGCACATTACTTCCTTCATTACTTTTGTGAGATTGGTACTTTTACTTGTGATAGATTGGTACAAAGATAATCATAATATTATTGGACTTTGGAACATGACATGATTGGAAAATTCTATTCAAAATAAATAGATTCTCTTTACACCATTACTCTCTTTGAGATAATTCTTTTAGAAATTACAACGTTATGACATCTTTGGAACTTCAGTCAATGAATAAGAGATAAGTGAATAATAATTCATCTAAGAATAGGACACATGTGAATAATAATATATGTCAACCTGAATTGATATACTTCAAAACCCCTCGGAATTGAAACAAGCCCAATGTCAATGTGAACAACATGCTGCAGAAGGATACAGAATGAGTAACCTTACATACCTTATCTTCTCAATACAAATATACAATCCTATACGTGAATACAATAGTCCATCTCCTTCCTTATGTTTCACTCTCCAACACAAGTACAAAATAGAGTTTACATTAACCCCCAAATACCTTACAAATGCATATAACGATAATGAGTTTCATGTTTGCCTTTTAAAATGTCATTTCCCCCTTTACAATACCATTTATGAAATTATCATACCAACAATCCCAAAATATTCCATACATTGAATGGTAAATGATAAACCAATAGCATGTCACACCAAGTTCATACTTTCCACTTCTCCATCAACACAACATCACAATTACTCCATCAAGTCTCCTCAATACGTCTCATAACAACATATCGGCCAAATTTCCATACCAAATTTCCATAATTTACATTTATAGAAAAATGACAAGTTTAGTGACATAATCACACCATACATTTTTTTATTTCACCCATACCATGCACTTTCATCAAAACCACAAGTCTCTTTTCAAGTTCAATTTACAAAAATAACACATCTTTTACAAAAACACAAAAGTGCACCACTTACACTTTTAGACATAACCATCATGATCTACATACTCTCCCATGCATATAATATATTAATCCATAATAATAATCACTTACCCAAACTTGCAAATGATTGATCTTGTCCAAGAAGATGGCTTAGGGTTTGAAGAATATGCAAAATATCTCTTAGAGAATTGTCTAGAAAAACATGTGTGAGTTGTGGAATTAAAAATCTGATTTATTTGCCTTTATATAGTACTTGGGTTCATTCGTATCCACTCTTGTCATTTAATTCAATGTCCATTTGGTCAATGGAAGAATGGGTCTTTTTTTTTCCCTTTGGGCCTTGCATTTTGGCTCTATTTTGGGCCTCAAATTGGCCTATTAACACATATTATCTTAGACCACTAAAATCAATGTGTAATCCATCATATATATAATTTTTAAATCATTTAATATTTGTTACGACAATATTCCCACTCTCGTGATTTATATTCGTAGCCTCAATCCCAAAAATAAGTGATTCTAGCCACACATGGCTTATTTTGACCGAAAGGGTAAAACCATCATTTGGATGCCAAATTCGTCCACGAATAACCTTATAAAAATGGAATGCCAATATAATACTTCAATTATCCCATGTATAGGCTCGTGGTTGGAGAAGAAATGTGGCAAAAAGCGACTCGGTACACCCCTGGGCACCCTTGGGACCTAGAAAAATTTCAAACATTTGAGAGGTGTGCACAAGCAGCCTAGCACGCCCTTGGGCATGCCACCTTTCTGCTTGTGCCCCAAAATTTTTGACAAAAAGCGGCTTGGCACGCCCTCTGGCGCGCCTGGCCTATTTTTTTTGAAAATTTTCGTTCTTCGACTTTTCTTTGCGGATTTGGTTAGATACTTCAAGTTCTATTCTTTAACTTACTTCTTACCTTTAATATCCTTTGTTTGGAGGTCCTCCAAGCCTCATTTTTAACACCACAAATGCTCCACGGAGTTACAAAACACCTCATACGAAGGTCTAATCACATGTACTAGGCCCAATATCAATTATCTCATCAATAACATTACAAAATACATACTTATAGCTCTCGACACCTAAGTAAACATTGTTCAACTTCGTCAAGTAGGGTTGGGAAGGTACGGGGTGTTACATTTTTCGCCCCTTAGAAACATTCGTCCTCGAATGCTAACAACATCGTCTCATGTACAACAAATGCATCCTTATATTAGCATATCTATACATATACACTCATAGCTTTGATCTTTTTATTTCGTGTGAAACAATTATGGGTACTTTGGTTTCATCACTTCTTCAGCTTCCCAGGTGATCTCTTCGACTTGTTGATTTCTCCAAAGAACTTTTTATAGAAGTTAGTCTTTATTTCTTAACCTTTTCACTTGTCGGTCTAGAATAGCAATAGGTATCACTTCCTAGTGAGATCCTCCATAATTTGTATATTTTCAATGGGAGCAATATGAAAGGGAACTCTTATGCACTTCCGGCAATTTCACATGGCATGTTGTATAGGACCAATTTTTTTCCTTCTTTCAAAATCCCCTTACCATTTTCATTGGTAACGCTCTTAAGAGTATTTAATCGTTTATGATCACAAACATCTACTATACCACTATGGTATGTTCTTTTAACTATACTAAATTCACCAACAGGTGGAGATATTTCCATTGACTTAACTAATAACCCAGTGTCCCATTAAGTTTACTTAGTCGATGGAGTAACATACGATAGGGTAGAGCCCGGATCAATCAATACATATACATCATGTGAAAATATGGTAATATACCTAAATACCTGTACCTTCATCAGGAGATGCCTCCGCATCCTGCCGGTCCACTAAAGCATAGGTGCGATTTTGGGCTCCACTGGAACTAGCTGCTCCTCTAACATCTCTATCACGACCAATTGGCTGAACACCTCTGCCTAGGGAAAGGACCGATGATGATGATGCAATGGTTGATCCCGTAGGTCGTGCTATACCACTCGCACCCTTTTGTGGGCATTCTCTTATTCTATGCCCTGTTGTGCCCCACAAAAAACAAACATTTGTTCCTAACCGGCATTCACCTAAATGGCACCTTCCACAACTCTGACACGGAGGACGATAAAATTCTACTGTCTGTGAACCTTGCACTCCACTACTCTGTCCAGATTGACTACCTCTAAACCCTTGGAATTGGGGTTGAGTGCCTGCTGTGGAATAAGAAAATGAGGGTCTAGGAGGTAAAATCCGAGGTCTAGATTCTCCTGGGAATGCCATATATTGCCCCATAGGTCTCGGCCTCTTTGATGGCCCTTCCTCAGATTCCTGTGTCCTTCTTATTTGCCTTTGGTCTTCCATTTTCTGTGCGAAAGCCTGAATTCTGGCGATGTCCATATCTCTATTCGAAGCAGCAATAGTGCAGTCCCTTACGAAGTATGGCTCCAGTCTATCCACATATCGATGGACTCTATCTTCCATTGTGTCCACCACATTCGGAGCATATCGAGCCAAAGAATTAAACTGAAGGGTATATTCTCTGACACTCATACCTCCTTGACGAAGATTTAGAAATTGATCGGCATGTGCCTCCCAGATCTCATATGGGAGGTAATGATCAAGCAAGGACATTTTAAATTCCTCCCAACCTGCTGGAGGTACATCAATACCCCTCGATCTTTTCCAGTCTTCATACTACAATATCGCTTCACCTTTCAATCTATAGGCCCCAAGTTCAACTGTTTCTACCCCAGTCACGTGCATAACTTCTAGAGCCCTCTGGATTTGATCCACAAAGTCTTGTGGATCTGCTTTAAGGTCTGACCCAGTGAATATAGGAGGGTCTAATTTTAGGAAGTCTTGTGTTCTGCGACTCGCCATTCTAGTCGCATCATCCTCATGTGTCGTTGGACCAGCTCGTCCTTGACTTTGTGCAGCCACTAGCTGAGTCAACATATGTACTGCATTTCTTAAATCCTGGTCAGTGGTATTCATAGGCGGTTCTGTAGGTACTTCTCTATCTCTTGGCTCGTCCAGAGCTGGAAAAGTAGAAGAAGACCGCGATGCAATTTCAGCGTCAGCTCCACCTTGACTAGTTTGGTCAGGTGGTGATTTACTCATTCCTTCACCGGAAGGCATATCTACCTGCTTACCTTTGCCTTTTCCCCTTCTCGTCATCGGCATTCTTTTACTATAGACAAGAAAATCAATTCCAATGGTTAGATACGAGTTCACTTACAACATTGACTCTATTGCACGATCTAGAAATAAAGAAAAGAAACAACTCCTAAATGTCTCGTAGCCTCCTACTTATAAATTTGGTGTACAACACATCCATAAGCAAGACTCTACACAGACATGGCTTTGTAGACACCCTTAGGACGACCTGCTCTGATACCACTTTTGTCATGCCCCGAATTCCAACGAGGCGGACTAGCACCCAAAGCCGATATGGCCCGAGAGAACCAATCTTTACTCATGTACATTCGTATGCATATCCTTGTATGGACATCATTATGTCTCATGCAACTATACGGAAGTCATGAAAATCATGTACAATATATGAAACTTGGCCGTTAGGGCCATTACATCAAACTGAACGTACAAATCTTACATTTCGTTTCCCACATAAGTCTAGAAAGACTCTACAGATACATAACTATGACAAACCTAGAGTTGGGACAACACCCTGCTCTGTACTCATATACAATACCAAACAAAAGTGCATAATGACTCGGAAAGCCCCGAAGCAACTGGAGCTCACCAACAATTCGCAAATGATCTGCAATCTACTGTGGAGGTCTACTAGCACCTGCGCCTGCAGTAAATAAAGTAAGCCCCCCAAAAGAGGTCAGTACGAAGAATGTACTAAGTATGTAAGGCCATAAGAATTTCATCATACATAATCACAACTATGGAATCAATATAGGAAAAATAGTCAATGTGAATAAACCATCTTTCTGTATGTGAGGAACCATGAACGTTACATTCTTTACTTCTTTTTCCTTCACATTTATTCATCTTTATTGTTCTACCGATGCTAGGCTGTTTTGTCGCCCTTGGGATGAGATTAACCCATGCTAGGCTTTCGTGTCGCCCCTGGGATGTTATTAACCCATGCTAGGTACTTTGACCCCTGGGATGTTATATTAACCAATGCTAGGCTTTCGTGTTGCCCGTGGGATGTTATTAACCCATGCTAGGTACTTTAACCCTTGGGATGTTATTTTAAGATATATTGGGATCGACCCATGCTAGGTGTTTCTTCCACCCCTGGGATACCACCCAAGAATACTCCTCAATTAAACATTACTTCTTTCTTTTATTACTCTTTCTTTCATTATAAGAGTGATACCTTGGTGATTGAAACATTCTTGAAACTTTGAGCACATACATACATTACTTCACGTCTTTACTCTTGTAAGATTGATACCTTTACTTGTGAGGGATATATACATTAGCTTGCACATTACTTCCTTCATTACTTTTGTGAGATTGGTACTTTTACTTATGAGAGATTGGTACAAAGATAATCATAATATTATTGGACTTTGGAACATGACATGATTGGAAAATTCTATTCAAAATAAATAGATTCTCTTTACACCATTACTCTCTTTGAGATAATTCTTTTAGAAATTACAACGTTATGACATCTTTGGAACTTCAGTCAATGAATAAGAGATAAGTGAATCATAATTCATCTAAGAATAGGACACATGTGAATAACAATATATGTCAACCTGAATTGATATACTTCAAAACCCCTCGGAATTGAAACAAGCCCAATGTCAATGTGAATAACATGCTGCAGAAGGATACAGAAAGAGTAACCTTACATACCTTATCTTCTCAATACGAATATACAATCCTTTACGTGAATACAATAGTCCAGCTCCTTCCTTATGTTTCACTCTACAACACAAGTACATAACGGAGTTTACATTAACCCCTAATACCTTACAAATGCATATAACGATAATGAGTTTCATGTTTGACTTTTAAAATGTCATTTCCTACTTGAAAATACCATTTATGAAATTAACATACTAACAATCCCACAACATTCCATACATTGACCAATAAATGATAAACCAATAGCAAGTCACACCAAGTTCATACTTTCCACTTCTCCGTCAACACCACATCACAACTACTCCATCAAGTCACCTCAATACGTCTCATAACAACATATCGGCCAAATTCCCATAATTTACACTTATAGAAAAATAACAAGTTTAGTGACACAATCACACCATACATTTTTTTATTTCACCCATACCATGCACTTTCATCAAAACCACAAGTCTCTTTTCAAGTTCAATTCACAAAAATAACACATCTTTTACAAAAACACAAAAGTGCACCACTTACACTTTTAGACATAACCATCATGATCTACATAATCTCCCATGCATATAATATATTAATCCATAATAATAATCACTTACCCAAACTTGCAAATGATTGATCTTGTCCAAGAAGATGGCTTAGGGTTTGAAGAATATGCAAAATATCTCTTAGAGAATTGTCTAGAAAAACATGTGTTTGTGGAATTAAAAATCTGATTTATTTGCCTTTATATAGTACTTGGGGTCATCCTTAGCCACGCTTGTCATTTAATTCAATGTCCATTTGGTCAATGGAAGAATGTGTCTTTTTTTTTCCCTTTGGGCATTGCATTTGGCTCCATTTTGGGCCTCAAATTGGCCCATTAACACATATTATCTTAGCCCACTAAAATCAATGTGTAATCCATCATATATCTCATGTTTAAATCATTTCATACATTTTACGACAATATTCCCACTCACGCGATTTATATTTGTAGCCTCAATCCCAAAAACAAGTGATTCTAGCCACACATGGCTTATTTTGACCGAAAGGGTAAAAACATCATTTGGATGCCAAATTCGTCCACGAATAATCTTATAAAAATGGAATGCCAATACAATAATTCAATTATCCTATGTATAGGCTCGTGTTTGGAGAAGAAATATGGCAAAAAGCGGCCCGGTACGTGTAACGCCCCAAGTATTTACGACTGTCCTTCATCCCCTATCAAAGGCTTACGAGCTTATATTTGAGAATTTTATTAATAGCGAGTGTTTACGAAAATATTTGATTTGGTAATAAGTTATATTTTTATTATCTTTCTAAAATATTTTAAATAGTTATAAAACTTATTTAGTTATGAAACATTTGTGTATGTACTTATCTTAAAAGAGTTTTATTATTAATTAATATGTTAACGGAGATAGTAAGTCAAGTTTTGTTGATAAATTATTATTATTATATTTGATAGGATTTATTCGAAATAATTTTCTATTAATTGTAGTATATTCAAAATATTATATTTATTTTACTACGAACTTATGCAATACCCGGATATATATATATAACGGGATAAAAATAATTTTGGGATGTGGTGTGGGTTGGATACTTCCACCTCTACATGGAACTTTAAAGAGTGGGCAGCAATTAGTTCCAAGATTAGGTGGCATCATTTCATTTATTTTAATTTTATATTTGGAAAGTGGAAATCAATTGTGAAGGCATCTATAATTACCATTCATTTACCATACATATTGTAATATACCTATATGTACTCCCACTAACATTTTCATTCATTAATTGTTCTTACAAATGTACTGGTCATATATATATATTTGACGTTAGTTAGAAATTAATGGTGGGAAAGATAAATTTGTATAGTATAGGATAGTGATCGGTAACTGAGAGGATTTTATGTGTGAAAATAAATAAATTACGGGTTGAGCTACAATGACCTATCACAACGGGTATGGAGAGGAGTTGTGGTGGCTTCATGAATCGGAAATTAAGGTATGTTAAGGCTATTCCTTTCTTTTCTTGGCATGATTTTATAAGATTTATGACTTTCAGGTTTATCGTGCTATCGAAAGAGTCGATTATTAGGTGTGTCTAAATTATAATTGGTATTATCCTTGTTAAAAACTCGTATCCGGGTGATTTTGATTCCGTATCGCATTGTGTACTATAACTATAGGACCGATTCTTTAGTTCCATGTAGTAGCACTTAACCTTTTTGAGGTGGTCCTTTGCATTTAACTCTTGTCTTCGGAGATGATTTATATAATCTGAATAGTATGAGGAAGTAATTGATCAAAATGAGAACAAAACTTAATATCTTGCGTATTAGATGATAATTTCCATAAATTATAGTACCTGTACTACTTGGTTCTACTCTTCTGTTATGAGGTAGTATTTCTAGTCTATTGTTAGTTGGGAAATGAGGAGCTAACGTTTTGGCATTGAGAATTTACAAGTATATTATGCTTTCTAATTAACTGGAGAATACCATTGGAAATTGAACTTACCCTTTTGTCATTTGATATTAAAATTACTAGTAAGTACTGGTAGTGTTAACATGGACCGCAAAATATGTGAATTAAGGTTGTGGATATCGTCTTATGTTGTAGCAAAACGGGGAATTGATGGTCACATACACGTTATTGGTGGGGTTCCTATTTAGTGTGAACACACATTTATGCTTTACTTCATGTTTAGATTTCATGGTGGTCTTGTCGACCAGGTATGGACTTCTGGTTAGCCAAATTGTTGTTGTGATATGATTTGTTTATTGGTTGCCTTCATGCGTTTTATGCCTTTTGAGGCTAGGGATCGGGGTGTACGCTGACATTATATGTATTTCATTGCATTTCATATGGTTGTGTGACATGACTTTGGTATATTTTTGTTTTATGTGTGTCGGGCCTATGGAGGTTTAGCGAGTTACTAGTGTTATGGTGATATAAGAAGCAAGCACAGATAGAATTGGTAGCGAGTTATCGGTAGTAGGTTGTCCTGTGATAGTCGTGATGGTTGTATGAGCTGAAATAGGGGCAAGTAAGATTGATGAGGCTACAACTTGTTTGGTATGGACAGTTTTGCATTGTAGAGCATTCATTATCATGTGATCGTGGTGGTCATATGCCGAACCTATGGGGGCTCAGGTAGATTGTTAGTTGATTGGCTATTGATATGAGCTTTACCACTTATCGCATTGTAGATTAACACCTAAATAGGAAGGTCGGTCCATGTAAGTAATTTAAACCCATTTTGAAATTATACAGGGTTTAGTAAACATAGCATACATTATTGTATATAGCTTTGTTTTAAATACAAAAATATGTTTTGAAAAGCTAACACATAGCTCTACAACTTTTATCTTTACAACAAAAGCTGGTTTTTCTATTAAGAACACGAAATAGGGGACGCAATATAGGACAGGTTCTGCCCTGTTTTTTTTTAATTTAGATATCCCCTGTGTGCTACTGGTAGTATTTTAATGGTATCTTTTTGTACAAAATGTATTTTTTGGTGATTGTGGATTCTTTTCAACCCCAAGACATGTACCTACAACTTTTATGAAGTCCATAATGCTTTATTCTGCTGTTTACCTGATCAAAACTAAGTTACAACACTGGACAGTGGGGCTGCCCAGGTTTACTATTTTGAGGGTTTAGTGAAATTTGTGCAAACTAGGCTTACTTTTGATGCTAATCTTCAACATGCTTGAATTACTGGAAATCAAGAGGTATTTAATTATGTGTCAAGGTTATATATACTTGTGTATAAAATGAAGAACTTAGAATAATTGTTTGGATTACGATTTGAACTCTTTAAGTTATGGTTGAACTGCTTATGTGTTAAAGGACTAAGGTTTGTGTATAAACATGAATTTGAACTCTTGTTACCTTCTGGTGTATTTGAAATGTTCATTGTGTCATATACTCCAACTGTCTATTTGATCATATACTTTAGTTGGTTCACAAGATTACATGTTCCTTTAATTCGATATCACTTCTGTCGTGTTAGGATAATGATAATGTGACCTTATGGAGCCCTTGCTGGTTTAATCATAAAATTTTATGTCCTTACTTAGAATATGCATTTGTTCTTAATTGGTATCTATCCACGTGCTTCAATAGTTCCTATGCTCGTGTAACCCTTTTATTCGTTCTCACCTAGTAAGTATTTATTATATAGTCTGAACCTCTTCATTTAAGGAGTTACATGTCTCCATTCTAAACACACGTATGCCCGCATTTGGAATGTCTAAACGTGTTTTAAATGAACCATGTGCTAAATAGAATTACTTGCTCCCTTTTTATACACCTTAATGGACCATTTATACATGCCCTAAAGTCCTTACTTCTCACACGTCTTCATAGCTCATGCGTGTATATTCGGTGTGTCCAATGAAGTTCGTTGAGTCATACAAGTTCCTAAGTATCGCGTTGAAGTTCCTTTTTACTTCCTATATCATTGTTGCTGCCTCGAGTATTTTATTCATATATCTACATCACATGTCTATAGTTCCAAAAGCTCCAATAATGTTATAACCACCAATGTATCAAACTCATAACAAAAGAACTGAAGTAATGCATATATGTGTTTATTTGAGTACGGGTGGTAGCTCAAAGGGGCAAAAGCCTAGCTAGAGACGATCCCGAGATTATTGGATCAGGGGGCAGCTTTAGGGGCGAAAGCCTAGCTCAAGCCGAACCTGACAGGGGGCAGCCCAAAGGGGTGAAAACCTAGCTAGGGCCGAACCTGATTTATTGATTTATGGGTGGTAGCTCAAAGGGGCATAAGCCTAGCTAGAGACGATCCCAACGTTATGTTATGACCCACTGATCAGTTGGGGCCCGGGCACGATATGATATGAGTGATGATGATAATGAACGTAAAAGGAAAGTAATGAATGTAATGTACATGGTTCCACACATACAGAACGGTGGTTTATCCATATTGTTTACTCACGTGTATTTGATTTTATTTGAGTTCCTATATTTCATACAGTTACTTATAGCCTTACTTACTCAGTACATTCTTTCGTACTGACGTCCCCATTGCCTGGGAGGCACTGCATTCATGCCTGCAGGTTAGTAGGTAGAAAGGGATCCTTGCTACGTATGATCGAGTTCAGCTAATGGTTGGTATGCTCCATTCTTTCCGGAGTTTCTGAGTCTAGAGTTTGTTTTGACTTTGTATATTTAGTAAGTACTATGGGGTCTGTCCCGACTAGTGGCTAGAGATTTCTCATCCTAGAGGCTTGTAGACAACTGTTGTGGGTTTAGTAGTCAGCTAAAGTTTAGGTGACATTGTATTATACTTTTGTTATATTTTAGTCTCTCTCAGTTGTATTTCTTTTAATTCGGTTTGGCCTTGATGGTCAATTAACTTTGTATTATTTAGTTTCAGTCGATTCACTCAGTCAAGTGTGGCACCAGGTGCCAGTCGCGCCTCCCTGAGTTTGGGGCGTGACAGTACGCCCCCGGGCACCCTTGGGACTTAGAAAAATTTCCAACATTTGAGAGGTGTGCACAAGCAGCCTGGAACGCCCCTGGCGGCACCACCTTGCTGCCTGTTCCCAAAAAGTTTAGGTAAAAAGCGTCCTGGCAAGCCCTCAGGCGCGCCTGGCCTATTTTTTTTGAAAATTTTCGTTCTTCGACTTTTCTTTGCGGATTTGGTTAGATACTTCAAGTTCTATTCTTTAACTTACTTCTTACCTTTAATATCCTTTGTTTGGAGGTCCTCTAAGCCTCATTTTTAACCCCACAAATTCTCCACGAAGTTACAAAACACCTCCTACGAAGGTCTAATCACATGTACTGGGCCCAATATCAATTATCTCATCAATAACATTACAAAATACATACTTATGGCTCTCGACACCTCAGTAAACATTGTTTAACATCGTCAAGTAGGGTTGGGAAGGTAAGGGGTGTTACATTCCTTGTAAGTTTATGGGGGATCTGAGATGGTCGGAGTAAAATATATAAGATAACATATGAGGGCTAAGCTTTAGAATGTCTCCAGAAGGCTGGACCTAAATCCTAATTCTTGTCTCATAAATATGCTAATAGTTTAATAGTATGTATTAACTGAAAACGCTATTTGGAATATATTTTATTGGAAATCACTATGAGGGTATGCAAAATTGGCATATTGGAGTTCACTGATTTTAATGTTTGAGACTGAGTGAGAGACACTTTATCGGAACGTATCCTAAAACATATAAAACTTAAAGACTAAATATTTAATTATCAATTTTTGAATAACTAAGTCATCGGGTGTTCATAACCCACCCTCTCTAAAGAATGCAATTAATCATGACAATATTATAAGCTGAATGTAATAGGAAATTTAATAACTCAAACCCAAAATCAGGAATTTATCAATATAATGAGAGTTCCTAGTCATAAGGTTGTAATGATGCTTAAATTTATGGGAAAACATATATTCATGGTTTATTCAGAGCAACGGATTGAAGGATAATAGATTTCACTCTTTTTCATGGAAACCTTACACTTGGAGAATGAATTAAACTTGAAAAACTGGGTTAACTTTGGGACTCAATGTGTGAAAGGAACCGATTGATGAAATCCCACATACGTGAAGGCAAAACCCTTGGTGAGATCTTTGAATTTGAAACTGAAAGTTAAAGAACCCTAATTCTTGCTTGGAGAAGAAAGAAATCACCTATTTTCTCTAAATCTTCTAAGTGTTGCTTTATTTTTGAGTTAATGAGGGATTTAGGGTAATTTAGGCTTAATAATTAGCCTTATAATACCTTAAACAACATATTTTAGGTGTTAAAAGAGTGGGAAAAGACCAAAAAAAAACCTTGGAAATGTTATAACAATGAAGAACAGTCCCGACTGACAGTTCGGGTGACGGACCGTCAATCCCTTGACTGACCATCACTAAAGGACAAAATTTTGGTCTTACTGGTCAAGCCTGATGCCTTGACTTGACGGGTCGTCACTAGTGTGATGTTTCGTCACCCGAGAAGACACACTCTAACAGACAGACACTCTTTGGTAAACTAAGCATAACTTTTTACTCCAATACTAGATTAAGGTAAAACTTGATGCATTGGAAAGAATACTCAAATACCTTTCATTTTGTGGGGTTTTAGACCAAAAACACTATATATACTATTATTTATGATCATTTGATGTTTACTATAGGAATATTCTTCACTAGAACTCAATCGGTAAGGAAGGTTTCAACTTGGCTATGAGCTAGGAGTTACTTGTGGCCTTAATACTTGTCTAAATCAGTTCTCATACTATCAAAATGCAATGACCGTCTAGGTTATTCCCAGTGTTTATACATGTTTTCTATATTTAGATCCTTTCCATGACTGCCTCAGGTCGTGTATGACTTGCGGGGCCTGGTAGTACGGTTACCTAGCAGTTTGTTTAACTTTTAGACTGGTATGGATTTCGAGCCTAAACCCCTGTTAAATGGACTTGGATGCCATATTTTACCATCTTATCAAATCTGGAATGTCAACTTTAGCTTAGGTAGACCTTTGGTTTGGATCTTAAGATTCCCAAACTTATTTTGGGTGATAGGCCGACGATTGGCTAAAGTCGAGTCAGCCCTTAAGGCTTGGGCCCCAATTTTAGTAGAAATAACCTCTGATGGAAATTCTAACAGCACTATTGAATTTGGAGCGTCAAAATTAGTTATGTAGCATGGTTTGTTTTAGTGCAAGGGACTCCGGATCGATCCCAGACACATAGTCGAAACTGCCCGGGACTTAGCCATTTTTGCATTGACCATGCACTTAAGCAGGTATAGGCACGCCTTAGCACTACGCACTTAAGCGGCCCTAGGCGCACTATCTACCAAGGCAGGTTAGGACAAGCCACTTTAGTGTCCAAGGGCATGGATAAAGCGGCCATAGACGCTTAAGCGACCCTTGGCTCCATTTTAGTGGCCAAGTAGTTGGAGCGGTAGAGCTCTTAAGAGGCCACTTATGGAGATTTAGTGTTGGAAGCTTAAGCAACCATAAGGGCTCTTAACCGGCCATAAGGGCGCTTTAGCGCCACCTACATTGGCTATATATACATATTTCATCTTCCGTCTCTTGTTTAAACGACCAAAAACCTATAGAAGCACTATTTTCAGAGCTTCAAGCTCTTATATAAGCTTGTATAGCAAGGTGCAAGATTGGACACTTGCATATTTGAGTTTGCAGCTTCATTCTCGACATTTCTATGGTATGTTTTCTTGATTTTACGGTCGTTTATATTTTCGTTGGATTTGTTAGTATTTTTATTGCTATTTGAGCTATGTGTTGGGATCATATGATAAGGTATATGTTGTGACTATTGTTCATATTGATATTTGGGACGCTGTGACGGTTTCAATTTGGCAGATTACATAAGTGAGCCCCACGTGAGTTGTCCGGTCATTTTCTAACTTAGTGACATATGGGTATCATTGGTTATGTTTTCACATTTATTTTACCATTTAGATAGCGTGGCAACAATTAGGGGCCTCTTAAAAGGGGAAAGCTCCAGCTTAGCGAGTTCTTTGGCAAGTTTACGGCGGCGGCCAGGTAGGTTAGGTTTCCTTTATCCTTAGATTTGGCTTTTTTGTGATATACATATGCTATTTTTCTGGTGTTATGGGCTAGTACTATAGGTTTGGTGGTGGTTTTCTATGATATAGGCTGGATAGGGCTATTTGGACACATTCCAGGCCCGTTATCCTCATGGTATACCACAGATAACCTATTTGGCGTCGGATAGTATTATTGTTATTATTGCTGGTTGGGAAATGTTATTATTGGACCTTAGCTCAGACTTAGATAGAATTAGCCTACATTTAGACAAGTATAACTAAACTTTGTATCCAGGATTCGGTAGTGGGCCCCATTACCCTTTTTGTTGACTTGTCAGAACTTTGACATCTTTTGGCTTATTTATTCCCTAGTATGACTTGTTAGGCTTGTGACGGGATTGAGTTATACTGATTATACCAGATTGGCCTGTTTATCCTTTTAGTCCCAAATAGCACTGCACTTTATCCGAATTACTTGTCTTGGCTTAGAACTGGAACCCACATTGCCATGAGCTACTCTAGATACCCAGACTGACTTAGATAGTGCATGAAAGTAGACTATGGACCTAGGAGGACCCGGGGACTTACCTTGAAGCAGATGATTGGTTAGCTCATTTGCCTATATTTTGGCTTCGACCTGGGACTAGCATGTTCCCTGTTTATTGGTTATGATGTGACATTGGGTTCTGTTTTGGTTACTTGCTATGATGAGTTCCATTTTGAGTCTAGCTTCTGATTCAGGTATGATGATTTTGGTTATTGACTATTGGGTATCCCAATTCGAGTTCGGCTCGATATTATGGTGCACTATGAGTTCTGGTACTAGGTACAGTGATTATGATACTATTGTTCTCTGAGTTCCAGTTTGAGTTTGATAGATATGATAGATATGATATATATGTGGCCTATAGTTATTACCCACTATTTCCAGTTCAATTCCAATGTCTAGCCTCTTGTTATTACCCATTGGTACCGATTTAAGTTCGGTGTGGCCCAATGGTTGCTGTGACTATAGGATACTATTACATCTTTGAGTCACTGGTGACTATGCATTTACTATTCTTATGTGGTCCGCCAATTTATAGGGCCCAGGATGGGTATTATATTCTTTCGTGTGCACAGCAAGCTTAAATGGGCCCAGTTGGGTTATGTTTTGACTTATGTGTTCAGTGCG
The DNA here is from genome assembly GCA_031232105.1 of Capsicum rhomboideum. Taxonomy (NCBI): domain Eukaryota; kingdom Viridiplantae; phylum Streptophyta; class Magnoliopsida; order Solanales; family Solanaceae; genus Capsicum; species Capsicum rhomboideum. The sequence continues at coordinate 100,418,601 of CP124719.1, read as the reverse complement.
CACTTACTTACTTATTATTCAGTACCGCATTTATTTATCAATTATACCTGAGCTTAGCATGCACCACCATACTTCAGCTTGTTTATGTTACATTGAGCTTATTCGGTCGATGATTCCTACTGAGTACTTATTGCCCCGGTACTCATACTGCACTTCTACATCTTTTCCCAATGCAGATCTAAGCACTATCCAATAGTTGTGACGTAACTCTCTTTGCAGCACTGGCTCTGTAGCAGGGAAAGCTTACTAACGTCCGAGGTAAATCCCACTCCATCTCTGATGTATAGTCTTTTGGATCCGAGACTATTGTATATATGTAGTTTATGTTTGGTTTCTGTCTTGTATTTTGGTTATGTCTTATGTCTCATGTACTGACCTCACCAGGTCTTGGGATGGGTTTTAGAGTTATATATTATCCTCTTCCTTTTTGTCCCGATATGTTTACTCCCTTTGTCATTACATTCGTAGCATGTTGATGGTAGCAGTTTTGCTTTATATCCTTTCTTATGAGATCTCGCCTATTGGCCGGTCGCTTGTCGCCATGGGATAGGGCTTGGCTTGAAAATTGGTGGTTCTCAGTAGGTTCCATCATGAATCAAAAATTGGGTCGTGACATCTTAGTATCAGAGCCAAGGTTTTATGGGTAGTGTCAGTACATGAGCCGATGTGTAGTAAGGTTCTACGGATCGGTACAGGAACGCTTGTATCCTATCTTCGGGAGACTATGAAGAATTTTTAAGGGATAATTTCATTCCTTGATTAACGTCTGTGCGATAGAGTCAGTATTGGTTTTTGATCCTTGTTTGGTTCACTCTTTTCGCATATGGCGAGGAATTGTGGCACGAAAGCTATAAAGCAGGACCCCGAGCCTGCAGTGAGAGCTCCAGTCAGGGACCGAGGTTGACCTAGAGTTTAGAGATAGGATCGAGCTGTAGCCCTATGTCAAGATCAGGCCACGAATCCATTAACCGAACCCATTGTAGCCCCAAATATTTTGCCGCCATAGCAGTCGATGGGCCAGGAAGAAGCCCAAGCTCCACATAGGTTTATTAATGCTTCAGTGCTCTGAGGTATGTTATTATAGTTACTGGGATTAGTTGGAGGTTAGCCTATTGCGAGAGTATAGCCATCATAATAGGGAGTTTGTGTTGGGGCACATCATGCAGCTGCAACACCCCAAAGTTGAGCTTCCACCTATATCGGTAGCATTCTAGCTAGTTATGTCTGTTGAGGATCAGAAGATGTTGAGTCATTTTTTGGGATTAGATCCACCCATATTTGTGGGTACTCCAGGAAAGGATGCTTATGAGTTCTTATCCAGCTGCAAAGAGAGGATGAGGAATTTGGGATTAGTTGAGTCAAGCGGGCTAGATTTTATTGCTTACCAGTTTGATACAGTAGCGAGGAGATAGTAGAGAGGTTATCTTGACTCCAAGCTAATTGGATCTCTACCCACTACTTGGGAACAGTTCTCCGAGATATTCTTAGGGACGTATATACCCTACAACATGCATGAATGTCTTCGAGATGAGTTTTCTAGATTGAGGCAGGGGTCTATGACTGTAGCTGAGTATAAGGCTAGATTACATGACTTGGTAAGGCATGCTACGATTATACTACCTGACGAATATAAGATGATCAAATGATTTGTCAGATGATTACGATTATCACTTCGTAGAGCTACGTAGAGTTTAGTGACTTCGAGGAAGTTATTTGTTGAGATAGCTGAGCATGTGTATTTGATTGAGGAGATAGATGATGAAGCCCAGGGGGAAAGTGATAAGATACCGCGATTCTAGGGTAGTTACAGTGGCAAGGGTAGTTACAGTGGCAGTCACAGCAGCTCACAGTTTAAAGGCCATGAATTTTAGGGTAGGCACCCTTACTAATAGCAATAGTCTTTTTAGAAACAAGGTCAACCTAATAGGCCCATACAGTCAGCCTTGCAGATTTCTGATAGGGTTCAACCCACCTATAGTAGTCTTGGTAGTCATCCTCAGGGACGTGGTCAGGCCTATTCATCTACTAGAAGTGGTTATACTGGATCATCCAGATCTTCTAGGCTAAGTTAGAAACCAATAGAATGTTATACTTATGGGATTTATCTGTCATTTCATATGTTAGTGTCCTCAGGGTAAGGCAATTGAGCGTTCAGTTTAGATGGCACAGCCCACCAGTTCTATACCGCCAGTAGGGAGAGGTGGTGCATAGGGTCTTCGGGGTAGTCCCCAGGGTTTCTGATCTAGAGCGCAGGGAGGTCGAACTAGTGGTCAGGTCGATGCTCAGACTAGTGGTAGCCATCGTCAGTTGTATGCCATACCATCTAGGCCGAAGGCTGCGGCTTCAGATGCTGTGATTATAGGTATGATTTCTATATGCCATCATCCAGTTTCTGTACTGTTTGATCCTAGATCCATATTTTCTTATATGTCTGCTTATTATACACTACAGTTGGGTTTGTGTTCGGAGTCTTTATTTGTGTTTTTGCATGTACCTACCCCTATAGGTAATTCTTTAGTAGTGGATCGGGTATATAGATCTTGTTTGGTGACTGTTCGGGAGTTTGAGACTCATCTTAATTTTATTGTATTGGCCATGGTAGACTTTGATGGTATTTTGGGCATGGAATGGTTGTCTTTTCATCATGCACTCTTGGATTGCCTTGCCAAGATCGTTACCTTAGCCATGCTCAGTGTACCTCCGGTGGTGTGGCAGGGTTCTTTTAGCCACATGCCGACGGGGATTATTTCATATATTCGAGCTTGTAGATTGATATTTGAGGGGATGTCATTCATTCCTTGCTTATGTTTGGGATACTAGTATTGAGAGTCCATCGCTTGACTCTGTCCCTATTATTCGTGAGTTTTCTGATGTATTTCCAACTAACCTACTTGACCTTCCTCCTGAGTGTGATATAGAGTTTATTAGTGACCTCGAGCTGGGCACCCGACCTATTTATTTAGGTCCATATCGTATGGCCCTTTCTGAGTTGAGAAAGTTGAGTAGTCAGCTCTAGGACCTTCTGGGGATGGGTTTTATCAAACCAATTATGTCACCGTATGGTTCTTCCATTCTATTTGTAAAGAAGAAAGATGGGTCTAAGTGTATGTGTATCTATTACAGGCAGCTGAACAGGGTGCCAGTGAAGAATATGTATCCTATGCCTCGTATTGATGACCTGTTTGATCAGCTTCATGGTGCAGCAGTGTTCTCAAAGATAGATTTGAGTTCTGGTAACCATCAGTTGAGAGTTAGGGTTGCATACATCCCTAAATCAACCTTCAGGACTCGTTACGGCTGTTATGAATTCCTGGTGATGTCTTTTGGGTTGACTAATGCCCCAACAGCCTTTATGGATTTGATGAATCTTGTATTCAGGCCGTACTTGGACTCCTTTATGATTGTGCTTATTGACGACATCTTGGTTTATTCAAGGAGAACCAAGGAGCACGAGCAGCATTTAAGGATTGTGGTCCACACTTTGAGAGATCATCGGCTTTATGCCAAGTTCTCAAAGTGTGAGTTCTGGCTTGAGTCTGTAGCTTTCTAGGGACATGTTGTGTCTAGACAAGGTATCATGGTAGACCCAGCAAAGATTGAGGCTATTCGAGGTTGGGTTAAGCCCACGTCGCCTACTGAGGTTTACAGTTTTATTGGGTTAGCAGGGTATTACAGATGGTTTGTTGAGGGTTTCTCATCTATTGCAGCTCCCATGACTAGATTGACCTGAAAGAAGGTTCTATTTTAGTGGTCTGAGGGTTGTGAGATGAGCTTCCTAAAGCTTAAGAACTGACTTACTTCCACTCCTGTGTTGACTCGTCCAGTTTAGGGTAAGGGTTTCACTGTCTACTGTGACGATTCTGGTGTCAGCTTGGGTTTTGTTCTGATGCAGTAAGGTCGTGTGATTGCTTATGCATCGAGATAGCTAAAGGTGCAAGAGCGTAATTACCCTACTTATGACTTGGAGTTGGCAGCGATAGTATTCACTCTCATTATTTAGAGGCACTATTTATACGGGGTTCATTGTGAGATTTATACTGATCATCGTAGTCTTCAGCATCTTATGACTCAAAGGGATCTTAATTCAAGGCAGTGTCAATGGGTAGAATTGCGAAAGGATTATGACATCTCTATTTTCTATCATCCGGGAAAGGGGAATGTAGTTGCGGATGCCTTGATCCAAAAGGCAGCTAGTATGGGTAGCTTAGCCTTCATTCCAGTATCTCAGTGGCCATTGGCTTTAAACATTAAATCCTTTCCTAATTCGATGGTGAGTTTAAATATCTCTGATCCCGGGAGGTTTTGCTTGTGTTAGGGTGAGGTCTACATTGTTAGAGCAGATTCAGAGCCGACAGCTTTAGGATAGTGAACGTTGTAATCTTTGATAGCGAGTAGTGAAAGGTTAATCCCAAAGGGATACCTTCGGTTCTGATTGTGTACTAAGATATGATAGTTGTGTGTGTGTTCCGAGGGTTGGAGACTTCTTTCCTTTGATTTTGAATGAGGCGCACGGTTCCAAATACTCTATTCAATCCAGGACAGCTAAGATATATCGATATCTGAGACACCACTACTGGTGGAGTGTTATGCGGAGAGATATTTCTGAGTTGGTGGATGGATGCCTGTGTTGTCAGCAGGTAAAAGCCAAGCACCAGAGACCCTATGGTTTGCTTCAGCAGTTGCCCATTCCTGAATGGAAGTAGGAGCGAGTCACTGTGGATTTCATTTATTGATTAACTCGTACGCCCCAGGGTTTTGATAGTATTTGGGTCATTGTAGACCCGTTGACTAAGTCGATGCATTTTATCACTGTTCGAGTTTCCTACAGTGCTGAGAGGTTAGCTCGTGTATATATTCAGGAGGTGGTTTGCCTACATGGAGTGCCAATAACTATTATCTCAGATCGAGGGTCTCAGTTTACCTCTAGTTTCTGGCAGACTTTTCAGGAGGAGTTGGGTACTCAGGTGGACCTCAGTATTACATTTCATCCTCAGATCAATGGGCAGTCAGAGCAAACTATTTAGGTATTAAAGGATATGCATTGTGCTTGTGTGTTAGACTTTGGGGGTCAGTGGGATCAATTCTTGCCTTTAGCAGAGTTTGCGTATAATAATAGCTTTCACTCCAGCATTTAGATAGCTCTGTTTGAGGCTTTGTATGGTCGACGGTGTCGGTCCCCAGTGGTTTGGTTTGAAACTTTGGAGATCAATCCTTGTGGAACAGATTTGCTCTGTGAATCTTTGGACCGATTTTGGGTGATTCAAGATAGGCTACGGACAACTTAGAGTAGACAGAGGAGTTATGCTGACCGTAGATGTCGTCCGTTGTGATAGTCTTCTTACGAGTATCACCCATGAAGTGCGTGATGATATTTAGTATTAGGGGTAAGCTTAGCCCCAGATATATTGGACCCTTAGTGATTCTGCGGACAGTTAGGGAGGTAGCATATAGGCTAGCTTTTCCTCCAACATTTTTAGTTATTCAACCAGTGTTTAATGTTTCTATGTTGTAACAGTACATTCTTGATGAGTCACATATGCTATAGGGGGACTCGGTTTAGTTAGACGAGAAATTAGTATTTGTAGAGGAGTCTGTGTCTATTCTAGCTAAAAAATTTAGACGATTGCATTCTCGCGACATTCCAGTGGTTAAGATAAGTGGCGTTAACGTCCGGTTGAGGAGTCTACTTGGGATCTTGAGCGTGATATGAGATCCCAGTGTCCCTACTTGTTCCAATTTTTAGGTATGCACTTACTCTTTACTTTTGTAGAGGAAATTCCTTTTAGTAGTGGATACTGTAATGACCCTTCAGGTCATTCCTAGTGTTTACACATTTTTACAATGTTTAGAGCCTTTCTTTGACTGCCCCAAGTCGTGTATGACTTGCTGGGATTGGTAGTACGGTTACCAGGCAGTTCGTTTGACTTTTAGAGTCACTTTATTATGTTGAATTTTTTGGTAGTCAGGTATGGCTCCCGGGTCTAAACCCCTGTTAAACGGCCTCGACTGCCATTTCTGACAATCTCATCAAATTTGGAATTTCAACTTTAGGCTAGGTAGGCCTTTGGTTTGGGTCTTAAGATTCTCGGACTTGTTTGGGTGATAGGCCGACTATTGGATAAAGTCAAGTCATCCATTGGGGCGTGGGCCCCAATTTTAGTCTGTATGACCTTTGATGGAAATTTTGACAGAGCTATCGAGTTTGGAGCATCTAAATTATTTAGGTAGCATGGTTCGTTTGCATGCACGGGACTCCGGATCGGCCTCAGACACATAGTCCAAATTGACCGGGACTTAGCCATTTTTTGCATTGGCCATGCGCTTAAGCGGCCATAGGCACACCTTAGAGTTATGTGCTTAAGCAACCCTAGGCGCACTTTAGAGGCCAAGGCAAGCTAGGCTAAGACGCTTTAGCGGCCAAGGGCATGGCAAAAGCGGCCATATGCGCTTAAGCTACCCTTGGCTCCACTTTAGCGGCCAAGCGGTGGGAGCATTGTAGAGCTTAAGCGGACACTTATGGCACTTTAGAGCTAGGCGCTTAAGCGGCCATAAGGGTGCTTTAGCGCCACCTGCATTGGATATATATACATATTTCATCTTTCGTCTCTTTTTTAAATGACCAAAGACCTATAGAAGCACCATTTTCAGAGCTTCAAGCTCTTATATAAGATTGTATAGCAAGGTCTAAGCTTGGACACTTGCATATTTGAGTTTGTAGCTTCATTCTCGACATTTCTATGGTACATTTTCCTGGTTTTACGGTCGTTTACATTTTCATTGGATTTGTTAGTATTGTTATTGCTATTTGAGCTATGTGTTGGGCTCAGATGATAAGGTAGATGTTGTGACTATTGTTCATGGTGAGATTTAGGATGCTGTGACGATTTTAATTTGTCAGATTTCATAAGTGGGCCCCACGTGAGTTGTCTGATCATTTCCTGACTTAGTGACATATGGTTAACATTGGTTATGTTTTGACATTTATTTTACCATTTTGATAGTGTGTCCACAATTAGGGGCCTCTCGGAAGGGGAAAACTCCAGCTTAGCGAGTTCTTTGGCAGGCTTACGGCGGCGTCCAAGTAGGTTAGGTTTCCTTTATCCTTATATTTGGCTTATATCTGATATATGTATGCTATTTTGCTGGTGTTGTGGGTTGGTACTATAGGCTTGGTGGTGGTTTGTTGTAAGTTAGGCTGGATAGGGCTATTTGGACATTCCAGGCCCGTTATCCTCATGGTACACCACAGATGACCTATTTGGGGTAGGATAGTATTGTTGTTGTTGTTGCTGGCTGGGGAATACTATAGCTCAGACTTAGATAGACTTAGCCTAGATTTAGACAGGTATAAGTAGACTTGGTATCCAGGACCCAGTAGTGGGCCCCATTACCCATTTTGTTGACTTGTCAGAACTTTGACATCTTTGGGCTTATTTATGCCCTAGTATGACTTGTTAGGCTTGTGACGTGATTGAATCACCCTGATTATACCCGATTAGCTTGTTTATCCATTTAGTCCCTAATAACACTGCACTTTATCGGGATTACTTGTCTTGGCTTAGAACTGGGAGCCACATTGCCATGAGCTACTCTAGATACCCGGACTGTCTTAGATATTGCATGAAAGTAGACTATGGACCTAGGAGGACCCGGGGACTTACCTTGTAGCAGATGCTTGGTTAGCTCCTTTACCTATATTTCGGCTTCGGCCTGGGACTATTATGTTCCCTATTTATTGGTTATGATGTGACATTGGGTTCTGTTCTGGTTACTTGCTATGATGAGTTTTGGTTCTAGTCCCGCTATTATTTAGGTATGATGATTTTGGTTATTGACTATTGGGTGTATCGGTTTGAGTCCTGCCCTGGATTATGGTGTACTATGAGTTCTGGTACTAGGTACCGTGATTATGATACTATTGTTCTCTGAGCTCCGATTTGAGTCCAACAGATATGATATATATGTGACCTATAGTTATTACCCACTGTGTCAGGTTCAACTCTGACGTCTAGCCTCTTGTTATTACCCATTGCTATTGGTTCAAGCTCAGTGTGGCCCAATAGTTATTGTGACTATAGGATACTGGTACAGCTTAGAGACACTGGTGACTATGCATTTACTATTCTTATGTGGCCCGTCGGTTTATGGGGGCAAGGCTGGGTATTGTAATATTTCGTGTGCCAGCGGGCTTAAATGGGCCCAGTTGGGTTATGTTTTGACTTATGTGTTCAGTGCGCAGTTACTTACTTATTATTCAGTACTGCATTTATTTATTAATTTTACCCGAGCCTAGCATGCACCCTCGTACTTCAACTTATTTATGTTACATTGAGCTCAGTCAGCTGAGGATGCCTGCTGAGTACCCGTTGCCCCAGTACTCATACTGTACTTCTGCATCTTAGTTCGATGCAGATCCCAGAACAAGCGGACAGTCGTGACGCGACACTCTTCTCAGCACTGACTCTGGAGCAGGGTAAGCTTACTGATGTCCGAGGCAAATCCAACTCCATATCTGATGTAGAGTCTTTTGGATCCGAGAGTGTTGTATATATATTTTTTATATTTGGTTTATGTCTTGTATTCTGGTTATTTCTAGTAGTGGCTCGTGTTCTGACCTCACCAGGTCTTGGGAGGGGTTTTAGAGTTATATATTGTCCTCTTCCTTTTTGTCCCGGATGTTTACTCCCTTTGTCTTTACATTCGTGGCATGTTGATGGTAGTAGTTTTGCTTTATCTCTTTTTTCATGAGATCCCGCCTATTGGCTGATGCTTGTTGCCCCGGGCTAGGGCTTGGCTTTCCTATTGGTGGTTCTCGGCACCATCATGACTTAGAAATTGGGTTTTAACATAAAACCTGATGTTTGTTTCTACATGTACTTGAATCATGGCTTTAATCTTAGCTCAAATTTTTGGGGTGTTATAATATTTGGGTCATTCGTCCTCGAATGAAAACTAACAAAGCCAAAAGGTTAGGGAAAGAGTTGCCATCCCAATACCAAATTTCTAAAAGCTGAATACTGACATGATAACTAAATTTATTATTAAATCATAGGCTGAACTGAACTCATGAATGCATGCTAAGACATGGGAGTAACTGAGTGACATGAGACTAAGAGAAGTAATAAGGAGGAATTTGTTACCTTGAATCAATTTTAAGCTGGGAGTAAGGATCAACTATATTTACATACATCTCAATGCACATAAGAGCTTTCATTGAATAAGCACAAACATGGACTTAGGAGAGTATGACTGGAAGGAAAAAGAGGAAGTAACTAGTATTATTTTCCTGATCTCTGATCTAAACCATTGGTTATACGGACTGATCCATATTGAGAGTTTAGAACTCAACTGAAGTATTCAGGACTAAAACATAGGCATAGAACTACAAAGCAATGGACACTGGTATGAAATTTCTGATAGTCATTGAGAAATGAATTTTGTTTCTCCCACGCTCTTCGTTAGGAATTCTAGTTGCATCTAGGGAAAGGAATCACGAGTATAATCTGAGCGACACATCTAACTGGGGAAATTGTGATATGTTTTGAACACCCTGGTCCGCTAATCTAAAGTGATAGGAAAAAGGGAACTATGTAGATTTAACCATGAGGTACCTTTTCTCTTAAATTTTATAGCATGAAGCAAGAGTATCCTGGACCAAAAAAAATAACAAGAATACTACGCCTTTTTATCAAAATGGCTGATACTTCTATCATAGCATCACTTCTCCACTTTGTTCTTTCCCATAAAACACTACACCTTACCGACTTCACTTTTAATACTCTTAAAGGTACACTCTCTAAGTCTGCTAAAGGCTAAGTCTATCATCATGCTCTCATCATGCTCAAGCCTAATTTTGAGAACTAGGTATTGCTCAAAGAATGAATGCGCTAGTCTTGATTGTGGGAATCTGAATTCTATATCCACTAGGGTCGGACTTTACACTACCAAACCTAAGTTCTAATTAAGGGCTTACTATCCACTTAACACCCAAAATCTACAAGGTACATCCATGAAGCATCTAAGTCTACTACTCAGCTTTCACCAATGCCACTACCGTAGTTTACTAAAAGTCACAGAGACTCTACTAGGAAGATCTAAAGTAAAAGTGGTACTACAGAATCATGACTTGAAGACTTCTATGACCCTTTACACTCAACAAGGGTCTGAATAGTACAATATAGTACGAATGACCTTGTTCAAAAAGGTTGGTCTGAGCACATACCTGATATATTATGATTTCAGTAATCACCAAGAACCCATTATGAGTACACGAAACTGAGCGTGTTGAGAAATTATAGATGCAAGAGTCATGAGTTGGATGGTATGGGACTGATATTTAAGGACTAAAGGAGCATGATTTGGATTTCTAAGTGAGACTATTACTCCTTATACTAAGGAATGAGAATAGACTTACATCTTAATAACGTGAGTCTATTGGAATGATGTCGGGTAGGAGTAAAGTGTCGTGATAACATAAGTATACTGAATATGCTAGGATAAGAATGGGTCTCTACCACCATCTATCTCTGTTCTAGAACCTACTATCACTACTACTTAAATCTCTGAAACCTGATTGGTTCAACACCCTAGTATCTCCCCCTTATACCAAAGTCACCACACTAAGTCTGCGAGTCTCCTTTTATACTACCCTCTAAACTCAACTCACTCAAATGCTCAGGGAATACTACTTTAGGATCTATTCTGATTATGCACTTTCTCATACCGGCTAAGAATATCTCTCTTTCTATTATTTGCCTTGATGCTACTCTTTACCATCACAATCTTGTTCTAGACTATGACTATTCACCATTTTAGGAGGATAAGGGTCCGAGGACCATAAATGAATGAAGGAGAAAATTTGGAAACATACCCGACTCGACTTTAGGAGAACCATATTGATTTGGATGGATGAAAGATAAATGGGATTGATTTAAGTGCTGACCACAGCCTGTGCTAGGAGGGGTACCCTTCTGATTTGGGTGACCTGGAGGGGTTGTTGAGAAAGTAGGATGAGCCTGCTAGCAAACCTCCCTGCCCTATGTCGAAGATACCGTAAAATCTCTCAATCTATGGCCTAGCTTTCCATAGCCAAAAAAACCTTCATGGTCTTCCATACATTCCCTAATGTGGCGCTTTCCATACTTGTTACAAGTGAGGTGGGATTTTATTCTTTGCAAAAAATTTCTGAGGATGAGAGCCAGATGCTCTCCCCTTTTGATAATAACGAGGCTTGGAGGCTAGAGATGAAGTACTAGATGATGAAAGGATTAGCCCTGATGACCTTTGAGAAAAAGAAGATTGGTTCTCACTAGTGATCATCTGGCGATTAGAGTTACTATTCCCTATTATAACTCTCTTTCTCTCCATGCTTCTCTTCTTACCAATAGAATTTGCAGGGAATGCTACCTGCTAATTCAATTGAGCAGTCATAGCTTGAGCTAATAATTGGATGGCATCACAAAATTCTACATTAGAAATATTATCACTTTCAGACTGATCGACTGTTGTGGAAGGGTTACCATTTTGATCTCTTTTCTGATTGATAATTTTTTGAGGAGACATATTCTGAAACACGTAAGGTATGAGTTAGAAAATTACATAGAGTTAAACTCCATCACACGATATGATCATGGAAGAAGTGAAACTTTCTTAAAATGTTTCATATCCTATCATTCATAAATATGGTGTGCTCACACCCATGAACAAGACTGTACATAACACGACTTTTAGACACCCTAGGACACTTTAAACCTGATACTCTAATACCAAGTTTGTCACGACCAGAGACTACACCTTAGTCATAATACGGTGCATAGAGTCACAAGTGATCCTAAGAAAACTCATGGTCTGGAATGACACTAAAAATACTGTATAAACTAAGATTCACGGAGCAGAAGCTGAAATCAAAAAAATATAATAATGTTTAAATTGAATTTCAATACTGAAGTCAAAATGAAAATTTCTAATAAACTATAAAGTTGAATACACTAGTCTGTCTATATGAAAGCCTCTACTAAGATGAGTTGCTGGGACAAGCCCCCAGCTAACTAAAACTATTTGAAAACTGAAAGACTGAAATAAGGAAAATAAACATAAGTCTTGTCCTTAGAAAATAAGGACTCACCACTCTCTGTTGGGTATATAAGTAGGGAACCATTCTAACAGCGATCTGGATGCTTAATGTTCAAACCTATATTATAAGACAATACAGCACAAGAGAAAGTATGCATTCAATACTTTAAATGTAATGAGCATGTGAGATATGCACTATTCTATAATAGAACATAACATGCTAAACATACATGACTGAACTAAACATGAAACTAAGAAATGTAAATTGATGCAATAACCAAGTGAATAAATATGAACATATCAATACTGTACTGAATAAACTAAACAAAAGGTCAGTACAAGATATGAGTCTGAAATATGGGAGATACTATTAACCGACATAGACCATGTAAGCAACATGGAATCCATTCTATAACCTAAGTTGGGAAGGTGTTCAATACCTTTCCAGGGGTAGAGAACCATGATATTTGCATGATTACTCATGAGCCTATTTGGGCAAAACATAATATCATACCTACGATGGCATGTTGTTTTGGGACTTGGGTTTTTCTTAATCCTAGTCCAACTCGATGGTAAGCATTATTCCCACCTGAACATAATTGACAGCTCAATGAGATGACATGTCTGGATGTCAACCTGAGATGACATATATGGATGTCAACCTGTACATAATCATGGATGCCATACCTTACTGCCATACTACTAGTGGACTTTGTTTCTATAAAAAAAACTGATCCACGTTCATTGATGGAATTCTGGATACTATACTAATTAGGAACTTACATTTGGGAAAGAGTGTTCAAGAGCATTGATGGCATATCTAGATGTCATGTATGTCATGTATCTTATTATTATGAGTCGAAGCTTCTGATCATGATATGAGAATGTATATGTATATATATCTGCGTTATATATTTCTAAACACTGTCACTTGTATGTTTATAGGGGACTTGAGATGGCTGGAGTAAAATACATATGGTAACATATGAGGGCTAATCTTTAGAATATCTCTAGAAGGCTGAACCTAAATCCAAATTATTGTCTAATAAAGATGCTAATAGTTTAATAGTATGTATGTACTGGAAATACTATTTAGAATATACTTTATCAGAAATCACTATGAAGGTCTGCAAAACTGGTATTACTGAAGTTCACTAATTTTAATGTCTGAGACTGAGTGTGAGACACTTTATCGAAAAGTATCCTAAAACATATGAAACCTAAAAACTAAATATTTAATTATCAATGCATGAATTCCTAAGTCATCGGGTGTTCATAACCCATCATCTCTGAAGAATGCAACTAATCATGGCAATACTATACGCTGAATGCAATAGGAGATTTCATAACTCAAACCCAAAATTAAGAATTTATCAATATAAAGAGAGTACATAGTCATAAATATGTAATGATGCTTAAATTTACGGGAAAACATATATTCATGGTTTATTTAGAGCAAGGGATTGAAGGATAATCGTTGCTGATAGACTTAACCTTTAGCAGCCTTAGAGAGTGTACCTTTAAGAGTATTTAAAGTGAAGTCGGTAAGGTGTAGTGTTTCATGGGAAAGAACATAGTAGAGAAGTGATACTATAATAGAAGTATTATCCTTTTTATAAAAGGTGTAGTATTCTTGTTGTTTTTTCTGGACCAGGATACTCTTGCCGATGCTATAATATTTCATAGAAACGGTACCTCATGGTTAAATCTACATCCTTCCCTTTTTCCTATCAGCTCAGATCAGCGGACCAGGGTTTTTAGACCATATAAAAATTTCCCCAGTCAAATGTATCGCTTAGATTATACTCGTGATTCCTTTCCCTAGATGGAACTAGAATTTCTAACGAAGAGCGTGGGAGAAATAAAGTTTATTTCTCAATGACTATCAGAAATTTCATACCAGTGTCCATTGCTTCATAGTTCCATGCCTACGTTTTAGTCTTGTAGTCGAGTTCTAAAATCTCAATATGGATCAGTCCGTATAGCCAATGGTTCAGATCAAAGATCAGGCGGATAATACTAGTGACTTCCTCTTTTTCCTTACAGTCGTACTCTCCTAAGTTCGTGTCCGTGCTAATTCCATTTTAGCTCTTATGTACATTGAGATGTGTGTAAATACAATTGAGCCTTACTCCCTTCCTAAATTGGTTCAAGGTAACAAATTCCTTCTTATTACTTTTCTCAATCTCATATCACTCTGTTACTCCTATGTCTTAGCATGCATTTATGAGTTCAGTTCAGCCCATGTTTTCATAATAAATTCAGTTACCATGAAAGTATTCAACTCTTAGAAATTTGGTGTTGGGATCACAACTCTTTCCTTAACCTTTCAGCTTAGTTAGTTTTCATTCAGGGATGAATGACCCCAAGAGGGAGATATTGTAACACCCCAAAAATTTGAGCTAAGATTAAAACCATGCTTCAAGTACATGTAGAACTAAACATCATTTTTTGATATTATGAGAAGTTATTTAGACAAGTATAAAGGCCACAAGTAACTCTTAGCTCATAGCCAAGTTAAAACTTTTCTTACCGATTGAGTTCTTGTGAAGAATATTCCTTTAGTCAACTTCAAATGATCATAACTCCTAGTATATAAAGTGTTTTCAGGTTAAATATTCAAAAAATAAATTTCTTTGAGTCTTCTTTCCAACGCATCTAGTTTTGCCTTAATCTGGTATCGGAGTATAAAGTTATTATCAGCTTACCAAAGGGTGTCTGTCTATTAGAGTGTGACGGCTCGGGTGACGAACCGTCACACCAGTGACGAACCATAAAGGAAAGCCTTCAGGCTTGACCAGAATGACCCAAATTTGGTCATTTAGTGATGGTTCAAGTGACGGTCAGTCAAGGGAATGATGGTCCATCACCCGAACCGTCAGTCGGGACTGTTCTGCATTGTTATAACATTTTCAATGGGGTTGTTTGGTCTTTTCCCACCCTTTTAACACCTAAACTATTTCATTTAAGCTATAAAAATGCTTATTATTAAGCATAAATTAACCCAAATCCTCATTAACTCAAAAATAAAGCAACACTTAGAAGATTCATAACAAATAGGCGATTTCTTTCTTCTTCAAGCAAGATTTAGGGTTCTTCAACTTCTGGCTTCAAATCCAAAGATCTCACCAAGGGTTTTGCCTTTAGGTATGTGGGATTTCATCAATGGGTTCCTTTCACTAATTCAGTCTAAAAGTTAACCCAATTCTTCAAGTTTAATTCATTCTCTAACTTTAGGGTTTCCAGGAAAAAGGGTGAAATCCATTATCCTTCAATCCCTTGCTCTGAATAAACCATTAATATATGTTTTACCATAAATTTAATCATCATTACATACTTATGAATATGAACTCTCATTATACTGATAAATTCCTGATTTTGGGTTTGAGTTATGCAATTTCCTATTGGATACAACTTATAGTATTGTCATGATTAGTTATATTCTTCAGAGATGGCAGGTAAAGAACATCGGTTGAATTAGGAATTCATGAATTGATGATTAAATATTCAGTCTTTAAGTTTCATATGTTTTAGGATGCTTTCTGATAAAGTGTCTCTCACTCAGTCTCAGACATTAAAATCAGTGAACTCTAATATTACCAATATTGCAGACCCTCATAGTGATATCCAATAAAGTATATTCTAAACAATATATTTAGTTAATACGTACTATTAAACTATTAGCATCTTCATGAGACAAGAATTAGGATTTATGTCCAGCCTTCTAGAGACATTCTAAATCTTAGCCCTCATATGTTAGCTTATGCATTTTACTCCATCCATATCAGGTCCCCCATAAACTTACAAGTTATAGTGTTCAGAAATACATGACGCATATATATCTATACATATATATTCTCATATCATGATCAGAAGCTTCATCTCATAAAAATAAGATACATAATATGCATGACATCCAGATATGCCATCAATGCTTTTGAACACTCTTTCCCAAAAGTAAGTTCCCGACTAGTATGGTATCTGGAATGCCATCAATAATCGTGGATCAATATACTTATAAAAGCAAAGTTCACTAGTTATATGGCATCAGGTATCGCATCCATGATTATGGATAGGTTGACATTCATATATGTCATCTCAGGTTGATATACAGACATGTCATCTCATCGTCCTCTCAATTATGTTTAGTTAGCATACTACTTAGCACAGAGTTGGACTAGGGTTCAGCAAAACCTAAGTCCCAGAACTACGTGCCCTTATAGGTATGATATTATGTTTTGCTGAAATGGGCTCACGAGTGATCACACTAAAATCATAGTTCTCTACACCTGGAAAGGTATTGAACACCCTTCCAACTTGGGCTACAGGTTGAATTCCATGTTGCTCACATGGTCTATGTTGGTTAAAAGTATCTCTCACGTTTTAGACTCATATCCTGTATTGACCTTGTATTCACTTTATTTAGTACAGTATTGATCGGTTACATGTTTATTTACTTGGTCATTGCATCAGTTTACATTGCTTAGCCTCATGTTCAGTTAAGTCATAAGTCATGTATGCTTAGCATGTTAAGTTCCATTATAAAATAGTCCATATCTCACTTGTTCAGTAAATTAAAAGTATTGACCGCATACTTTGTTTTATGCTATATTGTCTTATAATATAGGTTCAGATGTTTAGCATCTAGCTCACAGTTAGAACAGTTCCCTGCTGATATACATAGCAGAGAGTGGTGAGTCCTCATCTTTCGAGGACAACACTTATGTTTATTTTCATTATTTCAATCATTCAGTTTTTCGACAGTTAGAGTTAGCTGGGAGCTTATCCCGACAACTCATCTTAGTAGAGGCTTTCAGGCAGATAGACTAGTGTGTTCAAATTTATGGTTTATTAGGCGATTTCCATTTTGACTTCAGTATTGAAATTCAATTTAAACATTATTTTATTATTCAGATTTCTGCTTCCGCTTAGTGAATCTCATTTTATACAGTATTCTTAGTGTCATGTCAGACCATAGCTTAGATTGGGGTCACTTGTGACTTTAAGAACCGTGTTACGACTAGGGGGTTGTCTCGGGTCATGAAAAATTTATGTGACACCCCAGCTTAGGATTAGAAATCCCACATTGGCAAAACATTGGAGAGATGTTGGGTATATAAGTAAGCAAGCCTTTCTCACTAGTGACGCATTTTAAAGTCGTGCGGGCTTAGACCCAGAGCGAACAATATCACTAGTGGGCTGACTGAGATTAGGTAAATCTAGGTAAGGTGGGGCAAATCTCAGTCTCAAGTCTAGGCAAATCCCATTCGGTAGGGCAAACCTCAGCGAAGACACTGATTCTATAAGAGGGGGTGTATGCGACAACCCAACTTAGGATTAGAAGTCCTACATCGGTAAAACATAGGAGAGATGCTGGGTCTATAAGTAACCAAGCCTTTCTCCCTAGTGACACATTTTAAAGTTGTGCGGGCTTAGGGCTAGGTGGACAATATCACTAGAGGGTTGGGCCGTTACGTGCATTATTCATGAGTAAGATCAAACAAACACAAAAAGAACATGTTGTGTGAATCTATAAAAGAGAATGGAAACATTCTCATTAACAATTTAAATTTATAAAAGAAAGTAGTTGATCTAAAAGAAATAAATGAAAGTACTCACTTTCGATAAGATTTGCAGATTTAAAATTAATAATAAAATTAATAATGAACTCTTAACAATTTTAGTGGAGTCAAATTATTATCCGTTTATACAGATATTTATACTTATAATTCATGAATAATATCCACAATCCTGATAGGGAGCACATTGTCTAGATCTAAAAAAAATAAATGAAAGTGTTTTCTCCAACAATTTAAATTTATAAATAATAGTTGTCAATCTAAAAGAGTTAATTCAAAATGCTCACTCTCGATAAGGTGTGTTGATTAAAAATTAATATTAAATGGAGCTAATTCTCAACGACTTTTAAGGATTAAAAATTACCACCACCTCAACAAAGATATTCACACTTGTAATTCATGAGTAAAATCACGCAAACATAAGGAACATGTTATTGATCTAGATCTAAAATAAATAAATCAAATTGGTCTCTCTGACAATTAAAATTTATGAAAAAAATAGATGTAAAAGCAAAAAAAGATTAATAGTAAAAAAATAGATGTAAAAGCAAAAGAAGATGAATAGTTATTCTATAATAGAGAATTCAACATTACTAGTTCTTCAATTTGAGGATCAAACATAATCTTGTAGAGCAAAGATGTCAATATCCAATTTCTAGAGTCATGATGGCACCTACTTTAACCCACCAGTAGATAAGCCAAACCATAGACTGAAACGACAAGTAACGGGCTAACCGGTGAAATATATGAAAAATAAAGGAATTAAGCATACAATTGCAATACTAAGCAATAAAAAGTAGTGATATATAAATATGAAAATGTGTTACAATAGAGGGAGGAGGACAAATTATACAAAAAGAGTTTTCCCCACGACCTGGTATGGTCGATACAAGAGCCACTATACCAAAAGAGAGTACTAGACAATGTCAACTATACATCATAGTCTCAGAATATACAAACAAGACTATCAAAGACACAGAAGGAGGAGGATCAACTCCAGACTTTAAAAGCTCACACTAACTCTGAATAGCTGCATGGCCTGAGAATATCGTCAGCGGTGGTGACTCATACTCGGATCTGCATCAGGGAAAAGATTCAGTATGAGTACCAAAACAATGGGTACTCAGTAGGCATCATATGTTGACTTAGCTAAATTACAGTAAAAGCATAATTAAAGTGTGAGGATGTAAGATAAAGTCAAAAATAAAGGGGCCAAAACTGAATAGTATATCATGTCGGGTGGATGCGATATGTTTATAAAATAAGTAACTCAAAAGCAGGAATAAAGTCTAACTATAACCTTACTGGACCCCATAAGCCCAAAAGGCACAAACAAGAAAAAAGTAACCCAACCGAACCCCCATAAGCATGGTGGGTACAAGCAAAGATCAACAGTAATATGAAGATGGAATAACAATAATAATAACCATAAGACAAGCAAACGTGTGTTAAGCGTACCTGATACTCCTTTCTGGTCATAATTCCCAAGTATTACCGGTCTTTACCATTTTTTCAATCCCAAATCAGTATCCGTATAGATCATAAATATTGGACTAAAACGGGAACTAGAAAATAATATCATAATAGTAAAATGCCAGACTCGAATCGGAATTGATAAATAATAATAAAGCTGCTAGGTACCAGACTCCAACCAAACTGATAAATAATCTAAAATTAGTAACCATCTAGGATTATAATTCCATTTAAGTTCAATTAGTCATAAACATCAAAGTCGGGCGGTCAAGTCTTTAAAGGTGACACATGTCCTAATCACTAAGCTGAAAGATGTGGTTTAAGGCTAAATACTGCCCTACCCAGGATAGCAAAACTATTCCAAGGCACTAATTAAACTGATTCTAGTCCTAAGGGATAACCATAAACTAATATAAGGGATGAGGGGGCCAAATTCTACTAAAAAGGGCCCCTAACCGGCTAATTAAATCAATAAATGCTAAAATAACAACCGATCCATAAGTACCCACCCATAACTAGAACAATATTCTATTAATATTGTAATAAAGCACAGTCTAGGAGAAAGATAAGCCTAGCATGCCTGAATGTTGTCGGAAGCTCGTGAAATCCTCCACATTAGAGCTTTTTCCTTTCGGGAAGCCTCCAACTGCTGCCATAGGTAAATAGGGTAAGAAAATGATCGCAATGACCTCTCCAATTCAATCCCAGCACCAAGTATTAATTCTCACACTGATCTCAAGCTCTCAAGTCTCTACAATTGTGTTTTAGACTTAGAAATAAGCTAAAAACAATGGAACTAGCTATTTTTAAAGTCAAGGGTCCTTCATCGTGAACTTGGGACACCTACGTGAATGCAGGAGCTGACTTGAACAGACCTTCACAGATGCAGCCGATCCACCATGATTGCGATGAAGGAGGCTAGGTCGGCCAGGTCGACCTCCTTTTTGCCATCATGAAGGCTAGTCCGCAAATGCAGAGGTTAAAATACTTGACCTTCGCGATTGCGATCAAGGCCACATAAACGTGAAGGCCAAGTTTTGCCTACACCAGTGCATCAGCAACAACAACATAGTCAAGTTGTAAATTTTTTGACCGGGCCCTCGTGATTCATTTAGAATCATGTGAACATAAATGAACAACACTCCCTACCAAATTTGGCATTCCAGACTTAACAACAACATCAAAATTTCCATCCGAGGTTGTTTCAACAAGCAGTGGGTCCCACAGCTAAGGGTCCATTTTAGCCAAAATCCACCCAATATCCCAAAATAAGCTCAATAGCCTCGGGACCCAGACTAAGGGTCCTTCTAGCCTAAACTAGACATTCCAGAGCTAATGAGACTATCACAAATGGCATATGAGTCCATTTACCTAAAGTTTAGGCCTAAGAACCTTTTATTAACAACAAAAGCTCTAAAATAGAGACATGGCTCTAAAACAAAACAAACTACCCGAAAAATGAACTGTCAGTCTTTATGACTTGGAGCATCCATGGAAAGGCTCTAAGTGTAGAAAAAGCAAGAAAATATGGGGAAATGATCTGGAGGGTCATTACAACCTCCACTACTAAAAGGACTTTCGTTTGTGAAAGTTTAGATTAAGAAGTACCTGAAGGTTTAAATAGTGAGGGATACTAGATTCGCATCTCACACTCGGTCTCCCAGGTAGCTTTCTCGACTAGATGGTGTCTCCACTGAACCTTAACTACAGGAATACCTCTGGAATACAGCCATCTGACATCTCTGGAAAGGATAGGTACTAGCTCTTCAACAAAGGTCAACCTGTCATCCAACTTAACCGAGTTCCACCGAAGCACATGAGACTTATCTGAAATATAACATTATAGAATACATACATGGAAAACTATATGAATGGCCAAAAATGTTAGAGGCAAAGCTAACTCATTAGCTACCTTCCCTAACTATCTGAATTATCTCAAATAGTTTGATATAGCTAGGGTTGAGCTTGCCCCTCTTCTCGAACCTCATCACGCCCTTCATGGGAGACACTCATAGGAAGACTCAATCACTAACTCTAAATCTGAAGGTTCAAAGACTAAGCTCAGCATAATTTTTCTACCTATTTTGAGCTACCCGTAGTTTATCCTGAATCACTCGAACCCTATCGAAAGACTCACAAAGCAAATCAGAACCACAGGGCCTAACCTTTGAAGTCTCAAACCAACCAACCAGAGATTGAAAATGCATGCGATATAATTCCTCGAAAGATACCATCTAAATACTCAAATGGTAGCTATCATTTTAGGAAAACTTTACTAAGGCCAAAAACTACTCCCACTGGTCTCCAAAGTCCATAACACAAGCGCGGAGCATATCCTCCAACACCTGAATAGTCCACTCTGACTTTCCGTCAGTGTGGAGGTGAAAAGTGGTGCTACGGACAACCTAGGTACCCAACTCCTCCTAAAATATCCTCTAAAAGCTAGAAGTAAACTGAGATCCCTTATCTAAAATAATAGACACGAGTACCTTGTGAATATGAACTACCTCTCGAACATAGATATAAATCAACCTCTCGACACTAAAGAAAGTTTGAGCAAGGATGAAATGGACAGACTTGGTCAATCAATCTCTGATAACCCAAATGCTATCAGAACCATGACAAATGTGAGGCGAATTACTGGCTAAATCCATATTAATCCGCTCATATTTCCACTCAGGAATGGGTAGTCTCTGAAGCAATCCACTAGGCCTAAGATGTTCGGCCTTTACCTACTAACAACATAGGTACCGAGCCATAAAATCTGCTATATCTCTCCTCATACCGCTCAAACAGTAATGCTACCACAAATCTCTAAATATCTAAGTTGTCCAGGGGTGAATAGAATATCTGGAGCTATCAACCTCTCGAAGTATCAATTGAATCAAGTCTCCTATCCTCAGAACACAAATGCGACCATCAAATCTCAAAATGTCCCCAAAATCTAAGGTAGCCCTCTTAGACTCACTGCTCCACCTCTGAAGGTATACCTAGACTTAATTCTAGAAAGAATCCTCTTGGGGTCTGAAATATCAGGACGAATCATTATGTTACCGAAGGACCAAATGTCCAAGGCCATTGGTTTCTAACAAACTGAAAAGAAGGTCACACTACCCATTCTTATTACCTTCCAGCTCAAGGCATCCGCTACCACATTAACCTTGCTCGGATAGTATAAAATAGAGAGTTCATAGTCTTTCAGCAACTCAATCCACCTGTGTTGTCTCAAATTAGTTTCCTCTGAGTCATGATATACTGAACACTATGATGGGAAGTGAAAATCTCGCAGCGAACACCATACAATAATGCCTCCAAATCTTAATCACGAAAACTACTACCGCCAACTCTAAGTCATGAGTGGGGTAGTTGCGCTCGTGCACCTTCGACTATTTCAAAACATACACAATAACTCGACCCCACTACATTAGAACATACCCCAAACCAATGCCAATAGCATCACAATAAATAGTAAATCCCTCACCCTCAGCTGGAAGAGTCAAAATAGGAGTTGAAGTGTCCAAGTTTTTGTGTTTTAGGAAGCTTGCCTTACAGCTATGAAACCACTAGAATTGAACCTCCATCCTAGTCAATCTAGTCATAGGCACTACAATAGTAGCAAATCTATCAATGAATTACAAGTAATAGCCTGCCAACCCAATAAAACTGAAAACCTCAGACAGAGAAGTAAGTGTAACCCAATCACGAATAGCCTCATTATTCATCGAGTCCACCAGAATCCTATCCTTGGACACCACATGCCCCAAGAAAGCTACAGACTCAAGACAGAACTTGCACTTTGGAATTTGGCATAAAGCATGAAATCTCTCAAAGTGTGGACAAATTCCTCAAATGTTGCTCGTGCTCCTCCCTACTCCTTGAATAGACAAAGATATCATTGATAAATACAATCACGAAGGAGTCTAAATAAGGTCTAAAAACATCGTTCATCAACTCCATGAATTTTGTTGGGGCATTGGTCAATCCAAAAGACATCATCATGATCACATAATTGTCGTAGCGAGTCTGGAAGGTTGTCTTAGTGATTTCCTCCGCTCGAATCCTCAGCTGATGGTATCCAGACCTCAAATTAATTTTAGAAAACACTATATCATGCTGAATATAGTCAAATAAATCATCAATACTAGGAATAGGATACGTATTATTCATTATCACCTTATTCAGCTGCCAGTAATAGAAACATATACGTATAGAGCCATCCTTCTTCTTCATAAAAAGAGTAGGAGCACCCCAAGATGAGACAATTGGCCAAATAAAACCCTTATCTAAACGATCCTAAATCTAAATATTTAGCTTTCATAGAGATAGGTCGGGTGCCCGAATCAAGATCAATAGCAAACTCATTGTCATTCTTAGGAGGAAAGATAGGTAGGTCGGTAGGAAAGACATTAGAGAACTCATGTGCTATAGGAATAGATTCAAGCAAAGGACTATCAGTGTTAATATCACTAACATAAGAAAGAAAAGACACAAAACCCCTCGATATTAGTCTCTTAGCACAAATATAATAAATAATCCCCATCGGTGTGCGGCAAAAAGAACCCTGCCACACAACCGGGTGTATGCTAGGCATGGTTAAGGCAATGGACTTGGAAAAGCAATACAAGACCATATTATAGGGGGATAACTAGTCCATGCCTAGAATCAGATCAAAATCCATAATGTCTAGCACAATAAGGTCAGCCTGAGTGTCATACTCTCAGAAAGTCATAATACACAATGAATATACCTAATACACTACTAAAACATCACCTACGGGGGTAGCTACATGCATAGGCATAGATAACGGCTCATAAGACAACCCCAACAGTGGTGTATAATAAGCAGAAACATATGAATATGTGGATCCCAGATCAAATAAAGTAGATGTTGGCTAATGGAATACTAAAATCGTACCTATGATCATACCATCCAAAGCCTCAGCCTTCGATCTACCAGGAATAGCATATAAGTGACCCTGTCTCCCTCAAGAATGGGTGTCTGCTCGACCACTTATCCAAACGGCTTGAAGACCTCCACTAAACCCTAGGGACCACCTTTACAACCCTACACACCACCCCTCTTTGGAGGCTGTACTAATCTGGTCAGCGAAACACTCTATGCTGAAGGCTCAATCATCCCACGCCAGGGACAATCTCTAGCAAAGTTCCCACTATACAATAATCATAATATGCCCTGGGTACTCTGCTCTGTCGAGAAGGTTAAGTTGATCTTGAATAGCCAACTCGGCCTGAATCCTGTCAACTGACACCACTAAAATTAGGCTTACCCATATAAAAGCTGAAGCACTTCCTGAACGGGTCTCCTAGACTGACCCTGATGTTGATAAGACTGATGCTAGGGTATCTAGACTGACCCTGAATTATGAGCCATTGTGGATCCCACTACAACTGCCCTACTGATGCGGTCTCTTATCATAATGCATATCCTCTATAGTATGAGCATAATCTATAATATCCATAACAGATCTTCCCGCAACAACCAGACTCTGAGTAGCCATGCAAAGTTAAAATCTTAGCTCTCTAACAAAGCACCAATTGCGCTCATAGTCGGTAGGTAGAATCATAGTGGCATACTTAGTCAGCTCATTAAACCTCACCGTGTAATTTACCACAGTCCTGGAACATTGCTCCAATCCTATAAACTGATCTCTTAATTGCTTGCGTAAGCTGCGAAGCATACACTTCTCCATGAAAGCCTCAGAGAACTTAATCCATGCCATAGGAGGACACCCAACTGGCCTAGAATTAATATAATCCCTCCACTACTGTCTAGCTACCCGATTGAACTGAAAAATAGTGTAGTACACACAACGCACCTCTACCAAGGCCAAATTATGTAGCCTTTCCTCGCAGCTAGTCAAAAACTTTAATGCATACTCGCCTGGGGGACCTACAAACCTAGGTGGAGAAAATATTAGAAATTGGCCCATTATCTTCTGCTCCTCAAAATTTGGCTGGGCTACTGCCAACTATGGAACTACCGGTACTGGCGAAACTTCTACTCTATGAGTTACCGCTATAAGTTGCGATCCTAAACTAATACCACCCTGGTCTGCTGTCTAATCCCATCTATCGACAGACTACCTCCTAATCCCAATAGCTACACTTAGGCATCACAACTAATTGAAGAAAATATAAACCCTTATGGTTGCTCGGCTGCCCCCTTGCCCACCTACTATTATGGTGGCTGACCCTTTAATGCTATCTCTAGCTCAGGAACAATAATAAGATCTAGTGAAGGCTTCATGACCTAATCTTGAGCTGTGGCTGCAGCTCTACACTAACCTCGACCTTTGGGTCAACCTCGACCTCTAATTGGTGCCCTGGCTACAAGCTCGGGGTCCCAATCCCCGATCTTCGTGGAACACATCCTAGCCATCTGCTAAAGAGTGAAGCAAATAAAAATCTAGAAACCAATATAGACAGAATGCATGAAAAGGAACAAAAATGGTGAGATTTTCATAAGAATGTCCTGTAGCCTCCTAAAGATAGGATACAAACGTCATCATACTGATCCACAGGACTCTACTAGATACTTGCTTTTGTAACAACAATATCGGTGAACCTAGGCTCTAATACCAAACTGCTATGACCCAATTTCTTGAATCATGATAACACCTATTTTAGCCTACTAATAGGTAAGCCAAACCATTGCCCCAAATGGTAAATAATGGGAGAATTGGCTGATAATATGAAAAATAAAGGAATTAAGCATACGATAGAAATATTAACCAATGAAAAGTAGCGATATATAAATATGAACATGATGTATAGTAAAGGGAGGAGAAAAAATATACAAAAAACAGTTTCCCCCATAACCTAGTATGGTCGGTACAAGAGTCTCTATATCAAAAGAGAGTACTAGACAAAGTCAAATATATATCATAGTCTCAAAATGTAAAAACAAGACTATCGAAAATTGCAAAAAAAAGAAAGATCAGCTCTGGACTCTAAAAGGTCACCCTAACACCAAACAACAGCACACCCCGAGGATATCATCAGTGATGGTGGCTCGTACTAGGATCTGCATCAGGTAAAAGATGCATGTGGTATGAGTACCAAAACAATAGGTACTCAGTAGGCATCATAGACCTACTGAGCTAAATTACAGTAAGAGTATAAATAAAATGCGAGGATGTAAACTATTGTCAAAAATAAAGAGGCAGAAATAGAATAGTATATCATGTCGGGCAGATGTGATATGTATATAAAATAAGTTACTCGAAAGCGGGAATAAAGTCTAACTATAACCTAACTAGGCCCCCACAAAATAAGTAACTCGAAAGCGGGAATAAATTCTAACTATAACCTAACTGGGCCCCCATAAGCCCAGAAGGCACAAATAAGAAAAAAATAACCCAATCAAGATCCCATAAGCACGGTGCATACAAGCAAAGAGTAACTTTAACATGAAGATGGAATAATAACAATAATAACCATAAAATGATCCGACGTTTTATAAGCGTACTTAATACTCCTTTTCGGTCATAAGCCCCAAATCTTACTAGTCCTTACTGGATTTCCAATCCTAAATTAGTATCTGTGTAGATCATAAATGCTAGACTCAAACTGGAACTAGAGAATAATATCATAATAGTAAAATATAAGACTTGAATCAGAATTGATAAATAATAATAAAGTTTCCAGGTGCCGGACTCGAACCAGATTAATAAATAATCTAAAAGAAGTAACCATCCAGGATTATAGTTCCATTTAAATCCAATTAATCATAAACTTCAAAGTCAGGCGGTCAAGTATTTAAAGGTGATACAGGTATGAATCACTAAGCTGAAGGATATGGTTTAAGGCTAAATACTATCCTACTAGGGGTAACAAAAATAATAAGGGTTCATTAAAATGACTAACTCATGCTAAATCTCAAGAATCAACCTAAGGAAATATATAGGGGTCATTTAAGTCAACGAGGAGCTATTCTAGGTATTCTTATGTCACCCACAATATACCTTCAGAAAAGTATAATGCAGTCGTTGTATCAAATATAGAACCAAACTAGGTTGGGGTCGATCCCACAGGGAACAGGATGAAATTATGTAGAATGCTAGTCTGAGTAATTGGCAAGTATGTAAAAATGGGGAGGGGGGGGGTTTAAATAAGTAGTGACAGTAACGAGTGCTGATTTTAGGATTTGTAGACAATATGAAAAATACACCAGGACTGTGATCCCTAATGATTCCTTAACTCTACTGATTACCTGTGCTGGCAAAACTGTCCCGCTGCGTTGCATGCAAAGTCTAACAAGTTATGTTCATCTAAACGTCTCTCAACCTTGGTTAGACAAATTTCACTCTTCTTCTCTCAGTCTTCGAGTGTCGCATCACTAACCCTTGTCCTGAATCTCAGATAACTAGTCTTACTACGGCTCAAGTTATTAGAAGAAGGTTGATAGTTTCAAATCTCTTTTCTTATTCTCTTTTCCTAATCTCTACCCCTCTCTCGAGCAAGTCTAGAATACAGGCAAGTTTCCAACATTTTCAACCTTTAAAAGATCAATCACAACGAAGGAAATAACAATACATGCATTCATACCGGTTCAGAATTTGCTTCACACTTAACCCATTTCGTTAATTCCTCATGGTCCACACAACCCTAGTTGATGAGTTTAGCTATTCATGTTTGAAAGATAACAATAAGAATTCGAGGATGAAAACATAATTGTAAACTCACAATAAAGAAGAAACTCTAAAATCTCAGTTACGAATAAAACCCTAGAATCGATGTTCCAAGATTAAAAAATCCAATAATGTGTTTATGAACTCAAAATAATGAAAAACTATCTCAAAATAATGTAATGGCTAACTCCTGAACATAGGACATCAAAGGGGTATTTATAGATACAAGACAAATACTATCCAAATCAAACCAGGAAAACATAGTCGGCAACTTTCCATAGTATCGTGACTTGGTGTCGTGGAACCCAGTCACGCCACGTGGGTCATTACCGTGGAAATCATAAAACATTGAACATCTCTGAAGTTGACTCATGGCAGCCACTCACAGCACGTAAGTCCTATCATGAGTCACCTCTCTAGTGCAGATCCTGGTTCTTTCATCTTCAGATACTTCATTCTCAAGCGTGATTCTTCCTTTTTGTCCAGGTTGCCTCCAAAACCTATTTTCCTACAATGCAGAACAAAAAACACATCATACCAACAAAACACACCCAAGTTATTACATATTTTCCTTGTTTTAAGTATCGAAAGTTTCATGAAACCATGACATATCAACACCCTCAACTTAGAATGTTTGCATGTCCTCAGCCAAACAAAACAAAATAAACACAATGATTCTTAACTAAGAGAAACCTAAGGGACCTACGACAGTCGACTTATTGCTTTTGACCTCAAAACTTTTCTGACCCCTCTAACTTGCAAATGAAAATCATATTGAGTATACATGCAACATATTATCATGACAAAGAAGGGATCAAATGATGGCATGAGATTATGAACAAACAACTAAGCATATATGCAAATGACATTATCCGAACAAATAGCAGCTAACAATGCAACCCATGTACTCTTACAATAAAGAAGTCTCATACAATCATAGTATACTAATGAATCTCAATGTAGGGACTCGGTCAAAACACTCTCTCTCACAAAGAAGTTCAAAGAGTGTGCATGAAACACCATAGGCTTGCCCTTATTTTCTATGCCTTACTTTTTTTTTCTGGACAGTTGAACTAGGATCACTATAGGACTTTCATCGACTTGTAATGTAGGCTTGGGGATGGGTATGGTACATATGGCTATGGTGACTCAACCCTCCTTGACTCTACACTATTTTTGGCTCCACTTTTTAGCCATGTGTATTTATTCTCCTTCATTTATTTTCAGATTTTTGAGTGTGGTTTTCTTCATTTCTTCAAAACATACAAAAAAATATTTATTTTTTTTTCTATTTTTTTATTTTTTTTTCTTTTAAACACTCAAATCTGTTCTCTTTTTCTTTTATTAACCCCTTCTTCATACCCAAATCAAGCTACACACCCCTATAATAGTCACCCTCAACTTAGGCAATTTGCCTGAGTTGAGGTACACAATGTCCAAGGAGGGACTAGGGCCAAGACAAGTTCATTATAAGTCAAAATGGGAAGGTGAATAGGTTAATGAAAGGAATAGGTCAATTAAGGCTCAACAGCAGGATCAAGGGATATTTATTTTGTTTGGTCGGGTATTTAGTCTAAAGTGGACTTATTCAAAAATGGCCTATGATCCTTTCCTAACCACTATCTTATAACCTAGGCAAGACTAACCGGGCAAGTTCTGAATCGCACACACAAAGTGAACTAAGTAATGACCTCACGCACACATAACACAGGGTTACATTATCAACTACTACCTATCCAGTTCATGCATTGCTAGCTACAGTTATGTTGCCTATACTACTGATGCCATGACAAGATCCAACAGCCGTTACAAACTAACATACTACACACATATTTCAAAATAAAATTCTCTGGAGGGGTGTCCTTTCCCAAAAAAAAAACTTCCTTATCATTCAAAATATGTTCAAAATTGGACTGCACGAAGGTTCCCCTATTTTTTCTCCTAATTAAATCATGAAAACACAACATCAACCTAAACATGTCGGTTCTACTATGATAGTACACTCGGGGGAAAAGAAACACAACAATAAAAACCACAAAGTGGTGGTACACCTCCACCCCCAACTAAACAATGGTGCACTGCCCTTAGTGCACAGCTATCAATATGGTAAGTGGACGGGAGTGAAGACATACCTGAGGCACCTAATGTCTAGATATGGGCCCACCCAATGCGTGATCATCAGCATGCTCTCTGGGCTCGCTGCTAGGTGCATCCGATGGAGGAGGTATCTGACTAGCGGATGCACCCCGTGCCCTCCCCTCCTGAGCAATCTGTTGGGCATGGTACTCTACGCTAGAGGCCTTAACCACTCTTCAAAAATCTTTCTCGAACTCATCACCACTATCACCCTGATCCGCCGGACTACGTGATATCTTGCCTTGATCAATAGGAGGCTCCTGATCAGAAAATAAATTCACCGCAAAAGTCGGCCTCATCGGGGCCAGAACGGGCATAGGTGGAATGACAGAAGTGCTACTCAGTGCTAAAGATCTCACCTCCTCTCTCAATGCAACCACTTCCTATGTCAATCCTTCCATATCAGGAAGTTGTGCCGAACTCATCCGGGTGGACATCAGTGATTCAAAGCTATCAATCCACCTATTCATCCCTCGCATAAATCTATCCATAACGGCAGTCAAAAGTGCCTCCAGTATAGCCTCGGCAGCCTCTACCATGGTCCTAACCTATGGCTTAAGTTGGGATACCAACTTAGCCATTTGGGCCTCAGTGTGAGCCTGCCGCTTAAGCATTTGTGTCTGCTGATCCACCAACTGCAGCAGGAAGTCTATCAAAACTGAAACCATACCAGGATAAGGCGGTGGTGCTGTATTATCGGGTACCTCATCGTTAAGCAAGCCTGTGCCCTCAGTAGGAACATGAACAGTCTCTGGTACACTTATCGGTACCAAAAAAGGCATAGGTGTACTAACCGGCTCATCTCTATCTCTAGGCCCTTCAAAAAGGGCAGCTCCTGAGGACACAAAAGGTTGAGACCTCCACAGAAAAAATGGGTGAGCTCCCTACTGCTGCATCAACCCTATATCAGTAATACGAGTATAATAGTCAACCGCAGGCATCGTGAACACACTAGCACTAACACATAAGCGATGAATCAGACAGGGAAAAGGGATGTTGGTGAAGTCACGTAAAGTACGCTCATGTATCTCTTCAATGATGCAGCGAGTGAAGTTAATATCATAACCTGCTAGAATGATCGCTACCAACACTACCCAATCAAGTGTGAGTGAATTATCAGCATTAGTCAGACTCAACTGATGCCTGAAAACTGACCACCAAAATTGTCCCGCAAAGTTAAGTGAGGACTTCTTAATATCCAGCTTCCCAACAACCTAACTAGTATTAGCACCATCCTCTGCGATATAACCTGCAATCCACCATAATAAATCCAAATTTCAATCGACATCCCTCATTTTAGCCTTATTCCTCACAGTCTCTTAATGGTGATCAAATTCTGCACTGCTAGTCGAAAATGGATTCTCAGCACCAAACAAAAACCTGTGGATAGTCTGCTCAGAGATGTCCACTTTGGTCTTCCGAACCAAAGTGTGAGTCAATGGTGGTTGGTCCCCGTGCTGCTGCTCACTGGGTGTGATCAATTCAATAGAAGCAGCATAAGAAGCATAAAACTCATAGACCAACTCTGAGCTATAGTGCCCAGGAGGCTTCGTCATCCATATGAATCCATAATGATCAAATACATCATTAATCTCAGGTAGTTCCTTCAATTTATCTAGCCGATACTTGGTCTCCTCAGTGATACTTCTTCTACACATGCCCCACTCAGTAATTTTGGCATTTCTGTCATAAATGGCCCTCATACCCTAAACACACCACCACTTATTGTCCCTTCTAATCGCAACTACAGCCCACTGTGTAGCCACCTATTGCTGTGAGAAAGTCATGGAGTTTTTACCCCCCGTTCCAGAAATAGATGCTGTCATATCAACCGCTGAATCATCCAGACCTTCAGTATTTTCCATAGACCTAGATACATCAATCTCAGCATCATCTGTATTCTCAACATTCTCCTCAGACCCAGATACATCAACCTTCTGTTCGTCATCGATTGCAGTATCTTCCATCCCCCCATCAGACTGGGGGGCAGAATCAGAAGATTGAGCAGGGGCAGCCGGTGGCGGGGGCTGTGAAGTAGGCTATTGGGCAGCCCGGGTAACAGCTTAGGCCCTAGTTTGTAGCCTTGTAGTATGAGGTACCAGTGCAGAATCAGTGGTAGCAATCTCGTATACCTCTTCGGACCCACTTTTATTTAACCCCGAAGGTTCATCACGTAACCTAGTTGTAAATTCAGGACTTTTGATATGGATTCGCGAGGAAGAACCCATGTCTCCCCGTTTGGTTTGATTTGGGTGGCATGGCGTCAGCTAGGTCAGGTATGGGTTGGGTGGGGTCAATTTTGGGTTGAGTACGTCGGGTTTGGGTCGGGTGAGGTCAATTTTGGGTCAGGTAGGTCGGGTTTGGGTTGGGTTTGCCTGATTTTGGACTGGGTGGGCTGGATTTTGGGATGGGTGGTTCAGATTTTGGGGTTTAGGATTTAAGAATTTTGGATTTGGTATGTGAGAATTGGATTATTTTTGTGCGAATTTGGCAAAATAAGGTTTATGTTGTGAATTTGGTTTTGAGAAGGTTAAGTTTGGATTGTAAAGTGGGTCAGATGTGAGGAGTATACTGATATTTATATAAATTTAGTGTCGGGTTGGGTCGGATCTCGGGTAATTAAGGGGTTTCTATTTCTCATGGCACCACACACATAACGTGGGTCTACCTACGTCACGTGGGTCCCCTATCATAGGTAGGATCCTGCAGGCTACACATAATTTTTGAATTTTACGGCACCACCCACGTGACGTGGGTTGACCTACGTCACGTGGGTTAGTGGCATAGGTCAAGTTCAGTAGGCATTAATTCCTTTTGACTTTTGTGGTATCCTCCCACGTTACATGGATGGACTTACGTGGCGTGAAGCAGTGTCGTGTGTTGTATAGAACATATTCGGCTTAAATCTTGTAAGGTCCCACTAACTTATTCTCTAATGATTCCAACCAATTTGACCTTGGGTTTCCTCCCAAGTAGCGCCTGATTTAACGTCACGACACGACTTGGCTAGGTTGGTTACTCAGACTTCACCAACCAGCCCATGGGTTTCCTCCCATGAAGTGCCTGATTTAATGTCCCAGCATGACTTGGATAGCCTGACTACTAAGACTTCATCAATTCTATGCTCCTCACAAGTGTTTATCTCTTCCGTTATTCCCACATAGCGTTTTACACGTTGTCCATTGACTTTAAATAAAACATTATCTTCACCTTTCTGCTCAATTGCTCTATGGGGGAATACCCTAACAAAGGTGAATGGTCCAAACCATTTAGACCGTAATTTTTCAGGAAAAAGGCGAAGCCTGGAGTTATAGAGTAGCACCAAATCTCTCGGATGAAACTCTCATCGTTCAATTTTTTGGTCAAGATACAGTTTCATCTTTTCTTTCTAAAGTGATGAACTTTCATAAGCCCGTAGACGAAATTCATCCATCTCATTCATCTAATCTAGCCTCAATTTAGCCGCATCTCTAAATTCCAGATTCAACCTCTTCAATGCCCATAATGTCTTGTGTTCAAGTTCAACATGCAAATGGCACGAGTTACCAAACAGCAACTGATATGGAGATGCAACAATTGGTGTCTTGAAAGCAGTTCAATATGCCCATAATGCATCATCTAATTTTTGAGCCCAATCAATCCTATTGGCATTCACCATCTTTGCCAAGATAGATTTTATCTCATGATTTGACACCTCAACTTGCTCGCTCGTCTGAGGATGGTAAGGTGTTGCCACCTTATGTTTGATACCATAGTTTTCAAGCAGGACTTTGAACAGACGATTACAGAAGTGGGATCCTACATCACTAATGATTACTCGTGGCGTCCCAAATCATGAAAATATGTTCTTTTTCAAGAATGCCGTGACACTTCTTCCTTCATTATTGGGAAGCAAAATCGCCTCCACCCATTTAGAAACATAGTTAACAGCTACCAAAATGTATTTCATCCCACGTGTGCTCACAAAGGGGCCCATAAAGTCAATTCTGCATACATCAAACAATTCGAGCTCAAGGATAATTTTCATAGAGAGTTCATGTCTGCGTGAGATATTCCCTTGTCTTTGGCATTGGTCGTAGGACAAAGCATAGTCATGAGCATATTTATAGATGGTAGGCCAATAATTGTCGCATTGTAACATCTTGTGCGCACTTCGCGTACCACCATGATGACCCCCAACTGGAGATGAATGACATGTTTCCAACATACTCATCATTTCAACCTCTGTGATACACCTTCGAATCATACCATCTACACATACTCTAAATAGATATGGCTCAGCCTAGAAGAATTTTCTCACCTCGTGCATGAATTTCTTTCTCTGTTGATACGACATATCTTCTGGGATTAGATCACTTGCTAGAAAGTTGGCAAAATCTGCAAACCATGGGATTAAGTCTTGTGATGCTGCCAGCACTTGCTCATATGGAAAAGTATCATCAATATCAATATTTTCCCTTAATTTAAGCATGGCCTCACCCTTAAGATGTGATATATGGTCAGCGACCTGATTCTCGGTTACCTTTAGGTCTTTGACTTCAAAATTAAATTCTTGCAGTAGAAGCACCCACCGCATTAATCTTGGCTTAGCATCCTTCTTTGATATAAGATACCAAAGTGTTGCATGGTCTGTATGCATAATCACCTTCGTATCAATCAAGTAAGATCTGAATTTCAAGAGAAAAGACCACTGCTAACAATTCCTGTTCAGTTAAGGTGTAATTCTTTTGAGCTGGATTAAGTACTTTGCTAGTGTAGTAAATAGGATGTAAAATCTTCTCACGTCTTTGTCCAAGGACTGTACCCAAAGCCACGCCGTTAGCATCACACATAACCTCAAAAGGAATCGTCTAATCTGGTGAAACAATGATAGGGGCTGAAATCAACTTCTCTTTCAGACACTCAAATTCTTTTAGACACGCCTCATCAAACACGAACTTCACCTCCCTTTCTAAAAGCTTGCATAATGGATGTGCAAATTTTGAGAAGTCTTTGATGAATCTTCTATAAAATCCTGCTTGTCCCAAGAAACTTTGAATTCCTTTCATGGAGATAGGTGGGGGTAAATTTTCAATCACCTCAATCTTTGCCTTATCAACTTCAATACCTTCATTCGAGATCTGATGCCCCATCACGATACCCTCATTAACCATAAAATGTCATTTTTCCAAATTTAGCACTAAGTTTTACTCCTCGCATCTTTGCAGCACATTAGCAAGGTGTGCCAAGCAATCATCAAATGAGTCTCCTACAATAGAAAAATCATCCATAAAAACCTCAATAGAGTCGTCCACCATGTTGGAGAAAATAAACATCATCCAATGTTGGAAAGTGGCCGGTGCATTACATAAATCGAAGGGCATCCTTTTGAACGTAAACGTTCCATATAGACAAGTGAAAGTGGTCTTCTCTTGGTCTTTGGAGGCAATAAAAATCTGATTATACCCTGAATAGCCGTCAAGAAAATAATACCATCCTCTACCAGCAAGACGGTCTAACATCTGATCCATGAAAGGCATAGGAAAATGATTTTTTTCTGTCCAAGAATTCAACTTTCGATAATCCATGCAAACTCTCCATCCAGTAACCGACCTCATTGGGATTAACTAATTCTTGTCGTTTGGGACAACAGTGATTCCTCCCTTCTTTGGCACACACTGAACTGGGTTCACCCACTTTCTATCAGCAATGGGGTAAACCACACCTGCGTCTAACCACTTAATGATCTACTTCTTCACAACCTCTTGCATTGGTGTGTTTAGGCGACGTTGGTGCTCAATGCTCGATATGTACTTAAGATCAAGTTGTATTTTTTGAGTACAAATACCGGGTGGAATCCCTATAATATCAACAATGGACCAACCAATGGCCCTCTTAAACCATCTCAATACCAAAACCAGAGCCTTTACTTTCCATTCCAACAATGCAGCTGAAATAATCACAGGCAAAGTGTTATTGGCTCCCAAAAATGTGTAGCGAAGGTGAGCGGGAAGAGCCTTAAGTTCCAAAATTGGAGACTCCTTAATAGAAGGACGAGCTGGTGGGGTCACCCTATTCTTCAAATCAAGATCAAGTTTCTTCAGTGAATAAGTGTATTATCCCTTACCAACAAGTGCACCAACCATCTCACTGTATTCCTCAACACCATCTCAATAAAAATTCATAATCATGGCCGCAAGAGCTTCTACCCCCAACCTTTCTTCAAGAGGAACGACAAGAACACTCTCCTCAACTGAATCTATTACCAAAATCACCCACATATCTTTCGGTTACTTTATGGAATGACAAACATTAAAAGTGACATGTTTATCATTTAACCTAAATTTCATCTGCCCTGTTTTCATGTCGACCAATGCACGACCAGTGGCAAGGAATGGTCTTCCCAATATGATGGGAACCTCGAAATCAACCCCAACTACTTAAAAATGGCTAGCAACATTAAGTTAATGCTAGCACCCAAATCACAAAGTGCTTTAGTAAAGTTGTAGGACCCAACAGTACAAGTAATTATGAAAGCTCATGGATCCTCCTTTTTTTCAACTAGGGAATGCCAAGCAACTGCACTACAATGATATAAGTTATCTGTCCGCTCAAAACTGACAATTTTCTTTTTCGTCACCAAGTATTTCATGAACTTCGCATAACCTGGCATCTGCTCCAATGCCTCAACAAGAGGGATGTTTACCGATAGCTCTTTCAACATTGTAATAAACTTCTGATATTTGCCTTCCTTGGCCTTCTTTTTCAACCTTTGAGAAAAGGGAGGAGGAGGTCATGGGATAGTTTTCAACATTTATGGGACCTCCTTTTCCTGCCTCTTTTTAGATTTCGCCTTTTCGCCAGTATTATAAGAATACGGGACTGTTTCGACCTTCGAATTATCCGGCTCTATCTTAGTTTCTACATCAACTATCATTGGCTCATTGGTCTTACCACTATCCACAAGTATAGATGGATCAGTTGTGCATTTCCCGCTACTAGTAGTAATGGCCAGACAATGACTATCATTCTTTGGATTCTGAACAGTGTTGCTTGGAAGGGTACCTGGCTGACATTGGTTCAATGCCACCGATATCTGCCCGAACTGTTGCTCCAATTGTTTAATAGCAGTCGAATGGGATTCTACTTTTTGACTTATTCCCAAAATGTCTGACCTAATCTCTTTCAAGCAATCTTCTTGACCCTCTGACCCTTTAACCAGTTAATTGAGAAGGGCTTCCATTCTTGAATTTCCATAGTCAGCATAGCGGTTTCCTTGTGGAACATATACGCCACTCTTCTCTTTATAATCATCCTTCTACCTCCAATTGTCGTCATGATCTCATTCTCTATCTCTACATCCCGCCTTGTTGTAATTTTTTCCATAATAGTTCTGACCTTGATTCCCTTACCTTGAGTTCCAAGAGTCTTTATTAGACACCTGGCCCTTGGCTCAAAAACCCGCCATTTCTCGATACAGGTACTTAGCATTCCTCATCAGATTCACTATCATCATACCTAGGTGTTTTGCCTTGTGTACCTACGGCATACATCTTCTCAGCATCTCTAGCCTCAATCTATTTAGCTAACAAACAAATTTATGTCCTCAGTTGTGCGACCTCTTGAGATTTAGATTCGTCCAAGGCACATTGTGCTGCTGAGGCTCCAATAGCATACGTGCCAGCAAGCATATCTGCCTCCCGAGTATGCCATCCTCGGTTGGTCTTGGTGATATGATCTAATATTTATGAAGCTTGTTCCCACCTCAGAATCATAAATGCTCCGCCAGTGATAGTATCTGCTACAGCCTTAGTATTGGTGTTTAAAGCCCTGTAGAAGATTTCAAGTAAATTCCTACCACTCATCTTATGATTCGGCACATTCTGCAACTTATTTTTGAACCTTAGCCATGTTTCGTAAAGTGCTTCAAAATGTAGTTGTCTGAAGTTGTAAATATCGTCCTTCAACTGTAGCATCTTCGAGGGTGGAAAAAATCTTTCCAAAAATTGATTTCGTAAATCTTGCCAAATAATGATGGAACCTCGTGGTAACTCTGCCAACCACAAAGTCGCTTCTCCTGTTTGAGAGAATGGAAACAATCTCAAACGAATAGCCTCTTGGTTAACTCCAGGCAAATTATAATAAGTGCAAACCCCCACAAAGTTCATCACATGCATGTTCAGATCATCTCAAGGAAGACCTGCGAATACACCTTTCAAGTTAAGCAGGTGAATCCTGGCACTTGTAATGTCAAACTTAGTGCCCAGCGGTAATTCTGGTGGAATAATGGAACCAGTCTCTATCGGCTCTACATAAGCCAGATATTTTTCCTCAGGATTATCATAAACTGGAACATGCGGTCTTTGAGGTTGTTGGTGAGCTCGTAGTCTTCTTTGTTGTTCTTCAGCCTCAACCAGTCGCTGGGCTGTTTCTTGCATAGCTCGATTATCTCTATCTGCTTGCCTAAGAGCAGCTTGTCTAGCTTTCTCTTCTCATGTCAACCAAGCAGTAGTTTGGTCTACTGTTTCATGACCAAACGGCTGGATTAGTTGGTTATGAATGTCTCCCGCGGCTGCAGGATACTAAACTCCATTGGTA
Source organism: Capsicum rhomboideum (assembly GCA_031232105.1). Lineage (NCBI taxonomy): Eukaryota > Viridiplantae > Streptophyta > Magnoliopsida > Solanales > Solanaceae > Capsicum > Capsicum rhomboideum. The sequence goes on along the minus strand of CP124719.1, from coordinate 100,380,114 downwards.
TTCACCATTCTTCGATTAGCTCTCAGAGTTCTTTCTATTTCAAGATCAAGTGGAATCAGGGGATTGCCTTGACTCCTAGTATTGGGCATACACCAGCGTGTGCCCTTACAAATATAAGGAAATAAAACCAATCAACTCCAACAAGCAAAGTACTTAACTCCGTAACCATTGTTCCCCAACAACGGTGCCAAAATTTGATGTCCAAAAATATACATTCAGAAAAGGATAATGCGGTCGCTGTATCAAATATAGAACCCAACTTGGTTGGGGTCGATCCCACACGCCACAGGACGAAATTATGTGTAATGCTAGTCTGAGTAATTGGCAAGTAAGTAAAAATGAGGGGGTTTTGTGAATAAGTGGTGACAGTAACGAGTGCTGATTTTAGGATTTGTAGACAATATGAGAAATACACTAGGACTGTGATCCCCAATGATTCCTTAACTCTACCGGTTACTTGTCCTGGCAAAACTGTCCCGCTGCCTTGCATACAAAATCTAACAAGATATGTTCATATAAAAGTCTCTCGACCTTGGTTAGAAAAATTTCACTCTTCTCCTCTCTGTCTTCGAGTGTCGCACTACTAACCATTGTCCTAGGTCTCAGATAACTACTCTTGCTACGACTCAAGTAATTAGATGAAGGGTGATAGCTTCAAATCTCTATTGTTATTCCCTTTTCCCAATCTCTACCTCTCTCTCGAGCAAGTCTAGAATATAGGCAAGTTTCTAATGTTTGCAACCATTAGAAGATCAATCACAACGCAGGAAATAACAATACATGCATTCACACCGGTTAAGAATTTGCTTTGCACTTAACCCATTTCGTTAACTCCTCATGGTTCACAAAACCCTAGTTGTTGAGTTTAGCTATTCATATTTGCAAGAGCACAATAAGAATTCGAGGATGAAAACATAATTGTAAACTCACAATAAAGAAGAAACTCTGAAATCTCAATTATGAATAAAACCCTAGAATCGATGTTCCAAGATTACAAAATCCAATAATGTGTTTATGAACTCAAAATAATGAAAAACTATCTCAAAATAATGTAATGGCTAACTCCTGAACATAGGACATCAAAGGGATATTTATAGATACAAGACGAATCCTATCCAAATCAAAATAGGAAAACATAGTCGGTAACTTTCCACGGTAGCGTGACTTGCTGTCGTGAAACCTAGTCACACCCCGTGGATCAGTGTCATGGAAATCACGCAACATTGAACATCTCTAATGTTGACTCACGGCAGCCACTCACGTCACGTGAGTGGACTCACGGTACGTGAGTCCAATCGTGAGTCACCTCTCTAGTGCAGATCCTGTTTCTTTCGTCTTCAAATACTCCGTTCTCGAGCGTGATTCTTACTTTTTGTTCATGTTGCCTCCAAAACCTATTTTCCTGCAATGTAGAATAGAAAACACATCATACCAACCAAACACACCCAAGTTATTGCATGTTTTCCTTGTTTTAAGCATCGAAAGTGTCATGAAACCATGACATATCACATTCTACCTTAAAGACGGTCGGTGGAGCCCACTACTAGTCCTGAAAACCTAATCTAAGGCAAGTACCTACACAAACCTAGGCTAAGGCTTCTTAATCCCATCCCAAGGCACTAATTAAACTAAGACTAGTCCTAAGGGATAATCATAAACTAATATAGGGAAGACAGGGCCAAATCTTTTGAAAAGGGCCCTTATTCGACTAATTTAATCAATAAATGCTAAAATAACAACTGATCCATAAGTACCCTCCCATAACTAGCATAACATCGTACTAATACCATAATAAAGCATAGTCTAGGAGAAAGGTAAGAGTAGCCTACCTGGACACCGCCAAAAGCTCGTAAAATCCTTTACACCTAAGCTTTTTCTTCTGAGAAGCCTCCAACCGCTGCCACAGTGCAAAAATGTAAGGAAATGATGGGAACGACGTCTCCAATTTAATCCTAGCACCTGGTACTAATTCCCACACAGATCTCAAGCTCTCAAGTCTCTACAATGGTGTTTTGAACGTAGAAATGAGCTGAAGAATAATGGAACTAGCTAGTTATATTTTCTGGAGTCCTTCATCACGAATTTGGGAACCTATCGCAAATGCAAGAGCTAGACCGGACAGACCTTTACAAACGCCAAAAAGGTCCGCTGCGATTGTGATGAAGAAGGTTGGGCCAACCAGGACGACCTCCTCTTCGTGAATATGAAGGCTGGCCCACGAATGCAGAGGTCAAAATACTTGACCCTCGGAATTGTAGCCCAGGAAACGCAAGCACAAAGGACAATTTTGGCTTGCACCAGGTGCATCAGTACCAATAATTTAGGCTTTTTTTAAATTTTCTGATCGGGCCTTCGGGATTGTTTTGGAATGTAGTGAACACAAATGAACAATGCTACCCTACCAAATTTGACATTTTAGACTCAACAGCACCATCAAAATTTCAATCCGAGGTTGTTTGGAAAAGAAGTGGGTCCCACACCCGAGGGTCTGTTTTAGCCAAAAATCCACCCAATAGCCTAAAATAAGTCCTGAAGCCTTGGAACCTGGACCAAGGGTCTCCAAGCCTAAAATCAACATTCTAGAGATAATGAGACTGTCAGAATTGGCATTCTAGGGTGTTAACCTGAAGTTTAGGCCTGGGACCCTTTTCATAACACCGAAAGCTCCAAAACATTAAAATGACTCTAAAAACCGAACGAACTGGCCGATAACCGAACTGTCAATCGCAACAAGTTATAAATTGGGGTAGTTATGGGAAGACTCGAAATGTAGAAAAACCATGAAAATGTGGGAAAATGACCTGGAGGGTCATTACGAAAGCCTATCATCTCTATTATTACTATTGTTTCTCATTCTCACTATTTTCTCTGTCAATTCTTTTCAATTCTAGTGAATGTTATGTTCACATTATGAAGCCCTCGTTATATATAGGTCTAATGTGATTAACACAAGTTGATGTTGTAATTAATACTTGACAATTTATATCAAATTTTAAATGATATAGATTTTCCAAACTTCTGTTTTCTAGATTTCATCATTAATGACAAAATTGATTATTTTTATCTTCTATATTTTATACTAATAATTTATGGTACATAAATTCAAAAATTAAAAAGCAAATGGTTTGCTCTTGATTAAGATTATACTGATTTTTGTGTTTAATTCATTGTATCTATTAAGATGATGTTATTGCATTGTTAAGCATATATTTGCATTGATTTTTGTATTTATAAGGTTGCATCACTTGTTATATATCTATAAAATTATTCTTGATATTTTGCATAATTTTCTTCATTTATAAATCCATCATACTCGTAAAGTAAATAATTTGCATAAGTTTCCTTCATTTATTTGGTATATAAAGTATACAAATTGTTGTTCTTATTCATCATTGGATCAAAATTGTAGAAAAAGCTACAACAAAACAATAGGGAAAACTAGATAAAAAATCCACCAGAAACTTCATTAAAACAACAATAAAAAATGAACCATAAATTGCACTAAGACAATAGTAAATTTTTTATCAAAACGAATCATGGCATTGAATAATATGAAAAAATTAAGTTCAAGGGGGTAAAAGGACCTTCACATCTTTAGGGTGTAAATAATACATAAGAACAAGTTCAGGGGCATAATATGACACCCACATAGCTTAAATTAATAACTAATCATATTTTGTGGGATATATGGTGCAGTAACTTGGTGAATCAAATCATTTTCTTCACAAAAAAATATAGTCATTGGGAAGACATTCACCTCCTTTATCACTTCTTAGGATTTTAATTTCTTTGCTTTATAACTCTTAAACATATCAAAAACTTAATCTTTTATTGTTAATAAATAAACGTACTAAAATCTAGAATGATCATTTATAAAGGTAATAAAGTATTACTGTTTCTAGTCAAACGAACATACCATTTTCAAATATAAGAATGTGCAAGTTCAAATAAATTATTCGTTATTCCATTTTTCATAAATGATTTCTTGTTCATCTTTGCTTATATGTATATTTCATATTAACCATTATATTTCTCAACATCTAAAATAGATTATTCTTAAACATTTACTTATTATATCTAGCTTTAACATTGAAAGTCTAATATTTCCATAAAGAAATAGTAACTTAATCATATAAACAAAATCAACAATTTTATTAATACTTAATTTAAATATACCTTCAGATAAGTAGCTTTACCCTACGAATATAATATTTTGTGTCACTAATCAAAATCAAAATCATGATGGCACCTATCCAACCCTCTATGATAGGTAAGCTAAAATTCAACCATGTACAATAAACCCAAAAAGACAGAAACGAAAAGAAATAGGAAATTCACCTATTCCTTTAAGGACTGGAGATTCTATCGAATATTCCACAAACAAATAACAACATATAGAAATCTCTGGAGAATAACATGTTGATCAATTTAACATAAATCACCCACGTTCACATTCCAAATCCCAACACTTCCTTTCCCTAGATAATTTCGATTATATCTTATCAGTTTAGTTTAACATTATAGATACAAGCGAACAATCTAATTTCCTTTTAGAAGTCTGCTTAATCACTATCGCTATAGTTAACGCTATGAACCGAAAATGACTACATCATTCCCACATACTTAACCATGATTCTTCTATCCTCTTAGAAGATTTAGGCAATGTCACAATAACTCTCGAGGTGTAAAGGTCACGCAACTCATAAAATATCTCAACTAACAAGTGAACACTAACACACTTAGACTAAATAAGGTATGAAAAATATTAATAATCATCACATAACAAGTAACTTCAACCAACACATTACTATACACAGATAACCACTCAAGTAACCAATAACCTCAATGAGATGAACTTTCTCCCTATCAAAGACCTCACAATTACAATCGTAAGCATGGATTTAACCTCAACGGTGAAGACCTATGACTCTCTACTTATCATAAATGTAACATACCAATGCACATTAATCTAATCATTTCACAAGTAGAATCATCTAATCATTTCACAAGTAGTCTCATGCCACTCAATTATTTATGGTACTTATGCAATGAAATATAACAGTTAATAACCAATGATATGAACAGTGCATCACACCATTAAATCAATCGTAAGATGTGTACACACATACTAAGGGTATTTTATGCCTATTAGTCATGACCTAAAGGGGACAAGCTCAGTACATGTATCGTACCGGTGAGATATCCGATCCACCGAATATCAATTTGTAAGCAACATGTACCGGTAAGGTACCTGACCCTTTGAATATCACAATATATGCATTTATCAATCCATATTAACCAAAATATAATAGGATGCAACAATATGCACTTTCACGGTTTATCTATGCACTTAATCAACTTCAAGGTTCATTATTTCATGTATACGATCAACGACCAAGTCACTTCACCAATCACAAGTATGCCCGAAGGCTAATCACAATTATTCAACTCATGGATTGGAATGGAAATCGAATCAAGTCTATACTACAATTAATTATTCAACATTTATTAACTAATATGGGCCTTGTCCAACACTTTACAACCATGATCTAAGGTGTATTTATATGCCTTAATAGTGACTTTAACCCATGATTACCTTAGTTTTGAGAACAATACTTGTGTATTATATAAGTTTTTGATGGAATATGGGATATTGTGCTAACCAACATGATTAGACTCTAGTAGGTGGGATTTGCGACTTTTTGGAGCATTTTTGGCATGGAAAGTGAGGCTTGGAGGAGCTAAAAGTGAAGAATATTGAAGATAAGAGGCAAGCCAAAGAGTTGATCTTGAGGAATCCAACCAAATCCGCGAAGAGAAGTCGACGAAAGCAAAAAAATCAAATAAAAAAGGGCCTGGCGCGCTAGGCAGCGTGCCAGGCCGCTTTTGGCAAAATTTTTAATTGCCTTGGAAGACTTGGGGCACGCCCAGGGGCGTGCCACGCCGCCTAGGAGCACCCTTTTTGCTGAGGCAAAATCTGCCTAAGTGCTAGGCGCGCCCAAGGGCGTGCCGGGCCGCTTTTTGGCCGATTTTTGCCTCGACTTAGGTCTATAAATAGGGATTTTGAGTTATTGTATCAAATTCCATCATCCTTAGAATATTTTGGGCGTTTTTGGGCATCTCAATTAGGTTCCATTCCTCTTCTTTTCAGTTTGTAATTATTTTTTAGAGTATTTATTACTTTTGGATGTTGATAAACATTATGAGTGGCTAAAATCCCTCATTCTTGGGGTTAAGGCCAAGAACATGAATCTCTTAGGTTGAGTGTAGTGGTTTTTGCTGAAGTTTATCATAAATTGGTTATTCATATATTCTAAATTTCATTATTTTGATGCTTGATCACCATTGGAATATATTCCTTGTCTCGAAGTGAGCTCGAGAGAGAAACTAAGAGATAGAACTTGAATATATGGAGTGTGGTCTTTCTTGGGGAAGTAATTCTACAGGATTGACATGTGGTTAGGACCGAGAGGTACCTAATCCAACACACTTGGTCAATTACGAGAAGAAAACTTGAATGCTATAGAATTAGTAAATTTATCACCACTCATGGATGTAGGTAGGTTGCTAAGTTCTAGTAAAAGATTATATTTTGGAGACGAATATAGTTATAAAATTAACCTCGGATCAATAACCACGATAAACAACTCAAAGTGCTTAAACCAATAACAATTATGCTCAAGAGATGACGTTCAGGGTGCCTTAGCCCTGGGAATTCACTTTTTATTGATTTTTCAAGTATATTTGCGAAAACCAAAGTTACGGTAGCGAAAATAGGAGTTCATAGTCCGCTATCATTTAATTTTCAACATCAAATCTCTTGTCGTTTTTGCAACACTAGTTTTTAATTATAGTTTGACGTCTAGAGTTGGGTTCTGTTGACGAAAGTCCCTTTGGTTCGATATCCGGCTCTCTAAAAGGAGCCACTTTATTACCTGCACGATCACGTACACTTGCGTGTATAGCTGGGTCGCACCAAGTTTTTGGCGCCATTGTCGGGGACTTTCAAATAGATAGATTTCAATTATTGACGTTTGGACTTTAATTTTCAGCTACGTGTTGACAACTTGATCTTAGTTGTTCTATTTTGCAGGCTTACTTCATCAGAACACTGGCAAGAACAAAGATTTGGTAGCCCCGCAGTCTGAACCTGAAAGATATTTCAATAGATTGAGGAGACAGGTTGCAGACTACCCAATCCCATAAGTTGAACTGGCTGATGAAGGAATACGGGGTAATCTCGTAAGAATCGAAGAACCAACTACAGAGAGACGTGAACCGTAAGTAATGGCAGCTAGAATAGTTCGCGATGTGGCAATCCCACTCGCCACTAATGTGACCTCCAGTATTCTCAAACCGGCAGCTGGAGGTAGATTTGAGCTTAAACAGAACATGGTGCAAATCTTGCACTCAAGTGGACAGTTTACTGGTCTTGCTCATGAAGACCCGCAGAGGCACATTCGGAATTTTCTGGAGATCAGTGGCACACATATTCCTGCGGGTGTGTCTTCAGATTATGTGAGACTTACTTTATTTCCCTTTTCTCTGTTGGGGGAAGCAAGGAGGTGGTTAGATGCAGAGCCGGCTAATTCTATCACCACTTGGGATGATCTTGCTCAAAAATTCTTGATAAGGTTCTTTTCGTCTGGAAAGACAGCAAAGCTGAGGAGGGAGATACTAAGTTTTAGACAGAGAGATGATGATAATTTGTACCAAGCTTGGAACAGATTCAAATCCATGTTGAGGGATTGTCCTCACCACCACCAAGCTAATGAAGTGTTGGTGCATACGTTTATAGAGGCTCTCGACCCCAACACTAAAATTCTACTTGATTCATCTGCAGGTGGAAAGGCTTTAGAGAAGACTTATGATGCATTATATGCTCTGTTGAATCATATTTCGCAGGGAAATCCAGACTGGCATAGCAATAATTCGAGGAATTCTACAAAGAAGGTTACTGGGAAACTAGATGTGGATGCAGTCACAACATTATCTACCCAAATTTCAGCTATGCAAAACATGATGAACAATCACTTTAGTAGTTTAAATTTGGGGCAACAACCAGCTCCCGTGAATGCAGTCCAGCAACAGGTTTCTGTGATATGTAGTGTATGTGGAAATGGTGATCATACTAGCGATTTGTGTAGTGCTAATCTGGATTCGGTAAATTTTGTTGGTAATGCACAAAGGGGAGGTGGAGCTCAGAACTATGGAAACACTTATAATGCCGGGTGGAAAAACCATCCGAACTTATCATGGAGAGGAAATAAAAATCAATATAGGCCTCAAGGATATGCACCTCAGTACAACCAACAACAAGGTAAAGTAAATCAAGTGGGTGCCAAGCCCGGAGACATGAGTGTGGAGGATATGTTAAAACAGATTATGGCTGAACAAGCAAAGCTGGCAGCAGATGTGAGGAACAATCAGTTGGCTACTCAGAATTTGGAAAAGCAGATTGGCCAGTTAGCTAATGCAGAGAATACAAGGCCCCAAGGAGGTCTTCCAGGTGATACTGAGCCAAACCCCAAGCAGGTGAATGCTATAGTTACCTGTAGTGGTAAGAAGTTAGAGGATACGGTTGCACCAGCGAAAGAATTTGAGCCAAAAGTAGTGGTGATTGAAGACGAATAGGTGGAGTCTACCAAAAGCTCAAAAGATGATAAAGTGATACATAGTGTGAAGTTGCCTCCTCCTTTCCCTCAGAAGTTTAAAAAGAAGAAGGAGGACGAATGCTTTGGTAAGTTCATTGAACTACTTAAACAAGTGCACATTAATTTGCCTCTTGTGGATATCTTACAGGGTAGTCCAAAGTATGCCAAGTTCATGAAAGACATTGTAGCAAACAAGAGTAGATTGACAGAATATGCCACAGTTGCTTTGACTGAGGAGGTTAGTTCTCGCATTCAGAACCGGTTACCTACTAAGTTGAAAGATCTTGGAAGCTTCACTATGAAGATTACTCTGGGAGATCGTGTCTACGCTCGTGGATTATGTGATTTGGGGGATAGTATAAATCTGATGCCCATTTTGATTTTCAAGGAGTTGGGTTTGGGGCGTCCTAAGCCCACTACTATTATTTTGCAACTAGCAGACCGATCTGTGACTAGACCTGATGGTATTGTTGAAGATGTTCTGGTTCAAGTGGGGTCGTTGATCTTTCCCGTTGACTTTGTGGTGCTGAATTTTGAGCCTAACCCGGAAGTCCTATTTATTTTGGGGCGTCCGTTCCTGGCTATAGGAGGTACAATCATTGATGTAGCAGCCGGGAAAATTACTATGCTAGCTCATGATAAGGTTGAAGTCTTTGATGTATATAGGGCTTTGAAGCTTCCAGAAATTTATGAGAACTTGTCGGCTATCACAACTATAGATTTGGCGGTTGAAAGTATCTACACTTTGTCTACAGATCCATTGGAAAAAGTTTTGATGGGGCAAGATGTGTTTGGTGATGCAGAAGCTAGTGAGATGGTGCAAGTTCTTGACCTTATGGGTATCTATGCGAAAGAGGGTAGATGGGAACCGTTAAATCGTCCACTCGGTCCTCCAACTAAGCCCTCAATTGAGGAGGCACCAAAGCTTGAATTGAAGGAACTCCCATCTCACCTACAATATGCTTTCCTAGGTGAAAATGAGACTCTTCCTATTATTCTGGCACAAGATTTGTCACAGGAACAAGTTGATGCGGCATTATTGATACTAAAACGAAGAAAGAAGGCTATTGGTTGGCAGATGTCTAACATCCATGGTATTAATCCGGGTTTATGCATGCATAAAATTTACATGGAAGAAGGGTACAAGCTGAGTGTTCAGCACCAACGACGTTTGAATCTGGTAATGAAAGAAGTAGTAAGGAAGGAGGTAATTAAGTGGTTAGATTCGGGCATTTTTTATCCTATCTCTGATAGTACGTGGGTGAGCCCAGTACAATGTATTCCAAAAAAAGGCGGTATGACGGTGATCTCAAATGACAATAATGAATTGATTCCTACAAGAACTGTAACTGGATGGCGTATTTGCATGGATTACCGGAAACTTAATGATGCTACGAGGAAATATCACTATCCAATCCCTTTTATTGATCAGATGTTGGATCATTTAGCCGGGCAGGAATATTATTGCTTTCTTGATAGATATTCCAGATACAATCAAATTGCTATAGATCCTAAAGATCAGGAGAAGACTACATTCACATGTCTTTACGGTACATACGCTTTCAATGTATGCCATTTGGATTGTGTAATGCACCGGCTACCTTACAGCGTTGCATGATGGCTATTTTCTACGACATGGTGGAGGAGTTCGTAGAGATTTTTATAGATGATTTTTCAGTCTTTGGTAACTCTTTCGAGGTATGTTTGAAAAACCTTGATAAAGTCCTTTCTCGGTTTAAAGAAACTAATCTCATTCTCAATTGGGAGAAGTGCCATTTCCTTGTAACGGAAGGTATATTTCTTGGGCACAAAGTGTCAAAGCAAGGGCTGGAAGTTGATAGGGTAAAGATTGAAGTCATTGAATAACTCCCTCCACCTGTATCGGTAAAAGGGGTGCAAAGTTTTTTGGGTCATGCTAGATTTTACAGAAGGTTTATTCAAGATTTTTCCAAAATTGCACGTCCCATGTTTGCACTCTTGGAGAAAGATGTGAAGTTTGTATTTTGTGAATCATGTGTGAAGGAATTCGAGGTTTTGAAAAAGAAGTTGGTAGAGGCACCTATCCTTATTGCTCCTGACTGGGTTTTGCCATTTGAGCTAATGTGTGACTCAAGTGATGTTGCAGTAGGTGCGGTTCTCGATCAACGTAAGAATAAGGTATTTCACTCTATTTATTATGCAAGCAAGACACTTGATTCAGCCCAAGTGAATTATATGGTGACTGAAAAAGAGATGTTAGCTTTGGTGTATGCATTTGATAAATTCAGATCGTACTTGGTGGGCACGAGCGTTATTGTATACACGGATCATGCGGCAATACGGTATTTATTCAATAAAAAGGATGCTAAGCCGCGCTTGATTAGATGGATCTTATTGCTACAGGAGTTTGACTTAGAGATTAAAGATAGAAATAGGACAGAAAATCAAATTGCTGACCATCTTTCTAGACTTGAGAGCTCGACACATATAGTGGATGATGGGCGTATTTGTGAAGAATTTCCAGATGAGCAGTTGTTGGTGTTAGACGTCGATGAATTGCCATGGTATGCAGACATTGTGAATCTATTGGTAAGTGGGTTATTTCCTCCTGATTCGAGTCCTCAACAGAAGAAGAAACTAGCATATGAGGCACGCTCTTATATATGGAAAGAGCCATATTTATTCAAGCAAGGGCCTGATCAAATAGTATGAAGATGTATTCCGGATGCTGAAGTGAAACAAGTGTTAGATATATGCCACGCATCACCTTATGGTGGAAATCATGGTGGTGAACGCACAGCCCAAAAAATATTACAATCAGGTTTCTTCTGTCCTTATATATTTAATGGTGCTCATGCCTTTGTAAAGAATTGTGATCAATGTCAACGTATGGGGACGATTGCCAAGAGACATGAGATGCCTCTTAACAACATCCTAGAAGTTGATATTTTTGATGTATGGGGGATTGATTTTATGGGGCCTTTCCCAAAGTCGAATGGCAATCTATACATACTCGTAGCAGTGGATTATGTATCGAAATGGGTAGAGGCTGCAGCTCTTCCTACGAATGACTCCAAAGTTGTGGTAAAGTTTCTCCCAAAACACATCTTCACTAGGTTCGGAACTCCAAGAGCTATTATTAGTGATGGAGGGTCACACTTCATTAATTACTGGGTGAAGAGTGTATTAGCGAAGTATGGAGTGAAACACAAGGTCTCCACAGCGTATCACTCCCAAACAAGTGACCAAGTGGAAGTGTCTAATCGCGAGATAAAGTAAATCTTGAAAAAAAAGGTGAATACTCAGAGGAAAGACTGGTCACTCAAGATGGATGATGCTCTTTAGTCCTATCGGACGGCATATAATACTCCTATAGGGACTTCTCCCTATCATTTGGTCTTTGGTAAAGCTTGTCACCTCCCAGTTGAGCTTGAGTACCGAGCATATTGGGCGGTAAAGAAGTTGAATCTAGATCCAGGGTTGGCTGGTAATAGGAGGTTGTTACAGCTCCATGAGTTGGAAGAATTTCGTGCCCAAGCGTATGAAAATTGTAAGCTATACAAGGAGAAAACGAAGAGATGGCATGACAAGCATATTCTCCCCCGCACTTTTGAGCCAGGCCAGTTGGTACTTTTGTTTAACTCAAGACTTAGGTTGTTTTCGGGCAAGCTAAGATCTAAGTGGAGTGGGCCTTTTGAGGTAAGTCGCTCGACACCTCACGGTGCGGTGGAAATTTTGAACAAAGCGGATGGTACAAGGTTCATGGTAAATGGCCAGAGATTGAAGCATTATTTTGGTGAGGAAGAGAAGCAGACGGAGGACGTGCTTTGCCTCGATGATAACTGAGATCTTATATTTGGTCTAGCCGCGACATTAAACCAGGTGCTACATGGGAGGCAACCCATGCATGTGTTGTAATAGTTAGGATTTATAATGTTAAAATACAAAAAGAAGAGTCGTGCCCCAACCAAAACTAAGGCGCTTGATGGGAGGCAACCCATCTCTTTTAAAAGTTTTTGTTTTCTAACGTAGTGCTAGGATCTTGTGTTTATGCAGAGGCACGGAGCATGTTGGTATGAGAATCCACAAGAAAAAGGTAAATTTGGCGGATGGGTGATTATTTGAAGGTTTCGGGCAGGCAGGACATGTTTTGGAGCAAAGCGTCGAGTCTTGGGACTTGTAAAAGCCCCAAGATTATGTGAAAAATGTGAAAAATTGCTCAGGTATGAGAATAAGTGTTCGGTGAGCTACCCAGCATGCCAGGATGAAAAAAATTTAAAAAATATTTTTTGAGGCAGTGGGGAGGCGTGCTGGCCAGCGTGCCACGCTGCCTTCCCCAAAAATTTGGCATGCCCAGGCGCGCTGGCCAGCGTGCCACGCCACCTGTGCCTAAAATTTTTGGCAAGGAGACAGTGGGGTAGCGCGCTATGCAGCGTGCCACGCCGCTACCCCCCAAATTTTTTTTAAGTCATTTTCTATTAATAAATGACCCAGCCCCTTCCCTTTTCTTTTAAATTCCTAATTTCCCTTCTTCTTCACCATCATTCCCAACTCCATACCCACACACACGAGTTCCTCTCAAAGCATCTCAAAAATTTTCGCTTAGATTTCCTTATATGAATTCTTGCCTTCTACTCTTGGGATTGTGTCCAAGTCTCCATTCAAAACTCTTAAGGTACTATGTATGATTCTAATGTATCATCCTCTAGCTCTCACAAGATACGTCGGTCGGGTAATAAGGTGCCCGCATCTCCCCCAGTCCCAAAAGTGCAAAAACGGAAGTATGGGATACACGCGGTCTCCAGTGCGGGGAAAAGTTAGTACAAAAGCCACCCGAAAGATAAATATTTTTCCGATGAGTGTATTGATAGGGCAAGCCTGTCTCGAGATTACCCAATAATATTGGCTCGGCTTGAGCAAGTTGGGATGGGCTTTGTTTTCAATAGACCTACAGATTGCAACCTCCATCTGGTGAGGGAATTGTACGCAAATTGGAACCCGGACGCACCTACATGCTCGGTAGTGGTACGAGGTTCGGATGTGATACTTGATTCCTTGAGCTTGACTGGATTATTGGGAGTTTCCACTCGGTCTATTCCCCAAGACGTTCTGAGGCTAAATGCTAGGCCTCCATATGCTGAAATTTGACACACTCTGTGCGGCAGATGTTCAACTGTGAGGTGGCTTCTCCATCACCAAAGAGGGTATCACAAGAGTCTACCCTTTGCCCATCTCAACAAAGAGGCAAGGATTTGGCTAAATATTGTGTGTTGTTATTTAATTTCGGGGAGCCATATGACTGAAGTTACAAGGGATCGTGTCTGTCTGGTATATGCTCTCATGACTGATGCAGAGATTGATGTAGGTTCTGTGCTGTTGTCGGCTATGCGCTGAGCTCGCCTCCATGGAGGTCTTCGATATGCTTTTGGTAGACTATTGACCAAATTAATGCGAGCATTCAAAGTGCCCGAAGAAAATTTTGACTATCATCCTCCTTTGGTGACGAGGCCTGTGGATGTCACCCAGACTAAGGCGCCGGATTCACTCAGCCCCACTTTGACATTAGCCAAGCTTCATGCTCTAGATGACGGGATTTTAGCCCGTATGTATGGGTTGGATATGCTACGACACAGGACTGGGGGTAGGGCCTCCACGACGGACGAGCTGAGCCAGGTAGAGAGGGATTATCCTCTCAATGAGCATGCCATGGCCTTATTGAGGATTGGTCCTGATTTTATGGAGCCTGTGGATGATGATGTCCCCACAGATGAAGAGGACCTCCAAAGCGATTCTGAGGATGAGGAGGCTGAGGCAGATGATCCACCGTTAGAGGTTCGTGGGACGGAGGACGACGACTACCTCGACTGACCAGGGAGCTCCTTACATCCTACTCTTGCTTTTTTTATTATGGTAGCATTGGGGACAGTGCTAATCTTTTAAGTATGGGGTGGGATGTGATGGACTTTACTTGTATGTATGTATATGTGTGCTGGTGTATGCTTTTATTTTGGGTTCCTTTGCGTTTGTTTTCGGTTCTTTTACTAAGATGAGTCCCTTTGAACCATACAAAAAAAAATTGGATTTTTGATGTTGTTTTGTGTTGTTTTTGTTGTTTATTACTTTTGAGTCGCCTTAGTTAGAGGACTAAGGGATTTTCTCTATGATGGATGGATGACGACCGTCTTAAGAGCAAATTAGTCAAGTAGTGTAGTGTCGGGTATTCTTGCTTGCTATACATTTGTGCATACACGTGTGAAACATGCCCGGATATATAATAGCAAGTGCTGAGACACCTAATTCTCACTTAGTTGACTAGTTAAGTTGCTTAATGTTGAATTTATGCATGATTTTGGAGGTTTTTATGGTGAACCTGTTGAGCTGAACATGTGCCATGTGTGAGTAAGTTTTCTATGATATTCCATGTTCATAATGATGTCTAGAACTTTCCCGGGGTGTTTGCAAAGCGAAATAAGAGGTGTTAAGTTTAGGAGATGATAGGGGCATTTCTTTGATAGCCATGTTTTAGACCTACTTTATCTACCCTCTTGGCATGATCCTACTTAGCCCCGTTGAGCCTTTAGCCTTTTCCTTGGTAGCTTTACATGTAGCTTAATCCTCTTCTCTCAATGAACCAGAATTTAATCCAAAACTCCTAAGCGCTTTAATTAGGAAATCAAGAGGTGAAGGAGTGCAAGAGTTCGAAAACAAAAATGAAAAAAAAAAAGGGGGAAGAGTGAAAGTAAAGTCCCAAGCATATTTCCTATGGGTGTGAAAAGGTTTGTGTGTGTTGGTAGGGAGTATGGTAAATAAAAAAAATAAAAAAATAAAAAAAAAGAGAAAAATAAAATTTTACTCCTTACACAATATGCGTAAGCTAGCTTAAAGTTATGGGACAGAATAAAAGAAAGTTGGGAAGATAAAAGTGGTGAAAAATAGGTCGGTTGAAGGTGGTCTGAATGTAATTTGCAGTGTATTAAAGCGCTCAGGAAAGATAGTCACTATTCTTACCAAATAGTTCCTACCCGTCCCTGTGCCTACATTACAACCCCTAAAAGTCCTACTTGATCTTGAGCTTTAACATTTTGACATTAGTGGAGTATTACACTAAGGGCAATCCTATGGTTCATCTTTGTGTTGCATGTGAATTCTTTTTGAGAGTGAGTGACTTTCATTCATGCACCCAGTTAGTTATTACTTGGTAGAAGTGTGGGGTGACTTTTTATGGTGATGGCGCATGTTTAGTGAAGTGAGGTGAGCTACTAATGACGTGTCATACATGAATCTGCAACTAGTTAAGTTGATTTGTGAGGATAGGTTGTTTCACTTTGTTATTTAGTTGATTGATATCCTAGTATGTGGTGCAGAAGTTGATGAATGTGGTTGTGTAAGCTATGCAAGAATGCCAATTTTGTCTTAAGTGTCTAAATTCGCCCGGATAGAGAGTGGCTATTGTTCGAGGACAAACAAAGGTTAAGTGTGGGGTGGTGATCTAAGGCGTATTTATATGCCTTAATAGCGACTTTAACCCATGATTACCTTAGTTTTGAGAACAATACTTGTGTATTATATAAGTTTTTGATGGAATATGGGATACTGTGCTAACAAACATGATTAGCCTCTTGTAGGTGGGATTTGCAACTTTTTGGAGCATGTTTGGCATGGAAAGTGAGGCTTGGAGGAGCTACAAGTGAAGAATATTGAAGATAAGAGGCAAGCCAAAGAGTTGATCTTGAAGAATCCAACCAAATCCGCGAAGAGAAGTCGACGAAAGCAAAAAAATCAAATAAAAAAGGGCCTGGCGCGCTAGGCAGCGTGCCAGGCCGCTTTTGGAAAAAATTTTAATTGCCTTAGAAGACTTGGGGCGCGCCTAGGGGCGTGCCACGCCGCCTGGGAGCACCCTTTTTGCTGAGGCAAAATCTGCCTAAGTGCTAGGCGCGCCCAAGGGCGTGCCGGGCAGCTTTTTGGCCGATTTTTGCCTCGACTTGGGTCTATAAATAGGGCTTTTGAGTTATTGTATCAAATTCCATCATCCTTAGAATATTTTGGGCCTTTTTGGGCATCTCAATTAGGTTCCATTCCTCTTCTTTTCAGTTTTTAATTATTTTTTAGAGTATTTATTACTTTTGGATGTTGATAAACATTATGAGTGGCTAAAATCCCTCATTCTTAGGGTTAAGGCCAAGAACATGAATCTCTTGGGTTGAGTGTAGTGGTTTTTGCTGAAGTTTATCATAAATTGGTTATTCATATATTCTAAATTTCATTATTTTGATGCTTGATCACCATTGGAATATATTCCTTGTCTCGAAGTGAGCTCGAGAGAGAAACTAAGAGATAGAACTTGAATATATGGAGTGTGGTCTTTCTCGGGGAAGTAATTCTACGGGATTGACATGTGGTTAGGACCGAGAAGTACCTAATCCACCACACTTGGTCAATTACGAAAAGAAAACTTGAATGCTCTAGAATTAGTAAATTTATCACCACTCACGGATGTAGGTAGGTTGCTAAGTTCTAGTAAAAGATTATATTTTGAAGACGAATATAGTTATAAAATTAACCTCGGATCAATAACCACGATAAACAACTCAAAGAGCTTAAACCAATAACAATTATGCTCAAGATATGACGTTCAGGGTGCCTTAGCCCTGGCTTTTTATTGATTTTTCAAGTATATTTGCGAAAACCAAAGTTACGGTAGTGAAAATAGGAGTTCATAGTCCGCAATCATTTAATTTTCAACATCACATCTCTTGTCGTTTTCGTAACACTAGTTTTTAATTATAGTTTGGCGTCTAGAGTTGGGTTCTGTTGATGAAAGTCCCTTGGGTTCGATATCCGGCTCTCTAAAAGGAGCTACTTTATTACTTGCACGATCACGTACACTTGCATGCATACCTAGGTCGCACAAAACCACCATATATCCAGGAATAACTAAGGTTCCCCGATATGATGACATCTATAAACAATCTACAAACAACTTATTTGGCACATTATTAGCGATCAAAATCCCCACAACTTTACTGTTACTACTTCTACCTTGTACCTACTATGTTCGTATTTTATACATTAATTATATCACCTTAATTCCCCCTACATATATTGCAACCTGATTGTACTAAACCACAATATGACCAGCACTCGCAAGACCACTACATGGGCCTACCTTCCTTCTTAATCTCATTTACACTACCACAACCATGATCTCACATAAAACTTTATCCTCACTCGATATCCTCTAGATCACAAAACTTTAACTAAACATTAGCATCATAATAATAACCCATTACTTTGGGAGACACCCACATAAACACCTTGAACGACAACCCCTATCTATCTCACAATTTGTATGTTATAAAACCATCCTAACTCTGTGTACGTAGGACTAAGTATGACATCTCCCGTCAAACTATATACTGCATTTGCAAATAACCAAGCTACTAGTATTTAACCATAATCTATCTAGAAGGCGAGTTTGCTGCTATGGAGTGTATGGATCTCTCTTCCTTGATCATATTCTAGTGATTCTATCAATGATTCCATAAAATCATCATAGGGATATGTCCTCTTAAAGCCTTGTCTCTTCATCCAAGTTGTTTTTATCTTAGGAGTAACCCTAGGGTGTTTTCAGGAGGAGGAAACAAAATTAGAACAAAAACTGGTGGAAAAGGATTTTTAAATGCGGGGCTGACTTCTCGATCACAGCTGTAGCAGTCAGAGTGTCATTGCAGTGGCATCGCTGCAACTGTAGAAGTATCACTGCAGCAGATGCAGAGTAGTCCAGCCTTTCCAAACTTTTAGTCTATTATTTTCATTTTATGGATTTTTACCAAGGTTTTCACATCTTAGCAAGGTCAATTAAGAAATATCTCATTCACGGCTCCCTGTCACTATCACGACCCAAAGGTCAAGGTCATGATGGCACCTATTTCAGACTAGCCTTAGTGGGTAATTCAAAACCCACACAATACAGAACAATTGAAATATAAAAGAAAAACCCATAAATGTGAGACTTCTAGCATGAAGTCAAGCTATAATGTATAACATAGGGAAATTCTGAACAAATCAAATAAATCCCCCAAAATGGTGTCATAAGTAGAAAGAGCATCTAATACATAGTCTGGAAAACTAAAAATGTAAAATTTGTCTCCAAAATACTAATAAAGACAAGATAAAGATAGATAGAGGCTATAACAAGGCTCCGAACGAAGGAGTTCACCAGATACTCCAAAAATCAGTTATCACAGCACAATCAGCTACCGTAGCGCATACTCGAACTAGGATCTACACTAAAAGGGAATAGTAGGGGTGAGTACGATCCACTTGCACTCAGAAGGTATCATAGGCCGACTGATCAAAGTAGAAAATAATACAAGTAAAAAATACTATGAGCACATCACCTGCAAATAGGAAAGGTCCCAAATGGTAGCTCACACCATCTCCACTAACAATTATAAGATATAAGACAATAAAGGAAACTACACACGGAATATACCTAAGGAAACTATATACATGACAACAAACACATAAGGGTAATACAGCAATGTAATGCAATGTAGGGATGATGAGATGATGAATGTAAGCCATTGCATGACATGTAATATGAAATGAGGAAGAAATGCTCACAACCAATCAGCACTTCAAGATAGGACGAGTTTTACAAGGTGTTTGATTTTCTTTCAAAAATCAATGTTTCTCAGTGGTACCAATATCTCATGACATGTAATATGAAATGAGGAAGAAATGCTCACAACCAATCAGTATAAAGCTAATGATCAATTCTATATAGGTATGAGTGAGCCCAAAAATCAACTCAACATGTCAATAATTCATGTTATAAGCCTTCACTCGGCCCTACCAAGATAAATATTCATGTGAGACATCAAAATATCATTTCAAAAAGGCCTACAATTTCTATTCAAGCCCTTGTATGGCCAACACAACAATAATTATGACGTTTAATGCATAAATAAGGCCTACAAATGTCAAATAAATTCCCCACACGGGCATGATATCAAATATAATCTCTCAAGTCAACAGCAATATGCATATAAGCCCCCACACAGGAACACGATAATAATAATAAGTCCAAAATACTACTCCCATGACTAAATTCTCTAACCCATACCATACTTTACATGATTGTTAACTACCCGCCTAGTCTGAAAGAAGTTAAGCCATAAACTACCTCATAATGCCAAAAGTCCAAGCCTAAGCCTTCAATGCAGAACCTTTCCTTCACGAATGGTCTCGACACAAGCTAAAACTATCAAAAATATAATTTATGCCTCAAATAAAGCTAATGATATCCATATTAGCTATATTTGAATCGGGTTCAAAATTAGTTCGAAAATGGGTTCAAAAACAAAAGGGGTAAAACCAAAATTTTATTTTAGAAACATGTTTCCTGTGTCAAAAGGAGTCTAAAGCTAAAACCCCATGCAAAATGAGTTGAAATCGGAGTTCAAATCGATGAAAAACTATTTTAAAAGTTTATTGGAAAGCCCCCCAAATTCTAGTTTGAAAACAAGATTTAAAGGTGTTTTTGAAGATATAATCGAGTTAATGGAAATAAGAGTTTGGAGCTTACCCAAGCACAAATGGTGAAGAAAACATACCAAATCTCCCCTTCCCAAAGCTCTAAGATCTAAAAATAGTGAAAATCGTGAAAATAAGGTATTTATACTTTCCTATGAATAGTGCATTATGATTGTTGACCCCACCCTATGATGACGAGGGTCTACGTTAACCGGTAATTGAGTTAGTCATTGCGATCGCGAGAGGAGGGCCTCACGACCTTGATGTTCAACCTGACCCAGTACACCAATTAACCCATCGCTATCGGGGCACCACCATCATGCGATCACAATAAAGACTATTATTGAGGCCTGTAATAGCGACACGTGTCCATATAACTGCGATGAAGGGCTTGATGCACCAGATATAAACTATTGCACCAAGTAAAACTATAACTCCAAAGTCTCCGAACGGACCCTCGAGATTTATTTGGGACCCCAAATAACTAAACCATATATGCTACTAGGCTATTTTAGATGTTTTAAACTCATTGACACTGTCGAATTTTGAAAAGAGATCGTTTGTGACAGTTTAGTCCCCGAGACCCTTAAAAGCTTATTTTAGCTTGTTTTTTAAATAAGGGTCAAAATGCAAAATAATGGCTCGAGACTAGAACAAACTATGCTCCTAACCCAATATCGACATTCAAAATCTAATGAAATTGTCCAAATTGCCATCCGATGACCGAAACTCAAAATGTTGACCAAGGTTAAACTAATGGCTTTTAAAGCCTCTAAGAGTCTCAAACTCTCCCAAATCACTCTCGAATGCATTAGGGACCGTGCCAACCATCCACACATCTCATTAATAGTGTATAACAATTATGGGGAAGGGGAAAATGGTCAAAATGCATAAAAAAGATAAAAGTCACAACAGAGGTTGTTACATTATCCACCACTAAAACACTAGTTCGTCCTCAAACTAAAAAGCAAATAAAGAAACTGAAGCGGTAAAAAGCTGGGGGTATCTATTTCGCATATTCGTCTCGACCTCCATCGTAGCCTCCTCAATTGAGTGATGTCTCCACTGGATCTTTACTGAATGAATACTCTTGGACCTCAACATCATAGTCTACTTGTTTAGGATAGCAATAGGCCCCTCCTCAAAGGATAAATCATGGTATAACACAACAGAATCTCACCAAATCACATGTGCAGCGTCTGGACGGTAACTCTTCAACATGGAGACATGGAATACCAGATGAAAAATTAAAAGATATAGAGGCAAAGATAGCCTATATGCCACATCACCATACTTCTCAAGGATCTTGAAAGGTCTAATAAACATTGTACTAAGCTTCCCTT
This sequence comes from Capsicum rhomboideum, assembly GCA_031232105.1. Lineage (NCBI taxonomy): Eukaryota > Viridiplantae > Streptophyta > Magnoliopsida > Solanales > Solanaceae > Capsicum > Capsicum rhomboideum. Next base: position 100,358,600 of record CP124719.1, on the reverse strand, counting down.
TTTTCCCAAACCTCATCACACCCTTCATGGGTTAAACCTTCAACAAAACTCGATATTTTTCCTTGAATGCTACATCGCAGGCTCGATGGTCGGCATAGCTCTTCTACCTACTCTAGGTAGCCACTAGCCTCAGTAGTATTAGGCTCACATGATCCATTGAATCCCTCAACAAACATATGCCCTAAGGTGTAACACCCCGTATATTTCTGACCCTAATATGATTGATTGGTGACCTAGGGTGTAGTTATAAACCTTAGCGTCGAGAGCACTAAGTACGTATGTTGCTTTGGTGTTGGATAGAGCATTTGATATCGTAATAGTAAATATGATTAGACCTTTGTAGGAGATATTTGTGATCTTGTGGAGAATTTATGGGGTGAAAAGTGAGGTTAAAGGACTTATAAACAAAGGGTTTTAAAGGTAAGAAGTAAGCTAAAGAATGGAACTTGAAGTATCTAACCAAATCCGCAAAGAAAAGTTGAAAAATGATTTTTTTTTAAATTTTTTTGGTGGGGCGCACCCAGGGACGTGCCAGGCCGCTTTTGGCAAGAATATTTGTGGCCCAGGCAGCAAGCAGGCGCTCCAGGCGGCGTGCCAGGATGGTTTTAGCAAAAAAATTTCGCCGATCAATAGTCTATAAATAGGACTCTTGGGTTATGGAATCATTATTCCATCATAGTAGGGCTATTCTTGAGTAAGTTTGGAATCCAAGTTGGGGTTAATTCGTCGTCATAATTATTTTACCAAATTATGTTCAATTAAGCCACAAGTGGCTAGAATTTCTATTTTTGGAGATTGAAACTACGAGCATGACTCGCGTGAGTTGAATATTGTTTAAATATTTATGGAATGCTTTAAACATGAGATATATGATGAATTAAACATTGAATTTGGTGGGCTAAGATGACATGTGTTATTGGGATCAATTCAAGGCCCAAAATGGATTAAAAGACATGGCCCAATGGGTCAAATGACCCATTCTTTCTTTGACCAAGAAAACCAATCAATTATTGATTAATTGTTTGGTTAAGGATGACTTCAAGGGCCTATATAAGAGGGAAAAAATCAGATCTTATTCACCACTTTACACATAACATTTCTAGACTTTTCCACAACAAATATCTTTTTCTCTCTACTATCAAACCCTAAGGCAACCAATATTTGGACAAGATCATTCTTTACCAAGCTTTGGTAAGTGTCTAATCTCACGGATTAATATATTAAATGCTGAAGATGGTGTGTATATCATTATGAATGAGTAGTGTACTTTTGTGGTTTTGCTAAAAGAAGTGTCATCTTTATGTTCTGAACTTGAAAGGAGACTTGAGATTTTGATAAAAGTGAATGGTGTGAATGAAATATTGACATGTATGGTGTGATTATGTTCCTAAACTTGTTATTTTTCTATAAGTGTAAATTATGGAATTTTGGCCGATATGTTGTTATGACATGTATTGGGGTGAATTGATGGAGTAATTGTGACATGGTGGTATTGACGAAACGTAAAGGAGAAACTTGGTGTGACATGCTATTGATTCATGATGTTGTGGTCAGTGTATAGAATGTTATGGTATTGTTGGCATGATAAGTCCATGAATGGTATTGTAAAGGGTGAAATCATGTTATAGGAAAATCATGTAACTCATGGTCGTCTTATACACTTGGAATGTAGCTTGTGGTTAATGTTGGTTCCGTTATGAACTTGTGTTGTAGAGTGACATGTAAGGAAGGAACTGGATTTTTGTATTCACATCTAGGATGGTATATTCATATTGAGATCATAAGGTATGTAGGGTTACTCTTTTCGAATCCTCCTGCAGCGCATATTGTTCACATTGTCATTGTGCTTGTTCTATTCCGAAATATTCAAAGGTATATCAATTCAGGTGTCATCTATGGTTATTCACATGATGCTTATTCATTGACCAATTGTCATTCATGTATCACATAAGTATGGACATTACTCTAAAGTTCCAATAATGTTATGTTCTAAAGTTCCAAGTTCCAATAATATCATAATCCCCCAATGTATCAATATCACAAAAGTAAAGGAAAGAAGTAATACAAAGAAGTAATGAAAGAAGTAATGCATATATGGTTACTTTATTATTACTTTATGATTCTTTGAGTACGGGTGGTAGCTTTGTGGGGGCGCAAGCCTAACTCAAGCCGATCCCGATATTGTTGGATTAGGGGGAAAGCTCATTGAAGCAAAAGCCAAACTTGATGCCGAACCTGCTTCATCAATTTTTAGATGATAGCAGGGGGGAAGCTCAGTGGGGAAAAACCCTAGCTTGATGCCAAACCGGACAGGGGGTAGCCCAATGGGCCGAACCTTGATTTATTTATTTATGGTATATTATATTATTCTCCTACTGATCAGTTGGGCCCGGGTTATATATATTGACGATTTTATATTGACAGTTATATATTAACGGTTATATATATATATATATATTAACGGTTATGAATACTAACGGTAATATACATAAAGGTAAATGAAGTAATGAACGTAAGGTACATATTTCCACACTTACTGAACGATGATTTATCCACATTGACTATTCTCTTATCTTGATTTCATTGAAGTTCGTATCTTGTATACAATTGTTCATTGCCTTACATACTCAGTACATTCTTCGTACTGACCCCCTTGGGGGACATAGCTTACTTGTTGCAGGTACAGGCGCTAGTAGACCCCCACTGTCGGCTACGAGTCATCCGCGGATCAGTGGTGAGCTCCAGTTGGTTAGGGGGTTTTCGAGTCATATGTGTTCATGGTTTTGGTATTGTATGAAGCAGGGACTTGTCCCGACTGTAGGGTGTTTATGTACATGTATCTGTTAGAGGCTTTGTAGACGTAAGTGGGAAGATGAATGTAAGAGATGTATATTCATTTTGACTTAATGGCCCCAACGGCCAAGTTTTATATATTGCATATGTTTTCCATGACTTTCGTCATTAGTACTGATTTGTTACATGGGATAGAATGAGAATCATACAGAGACATGCATACGAATGTACATGAGCAAAGATTGGTTCTCTCGGTCCTCAACGGCTTCGGGTACCAGTCTGCCTCGTTGGAATTCGGGGTATGACAAAAGTGGTATTAGAGTAGGTCATCCTAGGGTGTCTAAAAAGCCGTGTCCGAGTAGAGTCTTGGTTATGGATGTGTTATGCACCACATTTATAAGCAGGAGGCTCTGGGGCATTTAGGAGTTGTTTCATTTCTTCATTTCTTAGATCGTGCAATAGAGCCAAGGTTATGGAATTATACTTGACCATTGATTTTGTTCTCTTTCATTATTGAGACATGCCGATTACAAGAAGAGGTAGGGGCAAAGGAAAAAGTAAGAAGGTAAATACACTTGCCGGTGAAGGAACTAGTAAATCACCACCTGACCAAGCTAGTCAAGGTGGGGCTGACACCGAGTTTGCATCGCGGGCTTCTTCTACTTTTCCAGCTTCGAAAGAGCCGAGAAGGAGAGAGGAACCTGCTAAGCCACCTATCAATGTCACCGAACAGGATTTGAGAAATACAGTGTACATGTTGACTCAGATAGTTGCTGCACAAGATAGTCCAATGAGAAATAATGATAGTGAGACTAGGGCAGCTAGTCGGAGGACACAGGATTTCCTAAAATTAGATCCTCCTATATTCACTGGATCGGATCTTGATGAAGACCCGCAAGATTTTATAGATCAAATCAAAAGGGCTTTAGATGTCATGCACGTATTTGGTGTAGAAACAGTTGAGCTTGCAGCATATAGATTAAAAGGTGAGGCGATATTATGGTACGAAGATTGGAAATGATCTAGGGGTATCGGTGCACCCCCAGCTAGTTAGGAAGAATTTAAAGCGGCATTTCTTGATCACTATCTTCCCTATGAGATTCGCGAGGCACGTGAAGACCAATTTCTGAATCTTCATCAAGGGAATATGAGCATCAGAGAATACAGTCTTCGATTTAATTCTTTGGCCAGATATGCTCCCCATATGGTAGCCACCATGGCCGACAGAGTCCATCAATATGTGGACAGATTGGAGCCATATTTGGTGAGGGACTGTACCATTAATCCTCTGAACAGAGATATGTATATAGCCAAAATACAGGATTTTGCCCAGAAGATGGTGGAACAGAGGCAAAGAAGAAAGTTGCACAAAGTTGAAGGGGGGCCATCAAATAAGGCTAGACCTATGGGACAGTACATGGTGTCCCAAGGAGGATTTGGGCCTCGAGTGTTTAATAGACCACCGATATCAACACTTTCTTATCCCACAGCAGGAACTCAATCCTAATTCAAAAGGTTTAGAGGCAGTAGCGTTGGGAAAAGTCGTGGAATTTGAGATTCACAAACGATAGGCTATTGAGAGCAAGGAAATATAAACCAATCGGGGTTTTATCTCCAACCTTGTCAACACTATGGAAAGATGCATTCAAAGGAATATCGGTTTGGGACAAATATTTGCTTTTAGTGCGGTATGTCCGTACACATGGTGAGAGATTACCCAAGAAGGGGCACGGGGATTATTACGTGACCTACGGGATCAACCGTTGCACCATCATCATCGGTTCCTTTCATAGGCCGAGGTGTGCAGCCGGTTGGAAGTGGTAGAGGTACTGGAGGAGTAGCCATTTTTAGTGCAATACAGGACCGCACCTATGCTTTAGCGGGTCGACAGAATTTGGAGGCCTATCCGGATGTGGTGCCAGGTACACTAACACTATTCGTATTTTCACATAGTGTATATACATATGAATTGATTGATTCGGGTTCTATAGTAGTTTATGTTATTCCATTGACTGCTATAAAATTGAAAAGAACATCAGAATTATTAGTTAGACTATCTGAAGTATTTACACCTGTTGATGAATCTACTATAGTTAAGAAAGTACATTGTAACTATATAGAACCTGTTCGTGAGCATGCTACGTTGGTTGATTATATTGGCCTGGATATGATGGAGTTTGATATTATACTGGGTATGGATTGGTAGGCTTCTCATTAAGCCACGATAGATGGTCGAGATAAGATGATATATTTTCATTTCCACTAAGGAATGTTCTTGAATGAAGGAGTAATGTTGGAGCATCGAGAGGTAAAGTTATTTCCTATCTTAAGGTAAGGAAATGATATCCAAAGTGTACCTATGTCACCTAACAGACCTAGTATGTCCCCGTGGGGAGGGTGTACCAATGTTGTTTGTACAAAAGGAAAATGGCACATTGAGAATGTGTATTGGTTATCGGCAACTGAAGAAACAAAATGATGACGATTAAGAATAAATATCCCCTCCCCAAAATTTATAAGTTATGTGACCAATTAACGGGTGCCAAAGAATTCTCAAAGATTGACTTGAGATCGAGTTATCATCAAGTAAGGGTTAAAGAAAAATATATACGAAAGACAGCTTTCCGAACACGGTATGGTCATTATTGAGTGTTAGTTATGTCATTTTAACTAATGACTGCACTAGTAGTGTTTATAGGTGTTGAATAGGGGGATGCAAGCCATTGTTAGAAATGTTTGAGACCATGTTTAGAAATGATATTCAAGATCATGAGAGAACCATGCTAATAAGTTGCGACAAATGTTACGAATTCCTCGTGACCGTAAACTATATGCAAAGGTCGCTAAACATGGTTTTTGGTTGAAAATCCATAGTGTTCTTAGGTCACATTGTATAGGAGGTGTATTGATGTACCACAAGTAACGTAATAGCTTATGTCTCAAGACAATTGCTTCCACAGTAGAGCACTTAGCCTACACATGATTTTGAATTAACAATGGTGATATTTGCTTTAAAGATATGACGCCACTATTCGTATGGGGTTCAGGTTGATATATATATGGAAGGATATAAACTAAAGATAGAAAAGGTGGTTAGAAATATTACAAGACTACAATGTTGATATATGACAACATCCAGGGAAAGCAAGTGTGATAAGTGGTGCATTAAGTCGCAGCGCAATAGGAAACACTAAGGGTTAGGTTACGGAAAAGCAAGGTATAGTAAAAGTTGCTAGTTCGTCTTCTTGATACTCTAGATGAAAGAATTATAGTGTAAAATGCGATAGGGTCTTCATTTGTAGCTAAGGTGAAAGAAAAGCGGTGTGCAGATTCTATGACAAGTGCATTGGATCCTACGCAAGAGGGAGTACTGTAATGCTCACTTTACGGAATTCTATTCATTTGGGAGAAACCAAAAGGTACCATGGTTTGAAGGAGATGTATTTGTAAGGTTCCATGAAAAGAACATTGCAGAAATTGTAACTCATTGTCCGCATTGTCAACAACAAAAAAAAGTAGAGTATCAGAAACCTGGAGATTATATGCAATATAGGAATCTTTCAGTTTGGAAGAAGGATTTGATTAACATGAGTTTCATCATAAGTTAACCTCGTACATTTTGGAGTTTTAATTCAATGTGGGTGATAGTTGACAGACTTACCAAGGTAGTACACGTTTTACCTGTCAAGATTACCTATACAGCTAAACAGTATGCAACATTGTATAGTAGAGAGATAGTACAATTACATGAGATGCCACTCACTATTCTATCAAACAGGGGAGCTCACTTTATTGCACAGTGTTGGAAGTCTTTTAAGAAAAGCATGGGTAGACGGATGGACAAGCAGAACGTACTACATGAACATTTGAAGATATGTCCCAAGTTGTACATTGGACTTGATAGATAGCTGAGATGAACATCTATTGTTTAGTGATATTGCGTTACTTGGGCCAGAATTTGTTCATCAAGCTATAGAGAGCGTGAAGGTGATATAACAATGGCTACAAATGGCCCTTACAGAGAGTATGCCGAGATTAAAAGAAAGTAATTAGAATGTGCCACATGTGATAAGGTATTGTTGACAGTGTCACCAATGGAAAATAAGATTTGGAAATAAAGGGAAATTAGTCCTATATAACATGCCATATGACATTGCCCGAAGATTTGGGCAAGTTGCGCATAAATTAGTACTATTCCACGAACTCTCCACAGTTCATCCAGTCGGTATTTCATATTCGATCCTTTAAAACTGTATCGAAGATTATCTCGTATTGCTCCCAGTGGAGGTATACAAGTTATGGAAGATTTCACATGTGAAGAGGTACCTATTACCTTTCTAGATGAAGGAATAAGAAATGATGAAGTAACTTCCGTAAAGGCACTATCATAGAAATCAGTACGTAGAGGAAATCACAGAAACAATGAAACCTAAGGTATTCGTATTTGTTGAACATGGAAGAAAAATTTCAAAGTACGACATTGGAGCCATAACAAGTGAGTTTTTATAAGTGTTACATGTGTATATGATAACATAAAGGATTAATGATTCACTTCGAATTAAATTTGTTTCAAGGAGACAATGTGACTAACATTCGAGGATGAATGTTCCTAAGGGGGGAAGGATGTAACACCCCGTACATTTTCGACCCTAATATGATTTATTGGTGACCTAGGGTGTAGTTATAAGCCTTAGCATCGAGAGCACTAAGTATGTATGTTGCCTTGGTGTTGGATAGAGCATTTGATATCATACTAGTAAATGTGATTAGACCTTTGTAGGAGATATTTGTGATCTTGTGGAGAATTTGTGGGGTGAAAAGTAAGGTTAAAGGACTTATAAACAAAGGGTTTTAAAGCTAAGAGGTAAGATAAAGAATGGAACTTGAAGTATCTAACCAAATCCACAAAGAAAAGTTGAAAAATGATTTTCTTTAAAATTTTTTTGGTGGGGCGTGCCAAGCCGCTTTTGGCCAGAATTTTTCTGGCCCAGGCAGCAAGCAGGCGCGCCAGGCTGGTTTTGGCCAAAAATTTTCGTCGATCAATAGTCTATAAATAGGACTCTTGGGTTATGGTATCATTATTCCATCATAGTAGGGCAATTCTTGAGTAAGTTTGGCATCCAAGTTGGGGTTATTTCGTCGTCGTAATTATTTTACCAAATTATGTTCAATTAAGCCACAAGTGGCTAGAATTTCTATTTTTGGAGATTGAAACTACGAGCATGACTCGCGTGAGTTGAATATTGTCGCAATATTTACGAAATGCTTTAAACATGAGATATATGATGAATTAAACATTGAATTTGGTGGGCTAAGATGACATGTGTTATTGTGCTCAATTCAAGGCCCAAAATGGATTAAAAAACATGGCCCAATGGGTCAAATGACCCACTCTTTCTTTGACCAAGAAAACCCATCAATTATTGATTAATTGTTTGGCTAAGGATGAATTCAAGGGCCTATATAAGAGGGAAAAAATCAAATTTTATTCACCACTTTACACATAACATTTCTAGACTTTTTCACAACAAATATCTTTTTCTCTCTACTCTCAAACCCTAAGGCAACCAATATTTGGATAAGATCATCCTTTAGCAAGCTTTGGTAAGTGTCTAATCTTATGGATTAATATATTATATGCTTAATATGGTGTGTATATCATGATGAATATGTTGGCAAGGTGTTGAGTAGTGCACGTATGTGGTTTTGCTAAAAGATGTGTCATCTTTATGTTTTGAACTTGAAAGGAGACTTGAGGTTTTGATGAAAGTGAATGGTGAGAATGAAATATTGACATGTATGGTGTGATTATATTCCTAAACTTGTTATTTTTCTATAATTACAAATTATAGGATTTTGGCCGATATGTTGTTATGACATGTATTGGGGTGAATTGATGGAGTAATTGTGACATGGTGGTATTGACGAAACGTAAAGGAGAAACTTGGTGTGACATGTTATTGATTCATCATGTTATGGTCAATGTATAGAATGTTATGGTATTGTTGGCATGACAAGGCCATGAATGGTATTGTAAAGGGTGAAATCATGTAACTCATGGTCGTCTTATACACTTGGAATGTAGCTTGTGGTTAATGTTGGTTCCGTTATGAACTTGTGTTGTAGAGTGACATGTAAGGAAGGAACTGGATTGTTGTATTCACATCTAGGATGGTATATTCATATTGAGATCATAAGGTATGTAAGGTCACTCTTTCCGAATCCTCCTGCAGCGCATATTGTTCACATTGTCATTGTGCTTGTTCTATTCAAAAATATTCAAAGGTATATCATTTCAGGTGTCATCTATGGTTATTCACATGATTCTTATTCATTGACCAATTTTCATTCATGTATCACATAAGTATGGACATTACTCTAAAGTTCCAATAATGTTATGTTCTAAAGTTCCATGTTCAAATAATGTCATAATCCCCCAATGTATTAATCTCACAAAAGTAATGAAAAGAAGTAATGCAAAGAAGTAATGAAAGAAGTAATGCATATATGGTTACTTTATTATTACTTTATGATTCTTTAAGTACGGGTGGTAGCTTTGTGGGGGCGCAAGCCTAACTCAAGCCGATCCCGATATTGTTGGATTAGGGGGAAAGCTCATTGAAGCAAAAGCCAAACTTGATGTCGAACCTGCTTCATCGATTTTCGGATGATAGCAGGGGTGAAGCTCAGTGGGGCAAAAGCCTAGCTTGATGCCAAACCTGATAGGGGTTAGCCCAAAGGTCCGAACCTGCTTTATTTATTTATGGTATATTATATTATTCTCTCACTGATCAGTTGGGGCCTGGGTTATATATATTGACTGTATTATATTGACTGTTATATATATATATATATATATATATATATATATATATTGACGGTTATGAATACTAACGGTAATGTACATAAAGTCAAATGAAGTAATGAACGTAAGGTACATATTTCCACACTTACTGAATGATGATTTATCCACATTGACTATTCTCTTATCTTGATTTTATTGAAGTTCATATCTTGTATGCAATTGCTCATAGCCTTACATACTCAGTACATTCTTCGTAATGACCCCCTTGGGGGACATAGCTTACTTGTTGTAGGTACAGGTGCTAGTAGACTCCCACTGTCGGCTACGAGTCATCCGCGGATCATTGGTGAGCTCCAGTTGGTTCGGGGCTTTCTGAGTCATATGTGTTCATGGTTTTGGTATTGTATAAAGCGAGGACATGTCCCGACTGTAGGGTGTTTATGTACATGTATCTGTTAGAGGCTTTGTAGACGTAAGTGGGAAGATGAATGTAAGAGATGTATGTTCATTTTGACTTAATGGCCCCAACGGCCAAGTTTTATATATTCCATATGTTTTCCATGATTTCCGCCATTAGTACTGATTTGTTACATGGGATAGAATGAAAATCATACAGAGACATGCATATTAATGTACATGAGCAAAGATTGGTTCTCTCGGGCCTCAACGGCTTCGTGTGCCTGTCCGCCTCGTTGGAATTCGGGGCGTGACATAAGGTCTCACCTCAAAAGAGTCGAACCATCCCATGGGGGATCTACACCTCCACTCATATAAAGCCTTAAAAGGCGCTATCTAAATTCTTCTAAGGGCAAGAACTAGTCCCAATGACCACCAAAATTCATAACACATGCCAGAAGCATGTCCTCAAGCTCCTGAATAGTCCTCTCAGACTGACCATCCATCTGAGGATTAAAAGCTATGCTTAAATCAAGCTGAGTACCCAACTCACTCTGCCTAATACTCCAAAAAATCAAGGTAAACTGAGTACCTCTATCCAAAACAATGGATATCGAGACACCATGTAGATCTTGGCCAACTTCTCCGTATTATAATACGCTCTCACAGGTACCAAATGTACTGATTTGGTCAACGTATCCAGAATCACCCAAATTCTATCATCATCAAACTGATGAGCTTGAATCTGCTCCATCAAGTAAGATTTAGACTCAACAAAAGCTAACACATGCACGGGTGTCAAAATATAAAGTCTAACCAACTGGTTAGCTAAAGACTAAACCTCCAAGGCCAAAAGCCAAAGCTAAATTCCGATGATAAATAATAGTGAGATCATAGTCCTTAAGCAACTCAACCACCATGGCCAACTCTAAATCATGGGTAGGTTAATTCTTCTCATGAGGCTTTAATTGACGAGAAGCATACGCAATCACCTTACCCTTCTGCATCAACATAACGCTCAATCCAACTTCAAAAGCATCACAAAAAATAGAAAACAAAAAACCAATGACCTCCTAAGGCAAGGTAAAGATAGGCGCTGAAGTCAATAACTCTTTGAGCTTTTAAAAGCTCTTCTCATAAGCATCCGACCACTTAAATACAAGTTTTTTCATAGTCAACTTGGTCAAAGGAGCCGCAATAGAAGAGAAACCCTCCTTAAAATGTTGATAATAACCTACAAAACCAATGAAACTCTAAATCTCGATAGGAGAAGTAGGTCTAGACAAACCATGAATCAGCACTATCTTAACTAGATTGATAATAATGACATCTTTGGTCACTACATGACCTAAGAAACAAATAGAATCCAACCAAAAATCTCACTTGGAGGTTTTGGCATTAAACTTCTCATCTCGCAACCTCTGAAGCTCAGTCCTCAAGTGTCTCACATGGTCAGCCTCAATCTTGGAATAAACTAAGATATCATCTATGAATACAATCACAAAAGAATCAAGATATAGTCAAAATACTAGGTTTATCAACTCCATGAATGTTGTCGGGGCATTGTTCAACCCAAAAGATATGACCAAAAACTCATAATGACCATACAAATTTTGAAAGGTAGTCTTTGAAACATCCAAAGCTCTAATCCTCAACTAGTGATATCTGAACCTCATGTCAATCTTAGAAAACACTGAAGCACCCTGAAGCTGGTCAAATAGATCATCACTGCGAGGAGGAGAATACTTATTTTTATGGTCACCTTGTTGAATTGTCGATAGTCAATATAGATGTACATAGATCCATCCTTCTTCTTCAAAAACAAGACAAGGGCAACCTAAAGAGACACACTAGGTCTGATGAAGCTCTTACTCAATAAATCCTGCAACTGCTCCTTCAATTCCTTCAACTCAGTTGGGGCCATCCTATAAGGAGGAATAAAAATGGGTTTGGTTCCCATCTCAACATCAATAGAAAAATCAATATCACGATTCAGAGGCATACCAGGCAATTTTTTAGGAAACACGTCCTAAAACACTCTAACAACTAGAATAAAATCTAGAGGATGTAGGGAAGCAACACTAGTATTGCGAATATAGGACAAATATTTAAGACACCCCTTCTGTACCATACGGAGAGCATGCAGAAAAGATATAACTCCTATCAACCCAAACTGGGTATGCTCTTTCATGACAATCTTAGAACACACGAAGTAGCTAAAGTCACAATTTTGGCAAAACAATCCAAAATCACATGATAGGGAGCGAGCTAACCAATCCATACATAAGAAAATATCAAAATCAAACATATCTAGGATAATCAAGTCTACCCAGGTCTCACGCCCCGCAAATGTCACTACACAAGATTGGTACACCTAATCCAATACTCAAGAATCTCCTACAAGGGTAGAAACATGAATAGAAATAGTAAGAGACTCATATGTAAAATCAAAACTAGTAGCAAAATAAGTAAACACATAGAAGAATGTAGACCTAGGGTCAAATAACATGGAAGCAAAATGATGGTAAATAGGACGATACCTATGATAACTGCATCAGAGGCCTCTGCCTTAGGTCACCCAAGTATAGCATAGCACTGACCACATCCACTCCCAGACTGAGCAACCCAGAATCTACTACAAGCTCTCTGAGCACCACCTTGAGCACCTTTAGTACCACCCTTGCCACTCTGTGAACCACCTCAAACAATAAAAATAGGAGTAGGGAAAATTTGAAGCTGAGAACCCTGTTGGACAGGACTAAATAGATGCCAAGGATATTCCCTCGACATATGACCAATCTCTTCACATACGTAACATGCTCTACTACTAGACTCAAGCTGAGGGAGCCCAAAAGAACCAGAACAACCTCCTTGTCCTGCTAAATCAAAATTGGAACCCCTGTCTGTAAGTCCCAGCCTCTGTCTGTTTGAAACCATAAGAACCACAAACCTACTATCTAAACCCTATAGAACTGCCTAAACTGGTCTATCATGATAACCGTGAGCACTCCTTCTGAAAAACCCTCTACTTTAAAACACGTGTCTACTAAACTCACCCCATTAATAAATCTTCTTAACATCGCCACCAGCCTGAGTACTCTGGAAAATCGTATCAATCAACTTAGCATGATCTACAATGGTCTAAAAAAACTCCTGAAACAACCATCTAGGTTATAGCTAACTGATAATAACCTACAAACCCCTTGACAAACTTCTGGATCCTCTCTGATGTGGTGGAGATACTGGTAGTGGCATATCTAGACAGTGCATAAAAATGTGCCTCAAACTCTGCATTATCCACAGAGCCTTACTCCAGGTGATCAAACTCATCTCTCATCTGATCCCTTAAACTGTAAGGCACAAACCTCTCTAAAAAAGCCTCAGAAAACTGAGTCCATGTCATAGCAGGCAAACCCAATGGCCTACAACTAGAAAGTGGCCGCATTAGTCAACTGATAAGTAGTATATTTAACTTAATGGGACTCAAGAGATCCAAGGTAATATAACCTCTCCTGTCAGTCAAGTAAAAACTCATAAGCGTCCTCTCCAACAGCACCACTAAACTTGAGAGGAGCCAAGCAAATGAATATCTTCTGATCATTAGAAGTCATCACGGGACTCAACGCAATGGGTGGAGCAGTGAGTCTAGTATGTACTAAATCAACACGAGGGGGTACCACAGAAGATAGATGTAACCATGAAGTTGGAAAACCATAAGTAGGAGCCAAACCTGAAAGCGGAATACCTCCTAGAGTCTGAGAAATACCCGGCACACCTAGTGGAACACTTATCTGGGGGACGCCATCAAAATGACCCAAAAGACGAATCACCAAATCTTGTATTATCAGGGTAGCAACTAAAGTCTATGGGACCTGACCTGGACCCGCCTCATCTATCTAATAATTATTCTCAGTATAGTCCATATTAGGCTCGAGACAGGCTGCCCTAGCACGTCATCTATCCGGAGTAGCTCCACATGCCCAACCTTTACCTCTAGGCCAGTCGCGACCCCTGTCTCAACCTCTGACTCACGATCCAACAGCGGGTGCTGTCTCAATAGCCTTAACCTCCCTGGATCTAGTCCTCACCATCTCGTAAAAAAGAATAGAATACATGTTTAGAACATTGTGTATGAATAACCCACGATAAGGAATCAGTTTATAGAATTTTTTCTAAAAGATATCTTATAGCCTCTCGAAGATTGACACAGACGTCTATATATCGATTTGTAAGACTCTACTAGAAATTCTACTCTTTTAGTTATGAGACCAGTAACCCTGGCTCTGATACCAATTTATCATGACCCAAAAGTTGAGCTCATGATGACACCTACTTCCGACTAGCGTTAGTAGTTAAGTCAAAACCCACAAGAATCAAAATAGGAAAGAAACAACCATAAATGCGAGACTTCTAGAACGAAGTCAAGCTATAACGTATAGCATAGAAAAAATCTAAACAAAATACATAAATCCCCAGAAATGGTATCATAAGTAGAAAGAGAATCTAATACATAGTCTGGAATAATAAAAATACAAAGTTTGTCTCTGAAATACTAATAAAGAAAAGATAAAGATAGTTGGAGGCTGGAACAAGGCTCCAAATAGGGGAGCTCACCAGATACTCAAAAAATCAGCTATCACCGTACAATCAGCTGTCACGGCTCATACCCAAACTAGGATATGCCCCAAAAGAGTACAATAGAGGTGAGTACGGTCCACTTGTACTTAATAGTTATCAAAGGTCGGCTAAGCAATGTAATAAACAATACCAAGTAAAAGATACTATGAGCACGTCACCTGTAAATAAAAAATTTCTCAAATGGTAGCTCATACTGTCTCTACTAATAATTCTAAGATATAAGATAATAAAGGAAACTACACATTTAATATAACTAAGGAAACTATACACAAGATAACAAACACATAAGGGAAATACAACAATGTAATGAAATTCAGGGATGATGTGATGATGGTAAATGTAAGCCATCGCAATGATTTTCGTATACACTTTCAGTGCCTCATCTCTTCAAGATAGGACCCATGGAGGGTTTGCAACCTGTATACTTTCTAACATTCTAGTTTGAAAATAAGATTTAAAGGTGTTTTGGAAGATATAATCATAAGAGGATAATGGAAATAATGTTTGAAGCTTACCCAAGCACAAATGGTGAAGAAAACTCTAGAAATAGCCCCTTCCCGAAGCTCCAAGGTCCAAAAATGGTGAAAATCATGAAAATAGGGTATTTATACTATTTTGTGAATAGTACCTTACTATCGCAGACCACACCTCATAATTTTGAGGGTCTATGTTGACCAAAAATTATGTTGGTAATCGCGATTGTGAGAGGAGGCCTCGCAAATACGATGGTCAACCCAACACGATCCACCGATTAACCAATCACGATTGCGGTACCACCACCATGCAATCACGATAAAGACTATCATAGAGGCCCGTAATTACGACAAGTGTCCACGCGATTGAGAAGAAAGGCCTGATGCACCAGCTGTTGCACTAGCTGAAACTACAACTCCAAAGTCTCTGAATGAACCCTCGGGATTCATTTGGGACCCTACAAAACTAAACCATATATTTTACTAGCCTATTTTTTATGTTTTGGACTTAATGGCACCATCATATTTTTAAAAGAGATTGTTTATGACAATTTAGCCCTCGGGACCCTTAAAAGCTTATTTTAACTAGTTTTCAAAATAAGGGTCAAAATGGAAAATAAAGGCTCAGAACCCAAACTTACTATGCTTCTAACCCAAAATCAGCATTCTAGATCTAATGGAACTATGCAAATCACCATATGGTACCTAAAACTCAAAATATTGACCGAGGTCAAACTAATGACTTTTAAAGTCTATAAGAGTCTTAAAAACTCCCAAATCACTCTCGAATATTTTGGGGACCATACCAACCATCCACATATCTCATAAATAGTGTATAACAACTATGGAGAGGGGAAAACTTGTTAAAACACATAAAAAAGATAAAATTTACAACTGAGGCTGTTACAGTCACAATGTTCATAGTAATGATGAGATGTGTCGTTACATCTGGAAGTAGGATAAATCGACCTCAGGAAGTTAGAAAACTGAAATAATATTTTAAATAAACCAAACTTAGGTCCCTTTTTTTAAAAAGGAAAATAATTACTGACCTCAAAAGGTAGGGAATTTTCATCGAAAAGGGAATTTAAAAAATCAGCCTCCTAAGCACAATATTTGATTAAAAAGGTAAATCCATTTAACTTAACCAACCTCCTTAGGTCTATTTTTTGGATTGCAAATCTCAAACCAAAATTTAAAAAAACCGACCTCTTGAGGTCAATATATTCAATTTAATTTAAATTTGTTTTATTTAACCGACCTAAGGAGGGTATGTTTTGGTAAAAATTGCTTTGACCTTTTTTTATAAAAAAACAGCTAATGAGGTCATTAGTAGGTTGGTAGCATTAATAAAATACAAATCTATACTTCCTTTTCACCATTTGGACGAACCTTCTATCACTTGTCTCTCCCTCTTCCCTTCTCTACTGCCCCACTACCACATCCCGATGCCCAGTCTCCTCATATATTATCAGAGGATTTCTCACATATTATCAGAGAATGTCCAAAATCTCAACATATATGTAATAAGTTCATTTCACGAAACAAAATTAATAGTATAAATGCAAAGCCTCACCCAGTATCCTCGCATCATATAGCACCACCCTTTTCAATTATGTGGCTCATATAAAAAGAGCAAAATGCAAATTTCATAGAAATAAAATATTTACCTATTGAGATTATTTATAGATTACAAACTATGCAAAAGGAATAGGTGAATTATTACCTGGTCAAGCTCATTCTTCTAAAGAAGCCAAGCTAATCGTCTAATTTCCTCCTTGTGTATCGATGGTAGTGTCAAGACACGGACTGGAGATGCTGCTTTTGGAGGAATATTATTTGTGATTAAGGAAAATAGTTGTTGGGATACTCAAGTAAGGTGAAACTCACATCCAACCTTGGAACAAAATTGTGGAGCATAAAAAGGGGTTAAAGGTAGCTAAAATAATGGCTACTAAGAAGTAAATATAGAGACAGACTACTAGCTTACTATCAAGCTTATTGAGGATGCAAACATTTGACATCATCCTTTTAGGGCCATTATTGAAGACAATAAATATCTATTGAATGTTGTGAAGGTCAGTTCAAATACATTAGGAGAGAGGCAAACCAATGTATCAATTTTCTGGCAAATAAAGGACACAAACATAATGAAGATTTGATAATTTGAGAAAATGCACTTAAGGATATGAGTTCCTTCTCCTGCCAGACCTATGTTGTGTTGCATTCGAAGATTGTAGAGTATTTTAATTATTCATGTGTACAAAAAAACAAGAACCCTCTAAATCATGGTAAAACTGTCAATTGCACACCTAAACTGTGTGGATGTTCTACTACCTTTCTGAACTTAAACTTTTTGTATTATTTAACCCCTAAACTGTAACACCTCAGGTGCTACGAGTACATGAACATATACAATACAAGGCTAAATGAAGGAAAGGTGAAGAAACCTGTGTTGAAAATGAGCATGTGAAGAAGAATTGAACCAAGTCACAGAAGTGACCTACGGCAGCAGTCACTTGGCGTGACTGACACTTACGTGGCGTGAGTGGTGCCGTGGAACAACTTCAGAGACATGGGAATTTGTCATCTGATTTCCATGACACATCCTACGTGGCGTGACTGGTGTCGTAGACACCAGTCATGATACCGTGAAATTTTGCCGGCTTTATTGACCTATTTTGACTAAATGAAATATTTGAGTGTGGGGCTCATTAAAGGTGTTGGGATGGATCTATATTCTGCATTTGAGGCCCAAATATCATGTAGGAAGACATGGGCCTCGACAAATAAAAGAAAGACCCATTTAACATGGATCAAATATGTGGCCAAGGATAATTTGCCTTGAGGGCCTATATAAGGGCATGAAAATCAGATTTTTATACAGTAGAACTCTCATCTCTTTCTAGATATTTCTCAAAAATCTTCTTATCTCATAAACCCTAAGGCAACAACACTTCTTTGGACAAGATCATCCCTTCACAAACTTTGGTAAGTCCTTCTTCTTATGGATTAATTTATTATACGCTTAAGGTGGTGTGTATATCATGTTGGTTATGCTTGGAAGTGTTGAACATGGTGCTTTGTGTTTTTGGGTAAAAGATGTGACATCCATGGAATTGTAACTTGAAATATGACTTGTGATTTTGATAAAAGAGCATGGTATGGATGAAATATCCACATGTATGGTGTGATTATGTTATTAAACTTGTTTTTCATATAAGTGTAAATTATGGGATTTTGGCCGATATGTGCTATAAGGTGTATTAAGGTGATTTGATGGATTATTTGTGATGTGGTGTGGATGAGAAAGTGTAAAGGAGAAGTTTTGTGGTGAAATGTTATTGATTATCATGTATTGGTTAATGTATGGAATATTGGGGGGGATTATTGGTATGATAAATTCATCAATGGTTTTGTCAAGGGGGGAAATGGCATGTTTAAAGGCAAACATGAAACTCATTATTGTTATATGCATTTGTAAGGTAGTTGGTGGTTAATGTAAACTCCGTTATGTATTTGTGTTGTAGAGTGACACATAAAGAAGGAGCGGGACTATTGTATGCACATATAAGATTGTATGTTCGTATTGAGAATACAAGGTATGTAAGGTTACTCTGTCAGTATCTTTCTGTGGCAAATAGTATTCACATTGACATTACGCTTGTCCCATCCCGAAATGTGCTAAGGTATCCTATATCCGGTTATCAAGGGTCATTATCATATGTTTCTTAATCATTGATCAATTGTGAATCTCATGTCTCATATTCACAAATAGTGTTCCAAAAGCCCAAAAAGGTTATATTCCAAAGTTCCAATAGTTGTTATATTCATGTATCTTATTCATTGATTATTGTCCAATGGTTCCAATGGTGTTATGTTTCCAATAAGGCTATGTTTCTAATAATGTTTATTCACATGTCTCTCACCAATGGTTAATGATCCAAAGCTTCAAGTAAAGTTATAACTATCATTGTATCAATCTCAAAAGTAATGAATGAATGGAATAATATATATGTGGTTAATGATTGAGTATGGGTGGTAGCTTTGGGGGCGAAATGTCTGGCTCAAGCCGATCTTGAGATTGTTGGATCAGGGGGCAGTCCTAGAGGCATAAGCCTAGCTCAGATCGATCCTGACAGGGGGTAGCTCTAGAGGTAATAACCTAGCTCGAGCCGAACCTGATGTGTTGGTTTATGGGTGGAAACTCTAGAGGTAATAACCTAGCTTGAGCCGAGCCCGATATATATTGATTCATGGGTGGTAGCTTTAGCGGCATAAGCCTAGCTCGAGCCGAGCCCAACATAACATTATTTTATGTAAAGATCCACTGATCAGTCAGGGCCCGAGTACATAGTGACACAAGTGACGTTGATCAAAGCATAGAAGTAAAGAAGCAAAGATATTAATGAAATACACATGGTTCCCAAAGTACAGAATAGTGACTTATCTATATCATTCATTTGTATTGAGTTCATTGACGTATTTACATATCATATAGTTTCATATGGCCTTACATACTCAGTACATTTTTCGTACTGACCCCTCTTGGGGGATCTCCTTTACTTGCTGCAGGCACATGTGCTAGTAGGCCTCCACAGTACGTTGCCAGCCGTTCGCCAAGTTTCATATATATATATATATATATATATATCACATATTCCATGAATTTCGTTCATTGGTATTTAAAGCTCTTATGTGATCATGGGTTTCTTATGGCATACGTATGATTGAATAGAAGCAAAGCTTGGTTCTCTCGGGCCTTGTCGGCTACGAGTGCCAATATGTCCCGGTGGGATTCGGGGCATGACAAAAGTGGTATCAGAGAGGTCGTTCTAAGGGTGTCTACAAAGTCGTGTCTGAGTAGAGTCTTACTTATCGATGTGTTGTGCACCACATTTATAAGTAGGAGGCTATGGGACATTTAGGATGTTTTTTCTTTTCTTCACTTCTAAATCGTGCAATAGAGCCAGTGTTGTAAGTTGAATTGAATCTGATCATGGTAATGGTTTTTCTTTGGTATAGTAAAAATACTGATCACGAGAAGAGGTAGAGGTAAAGGAAAGTAGGTACATATGCCTGCTGGAGAAGGAATGAGCAGATTACCACCTGACCAAGCTAGTCAGGGTGGAGCAAATGCTGAAATTTCATCGCGGTCTTCATCTACTTTTCCAGCTCCAGAAGAGCCAATTGGTAAAGAAGTACCCGCAGAACCACCAATGAATGCCACTGATCAGGATCTTAGAAATGCAGTAAATATGTTGATACATTTAGTGGCAGCACAAAGTCAAGGATGAGCTGGTCCAATGACACATGAGGATGATGCGGCTAAAGTGGCGAGTCGCAGAACACAGGATTTCCTAAAATTGGACCCTCCTATATTCACTAGGTCAGATCCGAAAACAGATCCACAAGACTTTGTGGATCAAATTCAGAGGGCTTTGGAAGTTATGCACATGACGGGGATAGAAACAGTTGAACTTGTTGCGTACAGACTGGAAGGAGAGGCGATATTGTGGTATGAGGATTGGAAGAAATCTCGTGATATTGGTGCAATTCCACCTAATTGGGAAGAATTTGAAACGGCTTTACTTGACCATTACCTTCCTTATGAGATCCGGGAGGCACGTGCGGATAAGTTCCTAAATCTCTGTGATTTCCCTTAAGGACACATCACCTTTTTTCTTCAAACATCTTTCGAGCGTTAGGGAATACAGTTTGAAATTTAATTCCTTGGCTTGATATGCTCCAAATGTGGTAGCTACAATGACAGACAGATTCCATCGATATATAGACAGATTAGAGCCATATTTGGTAAGAGACTGCACCATTGCTGCCTGAACAAAGATATGGACATAGCCAGAATACAGGCCTTCGCCCAGAAAATGGAAGATTAAAGACAGAGAAGAAGGGTACATGAATCCGACAGAGGACAGTCCAAAAGAGCTAGACCTATGGGACAGTCTATGGTATCCCAAGGAGAATCTAGGCCTCGAATGTTTAACCATCATTCTCTTATTCCACAGCAGGTGCTCACTGTCATGCCCCGAATCCCATCGAGACGTGATTGGCACCCGTAGCCGATAAGGCCCGAGATAACCAACCTGTACTTATGTGCATTCGTATACATGCCATCAGAAACACTTTTAACACGTGAGGACTTATTATGCTAACAACGAAAATTCATAGAACATATGACATATACAAATATACATATGTGAAACTTGGCCGTTGAGGCCATCAAAATAAGACTTCATGCGTCATCTTATATACATATACCCACATCCGTCTACAAAAGCCTCTAACAAGTGCATTGACCAAAATGAGCTAAAAGTCGGGACAAGTCCCCGCTTTATACGACATGTACAACACCAAAACATATGTACAACTGTGACCTGGAGAAAGCCCCGAACAACTGGAGCTCACCAAAAGCTGTAAATATCCTGTAACCTACTGTGGAGGTCTACTAGAACCTGCGCCTGCAGCAAGTAAGGTAAATTCCCCAAAGGGGTCAGTACGAAGAATGTACTGAGTATGTAAGGCTCATATAAAACTATACAACACATGAATATTTCAATGAACTCAGATACATATGAATAATCCAATGAATAAGTAACCATTCTGTATTTTGGAAACCATGTGTATTATTTTGATTGCTTCTTTCCTTCAATGCTTACTTGTCATTACATGTGTCATACTGTACCCGGGCCCCGACTGATCAGTGGGTCTTTACATAACATATCGTCATGTTGGGATCGGGTCGAGCTAGGCTTACGCCCCTAGACCTGCCACCCATAAATCAATGTATCGGGATCGGGTCGAGCTAGGCTTTTGCCCCTAGACCTGCCACCCATAAATCAATACATCGGGATCGAGTCGAGCTAGGCTTATGCCCCTATACAAGTCCAAGCCACAAGGAAGACAAATTCATCAAAACTAACACAAGTGGACTGCCAACTTAATTAAGGGACTGCCCTATACATTTTAAACACCACCAACGTGATTCCCACAACCTATTATACATATATTACATCAATATATAAGGTTAAATACTTACCAAAGCTTGCAAGTGGAAGATTTGTCCAAAGGGGTGGTTGGTTAGGGTTTGAGAGAGAAGAGAGTAATTTAATTTAAATACTGGAATTTGGCAAGTGAATTGTGAAAAAAATAAGCTGCATTTCAGCTTTATATACTCCCTCTTAGAACCGACTTTATAAGGCTATACTTAGCCAATTCTTGGTCAAAAATAGTCCAAGTAGGTGATGCACCTACTTGGCTATATAAGCTGTCCAAAACAGTCCATTTTCTCACCTTTTTTCTACTTGGATCATGTCTTGTTGGGCCTGAATTAATAGTAAGTGTTGGGCTGGTCATCTTTCCATTTTTATATACTTAGTTTGGGCCTCAATTGAGTCCATTAATAGATGTCCAAATACATCCCAATAGCTTAAGTAGATGATACACCTACTATCCTAATTAAGTTACGGAAGCACCTCGTTTATGTTCTCCCCTTTTTCCAACGTCTTAATCCTCCTACCTTAATCCACCACTTAACTTTAACTTTACACTTAAGTATGTCCTTACTATCTCAAGTTTAAATACTTTTATCCATGTTAGGTTAGTCGCACAAGTTTCAAAAATGTACGAGGTGTTGTACTTGAATCCAAGAACTAGTTATTCCATCACCTATTACCATAAGTCTGTACCATTTTCCATATAAGTAAGAGTAGTGTCTATAGAATACGGGGTGTTACATACTCCCCCCCTTAGGAACATTCGTCCTCGAATGGTAGTATTATCACTACTTAGCTTAAACAAGTTCAAGCTTAAGTTTAGTATTTATACTACCATATAATACTCATATATATACATACTTACTTGTTATTGCTTCAATTCAGCATCAAAGGCTTCCACTTTGGTTTCAAATAATTGAGGATACTTAGATTTCATCATTTCCTCAGCTTCCCATGTGATCTCTTCTACCGTTTGATTCCTCCAAAGCACTTTTACAGAAGTTACCTCTTTATTTCTTAACTTCTTCACTTGTCGATCCAGAATAGCAATAGGTACTTCTTCATAGGTGAGATCATCCGTAACTTGTACTTCTTCAGTAGGAGTAATATAAGATGGATCTCCTATGCACTTTCGAAGCATTGAGACGTGAAACACTGGATGAACTGTGGAGAGTTCTTGGGGTAGTTCCAATTCATACGCAACCTGGCCAAATCTTCGGATAATCTTATATGGCCCTATATAACGTGGACTTAGTTTTCCCTTCTTCCCAAATCTCATTACCCCTTTCATTGGTGACACTTTCAAAAATACCCAATCACCTATAGCAAACTCTAGCCCCCTTCTTCTAACATCGGCATATGATTTGTGTCGACTTTGGGCTGTTCCTAGCCGTTGTTGTATCACCTTAACCTTTTCCATGGCTTGATGAACAAGATCTGGTCCAAATAAAATAGTCTCACCTACTTCAAACCACCCAATCGGTGACCTATATTTTCTCCCGTATAAGGCTTCATAAGGCGCCATTTTGATACTTGAATGATAGCTATTATTGTAGGCGAACTCAATAAGAGGTAAATGATCATCCCAGTTACCTTTAAAGTCTAATACACAAGCTCGTAGCATATCTTCAAGTGTTTGGATAGTACGTTCTGCTTGTCCATCTGTCTGAGGATGAAAAGCCGTACTTAAATTCACTTGGGTTCCCAAACTCTTCTGAAAAGATTTCCAAAAGTGTGCAGTAAATTGGGCTCCCCTGTCTGATATAATAGAGATTGGAATTCCGTGCAGTCGAACTATCTCTTTAACATACAACTGTGCATAATCTTCAGCTGTATAAGTGGTCTTGACTGGTAGGAAGTGTGCTGACTTGGTAAGCCTGTCAACTATTACCCATATGGAATCAAATTTCCGCAGTGTACGAGGCAAACCTGTGATAAAATCCATATTAATCATATCCCACTTCCATACTGGGAGATTTATACATTGCATATAACCTCCAGGCTTCTGATGCTCTACTTTTACTTGTTGACAATTTGGACATTGGGCTACAAATTCTGCAATATTCTTCTTCATATCACCCCACCAATACACTCCTTTAAGATCGTGGTACATTTTAGTTGATCCCGGATGTATAGAATACCTGGAATGATGTGCCTCTGTCATAATCCTTCGTCTTAACTCATCTACATCAGGTACACATAGTCTGTTTTGGCACTGAAGTACTCCTTCTTGAGTAAGCTCAAATGCCTTTGTCATACCTTGCTGTACATTCTCTTTAAGCTGTGATAGAATAAGATCTGCATACTGCTTTTCTTTCACTTCAACTACTAATGATGATTCGGCCGCATTTTGCACCACAACTCCTTCCTCTGGAGTTTCAAGAAGGCGAACGCCTAAGCTAGCTAATTGATGTAGATCCTTGATTAACCCTTGTTTTCCTCTAAGCTGGCCATTAGTGTTCCCCATTGCCTTACGACTTAATGCATCAGCTACCACATTTGCCTTCCCCGGATGATATAAAATATCAATGTCATAATCTTTCAATAGTTCAAGCCACCTCCGTTGCCTCAAATTTAGGTCCTTCTGCTTAAAGATATATTGCAAACTCTTATGGTCGGTATATATGTCAACATGAACCCCATACAAATAGTGGCGCCATATCTTTAAAGAAAATACCACTGCTGCTAATTCAAGATCATGTGTTGGATAATTTTTCTCATGTGGCCGCAATTGTCTGGAGGCATAAGCTATTACTTTACCATGCTGCATCAATACACATCCCAAGCCAACTCCTGAAGCATCACAATACACCGCATAACCTTCTATCCCTTCTGGAAGTACCAATACGGGTGTAGAGGTCAGCTTATTTTTCAGATCTTGGAAACCCTTCTCACATGCATCATTCCATTGAAACTTAGTTGCCTTGTGTGTTAGCTTTGTTAAAGGTGCAGCGATAGAAGAAAATCCTTCAACAAACCTTCTATAATAACCTGCCAACCCGAGGAAACTACGAATCTCTGTAGGCGTTGTAGGTCTTGGCCAATTCTTCACAGCTTCTATCTTTTGAGTATCAACCCTTATTCCTTCATCCGACACAATATGACCCAAGAATGCTACAGATTTTAACCAAAATTCACATTTAGAGAACTTTGCATATAACTTACGATCACGAAGAATCTGTAACACCTGTCGTAAGTGACTAGCATGGTCCTCTTTTGATCTTGAATAGACAAGAATATCATCTATAAATACTATCACGAACACGTCTAAAAATGGCTTAAACACCCTATTCATTAGATCCATAAAAGCTGTTGGTGCATTTGTTAGTCCAAAGGACATAACTAAAAACTCATAATGACCGTACCGTGTTCGAAAAGCTGTCTTGGGTACATCTCTCTCTTTGACTTTTACTTGATGGTAACCCGACCTCAAGTCAATCTTTGAGAAACATTTAGCACCTTGTAATTGATCAAACAAATCGTCAATTCTAGGGAGGGGGTATTTATTCTTAATTGTCACCTTATTCAGTTGCCGATAGTCGATACACATTCTCGACGTGCCATCTTTTTTCCGTACAAACAATACCGGTGCACCCCACGGTGACATACTCGGCCTAATGAAGCCTTTGTCCAGCAAATCTTTCAATTGCTCTTTCAATTCACGCAATTCTGCTGGAGCCATTCTATATGGAGGAATAGAAATAGGCTGAGTGCCTGGAATCACATCAATGCCAAATTCTATTTCCCGCTCTGGGGGCAAGCCTGGAAGATCCTCTGAAAATACATCTAGAAATTCATTGACTACCGGAACCGACTGCGGAGTTAGTGGTTCCACTTCAGTATCTTTTACCCGTACTAAATGACATATGTATCCCTTAGCAATCATTTTCCTGGATTTCAGATAGGAAATAAATTTTCCTCGTGGTGCCCCTACATCACCCTTCCATTTAAGAACATTCATTTGTGGGAAATAAAACTGTACCTTCTTGGCCCGGCAATCTACCGTGGCATAACAAGAAGCCAACCAATCCATCCCCATTATCACATCAAAATCCACCATGTCCAATTCAATAAGGTCGGCCAATGTATCATGGCCACACACAGTTACCACACAATTTCGATATACTCTTTTTGCAACAATACATTCACCCACCGGTGTAGATACTTCAATTGATTTAATTAATAATTCTGGTGCTTTTGCAAATTTTTTCACAATCAATGGAGTAACATAGGACAATGTAGAACCAGGGTCAATCAATGCATATACATTATATGAGAATATGGATAATGTACCTGTGACAACATCAGGGGAAGCCTCTGAATTCTGTCGGTCCACTAAACCATAAGTGCGATTCTGGACACCACTAGTACTGGATGCTCCTCTGGCACCCCTACCACGGCTAACCGGTTGTACACCTCTGTCCAAAGAAGGAACCGATGCTGATGACGCAACGGCTGATCCTGCCGGTCGTGCCATACCACCCATGCTCCTCTGTGGACAATCTCTCGCTATATGCCCTGGCATACCACACCAAAAGCAGACATTCATCCCTGACCGACATGTGCCTAAGTGAATACGCCCGCAGTGCTGACACTGCTGATGAGGAAAACCTGCTGCCTGTGATCCGTGAACTCTACTACTCTGCCCAGCTGAACCACCTCTAAACCCTCGAGATTGAGAATAAGAACCTGCCACGGAATGAGAAAATGACGGTCTAGGTGGTCTAGGGAACATACGAGACCTAGACCCTCCTTGGGACATCATAGGTGGTCCCATAGGTCTAGCCCTTTTGGACTGTCCCTTATCAAATTCATGCACTCTTCTCCTCTGTCGTTGGTCTTCCATTTTCTGCGCGAAGGCCTGAATTCTCGCTATGTCCATGTCCTTATTCAAGGCAGCAATGGTGCAATCTCGTACCAAATATGGCTCTAGTCTGTCCACGTATCGATGGACTCTATCTGTCATCATAGCCACCACATTTGGCGCATATCGAGCCAAGGAATTAAATTGCAAACTGTATTCCCTGACACTTAGGTTTCCCTGACGGAGATTTAGAAACTGATCCGCACGTTCCTCACGGATCTCATAGGGCAAGTAATGATCAAGGAAAGCCTCTTTAAACTCTTCCCACGTAGGTGGATTAGTACCAATATCACGGGATTTCTTCCAATCCTCGTACCACAATATCGCTTCTCCCTTCAACCTGTACGCTGCAAGTTCAACTGTCTCTACCCTCGATACATGCATCACTTCCAAGGCCCTCTGAATTTGATCCACGAAGTCCTGTGGATCTGCTTTTGGATCCGACCCAGTGAATATAGGAGGGTCCAGTTTCAAGAAGTCTTGTGTCCTGTGACTTGCCACTCTAGCCGCATCGTCCTCATTTGTCATTGTACCAGCTTGTCCCTGGCTTTGTGCCGCCACTAACTGTGTCAACATATGTACAGCATTTCTAAGATCTTGATCTGTGGCATTCATTGGTGGTTCTGCAGGTACTTCTCTACCAATTGTATCTTCCGTAGCTGGAAAGGTAGACGAAGACCGCGATGAAATTTCAGCATTTGCTCCACCTTGACTAGCTTGGTCAGGTGGTAGTCTACTCATTCCTCCGTCAGCAGGCACATCTACCTGCTTCCCTTTACCTCTACCTCTTCTCGTGATCGGCATTGTTACTATATCAAAGAGAAATAATTACTATTGTCAGACACATTTCAACTTACAACATTGGCTCTATTGCATGATCTAGAATGAAGAAAAGAAACAACATCCTAAATGTCCCGTAGCCTCCTACTTATAAATGTGGTGCACAACACACTGATAAGTAAGACTCTACTCAGACACGGCTTTGTAGACACCCTTAGAACGACCTGCTCTGATACCACTTTTGTCATGCCCCGAATCCCATCGAGACGTGATTGGCACCCGTAGCCGATAAGGCCCGAGATAACCAACCTGTACTTATGTGCATTCGTATACATGCCATCAGAAACACTTTTAACACGTGAGGACTTATTATGCTAACAACGAAAATTCATAGAACATATGACATATACAAATATACATATGTGAAACTTGGCCGTTGAGGCCATCAAAATAAGACTTCATGCGTCATCTTATATACATATACCCACATCCGTCTACAAAAGCCTCTAACAAGTGCATTGACCAAAATGAGCTAAAAGTCGGGACAAGTCCCCGCTTTATACGACATGTACAACACCAAAACATATGTACAACTGTGACCTGGAGAAAGCCCCGAACAACTGGAGCTCACCAAAAGCTGTAAATATCCTGTAACCTACTGTGGAGGTCTACTAGAACCTGCGCCTGCAGCAAGTAAGGTAAATTCCCCAAAGGGGTCAGTACGAAGAATGTACTGAGTATGTAAGGCTCATATAAAACTATACAACACATGAATATTTCAATGAACTCAGATACATATGAATAATCCAATGAATAAGTAACCATTCTGTATTTTGGGAACCATGTGTATTATTTTGATTGCTTCTTTCCTTCAATGCTTACTTTTCATTACATGTGTCATACTGTACCCGGGCCCCGACTGATCAGTGGGTCTTTACATAACATATCGTCATGTTGGGATCGGGTCGAGCTAGGCTTACGCCCCTAGACCTGCCACCCATAAATCAATGTATCGGGATCGGGTCGAGCTAGGCTTTTGCCCCTAGACCTGCCACCCATAAATCAATACATCGGGATCGAGTCGAGCTAGGCTTATGCCCCTATACAAGTCCAAGCCACAAGGAAGACAAATTCATCAAAACTAACACAAGTGGACTGCCAACTTAATTAAGGGACTGCCCTATACATTTTAAACACCACCAACGTGATTCCCACAACCTATTATACATATATTACATCAATATATAAGGTTAAATACTTACCAAAGCTTGCAAGTGAAAGATTTGTCCAAAGGGGTGGTTGGTTAGGGTTTGAGAGAGAAGAGAGTAATTTAATTTAAATGCTGGAATTTGGCAAGTGAATTGTGAAGAAAATAAGCTGCATTTCAGCTTTATATACTCCCTCTTAGAACCGACTTTATAAGGCTATACTTAGCCAATTCTTGGTCAAAAATAGTCCAAGTAGGTGATGCACCTACTTGGCTATATAAGCTGTCCAAAACAGTCCATTTTCTCACCTTTTTTCTACTTGGATCATGTCTTGTTGGGCCTGAATTAATAGTAAGTGTTGGGCTGGTCATCTTTCCATTTTTATATACTTAGTTTGGGCCTCAATTGAGTCCATTAATAGATGTCCAAATACATCCCAATAGCTTAAGTAGATGATACACCTACTATCCTAATTAAGTTACGGAAGCACCTCGTTTATGTTCTCCCCTTTTTCCAACGTCTTAATCCTCCTACCTTAATCCACCACTTAACTTTAACTTTACACTTAAGTATGTCCTTACTATCTCAAGTTTAAATACTTTTATCCATGTTAGGTTAGTCGCACAAGTTTCAAAAATGTACGAGGTGTTGTACTTGAATCCAAGAACTAGTTATTCCATCACCTATTGCCATAAGTCTGTACCATTTTCCATATAAGTAAGAGTAGTGTCTATAGAATACGGGGTGTTACACTCACCCTCAATTCTGAGGGTTTAGAGGTGGTCAATCTGGGCAGAGTACTAGAGTTCACGGATCACAGGCAGCAGGATTTCCTCGTCTGCAGTGTCAGCACTGCGGGCGTATTCACTTAGGTATATGCCGGATGGGGACAAATACTTGCTTTTGGTGCGGTATGATGGGACACATGATGAAAGAGTGTCCCTAGAGGAGTATGGGTGGTATAGCACGACCGGCGGGATCAACCGTTGCGTCATCATCATCAGTTCCTTCTTTAGGCCGAGGTGTGCAGTCTGTTGGTCGTGGTAGAGGTTCCAGAGGAGCAGCCAGTACTAGTAGGGTCCAGAATCATACTTATGCTCTAGTGGTCCGACAGAATTCGGAGGCTTCTCCCGATGTCGTCACAGGTACGCTATCCATATTTTCAGATATTGTATATGCGTTGATTGACCCAGGTTCTACATTGTCCTATGTTACTCCATTGATTGCTGCAAAATTTGCAAAGGCACCAGAATTATTAATTAAGTTAATTGAAGTGTCTACACCGGTTGGTGAATATATTATTGCAAAAAGAGTATATCGTAATTGTGTGGTAACTGTGTGTGGTCATGATACATTGACTGACCTCATCGAACTAGACATGATGGATTTTGATGTGATAATGGGATGGATTGGTTGGCTTCTTGTTATGCCACGGTAGATTGCCAAGCCAAGAAGGTGCATTTTTGTTTCCTGCAGGAAAATGTTCTTGATTGGCAGGGTAATGTGGGGGCACCAAGAGGATGATTTATTTCCTATTTGAAAGCAAGGAAAATTATTGCCAAGGGGTACATATGTCACTTAGTACGAGTGAAAGATAATGATGTAGAACCACTAACTCCTCAGTAGGTTCTAGTGGTCAATGAATTTCTTGATTTATTTCCAGAGGATCTCCCAGGCTTACCCCCAGAACGGAAAGCAGAGTTTGGCATTGATGTGATTCCAGGCACTCAGCCTATCTCTATTCCCCCGTATAGAATGGCTCCAACAGAATTGCGTAAATTGAAGGAGCAATTGAAAGATTTGTTGGACAAGGGTTTCATCAGGCCGAGTATGTCTCCATGGGGTACACCGATATTATTTTTGAGGAAGAAAGATGGCACATTGAGAATGTGCATTGACTATCGGCAATTGAATAAGGTAACGATCAAGAACAAATATCCCCTCCCTCGAATTGATGATTTGTTTGATCAGTTACAGGGTGCTAAGTGTTTTTCAAAGATCGACTTGAGGTTGGGTTACCATCAAGTCAGAGTTAAAGAATAAGATGTACACAAGAAAGCCTTCCGAACACGGTATGGCCATTATGAATTTTTGGTTATGTCATTTGGACTAACAAATACCCCAGCTGTGTTCATGGATTTGATGAATAGGGTGTTTAAGCCATTTTTGGACGTGTTCATCACGGTATTTATAGATGACATCCTAGTTTATTCAAGATCACCAGAGGACCATGCTAATCACTTACGGCAAGTGTTGCAGATTCTCTGTGAGCGTAAGTTGTATGCCAAGTTCTCTAAGTGTGAGTTTTGGTTAAAATTAGTTGCATTCTTGGGTCACATTATGTCAGATGAAGGGATACAGGTTGATACACAGAAGATTGAAGGAGTGAAAAATTGGCCAAGGCCTACGACACCCACAGAGATTCGTAGTTTTCTTGGACTGACAGGTTATTACAGACTATTTGTGGAAGGTTTTACCTCCATTGCTGCACTGTTAACAAATCTTAAATATAAGGCAGTTAAATTTCAATGGAATGATGCATGTGAGAAAAGCTTCCAAGAGTTGAAAGATAAATTGGCATGCACACCAGTTTTAGTACTTCCCGAAGGCATCGAAGGTTATGCAGTGTATTGTGATGCTTCTGGTGTTGGCCTCGGATGTGTATTGATGCAGTATGGTAATGTCATAGCATATGCCTCATGATAGTTGCGGCCACATGGGAAAAATTATCCCACACATGATCTTGAATTAGCAGCGGTGGTTTTTGCTTTAAAGATATGGCGTCATTATTTGTATGGAGTTCATGTTGATATCTATACTGATCACAAAAGTTTGCAATATATCTTTAAGCAGAAGGAACTTAATTTTAGGCAAACAAGGTGGTTAGAGCTCTTAAAAGACTATGATATTGATATTCTTTATCATCCAGGAAAAGCAAATGTGGTAGCTGATGCATTGAGCCGCAAGGCAGTAGAAAGCACTAGTGGCCAATTGACTGAAGAGCAAGCGATAATCAAAGATCTACGTCAACTTGCTAGCTTGGGGGTTCATCTTCTTGAATCCTCAAATGATGGAGTTATTGTGCAAAATGCAGCGGAGTCCTCCTTAATAGCTGAAGTAAAAGAGAAGCAGTTAGCGGATTCTATGTTATTGCAGCTGAAAGAGAATGTACAACAGGGTATGACTATGGCCTTCGATCTTACACAAGAAGGGGTACTTCAATGTCAAGAAAGATTATGTGTACCGGATGTAGATAAGCTGAGAAAATGAATTATGACAAAGGCGCATCACTCGCGCTATTCTATTCATCTGGGTGCTACTAAAATGTTCCATGATTTAAAAGAAGTGTATTGGTGGCAAAATATGAAGAAGAACATTGCAAAGTTTGTCGCTCAATGCCCGAATTGTCAACAAGTGAAAGTAGAGCATCATAAACCAGGAGGTTACATGCAATGTATCAATCTTCTAGTCTGGAAATGGGATATGATTAATATGGATTTCATCACAGGTTTGCCTCGTACATTGCGGAAATTTGATTCTATATGGGTTATAGTGGACAGGCTTACCAAGTCAGCGCATTTCCTACCAGTTAAAACCACCTATACAACTGAGGAATATCCATAATTGTATGTCAAAGAAATAGTGCGGTTACATGGGATTCCGTTCTCTATTATATCAGACAGGGGAACTCAGTTTACTGCGTATTTTTGGAGATCTTTTCAGCAGTGTTTGGCACACAGGTGAATCTGAGTATGGCTTTCCATCCTCAGACTGATGGACAAGCAGAACGTACTATTCAAACACCTGAAGATATGCTATGAGCATGCACGTTAGATTTTCAAGGCAGTTGGGATGACCATTTGGCTCTTATTGAATTTGCTTACAACTATAGCTATCATTCAAGTATTAAAATGGCACCTTATGAAGCTTTGTACGGAAGGAAATGTAGATCACCAATTGGATGGTTTGAAGCGGGTGAAACTGCTTTACTTGGGCCGGATCTTGTTCATCAAGCTATGGATAAAGTTAAAGTGATCCAACAACGGCTACAAACGGCCCAAAGTCGACACAAGTCCTATACTGATGTTAGAAGAACATGGCTTGAATTCGCCATAGGTGATTGGGTATTTTTGAAGGTGTCACCGATGAAAGGGGTAATGCAGTTTGGAAAGAAAGGAAAATTGAGTCCACGTTATATAGGCCCATATGAAATTGTTCGCAGATTTGGGAAAGTTGCATATGAATTGGTACTACCCCAAGAACTCTCCACAGTTCATCCCGTATTCCATGTTTCGATGCTTCAAAAGTGTATAGGAGAGCCATCTCAAATTGCTCCCACTGAGGATGTGCAAATTACAGAAAACCTCACCTATGAAGAAAGACCTATTGCTATTCTGGATAGACAAGTGAAGAGGTTGAGGAATAAAGACTTAGTCTCCATAAAGATACAATGGCGAAATCAGCAAGTAGAAGAGATTACATGGGAAGCAGAAGAAATGATAAAATCAAAGTACCCACATTTGTTTCACACGGAAGAACAAGTTCAAAGTACAGAAGGAGAGCAATAACAAGTAAGTTTACACCAATATGTCAATATTGTATGTATGTGTATATATATATAATGTCTAATGAGATTAGCATTTGTGTACCATGGATATGTTATTAACATTCGAGGACGAATTTTTTTAAGGGGGGAAGAATGTAACAACTCAGGTGCTACGAATACATGAACATATACAATACAAGTCTAAATGAAGGAAAGGTGAAGAAACCTGTGCTGAAAATGAGCATGCGAAGAAGAATTGAACAAAGTCACAGAAGTGACCCACTGCAGCAGTCACGTGGCATGACTGACACTCACGTGGCATGAGTGGTGCCATGGAAAAACTTCAGAGACATGGGAATTTGTCATCTGATTTCCAAGACACATCCTACGTGGCGTGACTATGAGGTGTATTAAGGTGATTTGATGGATTATTTGTGATGTGGTGTGGATGAGAAAGTGTAAAGGAGAAGTTTTGTGGTGAAATGTTATTGATTATCATGTATTGGTTAATGTATGGAATATTGGGGGGGATTATTGGTATGATAAATTCATCAATGGTTTTGTCAAGGGGGGAAATGGCATGTTTAAAGGCAAACATGAAACTCATTATCATTATATGCATTTGTAAGGTAGTTGGTGGTTAATGTAAACTCCGTTATGTATTTGTGTTGTAGAGTGACACATAAAGAAGGAGCGGGACTATTGTATGAATATCTAAGATTGTATATTCGTATTGAGAATACAAGGTATGTAAGGTTACTCTGTCCGTATCTTTCTGCGGCAAATAGTATTCACATTGACATTACGCTTGTCCCATCCCGAAATGTGCTAAGGTATCCTATATCCGGTTATCAAGGGTCATTATCATATGTTTCTTACTCATTGATCAATTGTGAATCTCATGTCTCATATTCACGAATAGTGTTCCAAAAGCGCAAAAAGGTTATGTTCCAAAGTTCCAATAGTGGTTATATTCATGTATCTTATTCATTGATTATTGTCCAATGGTTCCAATGGTGTTATGTTTCCAATAAGGCTATGTTTCCAATAATTTTTATTCACATGTGTCTCACCCAATGGTTAATGATCCAAAGCTTCAAGTAAAGTTATAACTATCATTGTATCAATCTCAAAAGTAATGAATGAATGGAATAATATATATGTGGTTAATGATTGAGTATGGGTGGTAGCTTTGGGGGCGAAATGCCTGGCTCAAGCCGATCCCAAGATTATTGGATCAGGGGGCAGTCCTAGAGGCATAAGCCTAGCTCAGATCGATCCTGACAGGGGGTAGCTCTAGAGGTAATAACCTAGCTCGAGTCGAACCTGATGTGTTGGTTTATGGGTGGCAACTCTAGAGGTAATAACCTAGCTCGAGTCGAGCCCGATATATATTGATTCATGGGTGGTAGATCTAGCGGTATAAGCCTAGCTCGAGCCGAGCCCAACATAACATTATGTTATGTAAAGATCCACTGATCAGTCGGGGCCCGAGTACACAGTGACACAAGTGACGATGATCAAAGCATAGAAGTAAAGAAGCAAAGATATTAATGAAATACACATGGTTCCCAAAGTACAGAATAGTGACTTATCTATATTGGTCATTCATTTGTATTGAGTTCATTGACGTATTTACATATCATATAGTTTCATATGGCCTTACATACTCAGTACATTTTCCGTACTGACCCCTCTTGGGGGATTTCCTTTACCTGCTGCAGGCACAGGTGCTAGTAGGCCTCCACAGTACGTTGCCAGTCGTTGGCCAAGTTTCATATATATATATATATATATCACATGTTCCATGAATTCCGTTCATTGGTATTTAAAGCTCTTATGTGATCATGGGTTTCTTATGGCATGCGTATGATTGAATAGAAGCAAAGCTTGGTTCTCTCGGGCCTTGTCGGCTACGAGTGCCAATCTGTCCCGGTGGGAGTCGGGGCGTGACATAAACTATGTGCGGGTTCTATTGCCTCCATGAACTTAATTTTCAAGATTGTATTGATTTTTGTGCTTGATATGTTGTGTCGATTAAAATGATATTAATTCATGGCTAAGCATATTTTTGCTTTAATTTTTGTATCTATGAAGTTGTATCACTCATTTTTTGTATTTGTTGAATTATCTTGATATTTTAAATGAGTGATAATTTAACAAATACAAAAAATGAGTGATACAACTTGTTAAATCTGTGCAAAATAACAAATTGGTATTTTGCACAGATTTTTTTTATTTATTTCATATATAAAATTTACAACTTGTTATTTTTGCTGAAGTCATTGGATCAAAATGGAATAAAAATTACAAAAACAAAACCTACACTAAAACAACAGTCAAAACTAGTACAAAAATCCACCAAAAATTACATTAAAACAATATCAAAAACTGCACTTAGACCGCAGTAAAAATTAGGCAAAAATAATTCATGGATTTAAATAATATGAAAAAGTTAATTTCAGGGGGTATCGGACCTTCACATAATTTAGGAAGTAAATAATACAAAAGAAATAAATTTAGAAGGATAATAAAACTCTTGCAAAATTTAGATAAGAAGCAGTCTTCAATACAGATTCTCACCTCACTTCAACATTTCACTATGATAAATTAATATAATTTAACAAATAAACTTCACTTAACTCCTTTACTTTAATAGCTAGAAAACAACTCTCTTTTCAGTAGGATTTGAATTATAACAATTATCTCTCCAGTTCATTCTTGTCGATAATGCGTATATGAAATGTCATCTTTCCATCATAATGGAAAAGCAGAAACTCACCGCCTTCAAAATGTTGCTCCATCATAAAATTCTTCAAGCCACCATGAAAGAACATCCCATTTTCATTTTGTAGTAGTTCTATGTTCCAATACTTGCCACAAGGTCCTACCAAAAATGCTATTTTTGTTGCTTCTTCTGTTATATGGTTCACAAAATCTGATGGAATTCTCTATAACAAGAGAGAATAAAGAAGAAAAATAATGCTCTTGAGTTTGAGTTTCATCACCATTTATCAACATAATATAATATTCACATATTTAATACGAGTAAAAAATTATCATACATGGGTAGGGACCGATATAGATCTAAAAATATTAAATACAAGTGTTCTTTGGTGTATTATTGATTTAAGCTGAGTTCAAGTTTTACTTGCAGCAGTAAAAAAATTTAATTATGCAAACTTAAATCAAAATCTAAAATAATGTACAACAACGCGTAAAGAGCATTGTTGCAGATGTGTTTCCTCTTTAGATAGTAAAATAATAAATAAAAGAGTTGACTCTTCATGATTTAAGTTGAGTTAAAGTTTCAAATCTATCTATCAACAATGATTTTCACGTGTAATTCATGAGTAAGATCAAACAAGCATGTTAAGAGCACGTTGTTTGAAAGCTAAGTAAATAAATAAAAGTATTTACTCTCCGGCAATTTAAATTTGTGAATAAGATTATAGATCTAAAAGTACTAAATGAATGATCTATAAATAAATGTTGCTCTCTAGATAATTTGATAAGATTTGTAGAACTAAAATTTAAAGTAAAAATAGTCAACTCTTATCTATTTAATTGTTAATTCAAGTTTCACCTCCGTCCTTAAACATAGATATTTGCATATCTGTAATCCATGAGTAAGATCAAACAAGCACGTGACAAGTACATTGTACAAATCTAAAAGAAATAAATGAAAGTGCTCATTCATGATAAAATTTGTGATTTAAAATTAATATTAATAAGAGTTAATTCTTAATGATTTGAGTCGAGTCTAGTTATCATCTATCACAAATATTTACACGTGTATAATCCATGAGCAAGATTAAACAAACAAGAGAGGGAGATGTTGTCTGAATCTAAAAAAGAGAATAAAAACATTCTCTTTAACAATTTAAATTTATAAAAGAAAATTTTTTATCTAAAAGAAATAAATGAAAGTGTTTATTCTCGAAAAGATTTGTAGAATTAAAATTTATAATAACAATAATAATTAACTCTTAACAATTTTAGTGGAGTCAAAACACTACCCATTAATACAGATATTTGTACTTGAATAATTCATGAATAATATCAACAAGCTTGAAAGGGGGAGCACATTGTATAGATCTAAAAAAATAAATTAATGCATTTTCTCCAACAATTTAAATCTATAAATAATATTTGTAGATCTAAAGAGTTACTTGAAAATGTTCACTCTCGATAAAATGTGTTGATCAAAAATTAATATTAAATTGAGCTAATTTTCAATGATTTATAAGGAGTCAAGTTACCACCCCATCAACAAAGATATTCATACATGTGTAATTTTTGAGTAAAATCAAGCAAATATGAAAGAGCATGTTATCAATCTGAATCTAAAATAAATAAATGAAAATGGTCTATCTGACAATTTAAATTTATAAAAAAATATATGTAAAAGCAAAAGAAGATTTATAATAATTCAGTAATAGAGGACTTAACATTACTAGTTCTTCAATTTGAGGATCAAACATAACTTATAGAAGCAAAGACTATCATTTCCGTTACTGTTTCTCATTCTCACTGTTTTCTCTGTCAATTCTTTTCAATTCTAGTGGATGTTACGTTCACAATATGGAGCCTTTGATATATATAGCTCTAATGGGATTAAAGTTGATGTAGTAATTAATACGTTGGCAGCTTATATTAAATTTTAAATGATCCAAATTTTCCAAACATCTATTTTCTATATTTCATCATTAATGACAATTGATTATTTTTTTTTCATCTTCTATATTTTATTCTAATAATTTGTGATGCATAAATTCAAAAATCATAAAGAAAATGGTTTGCTCTTGATCAATACTGTACAGATTGTTTTTTGTTTAACTTGTTATATTTATTAAGATGATGTTATTGCATAGTTAAGCATATTTTTCTACTGATTTTTGTATTTATAAAGTTGTATCATTCGTTTGATATATCTATAATATTATTCTTGATATTTTGCATAATTTTTCTTCATTAATAAATCATCCTACTCGTAAAGTTAATAATTTGCGTAAGTTTTCTTCATTTATTTGGTATATAAAATTTACAAATTGTTGTTTTTATTTATCTCATTGGATCTAAATTGAAGAAAAAGTTGTAGCAAAACAACAGTAAAAACTAGATAAAAAATCCACCAGAAACTGTATTAAAACAACAATAAAATAAACCAAAAATCGCACTAAGACAATAATAAAATTTTTATCAAAGTAATTCATAGATTTACATAATATGAAAAAATTAAGTTCAAGGGGGTAAAAGAACCATCGCATAGTTAGGATGTAAATAATATGTAAAAACAAGTTCAGGGGGATAACATAACACTAGCATAGCTTAAATTTATAACTGATCATATTTTTATGGGGTATATAGTGCAGTAACTTGTGAAACAAATCATTTTCTTCACAAAAAAATAAAAAAAATTATTGAAAAGACATTCACCTACTTTGTCACTTCTTAGGATTTTAATCTTCTCTTTCAATTGATTTTACACTAGTGCTTTATAACTCTTTAACATATCAAAAGCTTTATCTTTTATTTTAAATAAATAAACATACTTAAATCTAGAATGATCTATGTAACGACCCAAATCGTTGTTATGTCAAAGACAATCCAGGAAAAGCAATTTGAGATGAAAGAAATCTTTTTTTCAAACCTGGGGAAAATTATTTCTTGGGGAAAAGTGGGGACCAACAAAAATTGCCCCAAAAAATTTAAGAAAATGGGTCGGCCTGCTACCTACCGCTGCAATTGTAAATTAACCGCTACAGCGGTACTCAGGCAGTAGCCAGCCTGAATTATTTTTAAAATCCTCCTTTTTTCTGAGCCTCCTTAGGTCATTCCTGTCACGACCCAAATCATAGATCGTGCTGGGTACCTACCCAACTTTATTCTAAATAGGAGAACCCTTACCAACCAACCATTCAATTATTGCGGAATAAATTATTAAACCTTAAACATAAATAAACCCATGGATAAATAACCTTTATTTTTTTAACAACAAAACTTTATTAAAAAAAGATACATTGCAAAATTCTATTAAACGACTTCCCAGAACCTAGTCTAAACCTGTACAAGAGCACTAAATAAATGGAGGAATGATCCGAGACACATCATCCATGTAGGAGTAGGATGACAGGAGCTGCTGGAGAATAAACACCGATGTACCTATAGAAACTCCAACTAACCTGCAACATGGCTATATCCCCAAATAGAGATATAGTAAATCTAGTATCAGTACAACCACAGGTACTGGTAGGTGTCATCGTCCGACCATGGTTAGAAACATATAATAATGATAAAAAATAGAAAAAAACATGACTTATCTTTAATTATAGTTACTAAAGCACATTCATACATCTAAAACTACTTACACTTAGTCTCTCTATGAACCACCTAACATTTATCAATTTTGCGTATCTTTATTCTTAGATAATCCAATCTATCTTACAATGTTTTTCAACTGATGTAACTCTGTCACTATCCTAGCAGCAATAGCTCTATAGATTTCACTCCATCGGGATTTCAACAATCAAGATATCTTATAGTATCAACAACTTTACAAGAAAGGCATCGCAATACACATCATGTATAACTATATACATAGGGAAACATGAGTTATACATAATTCAGGACGTACCTTATATTCATACTTGCCTACAATGCCAATCACAACCATCAATATAACTGATCCACTCAAGGGACCACAGTATCTCTTCAAATACCTGATCCACACAAGGAACCAACATATCTCATTAACATAACTCGATCCACGAAAGAAACCACTACCAACATATAAATACAAATTCACATTCAATGCATATGAATGAATGAATGTATGCAGTTATGTATAATTTCTCTTCCCTTCTCAACTCATCCAAAACATCATATCCATACCAACTTGGTACCCGAACCACACAACCAACATATCATATCCGTACCAGCATGGTACCCAAACCAACATAACCAATTTATCATATTCGTATCGACGTGGTACCTGATCCATCATAACCAACATACCATATTCATATCGGTGTGGTACCCAATCCTCTATCATCAATAATTTGTATGAATATGCAAACATAGTCAATAATTATAAGTAATGCACGAAGACAAATTGCAAAAAACCAATTGAAATCATATGCAAGCGATCGTGATTGAAACAAAACTTACAATTAAGGACAACCAAGTAATAGCATTAAATAATCACAAGTATGCTCGAAGGCCCATTCACCACTTGCTTAATTGAGCATTATAAAATCCAACCATAAATCAAAACTTGTACGAAGACCAATTCATCAGGTATCCAGTCATGAGTGCATATTTTACCAAGATTGATATCTATACTCTAATTCATCATCCTATTTTATTAACCAATCTGAATCTCTTTTATTCATATTGAATCAATAATCCAGTTACTATCTAGTAACCCTTTTTTTAAAGTCACTATTAAGTTTAAGATGGTATCCCCTTTAGCCGATTATCCAACTGCTCGCCTCTATCCAACTTACAATTCTAAATAGGGTTATCCACCTTTACACGTCTTACTTTCGAGAACTTATAAAACTTAACCTTGGGTTCTTAAGTTATATTGTCACGTCCTCTTATCACAATCCATCCTACTAACTATCTTCTAGCAAGTATGTCTCTTACTTCAAACGTACACAATATCGATTTCACCCATTTTTAAAACAGTAACTAGTTTACAGATTAGAAGGTAACCTAATTCTTCTATTATTATTCACAATCACATAATAACTCTATAATTTATCATTCAAGTCATACAAACAAAAATGCCCATCAAGGGATCCACACAAAAGATAATAACACACAATTATCTTATTATTACATTACATTTAACTAACTATCATTCTCACTATATTCCTTAAATTTTCATTCCATAAGTATCGCATCAGCTGAGCATAACAATAATCCATGACATTATTTATGCCTGACCGAATTTTTAACTATTAATCCATCCAAACACCGTGCTCGAAAGCCTGAGACATGAAATCTCCCGATGTTACCATTAAAATTAAGTGCATCTAGTCCAAGTTTACTACAAGTTAACCTCAACCATCCTCGACCGAAGAGCTCAAAAAAAGCAAGCCACACCAAAATTGTTATTTCCTTTCCTTCATGCTTCCATTAACCCAAATATCTAGAAATCACACAATTATAAGAGTAATTAAGCAATTACTTTTTGTTTAACCAATTTGGGAATTCAGCCTACTAACTCTACCCTTATTCATGCTCCAAAACAATACCCAAAGGTCAATTACCCATTAAAAAGCTCTTTCATATTCAATCCATCTCCATTAATAGAGTTTCAAAGCTAAAGGTTCCATTTTTATAGAATTCAAAATCCCCAACTACCAATTTCATATTTTGGAATCACTAATTCATGCTAGAAATCGTTATTCGACAATTAATAAGTGATTCTAGGTATATTAACCCAACCCATAAGTTTTCCCCAAAATCTTATGAACTTAGGGTTAAAATCCAAAAGAATTTCACCATTAAAGATTATTCTAAGGATTCTAGGATGTTAAAGGATTGAAATACGAAGAAGATGACAGAAGGAACTTACATCAACGAAAATATTTCACCCCAACCATGAGTAAATCGCCCCTCTATGGATTAGGAACAAAATATTTAAGTTTTGGGGCTGAAACCCGTCAAAATCAGCATTAAATATCGTCCGTTACAGCTGCCCGGACAATATTTAGTAAAATGATCATAACTTTTTTCTCTGAAAGTGGATTGACAAACTGTCAAAAGCATTGGAAAGAAGACTCAAAGATGTTTCATTTGGTGGGTATTTGGCCCTATAATTTATTATATTCTAGGAGATATGATCATTTGAACTTGACCCTCGTTTAAACTTAGCTTGAAACTCAACCGGTAAGAACACTTTCTACTTAACTTTGTGCTAGGGGTATTGTATGATCTTAGTACATGTCCAATGCACTCCCATACTAAAGAATTGGTCCTATAACTTATGATGAATGAGGTTCTTATTCCTTTATACAATTCTTTTCAGTAATGACAAAATGGGTTATTACATTAGATACCAGTTTACCCATTGTTCATCCCCAAACGATCATTGGTGAATAGGAGAGTTTTTTGCACGATTTTTGAAATTCAGCATACCCAACCGGCCTACGCACACAGGCCACTAAGCTCTAGGCACAAAGTAAGATCACTATAACCCAAGGAATAAAATTTGTAAAGAAATTTATGTAATGGGTTATCTACAATTATAGGAACACCATACGATATTACAACACTTGAACATTTGGGGAGACATCGGAATAACTTGGAATGAAACTATGTACCGCTGTAGCGGCACTTATACCACTGCAGCGGTGAATTTTTTGCTATAGCAGCCCAAGGCAATAACTTGGGACTTAGTCTTAGTTCATGCCATTTCACAAGACACTTTTGGGAATTCGACATTGTGAGCTAACCCTTTCATGGTAAACTCTCTAAACAAAGTTCTACCAACTCGTTTTACGCATCAAAAGTTTTTACAACTTTCTAAACGTGTCTTCTAACACGTTAACCACAAAAATCCACCAAATCACACATTATTATCCACCATTAAACACTAATCCACACAATGTCAGATTTTAACCCAAACTATACTACTCTGAGGTTGTCATTTCTATGCTAGAAACAAGTATAATGTGGTATTTTCACCCTATTTAATGTTATAACATTGCAACAACACCAACACACCACTATGGGTTTTCACTATAACACATATTTCCCACTGCAACTCATCTTAGTTATTCGATCCTACAAGTAATTATCATCAACCATAGTCAAACTAACTTATTTCACCAACCTTGTCAACTTAACTACACCACATTCAAGGGATACTATCAACCAATAATTATTTACATACACTAAACATTCACACAATATCAATTCTTAATCAGACAACTACAAGGCCAATCTAGTTGCCCTGCCTCCACATTAAGCCAATAAACATTATTTAATTATCTCTTTACTTGCATCCTTAAAACATAACCCATTATATTCATTCATTGTCACCATGGGTCTATAGAACTAGTCAATTTACCCTTAGGACGTCAATGTCCTTACCCTCATAAAGTCATTCAAGTCACTTAACCAAATAAGCTATATACTTATTAATTTCCCGATTAAGGTTCAACTTTCCTAAATTAAGTAAAACCATTATCATCATCTTCCTTCTTTATATTATGTAAAACAACCAATTTTATATACCTAGTCAATTTACCTTGCACTAGTGATATCAACTACACAACCTACCTCACATTCAAGTCACCAAGGTTGTGCAAAGAAACTAAGTTCGTCTCAGTTTAAACCACTACTCATAAAAGCATCACTAGCAAGTTAACTCATTTACTGGGTTATTCACACAAGAACGACCCGATAGCACTTCAGGCCCAGATATAATCATCAAACGTTCGGATCACACAAGGATCCTAAATATAATCATCAAAGTCTGGACCGTACAAGGATCCTAACATATTGTCAATAACCAAACCAAATCAAAATAAACCTCCAATCACACGCAGCCTTTACGATCAACATAAATTCTTTTGTAACAGCTTATCTCATACCACTAATAATCATATGTACTTTAAAAGTTTGACCATTAAATAACTAGGTAATAGCACGATCAAAACAATAACCAACCCCATAAGTAATATATGTAACATTCTATCATACCACATTTTCCTCATCAAAACGCCAGGCACCTGGGTAGTTTGTCAGTATTCGTATAGAATTCAAGCAGTACTCTAAATCACTGAAAGATGAGCCATAACTCGAGTCATGAAAATGAAGACACTCTCGAGATCATACCCGATCATCATATCCACCGGTCTGCACACCATCCAACCACACATATAATCATTAATTATATTCGAGAGTTTATGCATCACAAAGAAAGTTACCATACATTACCATTAACAACAATACACATAGCACATTTGCAACACATTATTTCCACACCACAAGTACTAAACACCATATCAAACAAAGCATAACAATCCACTTCCTATGTTTCTTATTGACTTCTATTGGTTGAACGTATTACCTCAACCTTTCAATGTTAAAAGAGACCAATTGGTACCAACAAGTCTCAAGTGTGACGATTGAGATACCAATTGGAATAGACTAGATACCATTTCGACTCAACCCGAGGATACGACAATGATATTGCATGATAAGAAAGAATAAAGTGAGATAGATTCCTAGATGTGATGTATCTTTCTA
Organism: Capsicum rhomboideum; assembly: GCA_031232105.1. Taxonomy (NCBI): domain Eukaryota; kingdom Viridiplantae; phylum Streptophyta; class Magnoliopsida; order Solanales; family Solanaceae; genus Capsicum; species Capsicum rhomboideum. The sequence continues at coordinate 100,313,816 of CP124719.1, read as the reverse complement.
CTGATTTGATATGGACGTCAACACACTATTCTGTAGAACTCTACAAAAACATTTGCTCTTGTACTGGGAGCCTGGTAACATGGGCTCTGATACCATATTATCACGACCCAAATTATGGATTGTGTCGCGCACCTACCTAACTCTATCCTAGATAGGAGAACCCTTACCACCTAACCATTTAATTATTCAAGAAGACATTATTAAACGTTAAACATAAATAAATCCATGGATAAATAACCTTTATTTTTCAACAACAAAACATTATTACAAAAAGAAACATAACAGAATTCTACTAAACAACTTCCCAGAACCTAGTCTAAACCTGTACAAAGGCACTAAAAAAATGAAGGAATGACTAGATACATAACATCTATGTAGGAGTAGAATGAAATGAGCCACTGTAGAATAAACACCATTGTACGTATAGATACTCCAACTGACCTACAATATGGCTATTTACACAAATGGCAATATAGTAAGTGTAGTATCAATACAACCACATGTACTGGTAGGTATCATCGATCAACCAGGGTTAGAAACATATAATAATGATAACAAATAGGAAAGAATCAGGACATAACTTTAATTTTGATTACTAAAGCATATTCATACAAGTAAAACTACTTACGCTAAGACTCTCTATGAACCACCTAACATTTATCACTTTTACGTATCTTTATTCTTGGATAATTTGGTCTATCTTACAATATGCTTTCAACTTATGTGACTTTGTCCCTATCTTAGTAGCAATAGCTCTACAGATTTTACTCATTGGGATAGCTACAATCAAGACAACTAATAGTATCGACAACTTTACAAGAAAGGAATCACAATACACATCACGTATAACTATATGCACAGGGAAATATTAGTTATACATAATTCAGGACTTACCTTATATTCATACTTGGCTACAATGCCCAATCATAGCCATCAAAATAACTGATCCACTCAAGAGACCACAGTATCACATCAAATACTCAGTCCACACAAGGAACCACCATACCTCATTAATATAACACAGTCCAAAAAGGAACCACCACCAACTTATAAATATAAATACACATTCAATGCATATGAATGAATGTATATATTAAATTATACACAATTTCTTTTCCCTTATCAACTCGTCCATAACATCATATCTATACCGGCATGGTACCCGATCCTCCATCACCAAATATCATCAATAATGTGCATATATATGCAAATACAGTCAATAATTATAAGTAATGCATGAAGGTAAATTGCAAACACCCATTGAAAATCAGATGCAAGCGACCGTGATCGAAACAAAACTTATAATTAAGGACAACCAAGTAATAACAGTCAATAATCACAAGTATGCCCGAAAGCCCATTCACCACTTGCTTAATTGAGCATTATCAAATCCAACCATCAATCAAAACTTGTACGAAGACCAATTCACCAAGTATCCATTCATGAGTGCACATTTTACCAAGATTGATATCTATACTCTAATTCATCATCCTATTTTATTAACCAATCTGAATCTCTTTTATTCAGATTGAATCAATAATTCAGTTACTATCTAGTAACCCTTTTTTTGAAGTCACTATTAAGTTTAAGATGCTATCCCTTTTAGCCGATTATCCAACTACTCGCCTCTATCCAACTTACAATTCTAAATAGGGTTATCCACCTTTACACATCTTACTTTCGGGAACTTATAAAACTTAACCTTGGGTTCTTAAGTTATATTGTCAGGTTCTCTTATCAGAATCCATTCTCCTAACTATCTTGTAGCAAGCATGTCTCTTACTTCAAATGTAAACAATATCGGTTTTATCCCTTTTTAAGACATTAGGGTCTAGTTTACAGATTAGAAGGTCACCTAATTCTTTTATTATTATTCACATTCACATAATAACTCTATAATTTATCAATCAAGTCATACAAACACAAATGCCCATCAACGGGTCCACACAAAAGATAATAACACACAATTATCTTATTATTATATTACTTTCAACTAACTAATAATCTAACTATATTCCTCCAATTTTCATTCCACATGTATCGCATCAGCTGAGTATAACAATCATCCATGATAATATTTAAGCCTAATTAGATTTTTAACAATTTAATCCATCCAAACACCGTATTCGAAGGACTAGGAAATAAAATCTCCTAACATTACTATCAAAATTAAGTGCATTTGTCCCAAGTCTACTACAAGTTAACCTCAACCTACCTCAATCGAAGAGCTCATAATAAGAAAGCCGTACCAACATTGCTCTTTCCTTTCTTTTATGCTTCCATTATCCCAACTATCTAGAAATTACACAATTATAAGAGTAATTAAGCTATTACTCTTCGAATAACCAATTTGTGAACTTAGTCCGCTAATTCTACCCTCATTCGTGCTCTAAAATAATACCCAAAGGTCAGCTACCCCTTAAAAAGCTCTATCATATTCAACCCATCCATTAATAGAGTTTCAAAGATAAAGGTGCCATTTTTATAGAATTCAAGATCCCCAACTACTAATTTCATGTTTTAGAATCACTAATTCATGCTAGGAATCATTAATGGACCATTTAGAAATGATTCTAGGTGATATTAACCTAACCCACAAGTTTTCCCCAAAATCTTATGAACTTAGGGTTCAAATGCCAAAGAATTTCACCATTAAAGATTGTACTAAGGATCTTAGGATGTTAAAGGATTGGAATACGAAGAAGATGACAGAAGGAACTTACCTCAATGAAAATTTTTTAACCCAACCAAGAGCAAATCGTCCCTCTATAGCTTAGGAATAAAATATTTGAGTTTTGGGGCTGAAACCAGTCAAAATCAGCATTAAATACTGTCTGTTTCCACTGTAGCTGTGAATTTGCAGCTCCTGCGGTACCACTGCGGCGGTAAATTTCTCAGCCCGGATAGTGTTTAGTAAAATGGTCATAACTTTTTTCTCTGAAAGCGTATGAATATATAGTCAGATGCATTGGAAAAAAGACTCAAAGATATTTATTTGATGGGTGTTTGGCCCTATAACTTATTAAATTCTAGGAGATATGCTCATTTAAAGTTGACCCTAGTTTAAACTTAGTGCGAAACTCAATTGGTAAGAACATTTTCTACTTAACTTTGTGCAAGGGGTATTGTATGACCTTAGTACATGTCCAATGCACTCCCATACTAAAGAATTGTCCCCATAACTTATGATGAATGAGGATCTTATTCATTTACTACAATTATATTCAGTAACGACAAAATGGGTTATTACATTAGATACCAATTTATCCACTATTCATCCCCGAATTGTTATTGGTGAAGAGGAGAGTTTTAGCATGATTTTTGAAATTCAGTATACCCAACCAGCCTACGCACCACAGGCCACTAAGCTCTAGGTACAAAGTTAGATCACTACAAACCAAGGAATACGATTTGTAAAGAAGTTTATGCAATGGGTCATCTACGATACCAGGAACACCACACGCTATAACAACGCATGAACATTTGGGGCGACAACGAAATAATGGGGAATAAAACTGTATACCGCTGCAGCAACAATTTTACCACTGCAGTGGTGAATTTTCCACTGTAGCGACCCGAGGTAGTAACTTGGGACTTGGTCCCAGCCCAGGTTATTTCATAACACACTGCTAGGAATTCCATATTACGAACTAACTCTGTCAAGGTAATCTCTCTAAACAGAGTTCTACCAATTCATTTTAAGCACCAAAAGTTTCTATGAATTCCTAAATTTGTCCTCTAACACGTTAATCACTAAAACCAACCAAATCACATATCATGATCAACCATTAAACACTAATCCACACAATGTCATATTTTAACCCAAACTATACTACTCCAAGGTTGTCATTTCTGTACTAGAAACAAGTTTAGCGGGATACTTTCACCCTATTAATGTTATAACATTGCAACACCACCAACACACCACTATGGGTTTTCACTATAACACATATTTCCCACCGCAACTCATCTTAGTTTATTCTATCCTACAACTAATGATTATCAACCTTAGTCAAGCAAACTTATTTCTCCAACCTTATCAACTCAACTACACCATATTCACAATATCAATTCTTAATCAGCCAACTACAAAATCAGTCTAGTAGACTTGCCTTCTCATTAAGGCTATGAACATTATTTAACTATTTCTTTATTCGCAACTTTAAAACTTAACCCATTATATTCATTTTTATTCACATGGGTCTATAGAACCAGTCAATCTACCCTTAGGACATCAACATCATTACCCTCATAAGGTCGTTTAAGTCACTTAACCAAATAAGCTATAGACTCATTACTTGCCCGATTGAGGTTCATCTTGCCAAAATTAAGTAAAACCATTATTATCATCTCCTCTATTTATATTATGTAAGGACAACTAATTTTATGTACCTAGTTACTTAACCTTACACTACTGATATCAGTTGCACAACCTACCTCATGTTCAAGTCACCAAGGTTGTGCAAAGAAACTAAGTTCATCTCAGTTTAACCAACTACTCATAAAGGCATCACCAGCAAGTTAACTCATTAGCTAGGTTATTCACACAAGAATGACCCGATAGCACTTTAGGCCCAGATATAATCATCAAATATTTGGATCACATAAGGATCCTAAATATAATCATCAAAGTATGGACTATACAAGGATTCTAACATATTGTCAAAGACCAAACCGAATCAAGACATATATCCAATCACACCCAACCTTTATGATCCATATATATTCTTTTGTAATAGCTTATCTCATACCACTCCATGATCATATGTACTTTAGAAGTTTGGCCATTAAACAACTAGGTAATAGAAAGATCAAAACAATAACCAACCATATAAGTAATATACATAGCATTCTATCATACCACCTTTTCCTCATCAAAAAGCCAAGCACCTGGGTAGTTCATACGAATTCGGATAGAAGTCAAGCAGTACTCCAAATCACTGGAAAATGAGTCCTAGGTCAAGTCATGATAATGAAGACACTCTGGAGATCATACCCAGTCCTTATGTCCATTGGTCTTCTTTGCTACACACCATCCAACCACACACACTATCAACAATTATAGTCAAAAGTTTAAGCATCACAAAGCAAGTTACCATACATTACTATTAACAACAATACACATAGCACATTTGCAACACATTATTACCTCAGCACAAGTACTAAACACCATATCAAACAAAGCATAACAATCCACTTCCTATGTTTCTTATTAACCTCTATTAGTTGAACGTCTTGCCCCAACCTTTCCTCATTAAAAAAATACCAATTGGTACTAACTAGTCTCAATTATGATGATTGAGATACCAATTAGAATAGACTAGATACCAATTGGATTCCACCTGAGGATACGACATTGAGATGGCATGGTAAGAAAGAAGAAAGTTAGATAAATTCCTAGATGTCTTATAGCTTCCTACAGATTTGATGTAGACGTCAGTACACCAATCTGTAAAATTCTACTTAAAATTTGCTCTTGTACTAGAAAATTGGTAACATGGGTTCTGATACTAATTGTCATGACCCAAATTATGGATCGTGCCGGGCACCTAGCCAACTATATCCTAGATAGGAGAATCCTTACCACCCAACCATTCAATTATTGTGGAAGACATTATTAAACCTTAAGCATAAATAAATCCATGGATAAATAACCTTTCTTTTTCAACAACAAAACTTTATTACAAAAAGATACCATGTAGAACTATATTAAACAACTAACCAAAACCTAGTCTAAACCTATACAAGAGCACTAAACAAATGAAGAAATGACCCGAGACACAATATCCATGTAGGAGTGGGATGACATGAGCCGCTGTAGAATAAACACTGCTGTACCTAGAGAAACTCCAATAGACCTGTAAGACGGCTATATATCCAAACGGAGATATAGTAAGTGTAGTATCAGTACAACCATATATACTGGTAGGTATCGTCGGTCGATCAGGGTTAGAAATATATAATAATGATAACAAATAAGAAAGAAACATAACTTAACTTTAATTCTGGTTACTAAAGCATATTCATACAAGTAAAACTACGTACACTTTGTCTCTCTATGAACCACCTACCATATATTATTTTGCGTATCTTTATTCTTGGATAATCTGATTTATCTTATAATATGTTTTTAACTTATATAACTCTGTCTCTATCCTAGCAACAATAGTTCTATAGATTTCACTCCATCATTAACTATCGAGATTGTAACAATCAATACAACTGATAGTATCAAAGAATTTATAAGAAAGGCATCACAATACATATCATGTATAACTATATACACAGGGAAACATGAGTTATACATAATTTAGGATGTATCTTATATTCACACTTGGCTATAACTCCCAATCATAGCCTTCAACATAACTGATCCACTCAAGGGACCATAATATCTCGTCAAATACCTTGTTCACACAAGTAACCACCATACCTCATTAACATAACTCGATCCATGCAAGGAACCACCACCAATATATATATATAAATACACATTCAATGCATATGAATTAATGTATGTATGCAATTATGCATAATTTCTTTTTCCTTATCAACTCATCCATAACATCATATCTATATCGGTGTGGAACCCAAACCATCATAACCAACATATTATATCCATACCGGTGTGGTACCCAATCCATCATAACCAACATATCATATTTGTACCAATGTGGTACCCGATATTCCATCACCAAATATCATCAACAATGTGTATGAATATGCAAATATAGTCAATAATTATAAGTAATGGATGAAGGTAAATCGCAAACTACAAACTGAAATCAGATGTAAGTGACCGTGATAAAAATAGAACTTATAATTAAGGACAACCAAGAAATAGCAGTCAATAATCACAAGTATACTTGTAGTCCCATTCACCACTTGCTCAATTGAGCATTATTAAATCCAACCATCAATCAAAACATATACGAAGATGTAATGAACCTTCCACTCACGAGGATTCAACTTCCTCGAAGCATAGGAAATGACACTCCTATCCTACATCAACACAACACCCAAGACAAAAAGTGAGGCATCACAAAACATTATAAAGTCCTTACCTTCAACCTACAATGAAAGAATAGACATTGTAGTCAAAAGTGTCTTGAGCTTTTGAAAGCTCTCTTCACATTTATACGACCAAGAAAATAACACTTCTGTCTGAGTCAACCTTCAAGTGTGTTGAAATGGATGCAAAGTTCTTGACAAATCTATGGTAATAACTGGCAAAAGCCACAAAGCTCCTTATGTCTGGGGTTTTAGATCATGGATGGTATTGGTCCCCTGCAGATCATGGATAGATGGTAGATGTATAACCTATAGCGTGTATGAATAAGGTTTAGGTGAGTTTGATGGTTACATGAGTGAACTGGGGAATATGTATTTATCTATGCTTGATAATGGTATACGTGTCTTGACTTGACTTAACTGTACTTGACTTAGTGATATTTGTTAACTTGCTGGTTTTTAATATTGAACTATTTTTTTGGTGTTTATGTGCTAAGTGTATGATAATTTTAGCATGGATTACCTTGTTATACTATCATTTGTTTAAGTGTCTGTATTTTTATCTTGGATTGGCCAAATAACCCTACCAGTACACTGCTGTTCTTGTGTGTTGATATTACACTTGCATTTACTTTTATGAGTGCAGCGCATATTCCAGCGCTTATAAGACTTCACTTATGATTCCAGTGGTTGATTCCAGATTTTAGGGTAAGCAGCTTAGCCGGGCTTTCATGTAATCTCTCTCTCTTAGCATAGTTCTCTATTCTAGACTTATGATTATCTTAGTTTTAGGGTTGCATCCCCTTCTTGACATTCATAGATGATTTGGTATGGATGAATTTTGGGTCTTAAGGATGTTTTTCTAAGTACTTTTTCTTCTTTAAGTTATACTTATGTTTTTTGGTTTAGAATGGATATTATTCTATTGATGGATTAGTTCTGCTTATTTATTCTAAGTGTTGATTATGGGATGGTCTTCGAGATAGTTGGTTCTCCCACCAAATAAATAGTGTGGGTTCCATCCACGATGGGTTTGGGTCGTGATACAAAGGCTCTGGCCCGAACTAACTATGTTACTAATCCAAAATCAACATTCCAGATCTAATGGAACTATCCATATCACTATTCGATGCTTGAAACACAAAATGTTGACCTAACCTAGAATGATCAACTAAGTCAAGTTCATAGGTTGAAATTGATGGGTATGGGTTTATAATGCTTAGAAGTGTGAATTGTTGTGTTGAAATATGTGTATTTGTTGCTTATAGATCAATAACGGGCAGAAATTAAAAGAAAAAGCAAGGTTGAGGCACAAAAGTGTTTCGGACAAAGAATTGATGTAGGCTATGGTTTAATGGTAGTATAGACTTGATTTGACTCTATGCTTATATGTAAGCTGAATGTATGTGATTAAATTTCAGGAATTATTTGTGATTGTTAATTATTATCATGCATTGATTATTGAATTTGAGATTATATATTTATTGAGAGGATGTTGGATCGGATGTTATGCCGACACTGTTATTGGATTTGGTACCATTCCGGTACTAGTACATGGACTGAGCTAATCCCCTGTAGGTCATAGATGAGGGTCCTATATGACCCTAGTATGTGTGTACATCTTGCATCCATGCAATCATCATTACATTTGCACATATATTGTCTTGACTATTTTTAAATGAATCCACCTAAGTGTAATTGATGAACTTATATACTTGAACTCTGGTTATATGAAGAAGATGGTTGTTGATTTGTGAGTTGAAGTGTTATGAATGTACATGTCACGAACCAAAAGTTGAGGTCATGATGGCACCTACAGACACCTAACCTTAGTAGGTAAGCCGATTACCCAAAGTGGAATGGAATTCAAAATATCAGCTAAACAAAATAATGAGATTTCTAGAATGAAGTCAACTCAACACATATATATATATATATATATGTAGTGAAAGTCTGAAATAAAACATACATAAAACCCCCAAAATTTGATGTCATAAGTAAAAGAGCATCTAATACATAATCGAATATCTGTATACATAAATCCGTCTCTGAAAATGAGTAAAGAAAAGATAAGGATAAGAAGAGGCCCAGAAATCAGCTCTGAGCTCTAGAGCACACCAGTACCTCGAATGTCAACTCTGAGTGGCACGAATCAGCTGTCGCATCGCATACTCGGGCAAGGATCTACACCAAAAGGGCACAGTAGGGGTGAGTATGGTCCACTAGTACTCAATAGGTATTATAGGCCGACTGAGTAAAGTAAAAAATAATACAAGTAAAAGATACTATGAACACGTCACCTGCAAATATAAAAGTTCCCAAATGGTAGCTCACACTGTCTGCACTAATAGTTCAATAGTAGAAAATCAATATAGGAATATCTAAACACAAAAACATGTATGGAAACTAAGTACACATCAAGATGCATAAAAAAACAGAGAAAGTACATATACAATGCAATAAAATGATGAAGAAATCATGATGAATTATTGAAAGCCATCGCATGACTTTTGGTATACACATACCGAGCCTCAGTTCCCAAGATAGAACCCATGAGGGGTTTGCAACCCGTAAACTACCACAAATCTCAACCTCCCTCTTCGGCTACTGTTCATGGATCAGGAGTTTTATAAAAATGTCTCATCTTCTTTTGAATTAGCGTTTCTCAATGGTACCAATATCTCATGAATATATATGTATGAGATAAGTATGAGACGCTCACAACCAATCAACACGAAGATAGAAATCCATTCCATACATATTTAAGTGAGCTCAGAATCAACTTAATGCGTCAATAATTTATGATATCAGTCTCGCTTGGCACCACAAGAATAAATAGGCATGTAAGAGATCAATAATATCATCTTAACCCCATACTTGGGTATTTTCATCATGATAGGAACAAATAATACTCAAAAAGGCCTATAATATCTATTCAAGCCCCCGCACGGGCATTACATTAATAATAATGGCATAAAATGCACAAACAAGGACTATGATATCAAATAAAGCCCCCGCAAGAGCAACACACATATTGTAACACCCCGTATGTTTCCGAACCTAACCTAGGTAATTTTTGTAACAGTCATGGAAATATTGAAACATGAGATCTTTGATGACATTTACATTAAATTGTTGGACTAAATTCATCTTGGGGAATGGGCTTGAAAATTTGGCCCAAATTAATAAGAAGACATGGCCCAAAAAGGAATAAAAGGACCCATTCTTGATCCAAGACTTAATGACCAATAGACACCTCATATTTGACTAAATATTGGCTAAGGATGAGATATATATAGCTCAAAAATCAGATTTTTAATCACAAAAATCCACCTTGCCATTTCTTGCATTTTCTAGACAATTCCAAGAGACCAAAAAGAAACCCTTTTCAATCCAAGGCAACTACACTTATTTTGCCAAGATCATCACTTTGTAAGTGTTGGTAAGTGCCAATTCTTGTGTTTTAATATATTATGTGCATAAGAGATGGTATGAATTTTGATGGTTATGTCTAAAAGGGTTGATTGGGGCACTTTTGCTTATGTGACACAAGTTGTGTTATTTTGGTGATTTGAACTTGGATGTGGCCTTGTGGTCTTGAAAGAAGTGAGATTGACGGTTTGAACATCAACATGTATGATATGGTTATGCCCTAAGTTGATTTCTCTTTATGTGTCATTTTTGGAAATTGTTGTTATGGAAAAAGTGTACGGAATTGGTGACGTAATGAAAGGAAAATTTGATTTTTATTCAAAGGAATACACAACACATTTCTAGAAATTTCCCAAAATTTCTCTCAACCCTTAAAGAACCCTAAGCCAACTTTTGGAGCAAGATCATCATTTTTCAAGCTTAGGTAAGTGATTATTATTATGGATTAATATATTAAATGCATGGGAAAGTATGTAAATCATGTTGGTTATGCTTGGAAGGGTTGAATATGGCACTTTGTGTTTTTTGTAAAAGATGTGTTATCCATGGGATTTACACTTGAAATATGCCTTGTGATTTTGATGAAAGAGCATGGTATGGATGAAATATCAACATGTATGGTGTGATTATATTAGTAAACTTGTTAATTTCATATAAGTGTAAATTATGGGATTTCGGCCGATTTGTTGTTGTGAGGTGTATTGAAATAATTTGATGGAATAGTTGTGATGTTGTGGTGATGAAGAGTGGAAAGTATGAACTTGGTGTGACATGCTAATGGTTTATGATATTTTGGTCAATGTTGGGAATATTGTGGGATTATTAGTATGACAATTTCATCAATGGTATTGTCAAGGGGGAAATGACAATTTTAAAGGCAAAGATGTAATTCATTGACGTCATATGCATTTGTAAGGTGGTTGGTGGTTAATGTAAATTCCGTTATGAATTTGTGTTGTAGAGTGAAACATAAGGAAGGAGCGGGACTATTATGTTCACGTATAGGATTGAGTATTCATATTGAGAATACGAGGTATGTAAAGTTCCTCTTTCCGTAGCCTTCTGCAGCATATAGTGTACACCTTGTTATGGTACTTACTCATTCCCGAAGTGTCCTAAGGCATCTCATTTCATGTTATCATCTAGTGTTAATCACATATACCTTATTCTTAATGATTGTCATTCATGTATTACATAGTTATGGACATGGTTCCAAGTTCCAATAATGTTATGTTCCAAAGCTTCCAGTAATGTTACAATTACAAAGTATCAATCTCATGAGCGTAAAGGCATAAAGTAAGCATCTACGTGTTTCCAATAATGATATAATCATCGAATGAACTTTTCTCAAGATTAAAGAAGTAATGTTGTGAAGAGAAGTGATGTGTTCTTGGGTGGTATCCCATGGGGTTAAAATACCTCGCATGGGTCGATCCCAATATCTACGGGTGGTATCCCATAGGGTTAAAATACCTCGCATGGGTCGATCCCGCTATTATGGGTGGTATCCCAGGGGTAAAAGAAAAGCCTAGCATGGGTCGATCCCGAAAGCTGTTAAGTACCTACTGATCAGTTTGGGGCCCAGGCATTGTAAGAATGGAAGAATGAATTGTGAATGAAGAGGTGAACGATGAAGGGATGAATGAGCATAAAAGTAAAAGAAGCAATCCATCTAATGTACATATTTCCATACATATAGAGTGATGGCTTATCCATGTTGGGTTTTTTTTACTTATATTTGATTCCATTACAGTTTTGATGTATCATAGAGTTTCTTATGGCCTTACATACTCAGCACATTCTTTCTACTGATCCCTTTGGGTGAAATTTACCTTACTTACTGTAGGCACAGGTACTAGTAGAGCTCCAGTTGGTTCGGGGCTTCCCGGGTCTCTTGTGTACCTTTATTTTTGTACTGTAGCGTTGTGTAATGTGTGTACTTTTGTTAGAGGCTTTTGTAGACCAATGTTGGTATATGAATGAAGAGTTGTATGTACACCTTAACTTGATAGCCCTAATGACCAAGTTTCTTATATGTATATATATAATGCTTCATGATTTCCGCTCTTAGCATCTTATGTCTTTACATGGTGGTAATGTTTCTTATGGCATGCATATGATTGGGTATGAGTAAAGATTGGTTCTCTCGGGCCATATCAGCTTCGGGTACCAATCATGCCTCGTTGGAACTCGGGGTGTGACAAAAGTGGTATTAGAGCTGGTCGTTCTAAGGGTGTCTACAAAGTCGTGTCTGAGTAGAGTCTTACTTATCGATGTGTTGTGCACCACATTTATAAGTAGGAGGCTACGGGACATTTAGGAGTTATTTCATTCCTTCATTTCTAGATCGTGCATTAGAGCCGAAGTTATAGGTATACTTGTTTCTGACCATAAACATTGTTGTTCTTGTATATTATAGAAAATGTCGCTGACAAAAAGAGGTCGAGGTAAAAGTAAGAGACTAGATAGAATTGCTGGAGAAGGAACTAGTAGAGCCCCACTTGAACCAATTAATCAAGGTGGCGCTGAACGAGAGATGGCATCACAGGCTTCTTCTACTCCTCCAGTTTCAGAAGAGTCAAGAGGAAGAGACGTACCGGTAGAGCCACCAGTGAATACTACTGTCCAGGACCTAAAGAATGCAGTACAGATGTTGACCAGAATAGTTGCTGCACAGGTTCAGGGACAAGGTGGTCCGATGACAGGTGATGATAGTTTAGCGAGAGCAACTAGTCGACGGACCCAGGATTTCTTAAAACTGGATCCTCCTACATTCACTGGATCAGATCTGAATGAAGATCCACAAGACTTTGTAGATTAGATTCAAAGGGCCTTAGATGTTATGCATATAACCGGGGTAGAAACAATTGAACTTGATGCATACAGATTGAAAGGAGAGGCGATATTGTGGTATGAAGATTGGAATAAATCTTGGGGTGTTGGTGCAAATCCACCTAATTGGGAAGAATTTAAAGTGGCTTTCCTTGATCACTACCTTCCTTATGAGATCCGTGAGGCTCGTGTGGATCAATTCTTGAATCTGTGTCAAGGGAATCTTAGTGTCAGAGAATATAGTCTGCAATTTAATTCTTTGGCCCGATATGCGCCCAATGTAGTGGCTATGATGACAGATAGAGTCCATAAATATGATAGTCTGCAATTTAATTCGGGTGCCAATCACGCCTCGTTGGAACTCGGGGTGTGACACATATGATAACTTAAGTCAACAATAATAAGCATATAATCCCCCACACGTGCATACAACAAAATAATAATCTTGAAATAATACTCCCAAGGCTAATCTCCCCAAACCCATAGCATGCTTTACTTGTGTATTAACTACCCACCCTAGTTTGAAGAAAGTTAAGTCATTACCTACCTTATAGTGAAGAATGCTCCAAGACTAGAAACATCAACACGGAGCCTTTCCTCTTTCAAACGGTCTCAAAATAAGCTAAAACATTAAAATGTAGAATCTACGCATTAAAAGGAAGCTAATGATATCCATATCGACTAAATTTAAGATGGGTCCAAAATGGGTTTGAAAAAAAAAGGGTAAAACTAGAATTTTACTTTAGAAATATGTTCCCCAAGATTATAGGAGTCTACAGTTAAAAAACCATGCAAAAAGGAGTTAAAATCTTGGTGCAAATCGAAGAAATATCATTTTAAAGCTTTACCGGCAAGAACCCCCAAAACCCATTTTGAAATCACGATTAAAGAGTGTTTTTGATGATATAATCAATGGAAATTAATGGAAACAAGAGTTTGGAGCTTACCCAAGCACAAATGGTGAAGAAAACCCTCAAAAATGCCTTAACCTGAAGCTTCAATTTCCAAAAATGATGGTAGTCACAAAAATGAACTATTTATAGTATTTTGTGAACAGTACCTCATGGTCACGGACCCCACCTTGCAATTGCGAGGGTCAACATTGACCGTCCAATAAGTTGGTCATCACGGTCATGTAGCTGAGCCTCATGATCATGATGAGTCAACCCGACCTGGTCCATAAATTTACTGTTTACGATTGCGGTACCCCACCTCACGATTGCAATGAGTAGTTTGATCAAGGGTCTTGATTGCATTATGTGGCCACAAAATCGCAATGGGATGCTACACCAGAAACTGCAAACCAGCAGTTGGAGTTTTGGGAAAATAGTCCTAATCAGACCCTCAAAAATTATTTGGGACCCCACAGAAATAAATCAAATATGCTACTAGGCTAATTTCAATGTTTTGGACTCAATGGCAATGTCGGGTTTTTGAAAAGAGGTTGGTTAGAACAAATTATCCCCCAAAACTCTTTTTAGGCATTTTTACTAGTTTTTCAAAATAAGGGTCGAAATGCCAAATAAAGGTTCCAAACCCAAACCAACCTCAATACTAACACAAAATTGATATTTTGAATCTACTGGAACTGTCCAAATCATCATCCGGCACTCAAAACACAAAACATTGACCGAAGTCAAACTAGTGGCTTTAAAGCCTCTAAGAGTCTCAAACTCTCCCAAATTACTACCGATCAACATGTAACAACTATGGGGAAGGGTAAAATGGTCAAAACAAATAAAAATAAAAACTTCACATTACAGGTTGTTACATTATCCACCACTAAAACACCAGTACATCCTTGAAATAAAAGCAAATGGAGTACCTGAAACAGTAAAAAGCTGGGGGTATCTGAGATGCATGTTGGACTCGACCTCCCAAGTAGCCTCCTCAATAGGGTGATGTATCCACTAGACTTTCACTGAATCGATACTCTTAGACCTTAACTTCCTAGTCTACCTATCTAGGATAACAATAGGCTCCTCCTCAAAGGACAAATTGGGGTCTAATATAATGGAATCTCATCGAATCAAATGGGCATCATCTGGGCAGTACCTCTTCAATATGGAGACATAAAAAATAGGATGAACAGTCTATAGATGTGGACGAAAAGCTAGCCTATACGCCACTTCACCATACTTCTCAAGGATATCAAAAGGGCCAATGAACCTTGGACTAAGCTTCCCTTTATTCCTGAGCCTCATCACACCCTTCATGAGTGAAAATTTCAACAGAACTCGATCTCTAATCATAAATAATACATCACAGGTTCGACAGTCGACGTAACTCTTCTACCTACTCTGTGTAGCCGATAGCCTCCGTTGAATCTGTCATACTTGATCCATCAAATCCCTTAACAAATCTGTACCCCAGGGCTTCACCTCAAACAAGTCAAACCATCCCATGGGGGATCTACACATCCACCAATACAAAGCCTCAAAAGGCGCTATCTAAATGCTGGAATGGTAACTGT
Organism: Capsicum rhomboideum; assembly: GCA_031232105.1. Taxonomy (NCBI): domain Eukaryota; kingdom Viridiplantae; phylum Streptophyta; class Magnoliopsida; order Solanales; family Solanaceae; genus Capsicum; species Capsicum rhomboideum. The sequence goes on along the minus strand of CP124719.1, from coordinate 100,298,068 downwards.
TGTCGTAGGTAAACTCTGCTATGGGCAAGTACTGGTCCCAATGAACTCCAAAGTCCATGACACATGCTCGTAGCATGTCCTCTAACACCTGAATAGTCCTCTCATACTGACCATCCATCTGAGGGTGAAAATATGTGATCAAATTAAGTTGGATACCCAACTCACTCTAAATAGTAGTCCAAAAACCCGAGGTAAACACCATAAGTCTATTGGATACAATAGAAACAGGGACACCATGCAATCAAACAATCTCCCTAATGTAGTGCTTGGATAACTTCTCTTCATTATAACTCACCTTTACATGAATGAAATGCACTGATTTGGTCAACCGATCCATAATTACCCAAACAGAGTCAAACTTCCCCAAGGTCGGGGGTAGGCCAGCTATATAATCCATGGTGATCTGCTCCCACTTTCACTTGGGAATGGGCATCCTCTGCATTGAACCACCCGATCATTGATGCTCATACTTCACTTGCTGGCTATTCAAACACTTATCCAAGACCTCTACAATATCCTTCTTCATACCACTCCACCAATATTGCTGCTTCAGATCATGATACATTTTGGCCAACCTTGAGTGAATGGAATATCTAGAACAATGAGCCTCCTCAAAGATCTATCTAACATATCCACCAACTCTTGGCACACAAACTCAACCACTAATCCTCAAAACACTATAACAATTAAGAGATACTGCTTTAGCCTCGCCTCTCAACATTTTATCACCAATCATCCTCAACCTATCATCATCAAATTGATTAGCTCGAATATGCACTTACAAAGAAGATCTGGCCTCAACAAAGGCCAACACATGTCGGGTGTCAAAATATCATGCCTAACCAACTGATTAGCTAAAGACTAAACCTCCAAGACCAAAGGCCAATCCTGAGTTAAGAGATAAGCTAGACTCCCCATGCTAGTCGACTTCTGATTTAAGGCATCCGCAACCACGTTTGCCTTGCCTGGGTGATAACGAATCATGAGATCATAGTCCTTAAGCAACTCAAGCTAACATATCTGTCTCATATTAAGATCCTTTTAAGTGAAGAAATACTGAAGGCTATGATAATCAGAGAAAATCTCATAATGGACTCTACAAAGGTAATGTCACCACAACCTTAACCCAAATACAACTACAGCCAACTCCAAATCATGGGTATGGTAATTCTTCTGGGGATTCAACTGATGAGAAGAATAAGCAATCACCTTGCCCTCCTGCATCAACACAACACCCAACCTAATTCTAGAAGTATCATAAAATGTGGTAAATACCATGCCCTTCTTGGCCAAAATCAAGATAGAAACCGAAGTCAACAACTCCTTGCACTTTTGAAAACTCTGCCTCACAAGTATCTGACCATTGAAAGGTAATCTTCTTCTGAGTCAACTTGAACAAAGGATCCGAAATAGAAGAGAAACCCTTCATAAATCACTGATAATAACCTGCTAAACCTATCAAACTCTAAATCTCAGTGGGGCTAGTAGGCCTAGCCCAATCATGGATGATCGCTATCTTGGCCGGATTAATCATAATGCCATTCTTGGTCACCACATAACCCAAGAAAGAAATAGAATCCAACCAGTACTCATACTTGGAGAACTTAGCATATAACTTCTCATCACGTATTCTCTAAAGTACAGTCCTCAAGTGTCTAACATAATCGGCCTCATTCTTAGAATAAACCAACAAGTCATCTACAAATTGTAACACCCCGTACATTCCCGACCCTACTTGACAACTTTGAACCATGCTTACCTAGGTTTCGAGAGCCATAAGTACGTATTTTGTATTGTTATTGATGGAATATTTGATAGTGTGCTAGTACATGTGATGAGACCCTTGTAGGAGGAGTTTCTGACTTTTTGGTGCATTTGTTGAGTAAAAAGTGAGGCTTGGAGGACTTCCAAGCAAAGGATCATAAATATAAGTGGCAAGCAAAAGATTTGGACTTGAAGGATCCAACTAAATCTGCGAAGAAAAGTCGAAATATGAATTTTAGTGTGGAGCGCGCCCAGGGGCGTGCCAGGCCGCTTTTGGCCGAATTTTTTTCTGGCATGGGCAGTACAAGGGTGTGCCAGGCATCATGCCAGGCCGCTTCTGCGTACCTTTTCAAGTGCAAAAATTTTTCTAAGTCTCAAGGGCGCCCGGGAGCTTGCCGGGGTGCTTTTTGCCCAATTTCTTCGCCGATTATTAGTCTATAAAGAGGACTCTTGAGTTATGTTATCATTATTCCATCATAGTAGGACTCCTCTTGAGTGAGTTTGGCATCCAATTTGGGGTTAATTCATATTCATAATGATTTTACCAAATTATGTTAAACTAAGCCATGAGTGGCTAACATCGGTTAATCTTGGGATTGAGGCTACGAACATGAATCTCGTAAGTTAAATATTGTTTTGACATTTATGGAATTATTTAAACATGAGATAGATGGTGGATCATGCATTGAATTTGGTGGGCTATGTTGACATGTGTTATTGGCCTCAATTTAAAGCCCAAAATGGAACAAAAGACATGGCCCAAAAAGGCAAATGACCCATTCTTCCATTTTGACCAAGTAAACATGGAATTTAATGCCCAAGAATTGGCCAACGATTACTTGCGGGGTTATATAAAGTAAAAAATCAGAATTTTAATTCATTATAACTCTCATGCTTTGTTAGATATTTCTAAAGCCTTCTCTCATTCACAAACCCTAAGGCAACTATTTCCTTTGGACAAGATCATCACTTGGCAAGCCTTGGTAAGTGTCTAATATCATGGATTAATATATTATATACTTAATATGGTGTGTATATCATGGTGGTTATGTTGGCAAAGTGTTGAATAGTGCACTTTTGCTTTTTGCTAAAAGATGTGTCATCTTGGTGATTTGAACTTGAAAGGAGACTTGAGGTTTTGATGAAAGTGAATGGTGTGGATGAAATATCAACATGTATGGTGTGGTTATGTTCCTTAACTTGTTTTTTTTATATGTGTATAACTGGTGGGATTATTGTTATTAATAGTATTGAGGTGACTTGATAGAATAATTGTGATGTGGTGTTAATGAGGAAGTGTAAAGGATAAACTTGGTGTGGAATGCTATGGGTTTATGATGTTGTGGTCAATGTGTGGAATGTTGTGGTATTGTTGGTATGACGGTGTCGTGAATTTTATTGTAAAGGGTGAAATGACGTTATAGGGCAATCATGGAACTCATTGTCGTCTTATAAAATTGTAAGGTAGTTGGTCGTTAACGTGAGCTCCATTATGTACTTGTGTTGTAGAGTGAAACGTAAGGAAGGAGCTAGATTATTGTATTTGTGTGTAGTACTGTGTATTCATATTGTTAAGATAAGGTATGTAAGGTTACTCTTTTCGTATCCTTCTGTAGCACATATTATTCACATTGACATTGTACTTATTCCATTCCGAAATGCTCAAAGGTATTTCAACTCAGGTTGTCATATATTGCATTCTCATGTTTCTTATTCATTGACCAATTGCTATTCATGTGTTATATAATTGGGGACATTGTTCCAAAGTTCCAACAATATTACGTTCTCATGTTCCAATAATGATTTTATAACCACCAATGTATCAATCTCTCAAAAGTAAAGGAATAAAGTAATGCATTTATGGTTTATCGTTTGAGAATCGGGATGGCTCAAAGGGGCACATAAGTCTAGCTAGAACCAATCCCTAGATTATTCGATCAATGGACAACATCAAATGGGTACATAAGCCTAGGTCGAGCTGATCCTAATGTTATGATTATGTTATGACTCACTGATAAGGTGGATGGTTATGTTATGACCCACCGATAAGGTGGATGATTATGATATGACCTACTAATCAGTGGATGAATATTAATAATGATGAACGTAAAGGCAAAGAAAGTTATGAATGTAATGTACCTGGTTCCAACACATACCAAACGATGGTTTATCTATATTGGCTATTCTCTTATATTTGATTCCATTGAAGTACTTATATCATGCAGTTTTATATAGACTTACATACTCAGTACATTCTTCGTACTGACATCCCTTGGGGTACTTACCTTACTTGATGCAGGTACAGGTACTAGTAGACCTCCACTGTAGGTTGCGGGTCATCTACAGACCATTGGTGAGCTTCAGTTGGTTCGGTGCTTTTCGAGTCATGTGTACATTTGTTTTGGTATTATATAAAGGATTGTATAAAGCGGGGACTTGTCCCGACTTTAGGTTGGTTATGTCTATGTTGTGGGGCAATTGAAGGAAATGTAAGGAACATATGCTTTTGTCGTGATGGCCCTAATGGCCAAGTTTCATATTGTTCACATATTTTCCATGATTTCCACCATTGGCATCCTATATCTATATGTGATGGTGATGTTTATTGAGTGACATGCGTATGAGTGTATATAAACAAAGATTGGTTCTCTCAGGCCTTAACGACTTGGGGTGCCAGTCAGCCCCGTTGGAATTCTAGGCGTGACAAAAGTGGTATCATAGCAGGTTGTCCTAAGGGTGTATACAAAGTCGTGTCTGAGTAAAGTTTTGCTTATGGATGTGTTGTGCACCACATTTATAAGTAGGAGGCTATGGGACATTTAGGAGTTGTTTCTTTTTCCTCATTTCTAGATCGAGCAATAGAGCCAATGTTGTAGGTGGAATCATATCTGACCATGGTGATTGGTTTTCTTTGTTATAGTAAAATGTCGATGACAAGATGAGGTAGAGGCAAAGGTATGTAGGTAGATATGCTTGCCAGTGAAGGCAAAAGTAAATCACCACATGAACAAGCTAGTCAAGGTGGAGCTGACACTAAATTTGCATCGCAGGCTTCTTCTACTTTTCCAACTCCAGAAGAGCTGAGAAGGAGAGAAGTATCTTCAGAACTGCTCGTTAATACTATTGAGCAGGATTTAATGAGTGCGGTGCAAATATTGACCCATGTAGTTGCTGCACAAGCTCGAAGACAAGCTCTTGCGTAGCAAATGGAGGAACAGAGGCGAAGGAAAAGGATGCAAGAATTGGAAGTAGGCTCGTCAAAGAGGGCTAAACCCATGGGACAGTTCATCGCGTCCCAAGGAGGAGTTGGGCCTCAGAGTTTTCAAAGACCGCCTAGGCCATTATTTCCTCATTCTAAGCAAATGATCCCTCTCTATTCCAAGGGTTTAGAAGCAACCAGTTTGGGCAAAGAAGTGAGATTCAGGATTTATGGACAGTGGGGTATCGAGCACACGAAACTATGAACCACTCGAGGTCTTTTCGTCAGCTGTGCCAATGCTGAGGGAGGTTCATGTAGGTGAATGCTGAGTTGGAATGAATGTTTGCTATTTTTGTGGTGTGCCAGGGCACATGGTAAGAGAGTGCCCACAAAGGGGCACAGGTGGTATAGCACAACCTACGGGATTAGTCATCATCATTGGTTCCTTCCCTAGGTAGGGGTGTGCAGTCTGCTGGTCGTGGTAGAGGTACCATAGGAGCATCTAGTTCTAGTGGAACCCAGAATCGTACTTATGCTCTAGTGGACCGAAAGAATTCGGAGGCTTCTGCTGATGTAGTTACAGGTACCTTATCCATATTTTCATATGATGTATATGGATTGATTGATACGGGTTCTACCCTATCATATGTTACTCCATTGATTGATGCAAAATTTGAAAGAACACCAAAATTGTTAATTAAGCTAATTGAAGTAGCGATACCAGTTGGTGAATCCATTATTGTAAAAAGAGTATATCGTAATTGTGTGGTAACTTTGTGCGGTCATGATACACTGGCTGATCTTATTGAACTAGACATGGTGGATTTTGAAGTTATAATGGGTATGGATTGGTTGGCTTCTTGTTATGCCACGGTGGATTGCCGAGCTAAGGAGGTACATTTTCATTTTCCATAAGAGAATGTTCTTGAATGGAAGGGTAATGTGGGGGCACCGAGAGGAAAATTTATTTCCTATCTTAAGGCTAGGAAAATGATATCCAAGGGGTACATATGTCATTTAGTACGAGTGCAAGATACCGATGTGGAACCACCAACTCCTCAAACGGTTCTGGTGGTCAATGAATTTCTTGATGTATTTCCTGAAGATCTTCCAGGTTTGCCACCAAAATGAGAGGTAGACCTTGGTATTGATGTGATACCAGGCACTCAGCCTATCTCTATTCCTCCATATAGAATGGCTCCAACAGAATTGTGAGAATTGAAGGAGCAATTAAAAGACTTGCTGGACAAGGGGTTCATAAGGCCTAGTATGTCCCCGTGGGGTGCACCAGTATTATTTGTACTGAAGAAAGAGGGTACATTGCGAATGTGTATTGACTATCGTCAATTAAATAAGGTAATGATCAAGAAAAAATATCCCCTTCTCCGAATTGATGATATTTTTGATCAGTTACAGGGTGTCAAGTGTTTTTCAAGGATTGACTTGAGGTCGGGTTACCATCAAGTCAGGGTTAGAGAAAAAGATATGCCCAAGACAGCTTTTCGAACACGGTATGGCCATTATGAATTTTTAGTTATGTCATTTGGACTAACAAATGCACCAACTATTTTCATGGATTTGATGAATAGGGTGTTCAAGCCATTCTTGGGTGTATTCGTGACCGTGTTCATAGATGATATTCTGGTTTGCTCGAGATCACAAGAGGACCATGCTAATCACTTACGACAGGTGTTACAGATTCTTTGTGATCGTAAGTTGTATGCAAAGTTCTCGAAATGTGAATTTTGGTTAAAATCCGTAGCATTCTTGGGTCATATTGTGTCGGATGAAGGAATAAGGGTAGATAAACAAAAGATTTAAGCGGTGAAAAATTGGCCAAGACCTACGACGCCTACAGAGATTCGTAGTTTTCTTGGATTGACAGGTTATTATTGAAGGTTTGTTGAAGGGTTTTCTTCCATTGCTGCACCTTTGACGAAGATAACATACAAGGCAATCATGTTTCAGTGGAATGATGCATGTGAGAAAAGTTTCCAAGAGCTGAAAGATAAATTAACTTCCACACCAGTTTTAGTACTTCCCGAAGGCACAGAAGGGTATGCAGTGTATTGTGATTCTTTCGGGGTTGGCCTCGGATGTGTATTAATGCAGCATGGTAATGTAATAGTGTATGCTTCACGACAGTTGCAGCTACATGAGAGAAATTATCAAACACATGATCTTGAGTTAGCAGCTGTGGTGTTTGCTTTAAAGATATGTCACCATTATTTATGTGGGGTTCATGTTGATATCTACACTGATCACAAAAGTTCGTAATATATATTTAAGTAGAAGGACCTAAATTGGAGGCAACTAAGGTGGCTATAGCTCTTAAAAGACTATGATATCGATATCTTATACCATCCAGGAAAAGCAAATGTGGTAGCTGATGCATTGAGTCGCAAAGCAATAGGATGCACTAATGATCAGTTGATGGAAAAGCTAGATATAGTCAGGGATCTACATCAACTAGCTAGCTTGGGAGTTCATCTTCTTGAATCTCCAGATGAGGGGGTTATTGTGCAAAATGCAGCAGAATCTTCCTTCATAGCTGAGGTAAAGAAGAAACAGTATGTGGATCCTATTTTATTGCAGCTAAGAGAGAATGTGCAGCAAGAGTTGACAAAGGCATTTGATCTTATGCAAGAAGGAGTACTTCAATGCCAAGGTAGGTTATGTGTATCGGATATAGATGAGCTAAGAAAGAGGATTATGATAGAGACCCATCATTCATGGTATTTTATTCATCAAGGATCTACCAAAATGTATCATGATTTGAAAGATATGTATTAGTGGGGAAATATGAAAAAGAACATTGCAGAATTTGCAGCTCAATGTCCAAATTCTCAACAAGTAAAAGTAGAGCATCAAAAACCTGGAGGTTATATGCAATGTATCAATCTTCCAGTTTGGAAATGGGACATGATTAACATGGATTTCATCACAGGTTTGCCTCGTACACTGCGAAAATTTGATTCCATATGGGTAATAGTTGACAGGCTTACCAAGTCAACGCATTTCCTACCAGTCAGGACCACCTATACAGCTGAAGATTATGCACGGCTGTATGTTAAAAAGATAGTACGATTACATGGTATTTCAATCTCTATTATATCAGACAGAGGAGCTCAATTTACTGCACATTTTTGGAAATCTTTTCAGAAGAACTTCGGTACACAGGTGAATTTAAGTACGGCTTTTCATCGTCAGACAGATGGACAAGCAGAGCTTACTATCCAAACACTTGAAGATATGCTATGAGCGTGCATATTGGACTTTAAAGGTAGTTGGGATAATTATCTTCCTCTTATTGAATTTGCCTACAACAATAGCTATCATTCAAGTATCAAAATGGTACCGTATGAAGCTTTATATGGAAGAAAATGTAGATCACCAATTGGATGGTTTGAAGTGGGTGAAACTGCTTTACTTGGACCAGATCTTGTTTAGCAAGCAATGGAGAAAGTTAAAGTGATACAACAACAAATACAAATGACTCAAAGTCGACATAAGTCATATGCTGATGTTAGAAGAAGAGGGATCAAATTTGCCATAGGTGATTGGGTATTCTTGAATGTGTCACCAATGAAAGGGGTAATGAGATTTGGAAAGAAAGGAAAGTTGAGTCTACTGTATATAGGTCCATATGAAATGCTTAGGAGATTTGGGAAAGTTGCATATGAACTGGCACTACCCCAAGAACTCTCCACAGTTCATCTAGTATTTCATGTTTCGATGCTTCAAAAGTGCATAGGAGATCCATCTCATATTGCTCCCATTGAAGATATACAAGTTACAGAGGATCTCACTTATGAAGAGATACCTATTGCTATTCTGAATCGACAAGTGAAGAGACTAAGAAATAAAGAAGTAGCTTCTGTAACGGTACTTTGGAGAAATCAACAAGTAGAAGAGATCACATGGGAAGATGAAGAGCTGATGAAGTCTAAATACCCTTATTTGTTTCGAATAGAAGAGAAAGTTCAAGATGCGGGAGCGGAGCAATAACAAGTTAGTATCTATAAGAATTATTTGTATATGTATATATGTTAACATAAGGGTGCATTCGTTGTAATTGGAAAGATGTTATTAATATTAGAGGACGAATATTTCTAAGGAGGGAAGAATGTAACACCCCGTACATTCCTGACCCTACTTGACAACTTTGAACCATGCTTACCTAGGTTTCGAGAGCCATAAGTACGTATTTTGTATTGTTATTGATGGAATATTTGATAGTGTGCTAGTACATGTGATGAGACCCTTATAGGAGGAGTTTATGACTTTTTGGTGCATTTGTGGAGTGAAAAGTGAGGCTTGGAGGACTTCCAAGCAAAGTATCTTAAAGATAAGAGGCAAGATAAAGATTTGGACTTGAAGGATCCAACCAAATCCGCGAAGAAAAGTTGAAATCTTAATTTTAGTGTGGGGCGCACCCAGGGGCGTGTTAGGCCGCTTCTGGCCAATTTTTTTTTTTTTGGCATGGGTAGTACAGGGGCATGCCAGGACGCTCCTGCACACCTTTTCAAGTGTAGAAATTTTTCTAAGTCTCAGGGGCGCTCGGGCGCGTGCCGGGGTGCTTTTTGTCAAATTTCTTCGCCGATTATTAGTCTATAAAGAGGACTCTTGGGTTAAGGTATCATTATTCCATCATAGTAGGACTCCTCTTGAGCGATTTTGGCATCCAAGTTGGGGTTAATTCATATTCATAATGATTTTACCAAATTATGTTAAATTAAGCCATGAGTGGCTAACATCGCTTAATCTTGGGATTGAGGCTACAAACATGAATCTCGTGAGTTGAATATTGTTTTGACATTTATGGAATTCTTTAAACATGATATAGATGGTGTATCATGCATTGAATTTGGTGGGCTAAGTTGACATGTGTTATTGGGCTTAATTTAAAGCCCAAAATGGAACAAAAGACATGGCCCAAAAGGGCAAATGATCCATTCTTCCATTTTGACCAAGTAAACATGGAATTTAATGCCCAAGAATTGGCTAAGGATTACTTGAGGGGTTATATAAAGGCAAAAAATAGATTTTTAATTCATTACAACTCTCATGCTTTTTTAGATATTTCTAAAGCCTTCTCTCATTCATAAACCCTAAGGCAACTATTTCCTTTGGATAAGATCATCACTTGGGAAGCCTTGGTAAGTGTCTAATATCATGTATTAATATATTATATGCTTAATATGGTGTGTTGATCATGGTGGTTATGTTGGCAAAGTGTTGAATAGTGCACTTTTGCTTTTTGCTAAAAGATGTGTTATCTTGGTGATTTGAACTTGAAAGGAGACTTGAGGTTTTGATGAAAGTGAATGGTGTGGATGAAATATCAACATGTATGGTGTGGTTATGTTCCTTAAATTGTTTTTTTATATGTGTATAAATGGTGGGATTGTTGTTATGAAATGTATTGAGGTAACTTTATGGAATAATTATGATGTGGTATTAATGAGGAAGTGTATAGGATAAACTTGGTGTGGAATGCTATAGGTTTATGATGTTGTAGTCAATGTGTGGAATGTTGTGGTATTTTTTGTATGACGGTGTCGTGAATTGTATTGTAAAGGGTGAAATGACGTTAGAGGGCAATCATGTAACTCATTGTCGTCTTAGACATTTGTAAGGTAGTTGGTTGTTAACGTGAGCTCTGTTATGTACTTGTGTTGTAGAGTGAAATGTAAGGAAGGAGCTGGATTATTGTATTTGCATGTAGGACTGTGTATTCATATTGGGAAGATAAGGTATGTAAGGTGTCACGACCCGAAATCCTATTCGGGCCGGAATGGCACCCGAAGCCGACATGGCCCGAGAGAACCAATCTTTGCTTATGAACACTTGCATGCATCTCCTCATATGGATCTTATGAAACCCCATGCAACTATGCAAAAGTCATGGATATGGAAACGGATATTAAAACATATGCCATATATATATATATATATCAACTTGGCCGTTGGGGCCAACAAACCAAAATGAGCATACATATCTTACATTCTGTTCCCACATAAGTCTACAAAGCCTCTACAGATACATGACTATGACAATCCTAGAGTCGGGACCACACCCCGCTCTATACATATATACAATACCAAAATGAATGTACATAGCAACTAAGGAAGCCCCGAACCAATTGGAGCTCACCAAAAGTCGGCAAAAGATCCGCAACCTACAGTGGAGGCCTACTAGTACCTGCGCCTGCAGTAAGTAAGGTAAATCCCCTGAGAGGGGTCAGTACGGAGAATGTACTTAGTATGTAAGGCCATAAGAAACTTGTTATAAATACATCAATAGAATCAAAATATAATAGGATAGGCAAAATGAACAATTCATCGATTTGCATATCTGGAACAGTGTAGCTTACATAAATTAAGTTCTTCTCTTTATGATTTATTCCTCATTGCTCATATCATAACCTACCCGGGCCCCGACTGATCAGTGGGTCTTAACATCACATCATGTGATGTTGGGATCGGGTCGAGCTAGACTTATGCCCCTAGACCTGCCACCCATCGGGATCGAGTCGAGCTAGGCTTATGCCCCTAGACTTGCCACCCATAAATCAACACATCGGGATCGAGTCGAGCTAGTCTTATACCCCTAGAATTTCCACCCATAAATCAACACATCGGGATCGAGTCGAGCTAGGCTTATGCCCCTAGACTTTACACCCATAAATCAACACATCGAGATCGAGTAGAGCTAGGCTTATGCCCCTAGACTTGCCACCCATAAATCATAACCAACAACAAATGTATATTACTTTATTCTTACTTTTGATAGAGTGATACTTATGAGGAATTGATTCATCCTCTTATGAGAGAGTGATACAATCAGTGATGAGAGATTAACGTATGTACATAGCCACAACATTCTTGGAAACTCCAGAACACAACATGATTGGGACTTTTGGAACATGTCCATAATTATGTAACCCATGAACCACAATGACTCATGAATGAGGAGTATAGGACTCAATAATAGATAACATTATTGAAATCATTAGACACAAGTCAATGAACAAGAGGTATGTGTATAGCCACTATTGGCACTTTGGAACATAACCTTTTTGGGCTTTTGCAACATTGACTAATGAATATGAGACATACAATTCCCAAGTGATCAATGAGTAGGGAATATGTAATAATAACCATTTCTAAATGGATATAGAATACCTTACCACATTTCGGGATAGGACTGGCAAAATGCCAATGTGAATACGACGTACCGCAAAAAGATACGAACAAAGCAACCTTACATACCTTGTAGTCTCAATAACAACACACAATCTTAAATGCGCATAAAATAGTTCCTCTCCTTCCTTATGTTCCACTCTACAACACAACACAACGGGGCCAACATTAACCACCAACTACTTAATGCATATAATAAGTAAAATTCTCATGTTTGCCTTTAAACATACCATGTCCCATTTGACACAACCATTCATGAAAGTATGATTCCACAAATCCCACAATATTCCCAACATTGACCAACACATAATAACCAATAGCATGTCATGCCAAGTTCACACTTTCCACTCTCCATTATCACAACATCATAATTATGCCATCAATTTCCTTCAATACACCTCACAACAACAAATCGGCCAAAATCCCATAATTTACACTTATATGAAAATAACATGTTTAACAACAAAATAACACAATACATGTTCATATTTTATCCATACCATGATCTTTCATTAAGACATCAAGTCTCTTTTCACCTTCAATTCACAAAGATGGCACATCTTCCACCAAAAGCAACAATACACCATTCACCACCTTGCCAACATAAATATCATGATATACATAATCTACCATGCATATAATATGTTAATCCATGAGAATAAATACTTACCAAGTCTAGGAATAGGATGATCTTGCTTCAAGAGTTGTCTTTGAGCTTCTAGGGTTTAAGAGAAAATATGTTGAAAAATAGACCAAAAGGCATGAGCTTCCAAATGACCAAAAAAATAAGATTTTTGGTACCTTTTATAATCATTTATGTCCATCCTTATACACTTCTAAAGCATTAAATGCTTGTTCTAGAAGGTCTTGAAAGAATGGGTCATTTGACCCATTTTGGGCCATGCATTCTTTTTATTTTTGGGCCCTTTTTGGGCCCAATTCACTTAACCCAGTAAAATCAATAATTTCTCGTATTCAAGTCATCTTATACGTTTTACAACAATATTCCCACTCATGTTATTCATATCCGTAGCCTCGATCCCAAGAACAAGCGATTCTAGCCATGTATGGCCTATTTTGCCCAAAAGGGTAAAATCATTATTTTGACCCCAAATTCATCCTCGAGTAATTTTATCATGCCAATATAATATTTTAATCATTTCATATATGTTGTATAAGAGACGTGGCAAAAATCATCTCGGTACGTCCCCGAATACCCTTGGGACTTAGAAATTTCCAACTTTCGAAAAAGTGGAAAACCCAAGGTGGCGCGCCCCTGGGCGTGCCAACTTACTGCCTCTGGGGTAAAAATATTAGCCCAGAGTGGCGTGGCACGGTCTGAAATGCGCCCCTCCTTCAAATTTGTCAAAAATTGCATTTTTTTTACTTTTCTTCGCGGGTTCGGTTAGATACTTCAAGTCCTATTCTTTAACTCACTTCTTAACCTTAATATCCTTTGTTTAGAGGTCCTATGAACCTCATTTTGAACCCCACAACTGTCCCATGAAAATCACAAAACACTTCCACAAAGGTTTAATCCCATATAAGAGGCCAAATTCAATTTTTCTCATCCTTAGCATTACAAAATACACACGTATGGCTCTCGATACCTACATAATCATTGTTCAATGTCGTCAAGTAGGGTTGGAAAGGTACGAGGTGTTACATAAGGTTACTCTTTCCGTGTCCTTCTGCAGCACATATTATTCACATTGACATTGTACTTATTCCACTCCGAAATGCTCAAAGGTATTTCAACTCAGGTTGTCCTATATTGTCATTCTCATGTTTCTTATTCATTGACGAATTGCTATTCATGTGTTATATAATTGGGGACATTGTTCCAAAGTTCCAACAATATTACTTTCTCAAGTTCCAATAATGATGTTATAACCACCAATGTATCAATCTCTCAAAAGTAAAGGAACAAAGTAATGCATTTATAGTTTATCGTTTGAGAACTGGGAAGGCTCAAAGGGGCACATAAGTCTAGCTAGAACGGATCCGGAGATTATTGGATCAATGGACAGCATCAAAGGGGTACATAAGCCTAGCTCGAGCTGATCCTAATGTTATGATTATGTTATGACTCACCGATAAGGTGGATGGTTATGTTATGACCCACCGATCAGGTGGATGATTATGCTATGACCCACAAATCAGTGGATGAATATTAATGATGATGAACGTAAAGGAAAAGAAAGTAATGAGTGTAATGTACCTTGTTCCAACACATACCGAACGATGGTTTATCCATATTGGCTATTCTCTTATATTTGATTCCATTGAAGTACTTATATCATGCAGTTTTATATAGCCTTACATGCTCAGTACATTCTTCGTACAAACGTCCCTTGGGGGACTTACCTTACTTACTGAAGGCACAGGTACTAGTAGACCTCCACTGTAGGTTGCGGGTCATCTGCAGATCATTGGTGAGCTCCAGTTGGTTCGGGTCTTATCGAGTCATGTGTACATTTGTTTTGGTATTGTATAAAGGATTGTACAAATCGGGGACTTGTCCTGACTTTAGGTTGGTTATGTCTATGTATCTGTAGAGGCTTTGTAGATGTTGTGGGGCAATTGAAGGAAATGTAAGGAATGTATGCTTTTGTCGTGATGGCCCTAACGACCAAGTTTCATATTGTTCACATATTTTCCATGATTTCCACCATTGGCATTCTATATCTATATGTGATGGTGATGTCTATTGAGTGGCATGTGTATGGGTGTATATGAACAAAGATTGGTTCACTCGGGCCTTAATGGCTTCAGGTGCCAATTTGCCCCGTTGGAATACGAGGCATGACACAAATATAATCAGAAAGGAGTCGAGATACAATCCAAATACCTGATTTATCAACTCTTTGAAAATGACAGGGGTATTGGTCGACCTGAAGGACATGACCAAAAACTCATAATGACTGTATAAAGTCTGAAAAGCCTTATTCGGAACATTCAAAGCTATAATCCTCAACTGGTGATACCCGGACCTCAAGTCAATCTTGGAAAATATCAAAGGACCCTAAAACTAGTCAAATAAATCATCAGTACGAGGAAGAGGACACTTATTCTAAATGGTCACCTTGTTCAACTACCGATAGTCAATACACATGCACATAGAACCATCCTTCTTCTTTACAAATAATACAGGAGTACTTCAAGGGGATAAACTAGGTCTAATAAAATTCTTACTTAACAAATCCTACAACTACTCCTTTAATTCCTTCAGCTCAGTTGGGGCCATCCTATAGGGAGGGATGGAAATGAGCTTGGTGCTCAGATCAACATCAATAGCAAAGACAACATCCTAATACGGAGGCATACCAGGTTATTCCATAGAAAACACATCCTGGAATTCCCTAACAACTAGAACCGAATCCAAAGAAGGCGGTGAGACAACACTAGTATCGCGAATGAAAGCCAAGATAGATTGACATCCTATTTCTAGTATGTATCAAATATATAACTCTCTTCGAACTTGAATTACGAGTACCCTTCCAAGCTAACCTTGGCACACCCAGAGTAGCTAAAGTCAAGATCTTGGCATAACAATCAAAAATAGCACGACATGGAGCTAACTAATCCATACCCAAGATAACATCAAAATAAACCATACCCAGGATAATCAAGTCCACACAAGTCTCATGCACCACAAAGGTCACTACATATGATTGGTATACCCGATCCACCACTAAAGAATCTCTTATAGGGGCAAAAACACAAAGAGGCACAACAAGGGACTCATATGCAGCATCAAATCCAGCAGCAAAATATGTAGACATATAGGAGAATATAGACCCAGGGTCAAATAACACGGAGGCAAAATAATAGCAAACTGGGATGATAGATGTAATAACTGCAACAGAGGCCTCTGCCTCATTGTCACGCCTCAAATCCTATTGGGAAGGACAGGCACCCGTAGCCGTAAAGGCCCAAGAGCACCAACCCATAACCTTGTACTTTCCATGCATTTCCATGAGCATTTAATGACACTGCCAACTATGGATATTAAGATTTAATGAAAATAAACCACGTAGTCAAGCCCAAAACTATATATACATGACTTGGCCATTGGGGCCACAATGACTGGAAGACAAGGCACAACCATACTTTACTTTACCATCTACAAAGCCTCTAAAAGAGATATAAACATAGTTAAGGTCAAGATAAGTCCCCGCCTTACACATAGCTTCTATACAATACCAAAACATATATAACAGACTCGAAAAGCCCCGAATCAACCTGGAGCTCACCAATAGCTGCTGGATGTCCTGTGCCTCTACTAGAGAGGTCTACTAGCTGAAGTACTTGTTCCTGCAGCATGAAATGCAGGTTCCCCCATGAGGGACATCAGTACAAAGAATGTACTGAATATGTAAGGAAAAGAGTAACAAATATGTAAAGTGAGAGCTCAAATGAAATCAGAACAAGTGTAAACCATAATAGACCACCTTTACCTGTATCTATGGAATCATGTATATTACATTCTTTTCTTCACTTTACCACTCTTACTTTATAATCTTTGTAAGCCATATGATACAAATGGCCAACTGATCAGTGGTAAATACATAAGTTGGGATTGGCCCATGCTAGGCATACACCCTTGAGCTTCCATCCATACATAAATGAATTAGGATCAGCCAATGCTAGGCTTACGCCCCTGAGCTACCACCTATACATAACCAGATTTGTATTTCTTAGTTTATTACCTTTGAGATTGTTACTTTGGTGGTCATGACATTATTGAGCTTTGGGACAGTAGTCCACTAGTAAAAGACATGAATAAACACTTGATACAATAACAATGAGGTAGGGAGAAGTTTGTACATAAATGAAATGACTAGGATCTGAAATAACACATGGATCTTATTTGACTAAAAGGAGAACTTATGAATCTTGCTATTGAATGTAGACATGCAGACTAGGTAATAAGTATATATTGAGGTATTTTAACACATTAGGCAGTGGGAGCAAGTTGGTTAGCTACATGGGAGATCATACGCTGCCACTATGTATTATTTGCCGTGGGAGAACTTTGGAAGCTCACTTTGTAACACAAGTGTTAGATTTCATGCCAAATAATAAAGAATAGAGTAGCCTAGCATACCTTGTTGTATAACTCTGGTATTACTCCGAATTGACCTCCTTCCTTTCAGATTACTTATCTATAATGAAGTACGTGGTAAAACAAGTATTAGTAATTAATTAACAAATTCAGGCTATTCAACTTCTCTCAAAATAGTAGCCAGGCAGTACGCCCGTAATTCACCAATCAAGGGTGTTCATTCAACCCCTTCTTCTCATATTATATTTGTACAACACACGAATTCATATAAGATTCCCGGAGACTCCTTTGGCTTCATAACATGTACAAAACAGTCCACAAAGTATGATAGACAGCAAGCTTATACAATATCTAATTAAGTGGTGTATCATTACACCCTCCTTTTATATGTCACTACCAACAACTCACTACTCTTTTTTAGATCAACCAAGTTGTCCCCAATTATAAACATAAAACAACCCCTAAAACTGTCCCAAAATCCTTTATTATAGCAACCCAATATTGAACTCATTGTCCCTTGCATTCATAACAATAATATATACACAATTCTCCACCAAAACATGTATATAGAAAAGGGCAAAAATGGACAGTAGCTTCACCTTAATTTCTGAAATTTATCCACTAAATTTTCACTTCTTTAAAGATCTTGAATTATCCTTCAAAGTTAACCAATAAGAGAATAGGGCCTTTTAATAACCAAGGGACATGGGGAAGCTAACATGGAGGAAAGGAATTCCCATACTTTTAAGCATAACCAACATGATTTCCTAGTTTCCAATAGAAGAATCAAGCTAAATCCATAAGTATTTGCATTTACCTTAGCTAGCAAAGGTGAGGATTTCTTCAAGAACCCTAGGAGGAATATAGGAGCTGCTGTTTTAAGCCTTGAGAGAAAAGTGAGAAAGCTGAAGTTAAAGGCTGGAATTTGTGTTAAAAATGAGTAAAAAGACCAGCTATATTGGTCTTATATTGATCCCTCTAGAACCTCCTATTTTAACTATATTTTCAGCCACAAATTGGTCCAAGTAGGTGATGCACCTACTTAAGGGTTCAAGATGCTCAAAAGGTCAAAGTAGGTGATATACCTACTTGCTTTATCAATGTCTAAAATGTATCTTCAACTCATTGGGATTTTGGGCAGATTTTAGATATTGAGCTGTCGATTCTCCTCTCCTTTTATCTTACTTAGTTTGGGCCTTAAAAGAGTCCATTTATATAGGCCTTAGTCTGATCGATTAACCCAAGTAGGTAATACACCTATTTGGAACATTTAGCTAGGCCCAAATTTGATCTATAACCTTGGGTTCATTAACTTGGTCCATATATTTCAAGTAGATAATTCACCTACTAGCTTAATTAAGTCAAGCAAGCAACTCAATAGTTAATTCCATTTTTAGTTCTTAATCCCTTTAATTTAACTTACAGCTTGTGTACACTTGGTCACTTTAAACTTTAGATTCAAATACCTACTCACGATCCCAAGTTTAAATAGTTGCATCGACGTTAACTTAGTCGTATCACATTAAAATGTACGGGCAGTTCCTTCCAACCCATCTTACCGTCGCTAGTCATATAGGAAACTTAGTCCATTACCTGTACCATATCAAGTGACATATAAGTATAACTAGTACACATAATATACGGGGTGTTACACCCTCCCCCCTTAGAAACATTCTTCCTCAAATGTTAGCATGATTATTCAACCTAAACAAGTTTAAGCCTAAGTTTAATTTTCCTGTTAGAACATAATATTTATATATATATATACTTACTTATTATTTCTCCAATTCAGCATCTTGGACCTTTTTTTTGGATTCAAATAAATGAGGGTACTTTGATTTCATCGCTTCCTCAGCTTCCCACGTGATATCTTCTACTTGCTGGTTCCTCCAAAGTACCTTTACGGAAGCTACTTCTTTATTTCTTAACTTCTTAACTTGTCGATCAAGAATAGCAATGGGTACTTCTTCATAAGTGAGATCTTCCACAACTTGTACATCTTCAGTAGTTGTAATACAAGATGGATCTCCTATGCACTTTCAGAGCATTGAGACGTGAAACACCGAATGAACTGTTGAGATATCTTGGGGTAGCTCTAACTCATATGCAACTTGGCCAACCCTTTGAATAATCTTATATGGCCCTATATAATGTGGACTTAGTTTTCCTTTTTTACCAAACCTCATTACCTTTTTCATTGGTGACACCTTTAAGAATACCCAATCTCCTATAACAAATTCTAGCCCTGTTCTTCTAATATCTGCATATGATTTGTGTCTATTATGAGCTGTTTCTAGCCGTTTTTGTATCACCTTAACTTTTTCCATAGCTTGATGAATAAGATCTAGCCCAAATAAGGCAGTTTCACTCGCTTCAAGCCATCCAATTGGTGATCTATACTTTCTTCCATATAAAGCTTCATAAGGTGCCATTTTGATACTTGAATGATAGCTATTATTGTAGGCAAACTCAATAAGCGGCAAATGATCATCCCAACTACCTTTAAAGTCCAATACACAAGCTCGCAGCATATCTTCAAGTGTTTGAATGATACGTTTTGGTTGTTTGTCCGTTTGAGGATAAAAAGTTGTACTTAAATTCACTTGCGTTCCCAAACTCTTCTGAAATGACTTCCAAAAGTTTTCAATAAATTGAGCTCCCCTATCAGATATAATAGAGATTGGGACTCCGTATAGATGAACTATCTCTTTAATATATAATTTTGCATACTCTTCAGCTGTATAAGTGGTCTTAACTGGTAGGAAGTGTGCTAATTTGGTAAGTCTGTAAACTATTACCCATATGGAATCAAACTTTTGAATTGTGCATGGCAAACCAGTGGCGAAATCCACGTTAATCATGTCCCACTTCCAAATTGGAAGATCCATACGTTGCATATAACATCTGGGCTTTTGGTGCTCTACTTTAACTTGTTGACAACTTGAACATTGGGCTATAAATTCTGCAATGTTCTCTTTGTGTCACCCCACCAATACACTCCTTTCAAATCATGATACATTTTAGTTGATCCCGGATGGATGGAATACCTTGAATGATGTACTTCCTTCATAATCCTCTTTCTTAGCCCATCTATATTAGGCTCACACAATCTATTTTGGCACCGAAGTACTCCCTCTTGCGTAAGCTCAAATGCCTTTGTCATACCTTGTTGTACATTATCCTTAAGCTATAATAAAATAGGGTTTGCATACTGCTTCTTTTTCACCTCAGCTACTAATGAAGATTCTGTCGCATTTTGCATAATAATTCCTTCGTATGGAGATTCAAGAAGGAGAACTCCCAAGCTAGCTAGTTAGAGTAGATCTTTAGTCATCCCTTGTATTTCCGTACACTGCCCATAAGTGCTAACCATTGCCTTACAACTTAACGCATCATCTACTACGTTTGTTTTCACCTGATGATACAAAATATCAATATCATAATCTTTTAATAGTTCAAGCCACCTCCACTTCCTTAAATTTAGGTCCCTCTGCTTAAAGATGTATTGCAAACTCTTATGGTCGGTATATATGTCAACATGAACCCCATACAAGTAGTGGCGCTGTATCTTTAAAGCAAATACAACTGCTTCTAACTCAAGATCATATGTTGGATAATTTTTCTCATGTGGTCATAATTATCTTGAGGCATAAGCTATTACTTTACCATACTGCATCAATACACATCCTAAGCCAACTCCTGAAGCATCACAATACACCACATACCCTTCTGTACCCTCTGGAAGTACCAATATGGTTGTAGAAGTCAACATATTCTTCAGGTCTTGTAAACTACTTTCACATGTGTCATTCCATTAAAACTTAGCTTCTTTGTGTGTTAACTTTGTTAAAGGTGCGGAAATAGAGGAAAACCCTTCAAAAAATCCTTCTATAATAACCTGCCAACCCAAGGAAACTACGAACCTTCGTAGGTGTTGTTGGTCTTAGCCAGTCCTTCACGGCTTCTATATTTTGAGTATCGACCCTTATTCCTTCATTAGATACAATATGGCCTAAGAATGCTACAGATTTTAACCAAAACTCACATTTAGAGAACTTTGCATATAACTTATGATCACAAAGAACCTGTAACACCTGCCGCAAATGATTAGCATGACCCTCTTTAGATCTTGAATACACCAGAATATCACCAATAAATAGTATAACGAACACATCTAAGAATGGCTTGAACGCCCTATTCATCAAATCCATAAAATCTCCTGGTGCATTTGTTAGCCCAAATGACATAACTAAAAACTCATAATGACCATAACGTGTTCAAAAAGCTGTCTTGGGTATATCTTTCTCTTTGACCCTCACTTGGTGGTAACCCGACCGTAAATCAATCTTTGAGAAACACTTAGCACCTTCTAACTAATAAAATAAATCATAAATTCTTGGAAGGGGATATTTGTTCTTAATAGTCACCTTATTAAGTTACCGGTAGTCAATACACATTCTCAGTGTGCCATCTTTCGTACGCACAAATAACACTGGTGCGCCCCAAGGGGACATACTAGGCCTTATGAATCCTTTTTCTAGCAGGTCTTTCAATTGCTCTTTCAACTCCCTTAATTCTGCCCAAGCCATTCTATATGGAGGAATAGAGATAGGTTGAGTATCTGGGATCACATCAATACCAAACTCTACTTCTCGTTCTGGAGGCAAACCTAGAAGATCTTCAGGAAATTCATTTACCACTAGAATCGATTGAAGATTTGGTGACTCCGCATCTATATCTTTCACTCTCACTAGATGACATATGTACCCTTTAAACATCATTTCCTTTGCCTTAATATAAGAAATAAATTTACCTCTTGGCTCCCCAATATTACCTCTCCATTCAAGGACTACCTCTTTGGGAAAATGGAAATGCACCCTCTTAGTTTGGCAATCTAATGTGGCATAACAAGAAGCCAACCAATCCATACCCATTATAACGTCAAACTCTATCATTTCTAGTTCAACAAGGTCGGTCAATGTGTCATGATCACAAACGGTTAATATGCAATTATAATAAACTCTTCTAGCTATAATAGACTCACCAATTGGTGTAGACACTTCAAATGGATTAAGCAGTGATTCAGGTGCTCTTTTGAACTTTCTAGCAATCAATGGAGTGACATATGATAGTGTAGAACTCGGATCGATTAATGCATATACATTATGTGAATATCAGGACAATGTACCTGTAACCACATCAGTAGAAGCCTCCAAATTTTGTCAACCCGCTAGAGCACATGTACTATTCTGAACTCCGCTAGGACTAGCTGCTCATTTAACACCTCTACCATAACTTGTAGGCTGTATACCCCTACTTAAAGAAGGCATCGATGATAATGATGGAACGGCTGATCCAGTAGGTCATGCCATACCACTCATGCCTCTTTGTGGGCACTCTCTCATCATATGCCCCGACATACCACACCAAAAGCAAGCATCTGTCCTAAATCTACATGCACCTAAATGAAGTTTCCACATTGCTTACATGGTTGTTGAGGAGGTCTTGATTGCCTCATACTCCCTTGGTCTTGATACCCCGCTGTCCGTGAACCTTGGCTCTTACTTCTTTGCCCAAATTGATTGCCCCTAAACCCTTGGAATCGGGGTGGAGCACTTACTACAGAGTAGGAAGGTGATGGCCTAGGTGGTCTGTTAGGAAACCGAGGTGTGAACTTACTTTGTGATGACATAAACTGCTCTGTAGGTCTGGCCCTCTTGGGATTCCCTCTTTCCAAATCTTGTGTTCTTCTCCTTTGCCTTTGATCCTCTATTTTTTTTCCAAAAGCTTGTATCCTTGCTATATCCATATCTTTATGTCACACCACAAATCCCAATGAGGCGGACTGGCACCCGAAGCCGATGTGGCCCGAGAGAACCAATATTTACTCAAGTACTTTCCTATGCATATCCTAGTATGATCATCATTACGTCTCATGCAACTATGCGGAAGCCATGGAAAACATGTTATATATAAAACTTGGCCGTTAGGGCCATCAAGTCAAAATGAACATACATCTCTAACATTCATCTTCCCACATACGTTTACAAAGCCTCTAATAATTACATGAACATAACCAACCTAGAGTCGGGACAAGTCCCGCTGTAAATAACATTTACAATACCAAAAATAAATGTACAGATGACTCGGAAAGCCCCGAACCAACTGGAGCTCACCAATGATCCGTGGATAACTCGTAGCCTACAGTGGAGGTCTACCTGTGCCTGCAGCAAGTAAGGTAAATTCTCCAAGAGGGATCAGTATGAAGAATGTACTGAGTATGTAAGGCTCTTATGAAACTTCATTATATGTAATAAAAACAATGGAAACAATATAGGAGAACTAGTCAAAGCGGATAAACCCTCGTTCTGAATGTGAAACCATGTGCCTTACGTTTATTATATTCCTTACTTACATTCGTCATCTTTATTAGTCATCCACCTTATTGGTGGGTTATTATGATCATCTACCTTTTGGTGGGTATCCACTTTATTGTGGGTAGTCATCCACTCTTTGGTGGGCATCCACTTTATTGTGGGTAATCATCCACTCTTTGATGGGAATCCGCTTTATTATGGGTAGTCATCCACTTTTTGGTGGGCATCCACTTTATTGTGGGTAGTATTAGGGTCCACTCGAGCTAGGCTTATGTGCCCTTTTGAGTCGTCCCGGTTCTCATTACTTTCTTCCTTTAATTTTGAGAGGTTCACACCTTTACTTGTGAGAGATTGATTCCTTCACTTATGAGAGATTGACATATTGAGGATCATGACATGATTTGAAGCACACATAAATTACTTCACTCCTTGACTTCATGAGATTGATATCTTAAATTGTGAGAGATAGATACATTAGCTCGCACCTTACCTCTTCATTACTCTTATGAAATCTTACGTGATTGGTACCTTTACACATATAAGAGATTGGTACAAACATACTCATGATATTAGACTTTGGAATATGACTTGATTGGAAAATGCTTTTCATGAAATAAATAGATTCTCTTACATTATTACCCTCTAGAGATAGTTCTTTTAGAAATTATAACGTCAAGACATCTTTGGAACCTCAGCCAATGAATAAGAAATAAGTGACTCATAAGTCATCTAAGAATAGGACACACATATGAATAACAATATATGTCAACCTGAATTGATATACTCCAAGCCTTTCGAAATTGAAACAAGCCCAATGTCAATAGGAACAATATGTTGTAGAAGGATACGGAAAGAGTAACCTTACATACCTTGTCCTCTCAATATGAATACTCAATCCTATACGTGAATACAATAGCCCAGCTGCTTCCTTACATCTTACTCTACAATACAAGTACATACCGGAGCTTACATTAGCACTTAGTTACTCTACAAGTTTACAAAACGACAATGAGATATATGACTGTCGTATAACATCATGTCACCCCTTCACAATACAATCCACTACCTTCTCATACCAACGACACCATAACATTCCATACATTGACCAAAAGATCATACATCGATAGAATTTCACACCACACTTACCACTTACGCTTTTTTGTTTACCATTCCGTCCCAATTACTCCTTTATAACAAAATATGAACAACCATCCATACTTAATACAGTACAACGTACCCCCATACGATACTTTAAATTCATTAAAACAACATCACAAGTTTATAATTACATCAAAAAAAGTTATAGGGGCCTTCGGGGGTCGACTAGGTACAAAACATACAAAACCGGATCTGGGGGTGACCTGCGCTGCCACCTGCACCCGCAGGTGGATGAGGTACGTGCGCAGATTCCCTCTGGTATAAGCCAGAGGCATCTGCGTTGGCATCTGCGCCCGCAGGTGCCTCCGTCTACGGGGGCGGATGCCCGTTTTGGTCCGAAATGGTCTCTTTTGGGTCTTTTAATGCAATGAATGGTCCATGATCATAATAAAACTTAATTTAACCTATTTTTGATCATATTATATGCCAACAAGCATCCATGGCCTCACAACACACATATACATCACCAAAACCTCACTTCCTTTTCAATCCGTCACCAAATCCATAACCAAATTTACGACAACAATTCCAAACACGATACATAAAGATAAAACAAGGAAAGACTATAATCACATCTCACATGTCAATATTGAATCCATAAAGTTCATTTCCTTCAAGATCACAAGTCCATGTTCAAGTTTACAAGACAAAACCATCCTCCGATTTAGCAAACACAAGTTGTTTTACACATAGTGACCTTCTCACACTTCACCAACATAACCAACATGATATAAACCATCTTCCATGCATAAAATATATTAAACCATAATAATATACACTTACCAAGTCTTTCAAGATGATGATCTTGGTCCAAATGAGTGACTTAGGGTTTGTGTGAGACAAGGAAAACTTAGAGAAAATTTTTAGGAAGGCATGGGAGTCCAAAATGAATAAAATCTGATTTTCCCTCATATATATAGTCCCCTAATGGTCCTTGATTTACCAAACACTTGGTCCAATCATGTTATAGCAACTTGGTCTTGCAAGAATGGGTCAAGAATGGGTCATTCCTTCATTTGTGCCATGTGTTTATATTAATTTTGGGCCTCTATTGAGCCCAATGGCTCAAGACTTCTTTAGACCACCAAATTTTGTGTATAATTCCTTATATATATATATATATAGGTCCCTCAAGTCACTCTTATCCATCTCTTGGCATTAAATGCATGGTTGATTAGTCAAATGGAAGATCAGATCATGTTTTGCCCCATTGGGCCAAGTCTTTTGCTCTTGTATTGGGCCTCATTTGGCCCAATGGATCATGACTCATTAATACCCAACAAATTAATGTCTAATTCATCAAATCTCTCATGTTTAACTAATTCCATAAGTGTACACGTAGTTGTATAGATTCGACAACATACGGGTGTTTCACCTCCTACAAAGGTCTAATCCCATGTACTAGGTCCAATATCAATTATCTCATCAATATTTTGACTCTCAACCCTTGAGTAACTGTTGTTCAACGTCGTCACGTAGGGTTGGGAAGGTACGGGGTGTTACACATTATTCAAAGCAGTAATAGTATAATCTCTAACCAAATACGAATCCAATCTATCCACATATCGATGAACTCTATAATCCATAGTAGCTACTACATTAGGAGCATACCTAGCCAAAGAGTTAAATCGAAGACTATACTTTCTCACGCTCATATTCCCCTGACGAAGATTTTGAAACTGATCTGCATGGACCTCCCAAATTTCTAAGGGAAGGTAATGATCAAGAAATACCTCTTTGAACTCTTTCAAGCTAATTAAAGGTGCACCTGTACCCCTAGATCATTTCCAGTCCTTGTACCATAATATAGCCCCCCCTTTTAACCTATATGTTGCTAGCTAAACTGTCTCTTTACCAAATACATGCATGACATCCAAGGCCCTTTGTATTTGATCAATAAAGTCTTATGGGTATTCATTAAGATCTGACCCGATAAATATGGGAGGATCCAATTTAATAAAATCCTGTGTTCATAGACTAGCTCCCCTATCTGCACTACTAGTACCTGTAATTGGACTAGCTTGTCCTCGACCTTGTCCAGTAACTATTCAGGTTAACAATTGCACCACATTTCTTAAATCTTGCTCAGTAGCATTAATAGGTGATTCTGAGGGTACTCCTCTCCTTCTTATCTCTACTGGAAATTGAGGAGTAGAAGAGGTCCTTGATACAAACTCATTTTGAGCCTCACTTTGATTAGCTTGTCTAGGTGGTGACTTGCTGGTCCCTTCTTCGGCAGCCACATCTACTTACTTACTTTATTCTTAGTCCTTATTGTAATCGGCATCTCTACTATGATAAGAAAAAAAACAAATTCAATGGTTAAATATAACTCCACCTAAAACCTTGGCTCTATTGCACGATCTAAGATATGAAGTAAAAGAGACAACTCCTAAATGTCCCATAGCCTCTTGTCTATAGATATGGTGCATAACACATCCATAAGCAAGAATCTACATAGACACGACTTTGTAGAATCCCTAGGATGACTTACTCTGATACCACTTTTGTAACGCCTCAAATCCTATTGGGACGGACAGGCACTCGTAGCCATAAAGGCCCAAGAGCACCAACCCATAACCTTGTACTTACCATGCATTCCAATGAACATTTAAAGATGCATCCAAATATGGATATTAAGATTTAATGAAAATAAACCACGTTGACAAGCCCAAAACTATATATGCATGACTTGGTAATTGGGGCCATAATGACTGGAAAACAAGGCGTAACTACACTTCACTTTCCCGTCTACAAAGCCTCTAAAAGAGATATAAACTTAGTTAAGATCGGTACAACTCCCCGTCTTACACTTAGCTACTATACAATACCAAAACATATATAACAGAATCGGAAAGCCCCAAATCAACCTAGAGCTCACCAATAGCCTCTGGATGTCCTGTGCTCATACTAGAGAGGTCTACTAGGTGAAGTACATGTGCCTGATGTATGAAATGCAGGTTCCCCCATGTGGTACATCAGTACAAAAGAATATATTGTATATGTAAGGCAAAGAGTAACTAATATGTAAAGTTAGAGCTCAAATGAAATCAGAACAAGTGTAAACCATAATATACCACCTTAACCCATAATTATGGAATCATGTATATTACATTCTTTTTTTTACTTTACCATTCTTAATTTATAATGTTTGTAAGCCATGTGATACAAATGACCAACTGATCAGTGGTAAATACATAAGTTGGGATCAGCCCATGCTAGGCTTACACCCCTGAGCTACCACCCATACATAAATGAATTAGGATCGGCCCATGTTATGCCACCCATACATAACTAGATTTGCGTTTCTTATTTTATTACCTTTGAGATTATTACTTTGGTAGTCATGACATTATTGAACTTTGGGACAGTAGTCCACCAGTAAAAGATATAAATAAACACTTGATGCAGTAACAATGAGGTAGGGAGAAATTTGTACACAAATGAAATGCCTAGGAACTGAAATAACAAATGGAGAACTTATGAAGCTTGCTATTGAATGTAGACTTGCAGACTAGGTAATAAGCATATATTGAGGTATTTTAACACATTAGGGAGTGGGAGCAAGGTCTTTAGCTACATGGGAGATCATACGCTGCCACTATGTATCATTTGCCATGGGAGAACTTGGGAAGCTCACTTTGTAACACAAATGTTGGATTTCATGCCAAAGAATACGCAATAGAGTAGCCTTACATACCTTGTTGTATAACTACGATATTACCCCAAATTAACCTCCTTCCTTTTAGATTACTTATCTACAATGAAGTACGTGGTAAAACTAGTATTAGTAATTAATTAACAAATTTGGGCTATTCAACTTCACTCAAAAAGATAGCCAGGCAGCACGCCCGTAATTCACCAAATCAAGGGTGTTATTTCAACCCCTTCTCCTCTAATTACAATTGTACAACACATGAATTCATATAAGATTCCCAGAGACTTCTTTGGCTTCATAACATGTACAAAATAATCCACAAAGTATGATAGGCAGCAAGTTTATACAAAATCTAATTAAGTAGTGTATTATTACACCCTCTTTTTATATGTCAATGCCAATAACTAACATACTTTTTTTCAGATCAACCAAGATGTCCTCAAATATAGACATAAAACAGCCCCTAAAACAGTCCCAAAATCCTTTATTATAGCAACCAATATTGAACTCATTGTCCCTTGCATTCTTAACAACAATATATACACAATTCTCCACCAAAACATGTATATAGAAAAGGGCAAATATTGGTAGTAGCTTTACCTTAATTTCTGAAATTTATCCACTAAATTTGCACTTCTTTCAAGAGCTTGAACTATCCTTCAAAGTTAACCAGCAAAAGAATAAGGCCTCTTAATAACCAAGGGACATGGGGCAGCTAACATGGAGGAAAGGCAGTCCCATACTTTTAGGCATAACCAACATGATTTCCTAGTTTCCAATAGAAGAATCAAGCTAACTCCATAAGTATTTGCACTCACCTTAGCTAACAAAGGTGAGGGTTTCTTCAAGAACCCTAGGAGGAATATAGGGGTTGTTGTTTTAAGCCTTGAGAGAAAAGTGAGAAAGCTGAAGTTAAAGGCTGGAATTTGTATTAAAAATGAGTAAATTGACCAGCTATATTGGTCTTATATTGATCCCTCTAGAACCTCCTATTTTAACTCCATTTTCAGCCAAAAATTGGTCCTAGTAGGTGATGCACCTACTTAAGGGTTCAAGATGCTCAAAAGGTCAAAGTAGGTGATACACCTACTTGCTTTATCAATGTCTAAAATGGAACTTCAACTCATTAGGCTTTTGGGAAAATTTTAGATGTTGGGCTGTCGATTTTCCTCTCCTTTTATTTTACTTAGTTTGGGCCTTAAAAGAGTCCATTAATATAGGCCTTAATCTGATCCATTAACTTAAGTAGGTAATACACCTCATTGTCACATTTAGCTAGGCCTAAATCTGATCCATAACCTTGGGTCCATTAACTTGGTCCATATATTTCAAGTAGATTATTCACCAACTAGCTTAATTAAGTAAAGCAAGAACCTCAATAATTAATTCCATTTTTAGTTCTTAATCCCTTTAATTTAACTTACAGCTTGTGTACACTTGGTCACTTTAAACTTTAGATTCAAATACCTACTCACGATCCCAAGTTTAACTAGTTGCATCGACGTTAACTTAGTCGTATCACATTAAAATGTACGGGCATTTCCTTCCAACCCATCTTACCGTCGCTAGTCATATAGGAAATTGAGTCCATTACCCGTACCATATCAAGTGAAATATAAGTAGAACTACTACATATAAGCTATGGGGTGTTACAGTCAGGTCTCCCAGGTATAGCATAACATTGACCACATCTGCTCTCGTACTGAGAAACCTCACATCCACCATTACAAGCTCCCCTATATCTACCTTGAGCACCTCTAATACCACCCCTGCACCCTATGAACCACCTCTGACTGCAGCTATAAGAGTCGGGCAAAGCTGAAGCTGAGAACCCTGCTGGGCAGGACCAAACACATACTGAGGATAGTCCTTTGCCAAGTGACCAACCTCTTGACAAATATAACACCCTCTGTTGCCTGACTCTATCTGTGGAGGCCCCGAAGGGCTAAGACAATTGCTCTGGCCTGATGAACTGAAACAGGAACCTCCACCTACATGACTTGATTCCTGGATAACTAGAGCCGCAGAAATCAAAGGCCTACCACCTGATCCCTATAAAAATGCCTGAAAAAGACTACCATGATAACCACGAGAACATCTACCAAAGAAATCCCTGCCTCGGGATGCATGTCCACTAAACTCACCCTGCCGGTGCACCTTCTTGGTGCCTCCCTGAGTAGCCTGGGTAATCGACTCAATCAACATGGCATGCTCTATAATAATATAAAAGAATCTCTTGAAACTATTATCTGAGTTATAGCCAATTTATAAGGACCCTACAATCCCTTGACAAACTTACTAATCATTTTTGACTCAGTGGAGATGCTGGCGGAGGAATATCTGGATAAAGCATGAAAGTGTACCTCACACTCAGCAATTGTCATGGAGCCCTGCTCCAGGTGATCAAACTCATCTCTCATAAGATCCTTCAAATTGTAAGGCACAAAACTCTCCAGAAAATTCTCAAAAAACTGAGTCTATGACATAGTAGGCAAACCCAATAGTTTACAACTATTAAGAGACCTCCACCACTGCCTGGCCACGTCAGTCAACTGATAAGTCCTATAGGTACCACTATGGGACTCAAGTTATTTGAGGTTATGCAACCTCTCCTGAGAGTCAAGCAAAAAATCATAGGCATCCTCTCCAATGGCACTACTAAACTTGAGAGGAGCTAAGTAAATGAATCTCTCAAACCTCTTCTAATCATCAGAAGATATCATAGGACCCGAAGAAACCGAATGAACAGTAAGTCTAGTATGCAGTGAATCTAAATGTAGGGTAACATAAAAGATGGTTGTACCCATGAAGTTGAAATACCATAAGCAAAAGACAATACTGGCGGTGGAACACCACTTGATGTTTGAGGAAAACTCGATACACTTAAACGAACACCATCTAAATGGTTCAAGAGATGCATCAATGGATCATATAGCACTGGAGTGTCAACCAAACCCTGTGGGACTTGAACTGGTCCTGCACCCCCTGATTGATAATCACCCTCAGCATACTCAACCTCAGGCTTGAGAGAGGCCTCCCTAGCACATCCTCTAACTGGGGCAGCTCATTGTGCCCGTCCCCTACCCCTGTGTTGGCCATGACCCCTACCTCACCCCCTAACTGTGGATCTAATATTGAGTGCCAACTCTGCATCCCTAGAATCTCTGGACCTAGTCCTCACCATCTGCACAGAAAAGAATGGAAAACAAGTTTACAACATAGGATGTGAATAACCTGCATGATAAGGAAACAAATTTGAGAAGTTTTTCCTAAAGATGTCTTATAGCCTCTCTAAGATAGATACAAACGACTATGTACCAATCCGCGAGACTCTACTAGGAATCCTGATCTTATACTTATGAGATCGGTGAACCTAGAGCTCTGATACCAATTTTTTACGACCCAAAAGTTGAGGTCATGATGGCACCAACTGAGACCTAGACTTGGTATATAAGCCAATTACCCAAAAAGGAAAGGGAATTCAAAATGTAAACTAAGCAAAATAACGAATATTCTAAAACGAAGTCAGGTCAACAAACATATATGTATATAGTAGAAGTTTAAAATAAAACATACATAAAAACCCAAAATATAATTTCATAAGTACGAGAGAATCTAACACATAACAAAATATTTGTAGACGTAAATCCATCTCAGAAAATGAGTAAAGACAAGATAAGGATAATTAAGAGGCCAAAAAATTATGGTTCACTTGTACTCAGGAGGTGTCATAGGCCGATTGAACAAAGTAGAAAATAATACAAGTAAAAGATACAATGAGCATGTCACCTCCATACAGAAAAGTTCTCAAATGGTAACTCACACCATCTCCACTAAAAGTTCTAGAATATAAAATTGATACGGGAATAGCTAAACATGAAAACATATATGGAAACTATGTACACATCAAGGATGCATAAATAAACACTAAAAGTGCATATACAATGCAATGAAATGATGATGGAATCATGATGAATGATTGAAGGTCGTCGCATGACTTTTTGAATATACCTACCGAGCCTCAATGCTCCCAAGACAGGACTCATGGGGGGTTCGCAACCCATATGCTACCTTAAATCTCAACCTCCCTCTTTGAATAGTGTTCACGAATCACAGTTCTTATAAAGTATCACATTCACCTCTCCGGATATTATTCATGGATCAAGGGTTTTATAAAAATGTATCATCTTCTTTCGAATTAGTATTTCTCAATGGTACCAATGTCTCATGAATATGTATGTATAAAATGAGGATGAGATGCTTACAAACTAATAAACACGAATATAGAAATCCATTCAATACATGTTTAAGTGATTCATGATATCAATTCTCGCTTGGCACAACTAGAATAAATAGGCGTGTAAGACATCAATAATATCATCTTAACCTATACTCGGGTATTTTCATCATGATAGAGACAAACAATGCTTTTAAAGGCCTATAATATCTATTCAAGCCCCCGCACGGGCATCATATTAATAATAATGGCATAAAATGCACAAATAAGGCCTATGATGTCAAATAAAGCCCCCAAAAGGGTAACACGTAATATATGATTACTCAAGTCAACAACAATAAGCATATAAGCCCCCACATGGGCATACAACAAAATAATAATCTTGAAATAATACTTCCAAGGATAATCTCCCCACACCCATAGCATGCTTTACTTGTTTACTAACTACCCCGCCCTATTTGAAGAATGTTAAGCCATAAACTACCTTCTTGTGACAAAAAATCCAAGCCTAGAGCCTTCAACACGGAGCCTTCTCCGTGCGAACGATCTCGGAATAAGCTAAAATATTCAAATATAGAATCTATGTATTAAAAGGAAGCTACTGATACCCGTATCAACTATATTTAAAATGGGTCCAAAATGAATTCGAAAATTAAAGAGGTAAAATTAAAATTTTATTTAGAAACTTATCCCTCAAGATTATAGGAGCTTATAGTTAATAACCCATGCAAAAATGACTTAAAATCAAGGCACAAGCCAAAGAAAAATTATTTTAAAGCTTTACAATTAATAACCCCCAAAACCCATTTTGAAATCAAGATTAAAGAGTGTTTTTGATGATATAATCAATGGAAATTAATGAAAACAAGAGTTTAGAGCTTACCTAAGCACAAATGGTGAAGAAAACCCTCAAAATCACCCTAACCTTAAGCTTTAAGGTACAAAAATGGTGGAAATCGTAAAAATGAACTATTTATACAGTTCTGTAAATAGTACCTCACGATTGCAAGCCCCACCTTGAGATCACGAGGGTCAATATTGAACGACCACCAAGGTTGTCATCATAGTCGCATAGCTGCGCCTCCCAATCGCGATGAGTCAATACAATCCGATCCATTAATTTACTCTTCGCGATCGTATTACCCCACCTCTCAATCACATTGAGTTGTTCAATCATGATGGGACTCCTGATACTGCACCAAAAACTGCAAACCAACAGTTGGAATTTTGGGAAAATGGTCTTGATCAAACCCTCAAGATTCATTCGGAACCCCATAGAAATAAAACAGATATTTTATTAGACTAATTTGGATGTTCCGAACTCAATGTTAATATTGGATTGTTTAAAATAGGCCATTCATAATAAATTAGCTCCTGGCCATTTAGGCATTTTTACTAGTTTTTAAAAATAAGGGTCAAAATGTAAAATAAAGGTTCCAAACCCAAACCACCCTTGCTACTAATCAAAAATAAACATTTCGAATCTAATGAAACTGTCCAAATCATCACCCGGCGCTCGAAACACAAAATATTAAATGAAGTCAAACTAGTGGCTTTTAAAGCCTCTAAGAGTCTCAAACTCTCCCAAATCACTATCAAATGCATTGGGGACCGTTCCAACCATCCCATACCTCATGATCAGCATGTAATAACTATGGGGAAGAAAAAATGATCAAAACACTTAAAAAGAAAAAATTCACATAATAGGTTGGTACAACACATTTGATTGTCAACTAATTGTGAGTTGTGTCTTAATTGCTTCTTACTTAAATTTAACTTGCTTATATGTATGATGTTGGGTTAAGTTGGTCGATGATGCCTACTAGTACTTAGTTGTTTTAATACTACTACTTGTACTCTTCTTTTTTTTTTGA
Source organism: Capsicum rhomboideum (assembly GCA_031232105.1). Classification (NCBI taxonomy): domain Eukaryota; kingdom Viridiplantae; phylum Streptophyta; class Magnoliopsida; order Solanales; family Solanaceae; genus Capsicum; species Capsicum rhomboideum. Next base: position 100,263,528 of record CP124719.1, on the reverse strand, counting down.
GTTCAGAGCGTATTACAACATTTAAGGCGAGACCTCAGCTCTAGTTTGTGACTCCAGTATCGATTCAAAGGTCAGCGCCTTGTTCAGGCAGCCATTGGATCATCTCTATTTATTTCATGTCCTTTGTTTTTATGATAATTACATTTCTCTTTATTTAGTATTTTGGATTATGTTTAGATCTTGATTTGAACATTTAGAGTTCTTATACTGTAACTTTTGGGTCTCAGAGATTGTTATAATAAGATATACTTCCGTACTCTCATTTGGTTTGATATTTATAAGTTAGTAATGAAATTGTGTTATTTATAATGTGTTTAGTAAGTTAGATGGTAGTACAATGATGAAGCTGGTTAATGTAAGTTCTTTGGTAATTGGCTAAGGGTTGGGTTAGATGGTTCTCCCACAGTAGAGTTAGAGTGGGTGTCACTCATGACCGCCTGAGTCGCGATAAGGTAGCACTTAATCCACTATTATAATTTAAGTTTTTGTAAGTCCTCCATATTAATGTCATATTTAAAATTTCCCACACCATCCTACACCTTATATCTAGCTTCTCAATCTTTTCAACTATCAATGTGGGACTTTTATTCGCACACCCAATAATATTCCCCTCGAAATAAGTTCCACGTGGCCCATCACCATAATCCACGGGTCACCAAAATTTATCATGTGCCACCCACATCGTCTGAGTATTTATGACAATCGAAGACCGCAACTAGCTTCTTCTTGTGTGTGCATCTCCAAGATCGTAAGGATAACCAAACCGATACCCACACCCCATCACTGCACCAAATCCCTATACTCATCATGCGAACTTAGGCTTTGATACCAGTTGTTTGGCACAGCCAATGCAAAGATACTCTTGCATGGTATGATATTGTCTACTTTGGAACAAGCTTGCATGGTTTTTCCAAAAGGTCTCACACCGTTAAGGGATCTTACACCTTATATGTAGCTTTTCAGTCTTTTTAGCTATCAATATGTGAATTTTATTCGTACACTCGACACTATCCAATTAGAGAGAAACACAAGGATGAGTTTTTACACCATTGGATGAAAGAGGAAATCAACAGTGGATAATGATACTAACACCTGCTGACATATTTAACTGTTTCAAGGATTATGATGAGTTTTGGATTTGGATAAAAGAGTTTTGTGGGTAATTTTACCCTTGATATTTTGCTTAATAGCCCCTTATACTTATCATTAAATTTTATTAGGCACTTTCCTTACTGTTTATTTCATTTGTATACTTGAAGATAATATAAAATATTTATATTAGACACTTTCACTTTAATTTTATAAAAAAGATTTTTGCTCAAGATTTCGAATTGCTCATGACAGTAAATAAGTTAATCACTTAAAATTTATCATCTCCTTTAATTATGCACATTATTGTCAATTTGAACATACTTGAAGTTTATCACATAGACTAATTCATATGTCATTTAATGAAAGGAGATGATATATTTTAAGTAGTTAACTTATTTTGTATAATACCCCTTGCGAATTCCTCTTCATTTAAGAATTTCGATCGGTTTTCTCAAATTTTTATATGTTACGGGAGGTGGCATTGTAGCTTTCGGGGTCTCACCAGTCATCATATCCGGTGAGGCAGCAACGATAGGAAACGGTAGCAAGGAGGCGACGGAGAGAGCAGTTTACAAATGGTGGCTTGCCGATGGTGATGAGGTTCGCCGTGATCCATCGGTCGGGGGTGACCAGTAGTGGCGTGGACAGCGAAGGGGTGATGGGAGAAGAGGGTCGGCGGTGGTTGTCGACTGAATAGGTGTGTCCAGCGGCGGAGGTGGACTGGTGGAGATGGTGGTTCTCCGATGGACAGTAGGAGTTGAGGGAGGTTTGGGTTTGGTCGGTGGTTTTGATAGAGAGTAGGAGAGAGAGAAGGGTGATAGGGGTGGCGACGACGACGTGGTCTTTGGCGTAGACATGCCGACGGTGTTGTGGGGGGTGTTTTCGTGAGGGAAATCAGCGGGGAGAGAGAAGAGAGTGTATAGAGGGAGGCGGTTGTTGGGGAAAATGAGATTAGGGTTAGGGATTTGGGGATTTTGATTAATAAGGAAAGATTTGGGGTTAAATTAGGGATCGTTAGATTAAAATGATGGACGGATGTGATTTAAAATTGAAAATGGATCGGGTAATGGGTCAAATAATTTGGACATGGAATTGGGTTTGATAGGGATAAAATTAGGCTACAAAAATGACATTAATTGTGTAAAATCAGGCTAACAAGGAAACAAATTGAAGAAATTAAATTGAATTAGACTGCTATTCAATAAATATAGTAATAAATCAGTAAATAAAATACTAACAAAATTAATCAATGTAAAAAAATTATTAAGAATAAATTATATAATTAAAATTAATGACATGTAACATATTATTTAAAATCAACAACAAAAAGATTTGAAATAGATTGGGCACCTATGATTACAAAATTTAAAGATACTATAATAATAATAATAATAATAATAATAATAATAATAAGCAATAAATTATTGACCACATGTTTGTAAATTATGAGGATGCATATTTGCGGAAATAATTTAATAAATATTTCTAAAATTATGTAAAATATTGTATTTAAATTAGTAAATTATATATTAATAAGAATACGAAAAATTAAACGCTAAATATAAATTCCATACTTCAAAATTATGAATACAAAGTTAGAATTTATTTGATATAAAAATAATAATAAAAAATTCAAAAATTAATATTTTTGATAAAATAGCAGCCTGTGAGGAATATCGGGAGGTCAAAATTCGGTGTCAACACAATCTTTTTCAGACATGAGACCAATTGGTCTGAGCAATTTCCTTAATAAAGTGGTTTCCAGAGTTTTACAGGACAGATTAGAAGGTCTACTTCCTAACTTTATATCAAGAAACCAGTCTGGCTTTGTAAAAGGTAGGAGCATCACTGAAAATGTCCTATTAGCACAAGAGATAATCTCTGACATATATTAAGGGGTAAGCCTGCAAATATGGTCATTAAGCTTGATATGGCTAAGACTTATGACAGGGTTGATTGGATATTTTTGATGAAAGTTCTTGAAAAAATGGGTTTTGATTCAGGAGTAGTGGATAAAATTTGGAGACTTGTGGCTAATAATTGGTACTCCATTATCATAAATGGCCAAGCCCATGGTTTCATTCATTCTACTAGGGGTGTTAAGCAAGGGTATCCCTTATCACCAGCCTTATTCATTCTTTCTGCAGAAGTGTTATCTAGAGCTCTTAATTCATTATTTTTGGATGCAGATTATAAGAACTTTGGGATGCCAAAATGGAGTGAAAATATAAATTATATTGCATATGCATATGATACTATTATTTTTATTTCTGGTGATTGTAAATCATTAAAATTAATGATGAATATTCTCAGGGAGTACGAAGACCAATCTGGACAGATGATAAACAGGGACAAGAGTGCCTTTTTTACTTTTCATAAGACAACTCATGCTTACATAAGGGGGGTGAAAGATTGTACTGGTTTTAATAGCGGTAAGTTCCCTTTAATGTATTTAGGATTCCCAATTGGATATGAAAAGAATAGAAAGGTACATTTTGCTGACCTTATGAAGTAGGTGCACAATAAACTACAAGCATGGAAAGGTAAAATGATATCTTTTGGTGGTAAGACAGTTTTGATTAATCATGACTGAGCAGTATACCAATTTACTTGTTATCTGCTATAAATCCTACTAAATGTGTTGTTCATGATTTGCATATAATGTTTGATAGATTTCTATGGAATTTCAAAGAGGAGGGACGTAATAAATATTAGGTAGCATGGAAAGATATTTGTAGTCCTAAAGAGGAAGGTGGGTTAGGTTTTATATCATTATTTGATGTTTTAAAGCCTTGTTTGTAAATTGTGGTGGATTTTTAGAACCCAAAAGTCTTTATGGACTAATTTCATATGGACTAAGTATTGCAAAAAGCTAAGACCTCAAGATGGTAGAATGGAGGGGAGGTTCTTTAACTTAAAAGCATATGCTGGAGGCTAAAGACATGTTTGATCAACAGATTTAGTGGGAACCAAAATTTGTACACTCAAGTGTCTGGTGTGATAATTGGATACAATTGGGTGCTTTACACTACTTCTTACCTATTGATATTGTGAGAAACAATCAACAGCTGGAAGATGTGAGTCAATGTTTTTCCACTGGTGGTTAGAATATTGATCTAATAATGTTGAATTTTGGGGATGAGGAATGCATCCATGCTATCAGAAATGTAAAGTACAATGTAGAAGAGGAGCAATGGGACAAGGCTTGGTAGATGTTGAATGCCACTGGTTCTTTTACTGTTGTTTCTTCTTGGGATTTTATAAGAGAGAAAGAAGAAAATTTGGTGATTTTTAAGAGATTATGGATGAAAGGGATTCCTTTAAGGTATCTTTATTCATATGGAGATTATGGAAGAGAAGGCTGCCTGTAGAGGAAATCCTCATCAGAAATAGGATTTGTGATGAAATTTTGTGCTGCTGTTGTGAGGATGGGGTTCAAGAAAATGTTGAATATTTATTCATGAATTGTAATGTTGCTAACAATCTCTGGATTTACTTTGCATCTTTTACAGGGCTTGATGGTCTTTTTTTGCAAATTAAGGATAATGTTTTTAAATGGTGGAATGCGTCTGAAAGTGCAAAGCTCAGTCAAATATATAAACTTGTGCCTTTATTCATATTGTGGTAAATATGAAAAGGAATAAATGTGGTTAAACATGGAGGAAAGTTATCATAATTGAGCATGAAATGGGAGGTTACCAGAAATCTGGTATATTTAGCCAGGGTACTTTATCCATGGTTTAGGTATATTCCTGGTAATTGACTCAATTTGATTAGATTTTTGCATAATTATACACCCGAATTGATTGTGATGTGGTTTATTAGAAGCTGCCTAGAATGGGTAACTATAAATGCAATTCGTATGGGGCATCAAAAGGCAACCCTAGGCCTAGCCCTTGTGCTTTTTGCATTAGATGACCAGGTAATTTGTTTTTTATAGAAGGAAGAAGAATAGAGGGTACTAATAACCTAGTAGCAGAGGTAATTGCACTGATATTGGGCCTAGAGTATTGCATAAGTCATAACTTGTTCCCTTTGATACTTGAAACTGATTCACTCTCAATGAAGTATATTCTGGATGACGATTGTAAAATACCTTGGGTGGTTGCAATGGAAATCAGATGGATTCAAAAATTAATTAAGGAGGTGGAGGTAGAAGTAAAGAATACTTACAGAGAGGGCAACAAATTGACAGATTTCGTAGCTAATCGTGTTTTCTTTTTTGCAGGAATTGATAGACTAATCTTTTCTTCATTTAAGGAATTACCTAGAGAAGCAAAAACAATTTTGATCATAAATAAAAGCAGTTCTTAATCTCAGGATTAAAAAACTCCAATACGAAGATTTTAATACGGAGTAAGGATACTGCAATAGGTGTTCTATTCTTAGACAACAACAACAATAATAAATAACAGATCGCAAAGCAACATCACCAACAAGATAGCAGAAACACGAATAGTAAAACAAGGTTAGATCGAGAGCAGAAACATTTACCTGGTGTGGTTGAAATGGACTCCTTCTGCCAATTTCTTAGATAGTGGTATTAGTTCCTTGTTGAGTTCAACCTATTAAGAAAGAGTTAGAGGAGGAAATTAATAATCACATCGGGTATATATAGAAAAGAAAGAAAAAGATGATACTCAGCTGGGTTCAAGAAGAGTAGATCTGGGGGTGGGAGAGATAGAGAAGTCTCCGATTGGGATGAGTTCATACGTTTATGAGTGGTTTTAATGCTCTAGGTGACATACACCCAAATCTCACTACATCTCCCAGCTCTATTTCCTCAAGCTACCAAAATCAATAGTCCTTGCATTTCATTCTCTACAAAAAGCATGGAGGTTTGTTATTTATGGTCGACAATTCAAGGATGAAAATGATGTGGTACGGGTTAATGTGATGGTAAAGCCACAAGCTCAGTCATCACAGCTAGTCGGAGATACAGTGGAAGGTATTAATGACGGACAAAAGAAGAGTTTCAGATAGATTCGACAGAGAAGATATGGAGAGGCCTAGAAGTTTCCTAATTAAAGCTGATTAAAAGCTGCCTGATATTTGTTGATTTTTCGGGCTAGGTCACTTTTGGACCTGGCCCTACTGTGCAAATATCTGAATTTTGCTTATTAATAAAATAGGCTTGTGCCCGAACTTAAGTTAAAAAAAAAAAAAAAAAAAGGTACAAACAATAAAATTGTGGGGCTTGTAATGTTTGGTCTACTTTTACCTTTAACATGCAACAATAGTCATAACAAGAAAGCTTATCATTAACATGAAAATTTAGTTGTTGGATTCATTAAAATAGGGAAAAAAAAGCATTGAAACTTGTGTTTTATTGATTGTCTTTCTATTTTTTCAAAATTTTTTTTTTTTTTCATCTATGATATAGTACTTTAAAAAAAAAAGGCAACCCAATATACTAAAACTTTCGTCTATTGTATACAATCTTATCTTATATTTCTGTCAGAGATTATTTACTCAGCTTGAACTCATGACCTTCTAATCACAGAACTTTATCTATTATTCTAAAATATCACTTCATCTATGATATAGTACTAGTATGAAAAATTTTATTTCGTGTGAGGTATAGATAGTGTCAGTTGTATGACCCTCTGCACGCTTGACAAGTGTCCATTGTGGGACATATAATTTTTCCATTTCACTTTCTTTCTTTCTTTTTTTTTTTTTTTGAGTTCAAACTGTTTTTTTTTTAATTACTCTCTTCCTCTCCTCACCCATCTCCACCTACATCCACTTTACTCCTAATCCAACTAGAGATCTACATTGAAAGTTGAAAATAGCAGCAACAACACGAACAAAAGGAGGGTGTATATTTTTATTATTAATAATTACTTGTGTTTATTTGCTTTTCATTTTTAGATTTTATAAAAAATAGTGTCAAAACTTATGTTATTATTGGTCAAGATTAGTGGTGATCTTTTCCTTATGATTGTTTTTTGGATAGTATTTGATAGATTTTTTGCTTTTGAAAAATAATGAAATTGCTTAGAGAAGATTAAGGCCTCATTTGTTTGCACTTAATGGAGGTGTGAATCTGAATGGTTCAGACTTCATACCATTAAGTGCATTTGTTTTTTATTAAGATTTTAGCTCTTAATAGGTCTGAATAGGTCTTAATCATTCAGATCTGGAACCAAGTCTTAATATCATTAAGATGTATTCTTGTGTTGGATAATATTCACCACTACTCTATCCACAATCACTAGTCACCACCACTAACCACCTCAACCACCACCATCATTGTCAACTACCACCTACCGCCACCAACCACCGCAACCATCACAACCACTATTCACAACCAATATCTCTACCAACCACTATTGTAAGCCACTACCACACCTACCACCTCCATTATTCTAATTATATCCACCGCCATCACCACCACCAATGCCAACGCCACCACCATAATTAACCACTACCGGCTAATCCCTACTACCGACCAACTCATCTATCACAACTAGCACCACCACTAACACATCAACCTCCACACATTCTTCGGCTACCATAACCACCATTGTCATCGGTGTCACCACCTCTACCACCGCTTCAACCACTACCATCGCTACAATCTATCTCTACTAACAACCATTTCCACCATTACAGCTAACAACGTCTCCAACTACCACCAACACATCGTCAGCCATCATGCATTCATTTTTCAGCCATCACAATCAACACCTCCAACTACTAACATCAACCAACTTCACATAACAACCACCACTGCCACTACCAATCGTCACCATCATAACAGTCATTACAATACCAACCATCTCTATCATCACAACTATCATCACCAACATTACTAGTCACTAATATCAATTATTACCACCACCATCACCATTACAAACCATCTCCACTATCACTAACAAACATAAATATTTTTTTTAATCAAATAATAATTTTATTGTATTAAATTAAATATTTTTCTAATATATAATTAGTTTTTTATTTGAATTATATTTTTTTATTATATATACAAAAAAATAAAGTTTGGACATTCAGATGTTGAAAAACAAACAGTCTTAATCATTCAATTTTCAGATCTAGAGACAACATCTTAATCTTTCAGATGTACATTCAGATTCAGACGTCTGAATCTTAATAAAAATAAATCCAGCCTAAGAGAACGAATTGATTTAATAGAGTTAGATTTTAACTGTTAGAATGTTAAAAATAGGAAGCGTTAGTCGAGAAATTAGGGGTGTTCAGGGTAAAACAAAAAATTAGAACCAAGTCGAAGAAAAGATCAGATAGTTTTTGGTTTTGATTTTAAGCAGAAAATATTTGAAAAAATCAAAACAAAACCGACTATATAAATAGATATTCAAAAATTATAATTACATACGAAAACAAATTATAATTACACATATATATGTATATTTTATATAATCTTTTAAAATTTTATGGTACATATTAATCTTTTGCACTCTTGATTGATAATTCAGGTGCTTGTCTATATAGTAATCGAGTTTTTGCCATTACTTTTTTGTTTGATTTGTAATTTTTATTTTAAAACCAAACCAAAAATTTAAAACCTTCTTGTTTCTTGTCTTGTTTTTCTTTAATAATAGAACTCAATAGATTCTTGTTTTTTCATTCAATTATCAATATCCTCTTCCTAGTTTGTTCTCTTTTGCCTTCAAGCTGTTTGCTTTATCTTAATGGGTTTCTAGTTAGACTTTGTGGGGTGACTTAATTCTTGAAAAGTTTTGATTTTTATTCTGGAGTGACTTTGATTCTTGGAAATTTTTGATTTTTTTTTTTGGGCATTTTGAAGGTTCTTTTGGGGTTGTTTTTGAGGGTATTGGGCGTCTACTTTTGTTTTTTGATAGATAAAAATAGGGATTTTACTAAGGGATAATGTTAGCAAGAATAGGAAATCTTCTTGACTAAATTTTTTGTGGTTCTAGTTGTATTTTCTTAAGTGACTTTAATTTTTAAAAGTTCTAATTTTTCTAGCTTCTTGAGGGTATTGGGTATTTACTTTTGTTTTCTGATAGATAAGAAGAGACATTTTTACTTGGTGATAATGTTAGCTAAGAATAGAAAATCTTCTTGAGTCAAGAATCTTGACTGACTTTAATTTGTGAAAAGTTTTAATTTTTCTAGCTTCTTAAGGGTATTGAGTATTAAATTTTGTTTTCTGATTACTACAAAGAGGCATTTTCCTTAGAGATAATGTTAGCCAAGAATAGAAAATCTTGTTAAGTGACTTTAATTTGTGTAAAGTTTTAATCTTTCTACCTTGTTTAGAGTATTGGATATTTAATTTTATTTTTTGATAGCTAAAAAGATGTATTTTCCTTAGTGATAATGTTATCCAAGAATAGACTATCTTCTTGACTGACTTTAATTTATGAAAAGTTCCAATTTTTCGAACTTCTCAAGGGTATTGGGTATTTACTTTTGTTTTGTGATAACTAAAAAGGAGTATCTTCATAAGGGATAATATCAGTCAAGAGTAGAAAATCTTGACGAACTTCTTGGGTTTCATGGAGGTAGAAAAAAGATGATAACTTTAGAAAAAGTTCAGTTCTTTTAGAATGTTATCTTACTATAAGTATAGGGAAAGATATATTTTTGTGTATATTGAAGGTTTGAAAAAGATATTATTGAAAATGGGGGAGAAGAAGAATATGCCAGTAGTTTGGTTTCTTTAAAGAAATTCTTGCATTGTAACTCAGACCAATCAGATGTTCATGACCCAAAAACAAGAAAATAGCTCAGTGCAATTTTGACTAGAAAAGGAGGAGGAGCAAGGTGTGGTTGTTAAAGGTCTATAGAAAATCTCAAAGATGTTATCCATGGAATTAAAAGACATTTGGATAACCCTCCTAGTTGTAGTCCAAGATCTATTGGAATGTAACACCCCGTACATTTCCGACCCTACTTTGATTGATTGGTGACCTAGGGTGTGCTTATACACCGTAGCTTCGAGGGCACTAAGTACGTATGTTGCATTGGTTTTGGACGGAACATTTGATATCGTACTAGTCAATGTGATTGGACTCTTGAAGGAAGAGCTAGGAACTTGTTCAAACATTTTAGGAGTAATAAGTGAGGCTTGAAGGTCTTCCAAATAAAGGGTTTTAAAGCTAAGAGGTCAGCTAAAGAGTTGAACTTGAAGTATCTAACCGAATCCGCAAAGAAAAGTCGAAGAAAGGAAAATTTGCAAAAATATTGGGCCAGGCGTTCCAAGGGGCATTCCAGGCCGCTTTTTGCCCAAAATTTTTAGGCACAGGAAGCAAGGTGGCGTGCCAGGTTGCTTGTGCACACCTTTCAAAAGTTGGAATTTTTTTTAAGTCCAAGGGGGGCCCGGGGCCATGCCGGGTTGGGTTTTGCCGAATTTCTTTGCCAACCACGAGCCTATAAATGTGATTCTTGGGTTATTATATAATTATTTCATCTTGGTGAGATTACACTTGGACGTTTTGGGCATCCAGATGACGTTTTTACCCTTTCGGTCAAAATAAGCCATGCGTGGCTAGAATCACTTGTTCTTGGGATTGAGGCTACGAATATAGATCTCGTGAGTTGGAATATTGTCGTAACACTTATGAAATGATTTAAACATGAGAAATTTGGTGGATTATGCATTGATTTTATTGGGTTAAATGAATTGGACTCAATGAAGTCCCAAAATGAGGCAAAATACTTAGCCCAATAGGTCAAATGACCCATTCTTCCTTTGAACAAGCAATTATTGATCACAAATGGATAAGGATGACTTCAAGGTCCTATAAAAGGCACCAAAAATCAGATTTTATTCATTTAAACACACAATCACTTCTAGACTTTTCCAAGAAACCAAAAGAGATATTTCTCATATCTTGCAAACCCTAAGCCAAATCTTTGGAAAAGATCATCATTTGGAAAGTCTTGGTAAGTGTATATTCTTATGATTTAATAGCTTATATGCATGAGAGATTATGTAGATCATGTTTGTTATGTTTGAAAGTGTTTGATATGGCACTTGTTGTTTTTGCAAAAAGATGTGTAATCCTTGTGAATTAAACTTAAAAGGAGACTTGATGTTTTGATGAAAGTGAATGGTGTGGATGATATCTCAACATGTATGGTGTTGTTATGTCCATAACTTGTTATTTTTCTATAAGTGTGAATTATGGGATTTTGGCCGATATATGGTTATGAGGTATATTAAGTTGACTTGGTGGATTAATTGTGACGTGGTGTTAATGAGAAAATGTAAAGGAGAAACTTGTTGTGAAATGCTATTGGTTAATGATGTTTTGGTCAATGTGTGGAATGTTGTAGTATTGTTGGTATGACAATGCCTTGAATTGTATTGTGAAGGGGGAAATGACGTTATAAGGCAATCATGTGATTCGTTGTCGCCTTATACACTTGTAAGGTAGTTGGTTATTAATGTAAGCCCCGTTATGTACTTGTGTTGTAGAGTGAAACATAAGGAAGGAGTGGGACTATTGTGTTCACGTATAGGATTGTGTAATCATAGTGGAAGTATAAGGTATGTAAGCTTACTCTTTTTGTATCCTTCTGTACCATATTGCTCATATTGACATTATACTTATTCCATTCCAAAATGTCCAAAGGTATCCTATTTTCGGGTATCAATTATGGTTCATAACATGTTCCTTATGTATTAATCAATTGTCATTCACATGTCTCATATACATTGACTAATGTTCCAATAATGTTATGTTTCCAATCATGTTACGTTTCCAATAATGTTATGACTTCAAATATGTCAATCTCTCATAAGTGAATTAATCAATCTCTCACAAGTAAAGGTGCGAATCTCTGAAAAGTAAAGGAAGAAAGTAATGAGAACCGGGATGACTCAAAGGGGCACATAAGCCTAGCTCGAGCGTACCCTAATACTACTCTCTACCCACTACGAAAGTGGATGACTACCCACTACTAAAATGGATGACTACCCACTACGAAAGTGGATAACTACCCACCAAAAGGTGGATGACCATAATAACCCACCAATAAGGTGGATGACTAATAAAGATGACGAATGTAAGTAAGGAATATAATAAATGTTAGGCACATGGTTCCATATTCAGAACGAGGGTTTATCCGCATTGACTATTTCTCTTATATTGTTTCCATTGTTTGTTATTACATATAATGAAGTTTCATAAGAACCTTACATACTCAGTACATTCTTCGTACTGACCCCTTTTGGGGAATTTACCTTACTTGTTGCAGGCACAGGTAGACCTCCATGCTGTAGGCTACGAGTCATCTGCGGATCATTGGTGAGCTCCAGTTGGTTCGGGGCTTTATGAGTCATGTGTATATTTATTTTGGTATTGTAAATGTTATCTACGGTGGGGACTTGTACCGAATTTAGGATGATTATGTTCATGTATTTGTTAGAGGCTTTGTAGACGTATGTGGGAATATAAATGTAAGAGATGTATGTTCATATTGACTTGATGGCCTTAACGTCCACGTTTCATATATTGTATAAGTTTTCCATGACTTCCGTATAGTTGCATGAGATACAATGTGAGACATGTATATGAATGAATTAAGCAAAGATTGGTTCTCTCGGGCCTCAATGGCTTCTGGTACCAGTCCAGATCGAAGGGGATTCGGGGCGTGACAAAAGTGGTATCAGAGCAGGTCGTCTTAAGGATGTCTACAAAGTCGTGTCGGAGTAGAGTCTTACTTATCGATGTGTTTCACTCCACATTTAAAGTAGGAGGCTATGGGACATTTAGGAGTTGTTTCATTTCTTCATTTTTAGATCGTGCAATAGAGCCAATGTTGTAAGTGAAATCATATCTGATCATGGACTTGGTTTTCGTGTGTATAGTAAAATGCCGATCACAAAATAAGGTAGAGGAAAAGGTAAGCAGGTAGATATGCCTACTGCAAATGGAATGAGTAAATCACCACCTGACAAAGCTAGTCAAGGTGGGGCTGACGCTGAAATTGCATCACGGTCTTCTTCTACTCTTCCATTTCCTGAAGAACCGAGAGGTAGAGAAGTACCCGCGGAACCGCCTATGAATGTCACTGACCAGGATTTAAGAAATGCAGTACATATATTGACCCAGCTAGTTGCTGCCCAAACTCAAGGACAAGTTGGTCCAATGACAGGCAATGACATTGAGGCTAGAGCAGCTAGTTGGAGAACACAACATTTTTTGAAATTAGACCCTCCCATATTCACTGGGTCAGATCCAAAAGCAGATCCACAGGACTTTGTAGATCAAATTCAAAGGGCCCTAGATGTCATGCACGTAACTGGTATATAAACAATTGAACTTGCGGCCTATAGATTGAAAGGTGAAGCTATATTATGGTATGAAGACTAGAAAAGATCGAGGGGTATGGATGTACTTCCAGCTGGTTGGGAGGAATTTAAAACAGCCTTTCTGGATCACTACCTCCTAAATGAAATCCGACAAGCTCATGCAGACCAATTTCTAATTCTCCGTCAGGGAAATATGAGTGTTAGAGAATACAGTCTTCAGTTTAATTACTTGGCTCGATATGTCCCAAATGTAGTGGCCACAATGATAGACAGAGTCCATCGATATGTAGACAGATTAGAGCTATACTTGGTAAGGGACTGTACCATTTCTGCGTTGAACAAAGACATGGACATAGTCACAATACAGGCCTTTGCACAAAAGATGGAGGATCAGAGGCAACAAAGGAGGGTACATGAATCTGAAAGAGGGCCTTCAAAGAGGGTTATACCTATGGGATAGTTTATGGTGTCCCAAGGAAGATCTGGGCCTCGGAGTTCTCATCGACCGCCTAGACCATCATTATCTTCCACTACAGTAGATATTTCATCACAATTTCAAGGATCTAGAGGCAGTCATGCAGGGCAGAGCAGTATGGTTCAAGGTTCACAGCTAGTAAGATTTTCTCATCAACTGTGCCAGCACTATAGGAAGTTTCATTCAGGCGAATGCTGGTATGGACCGAATGTTTGCTTGCGGTGTGGTATGTCGGGACATCTGACGAAAGAGTGTCTACAAGAGGACACGGGTAGTATGGCGTGACCTATGGGGTCAGCCTTTGTGGCATCTTCATCTGGTGTACAACCTGCTGGTCGTGGTAGAGTTGCTAGAGGAACAGCTAGTTCCAGTGGAACTCAGAACCGCACCTATTCTTTAGTCGACCGACAAAATTTAGAGGAATTTCCTGATGTGGTTACAGGTATAATATCTATCTTTTCACATAACGTATATGTATTGATTAATTCGGGCTCTACCTTATCATGTGTTACTCTATTGATTGCTGCAAAGTTTGAAAGAACACGAGAATTACTAGTTATACCATTTGAGGTCTATACCCAGTTGGTGAATTATTATAGTTAAAAAGAATAGGTCGTAATGGTATAGTGAATGTTTGTGATCATGTTACGTTGACTTCTTGTTATATCATGTAGATTGCCAAGCTAAGAAAATGCATAAGAATGTTCTTGAATGAAGGGGTAATGTGGGAGTACCGATAGGTAACTTTATTTCCTATCTCAAGACAAGGGAAATGATACTCAAAGGAGTACATATGTCACTTAGTAAAAGTGAAAGATACTGATGTGAAGCTATCGACTCTTCAAACGGTTCCAGAAGTAAATGAATTTCTCGATATATTTTCTGAAGATCTTCCAGGTTTACCTCCAGAACGAGAAGTGAGGTTGGTATTGAGGCGATTCCAGGAACTTAGCCTATCTCTATTCCTTCATATAGAATGGCTCCAGTTATGAGAACTAAAAAGAGAAATTAAAAGATTCACTTGACAAGGGATCTATATGATCTAGTACGTCTCCTTGGGTTGCACCAGTGGTAATGGTACGAAAGAAAGAGAGTACATTGAGAATGTGTGTCGATTATTGGCAACTGAATAAGGTGACGATTAAGGCTAAATATTCCCTCCCCAGAGTTGACGATTTGTTTAAACAGTTACGGGGTTAGCAAAAGAAAAAAAATGATGAATGAATGAGTGAATGATGAAATGAATGATGAAACGATGAAATGAATGATGATATGAAATGAAAAAAAAAATGAATGATGATGATATACCCAAGACAGCATCACGAACGTGGTATGGTTATAATGCACCTGTAGTTTTTATGGGTTTAATGAATAGGGTGTTCGATCCATTGTTAGGTGTGTTCAAGATCATGTTCAGATATGAAATTCAGGATTATAAGAGATCCATGCTAATCACTTGCGACAAGTGTTACGGATTCTTTGATTCTTTGTGACCGTAACCGATATGCGAAGTTCTTTAAATGTGAGTTTGGTTAAGATACGTATCATTCTGGAGTCACATTGTATAGGTTGAAGGGATGAAAGTTGATATGCAAAACATAGAAATGGTGAAAAATTGGCTAAGGCCTACGATGCTTACAGAGATCCATCGTTTTCTTGGGTTAGTTGGTTATTATAGTAGAATTGTTGAAGGATTTTCTTCTGTCCCTACACCTTTAACGAGACTTACACATAAGGTAATCGAGTTTCAGTAGAATGATGCATCTGAGAAAAATTCCAAGAGTTGAAAGAGAAAGTAACTTCCACACCAGTTTTAAGTACTTCCCAAAGGCATAGAATGTTATGCAGTGTATTGTGATGCTTTTTGGGTTGGCCTCGGATGTGTGTTGATGTAATATGGTAAGGTAATAGCGTATGTCTCACGACAGTTGCGGCCACATGCGAGAAATTTTCCAACACATGACCCTGAACTAGCAGCTGTGATAATTGTTGTGAAGATATGGTCTCACTATGTGTAAGGGATTCATGTCGACGACACATATACTGACCATAAGAGTTTGCAATATATATTTAAGCTGAAAGACTTAAACCTGAGGTAGCGAAGGTGGCTGGAACTACTAAAAGATTATGACATTGGTATCTTGTAACATTCGGGAAACGTAAACGGGGTAGCTGATATATTAAGCTGCAAGGCAATAGGAAGTATTAATGGCCAGCTCACAGAAAAGAAAGATATAGTCAAGAAATCTTGAAACTCCAGATGAAAGAATTATAGTGAATAATGCTGCAAAAATATTCATTTGTAACCAAGAGAAGAAACAATATGCAATTCTATTTTCTTTCAACTGAAAAAGAATGTACAATGAAGTTCGCCAAAGGTATTTGAGTCTACACAAGAGGGATTACTTCAATATCAAAGCAAATTTTGCATACTAAATATAGATGAGCTAAAGAAATGAATTATGATGGAAGCACGTCATTCACGTTATTCTATTTATTTGGGAACAAACAAAATGTACCATGACGTGGAAGAAATATGTTGGTGAGGAAATATAAAGAAAAGGAACATTGCAACAATTGGTACCTCATTATCTGAATAGTCAATAGGTAAAAGTAGAGCATTGGAAACCTGGAAGTTATATCCCATGAAGCTTTATAGGAAAGTTGACCTACATAACGTGCCAAATGAGGTTACCCAAAGATTTGGGTAGGTGGCATATAAATTAGCACTACCCCAAGAACTATCCACAGTTCATTCATTCCATGTTCGATATTTTAAAAGTATATAGGGGATCCATGTCGTATTGTTGGCAGTGGAGATGTAGAAATCATGGAGGATCTCACATATGAAAATGTACTTATTGTTACCTATTTTTATTCTAGATAGATAAGTGAAAAGATTAAGAGATGCAGAAGTAGCTTTCGTAAAGGTACTATTAGGGGATCAGCAAGTAGAAGAAATGACATGGGAAACCGAATAAATAATGGAATCTTAAACATTCGTATTTGTTGTAACGGGAATAAAAAGTTCAAGGTACAGAATTGGAGTCATAATAAGTAATTAATGACAAGTATTATGTGTGTGTATGATACCATGACGGATCCACTTCGACTTACATTGTTCCGATGAGACATTGTGACTAACATTCGAGGACGAATGTTTCTAAGGGGGGAAAAATGTAACACCCCGTACATTCCCAACCCTACTTTGATTGATTGGTGACCTAGGGTGTACTTATACACCTTAGCTTCAAGAGCACTAAGTACGTATGTTGCATTGATTTTGGACGGAACATTTGCTATCGTACTAGTCAATGTGATTGGACTCTTGAAGGAAGAATTAGGAACTTGTTCAAACATTTTAGGAGTGATGAGTGAGGCTTGAAGGTATTCCAAATAAAGGGTTTTACAGCTAAGAGGTCAGCTAAAGAGTTGAACTTGAAGTATCTAACCGAATCCGCAAAGAAAAGTCGAAGAAAGGAAAATTTGGAAAAACATTGGGCTAGACGCACCAAGGGGCGTGCCAGGCCGCTTTTTGTCCAAATTTTTCGGCACGAGCCTATAAATGTGATTCTTGGGTTATTATATAATTATTTCATCTTGGTAAGATTACACTTGGATGTTTTAGGCATTCAAATGATGTTTTTACCCTTTCGGTCAAAATAAGTCATGTGTGGCTAGAATCACTTGTTCTTGGGATTGAGGCTACGAATATAAATCTCGTGAGTTGGAATATTGTCGTAACACTTATGAAATGATTTACAAATGAGAAATTTGGTGGATTATGCATTGATTTTATTGGGTTAAATGAATTGGGCTCAATGAAGTCCCAAAATGAGGCAAAATACTTAGCCCAATGGGTCAAATGACCCAGTCTTCCTTTGACAAAGCAATTATTGATCAAAAATGGCTAAGGATTACTTCAAGTTCCTACAAAAGGCACCAAAAATCAGCTTTTATTCATTTAAACACACAAACACTTCTAGAATTTTCCAAGAAACCAAAAGAGATATTTCTCATATCTTGCAAACCCTAAGCCAACTCTTTGGACAAGATCATCATTTGGAAAGTCTTGATAAGTGTATATTCTTATGATTTAATATCTTATATGCATGAGAGATTATGTAGATCATGTTGGTTATGTTTGAAAGTGTTGGATATGGCACTTGTGATTTTTGCAAAAAGATGTGTAATCCTTGTGAATTAAACTTGAAAGGAGACTTGATGTTCTGATGAAAGTGAATGGTGTGGATGATATCTCAACATGTATGGTGTTTTTATGTCCATAACTTGTTATTTTTCTATAAGTGTGAATTATGATATTTTGGCCGATATGTGGTTATGAGGTGTATTAAGTTGACTTGGTGGATTAATTGTGATGTGGTGTTAATGAGAAAGTGTAAAGGAGAAACTTGTTGTGAAATGCTATTGGTTAATGATGGTTTAGTCAATGTGTGGAATGTTGTAGTATTGTTGGTATGACAATGCCTTGAATTGTATTGTGAAGGGGGAAATGACGTTATAAGGCAATCATGTGATTCATTGTTGCCTTATACACTTGTAAGGTAGTTGGTTATTAATGTAAGCCCCGTTATGTACTTGTGTTGTAGAGTGAAACATAAGGAAGGAGTGGGACTATTGTGTTCACGTATAGGATTGTGTAATCATATTGGAAGTATAAGGTATGTAAGGTTACTCTTTCTGTATCCTTCTGCAGCATATGGTTCATATTTACATTATACTTATTCCATTCCGAAATGTCGAAAGGTATCCTATTTTCGGGTATCAATTATGGTTCATCACATGTTCCTTATGTATTAATCAATTGTCATTCACATGTCTCATATACATTGACTAATGTTCCAATAATGTTATGTTTCCAATCATGTTACGTTTCCAATAATGTTATGACTTCAAATATGTCAATCTCTCATAAGTGAATTAATCAATCTCTCACAAGTAAAGGTGCGAATCTCTGAAAAGTAAAGGAAGAAAGTAATGAGAACCGGGATGACTCAAAGGGGCACATAAGCCTAGCTCGAGCGTACCCTAATACTACTCTCTACCCACTACGAAAGTGGATGACTACCCACTACTAAAGTGGATGACTACCCACTACGAAAGTGGATAACTACCCACCAAAAGGTGGATGACCATAATAACCCACCAATAAGGTGGATGACTAATAAAGATGACGAATGTAAGTAAGGAATATAATAAATGTTAGGCACATGGTTCCATATTCAGAACGAGGGTTTATCCGCATTGACTATTTCTCTTATATTGTTTCCATTGTTTGTTATTACATATAATGAAGTTTCATAAGAACCTTACATACTCAGTACATTCTTTGTACTGACCCCTTTTGGGGAATTTACCTTACTTGTTGCAGGCACAGGTAGACCTCCATGCTGTAGGCTACGAGTCATCTGCGGATCATTGGTGAGCTCCAGTTGGTTCGGGGCTTTATGAGTCATGTGTATATTTATTTTGGTATTGTAAATGTTATCTACGGTGGGGACTTGTACCGAATTTAGGATGATTATGTTCATGTATTTGTTAGAGGCTTTGTAGACGTATGTGGGAATATAAATGTAAGAGATGTATGTTCATATTGACTTGATGGACCTAACGGCCAAGTTTCGTATATTGTATAAGTTGTCCATGACTTTCGCATAGTTGCATGAGATACAATGTGAGACATGCATATGAATGAATTAAGCAAAGATTGGTTCTCTCGGGCCTCAACGGCTTTGGGTGCCAGTCCGGCCCGAATGGGATTCGGGGGGTGACATGGAAGTAGTTAGTTTTTTAATCTAATAACTCATGAGGTTATTCTGAGTAATACAAGATGTGAGATAAAAATCACTAGTTTTAATGAATTTCAAAAAAGTGTTAATGGTGGTGTTAGGGGTGGTGGGGGATTACTAATGGTGGTTCAACTTTTGCTAGTACTTTAAGGCCTGGTAACCCTGGTCTAGGACGGAACTCTACAATGCATTATTTCAATTCTAGTTATAGGAATACCTTGGAAACTCCTACAAGAAGGAGTGTGCATCTTTTATTGTTGATAAAGAAGGACATAGTAGTTTTCCTTCTAAAACTACTTGGCATTCAATTGGCAATGATGTTAATGGAACTAGTATGTGTTGAAGTGTATAGTATGAGCTAAGCTAGAGTTAGTTACAAAGTTAGTTTGTTAGCTTTTTATACAGAGAGTATACTACTCTATATATACTCAAGAAGTTGTACAAGTTAACACACATTGAATATATCTCATTGAAAGTTTCTCTTCTCTCTCGATTACTATCTTCTTCTTCTTCTTCCTCTTTCTTATTTTCATCTACAACTGTAAATCTTCTCCTTAATTTCTAAATCATCATGGTATTAGAGATATACTTAAACAGACTTAGCCAAAATCAATTATGCAGATTTTTTGATCATAGAATTGAGTAATCTTGATCAATCTTTTCTGTTCTTTGAATTCTGAAAATTCTCAAGAAATCAATAAAATTTAACTGGAAATGCTACTTGAAATAGGCATAATGCCACTATGAATGCAAATGCAACTAATATCAATATTAATCTAACTGCGACTACATCAAACAATCCAAATGCATCTAGTTCTAGTGTCAATCCACCAATATTTCAGAGCTTGCCAGCTTCTCTAGATTATCATCACCCTTTGTTCTTGTCGAATTCTCATGTGTTAGGCATTACTATCATGTCATTTCAATTATCAGGAACTGAAAGCTATGTAGTTTGGAGTAAGTATGTAAAAATTGCTTTACTACAAAGAAATAAGTTTGGGTTTGTTGATGGTTCTTGAAAGAAATAATGTTTTCTTGTTAAATTGTCAATGGGAAAAATTAAATGCTATTGTACTATCTTGGCTCATGTACGTTGTATCCAATAGTTTACTTGGTGGGGGTAGTGTTTGCATCTAGTTCTCAGGCTATGTGGTAGGATTTAAAAGAAAGATTTGATAAAGTAGATGGTTTTAGGACATTTATCTTCATCAAGAAAGAGCTACTAGGACATTTACATAGATGGTCCTAAGATGGTTTTGAAGGATGAGTTTGAGTCTATGGTTTATTTACTATCTTTTAATTATGAAAGATCCAAAGATTTTGTAGTATATTTGCAGAGGCAAAAACTCTATTAGTTTCTCATCGGCTTGAATAATACAAACAAGTAAGAAGCCAAACCTCGCTAATGAATCCCTTACCATCAGTACATGCATCTTACTCTATGATTATTAGTGATGAAAATCAAAAAAATGTTGATCGATGTAAATGCCACAGGCTTGTTAGGACCTATGCCTTGTATTACAGATGATGTAGCTATGTACTCTAAGGCTGGGTATCAATATAGTGGCTATAAGAAAGGGAAAAAAAGTTGCACTTCTACATAAAATCCTAATACCACATGTGATCACGGCAAATTGAAGGGACATTACAAAATAAAATGTAACAAGCTAGTGGGATATCCATCAGGTCATCCTAGACATGTGGAACAAAAGGGTGGTGCAGAAACTAATTTTACTCATTAAACTTAGGAGAATAGATTTAAACAAAGAAGAATTGGAGCAAGTGCTCACACTTCTATGGCCGAGGAATGGAGTACAACACAAACTCAAAAGATTCCTAGTCAGTCAAGAATGGTGAAGGGAGCACCTTATAACTCAGCTCAAATGGGCTTCTCTCAACAGATGCAAGGAATGTTTACTCAACAAGCAGGCCAATTCACTCCGAATATAAAAAATGCTAAACTAATTACTATGCCTCCGAGGTTCACACCAGAGCAGTATGAATAGATCTATAAAATGTTAGAGCAATAAAATCAAGTCATGCCCTCAGCTAACATGTTAGGTAATAGTATTGCCCTGTTAGTAAAAAATAATCCACCTGAATAGATCATTGACACAGGGGATACAAATCACATGGCTTCAGATATTGAACTTCTCAGTAAGGAATCAATAATTGAAATAGTTAATAAAAAAAAGTGACACTACCTAATGGTGATGTATCACTTGTAACACACAAAGGCTCTAGAAATACATCTGTTCATAGTACTATTCTTAATGTTTTTCACCTTCCACAATTCAAATATTTTATAATCAATATTAGAGTTCATGATAGTACCTATCACATCCTTAGGTATAGGTAATCCTATCCCAACCCAAACTCATAATCAAAGCAAAATCGAAGTGGAAGAAGCAAGAGTAGAAATAATCCCAAATGATACAAAAATGAAATACAATCTCAAAGATACATCCCAGGTCTTGTTGTCACTAGTACTTTCATGACCCAAACTTGGCGTGAGTGACACCCACACCACTCATCCGGTGGGAGAACCAACTACCCCAAAAACTAAACCCATGATCAACACTTAGAGAAAATAAATAAAACTAATCTATTAATAAAATATTAAGTCTAAAAACAAAACACAAGTACAAATTAAAGGCAGAACTTTCTACTTAACCAAAACCATCCCTAGGACCCAAAAGTCGTCTGTACAAAAACTACTAAAGATTGTCAAGAAGGGGATGCAACCCCAAAAACTAAAATGAAAAGAATAAGTTCAGAAATAAAGACTCAATCATCCATGAAGGGTTCATGCTAGCCCAAAACATGCTACTCACCCTTGAATCTGATGTCCAATATTATAATTCACAAGTGAGGTATTATAGAAGTTGCTGGAATATGTGTTGCACTCAACAAAAGTAAAAGAAGGTATAGTATCAGCAATAAGAAAACAATAGTATACTGGTAGGGTCATTTGGCCAACCCAAGATGAGAAAATAAGCAATTTAGAATTACAAGCAACAAGTCAATACACTTACAACCAAGTCAAGTTCAATCAAACCAAGTCAAATAATTCAAGATACCTTAAGCAATTATCAAGCATATATAATTACATTCCCCGGTTCACTTATGAAATCATCAAACTCATCTGAACCTCGTACATACATGTTATGGGTATCATATCCACCCTCTAGCCATGACCTGTGGGGGATAAATTCCATCCATATAGCTAAATCCCAGACATGAGTATCTTCCAATCTTATTCCACCAACAAGCCGTGAGAACGTCCCAAATACAAAGACATTCCACATTTAATAATAAAGTAGGTCAAATCATACAAGAAGGTAAATCATTTAAATTGACCACACCAAACAACATGCACTAACAAGCCACACTATGAAGTAGTTAACAGGCACATATAATACAAATTAGATTAAACTGCAATACCATCACCTACCTCAATCCAAGCTTACACAACTCAACTAAGCCTGAGCCTTGTGTTTCCGTGCAATTTCCACTTGATCTTAGTCTATAAAATACATATAAATGTATAATTAATGAAATGACCTACCACATTGGGATTATAACAGATACCAAACCCATAAGGTCAAGTTCATGATCATTCCATCCTCGTTCAAGGGATTTTCTACTGTAATTCACCTAAAACTACCAATTCCATAGATTAATTAGTGAATTAATAGAATGCAAGGGTAAATTAACCATTAATAATCAAAACTAATTAACTTTTATAATGACCCTCCAGGTTATTTTTTGCATTTCTATACTATTTCAATATTTAGAACTTTTCATAACTGCACCAAGTCATTTATGACTTGCTGAAGCTGGCAATTCGATTACCGGGTAGTTCGTTTAGTTTTTAGAATCAATTCCCTATTTTGAAGTTTTCATTGTTAAGAATTGGGTATCGGGATGAAACTTCAGGTTAACAGCCTCATATGCCAATACTGATGGTTTTATCAGCTTCGTAATGTTAATTTTAGGCTAGGAAAACCTTTGGTTTGGGTCCCAATACTTTCGAACTCGTTTTGGTCTATTGGGTGGATTTTGGTAAAACGGCCTTTAGGTGTGGGACCCAAATTTCATCGAAATGACCTCAAATGGAAATTTTGATGTCTTCGCTGAGTCTGTAATATTGAATTTAGTTGGGTAGCATAGTTTGTTTGTGTTCACGGGATTCTAAACAAATCCCGAGGATCCAATCAGAACTTAGCAAAATATTGCTAAGTTGCTGGTATATGAACTCATTGGTACAACCGCAAAAGCATACCTTTGAGAAGGTCGCTTTAGCAACCAATGAATTGCTTTAGTGACCAGCCCTGGGTCCCCGCCTAGTCACTTAAGCGGAGGCCTCACCTCTTTATCGAAGGTCGATTAACCGACACTAGTCAGCTTTAGCGATGGCCCGCCCCTGGGTTTGGCCTCTTAAGTGATGATTTGTCGCTTTAGTGAAAATCACTTAAGAGGGCAATTGGCCGCTAAAGCGATCATCACTGGTGCATTTATTTCTCTTTTTTACCAATTTTAGCCCATTTATTCTATTTCCAAGTCCCTCAAAACCCTAGGAGACTTAGCGAATTGTGGAGCTTGATCATTGGGTGTTTGTGGTGTGTTGGAGAGTTCGTTGGGGACGCTTTCTCATCAAAGATGTTTGTAAGTTTCCTTTAATTTCTTAGTTAATTCTCCAGTTTAAACTTAAATCCCTAGATTCTTTGCAGACTGATTTGAGAGAGTATTTATGCTCGAATTTCACTCATTTTTAGGGTTAATGACCCTTGAGCCTAGAGGGACGTTTTGATAGTTTCAAAGTTGTGTTTCTGCAAGCGAGCCCTACATGGAATTTTTAGCTCGATTTTGGATCTGAAGCATTTATATGCAATATGGGTATTGATATTCTCATATTAATGTGTAGATCATCATTTTGATAGTGTGGCATCATGAGGAGACTTCTAAAAAAAAGCTCTGATTTAGTGGACTTTCTCGGGTATTCATCGATGTCCAGGTAGGCTAGGCTTTCTTTCTTCATAAATTGAGCTTTATTATGGTATGATTATAGTAATATACTAGATTTAGGGTTTGGTTGCATGTTAGTGAAGTTTGGAATATTTAGCCTATTAGAGAGCCATTTTTAGGTAGAATTGACCCATTTGTCCTTCTCTTCAATTTAAATATTGCCTTATGACTTGTTTAGAATTATTTAATACCTTGTAATGGAAATTTTAAGCCTTAGTCTAGTTTGGGGTAGAATTTCCCTTACTATAGACTTTTAGGGTTAGTAATGGGCCCCCACCGACCCTTTTTCAGGTTAAAAATCCTAATTAGCTCCTTGTAAACCTAGACGACCTACTTTCTTCATGTTACATATATTTTTGAGCCTTAATATGATTTAGACATCTTTCCAACTCTTGACTAGACTTTTTTCCTTGTATTTACTTTTAAAGACTGATTTGAGTCCGGCCCTTACTATTCTATATTCCTAATTTATGTCAGGCATATATGACACTAGAGTCCGATTCAAGTCTGGCATTTATTGTTCACTCATAGTATTAAGAGACCGGTTCGAGTACGATGTTTATGGTATGAAAGGGATTCACAGATATGGTTTTGGTTGTCGGTTATATTATACTTATTATTGTTAATGGCTTTCTCTTGATTGTACCCATCTGGCTTATGGGGGCTCGTTTGGGTTAATCCTTTCTTGTTTGTGTCTTCTGGGATTATGGGGGTCCATTTAGGTTTTAGTTAGCTTTTGTTCTTTGACTTTAATTACCTTGTTATTCATTATCTATTGAGCCGAAGCATTATTCCCATTTATCCCTGATCTTAGTTTACATTCTCGCATCTTATTATGCTCTTATTATAATTTAGCTTAGTCGTCCGAAGATGCCTACTGAGTACCGATTATTTTGGCACTCATACTACACTTCTGCATCTTTTTTTATGCAGATTTGGGTAGACGTTCTATCCAACTTACTCTTAGGGTTCGGAGATAGGGTGAGCTTTCAGAGCTAGAGTTGATTCTCTCTCCTTCCATTACTTTTGGATAGTCTTAAGTTATTGATACTATCTGTATATTGGATACTAGTAGTACTTTGATTCTTTTGGATTTAGTGGCTCTTGTACTCATATTACTAGGTCGTGGGATATTCTTTTGCTCTTATTCTCTCTCTCCCTCTATTATATATATATATATTGTTATGCTCATATTTCACTACTTATAATTCTATTGCATGCTTAGTTTTGATATTTATTATACCTTCCACCATTATCCCATTGCTTGTCATTTTGTGCTACAATTTGGCTTACCTACCGATGGGTTAAAGTAGGTGCCATCATGACTCATGAATTCGGATAATGACAAATTGGTATCAGAGCCTAGGTTCGCTGGTATTGTTGGTATAAGAGCAAGTGTCTAGTAGAGTTCTGTAGATCAGAGTGATGACGTATGTTTCTTATCTTTAGGCGGCTATAGAACCTTCTTAGATAACTTCACTTTCTTCATTCATTTCATTCATCTAGTCTATATTAGTTTCTAAAATTCTATTTATTTTTCTCTTTCACAGATGGTTAAATGCGAGCTAAAATCATGGGAGACGAGGACTTTGAGTCTGCTGCTAGGGCTCCATCAAGAGGTCATAGCCGACCTAAGGGTAGAGGTCAGGCAAGGGCTACAAACCCAACTAAGGGTTAGGATAGGGAGACTTCACCAAATCCTGCTATTTCTCTCGAGCTTGATATTCTACCACTCTAACCACTGGTGGGCCAGGAGGCAGCCCAGGCTCCACCAGGGTTTATTTCTTCTTCATTACTCATAGATGCCTTGGTTTAGTTTTTGGGATTAGTTGGTGGGATGTCGTCAGATAGTGCGCAGTCCATATATCAGAGTGGTACAGATGTAGAGGCACATCTTATAGCTACAACTCCCAGAGTTGAGATCCCTCCAGCACTAATAGTTGCTTAGTCGGCAGTTGACCAATCAGTTATGTCTGTTGAGGAGCAGAAGATGTTGGACTGATTTCTGATATCGACTCCCCCTAGGTTCTCTAGAGCTCCAGGTCAGGATGCATTTGAGTTCCTGATTATTTGCAAGGATAGGCTCTATAATTTGGCCTGGTTGAGGCGCATGGAGTCGACTACTCTACTTTTATTTAGACTTGGTAGCTAGACATTAGTGGAGAGTTTACCTTGATTCTAGGCCAGTTGGATCTTCCAGTTTTGCATGGACTCAATTCTCCGACGCTTTCTTGGAGAAATATATGCCTCGCAGTCTTTGAGAGCGCCTAAGAGATCAGTTTGCCAGGTTGGAGCAGGGTTCTATGACGGTTGTGGAGTGTGAGGCAAGATTCTATGAGTTGGCTAGACAAGTTACGACTTTCTTACCGATCAACTATGAGAGAATTTGGTGTTTTGTTAGGGGACTGAGACTTCCTCTTCTAATGGTTACTAAGAGTTTGGTTGCCATTGGTAGGTATTTTGTTGAGGTTTCTGATTAACCCCATACTATGGAGGAGATGCATCGCCAGGCCCAAGGGGGCAGTGATAAGAGGCCATGACAGTAGGGTAGTTTCAATGGAAACCAGAGCGACTCATAGTTTTGTGGCAAGGGTTCTCAGGGTAGGTACCCTCTGCGTTAGTCCTATCAGCACCAGGGCTAGTCTAGTAGGCCCATTCATGCAACACTTTAGATTATAAATGGAGGTTAGTCTAGTTATAGTGATTACAGTGGGCCAGTCAGTGGCCAATTTTCAAGGGGTGTATATTTTGGGACTTCTAGCTAAGATGGTTATTTTGGGTAAGTTGGATCTTTTGAACAGATTTGAGTGCTCGGGGCTTGCTATGATTGTGGGGTTATCAGTCATAACTTTAGAGAGTGTCCCCGACGTAGGACAATTGTGCCTGCAGCACAGAGTGTTCATTTGATTAGAGGAATACCAACCCCAGTTAGAGGTGATATACAAGGTCATTGAGATAGTCCCCAGGGTTCTCGAGGAGGTCCTCATGCAGGTAGGACAGGTGGTCAGTTAGGCACCCAACTAGGTGGCAAGCGAGGTTATTTATATGTTGTACCTGGTAGGCTAGAGGCAGAGTCTTTGGATGTTGTTATTACAGGTATGATTTTAGTGTGCAGTCAGTCGGTTATTACTTTATTTGATCCGAGATCCACTTATTTATATGTATCTACTTATTATGCATTGCGATTAGAGTTGTCGTGGGAGTTTTTATCTGTGCCATTGCATATCTCTACTCCCGTGGGTGATTTTTTAGTATTGGATCGGGTTTATAGATCATATATTGTGACCGTTCGAGAGTTTGATACTCAAAATGATCTAATTATGTTTCACATAGTGGACTTTGATGTGATTCTATGCATGGAATGGTTATCCCCTTATCATGCGGTCTTGAATTATTTTACCAATATTGTTACCTTAGCCATTCCTAGTATACCCTCAGTTATGTGGCAGGGTTCTTTTAGTCATGCACCAATGGGGATTATTTCTTATGTTTGGGCTAGGAGACTGATGTCAAGGGATTGCGAGTATTATCTTGCTTATATTCATGATGTTAATGGAGCGAGTCCTTCACCTAATTCTATTTCTATAGTCCGTGATTTTCCTGATATTTTTCCCACCGATCAACCTGGCCTTCCTCCTGAGCATGATATTGTGTTTAATATTGATCTTGAGCTGGGAAATCGACCTATTTCTATGTCACCTTATCGTATGGCTCTTATTGAGTTTAAGGAGCTAAATTCTCAGTTTTAGGATCTTCTAGGTACAGGTTTTATTAGGTTGTGTGTATCACCTTGGGGTGATCCTATCTTGATCATGAAGAAAAAAGATAGTTTTATGCATATATGTATCAACTACAGGCAACTAAATAAACTAACAGTGAAAAATAAGTATCTGATTCCTCATATTGATGATTTGTTTGACCAGCTTTAGGGAGCAGTATTGTTCTCTAAGATTGACTTGAGATTTGGTTACCATAAATTGAGGATTCAGGCTGAGGATATCACTAAGATAGCCTTCAAGACTCGCTATGGCTATTATGAGTTCCTGGTGATGTCTTTTGGGTTGACCAATGCCCCAGTCGCGTTAATGAATTTGATAAACCGAGTGTTCAGGCCCTATTTGGACTCCTTTGTGATTGTCTTTATTTATGATATCCTTATATATTCAAAGAGTAGAGAGGAGCGTGGGCAACATTTGAAGATTGTGCTCCAAACTTTTAGAGATCATAGGTTGTTTGCCAAACTCTCAGAGTGTGTGTTTTGGCTCAATTCTGTTACATTCCTAGGGCATATAGTGTCTAAGGATGGGCTTATGGTAGCTCCGATGAAGATTGAGGCTATTTGTGATTAGGTTAGGCCTACATCTCTGTCTGAGGTTTGTAGCTTTATTGGTTTGGAAGGTTACTACAGGCGATTCGTCAAGGGATTTTCTACTATTGCAGCTCCTATGACTAGGTTGACTAGGTAGGAAGTTTTGTTTTAGTGGTCTAAGGAGTGTGAGTCGATCTTTATGAAGCTTAAGGATTTGCTCACTTCAACTCCTATTTTGACTTTTCCATTTGAGGGTGAGGGGTTAATAGTTTATTGTGATGCTTCTGGTGTTGGTTTAGAGTGTGTTCTGATGCTACAGGGTCGAGTTATTGCTTATGAATCAAGGAAACTAAAGGTACATGAGCGCAATTTCCCCATACATGACTTGGAGTGGGCGACGATAGTTTTTACGCTTAAGATTTAAAGGTATTACTTATATGGTGTTTGTTTCAAGGTCTATACTGATCATCGTAGTCTTCAGTACATTATGTCTCAGATAGAGTTTACTTCGAGGTAGCACATATGGATCGAGTTGCTCAAGGACTATGATATCTCTATTCTATACAATCTAGGCAAGATGAATGTGGTGCGGATTCCTTGAGCCAGAAGGCGGTGAGTATGGGTAGTTTGGCCTTCATTTCAGTTTTGGAGCAACCGTTGGCTTTGGACATTCAATTCATAGCCAACTTGATGGTGCGACTCGATATTTCAAACCCTAGGAGGACTCTTGCCAGTGTTGAGGCTTGGTCTACCTTGATGGAGTAGATTTGGGATTGTCAATTTGAGGATAGTAGGCTTTATGACATTTATGATCAGGTGCTGAGAGGTGAGTCTAGTCGAGCTACCTAGGATTTTGAGGGTATTTTGAGATTTAATGATCATATTGGCATTTCGAGGGTTGGAGACCTAATTCAGTTGATATTGCGGGAGGCTCATAGTTCTCGATATTTTATTCACCCTAGGACAACTAAGATGTATAGATATTTTAGGTAGCATTACTGGTGGAGTAGCATGATAAAAGGATGTAGTAGATTTTGTAGCTTGGTGTTTGTGTTGTCAGCAGGTAAAGGTCGAACATCAGAGATTGGGTGGATTCTTCAGAGGCTACCCATTCTCGAGTGGAAGTGGGAGCGGATTACTATGGACTTTGTGAGTGGTTTGCCTCATACCTCTTGTGGTTCCGACAGTATTTGGGTCATTGTAGATCGATTGAACAAATTAGCTCATTTCATCCCCATTCAGATTTCCTTCAATGCCGAAAGGTTAGCCCGTATCTACGTTTGTAAGATTGTCGGCCTTCATGGTGTACCCATCTCTATTATTTCAAATAGAGGCTCTATGTTAACTTCTATCTGTTAGAGTATATTTTAGGAAGAGTTGGGTTCTCAGGTTGATCTTAGCACCACATTTCACCCCAAGACCAACGATCAGCTAGAGCAAACTATTCAAATTCTTGAGGATATGCTCCTTGCATGTGTTATGGACTTTGGAGGTCAGTGGGGGAAACACTTAGCCTTAGCAGAGTTTGCTTATAATAATAGCTGCCATTTGAGTATTGAAATGGCACTATTTAAGGCATTATATGGTAGGTATTATCGATCTCCAACAGACTGGTTGGAGACCTCCGAGGTTAGGACCCGTGGTATTGACTTACTTTGTGAGTCATTGGATAGGGTCCCGGTGATTCAAGATAGGTTAAGGGTAGCTCAGAATAGGCAGAAGAGTTATGTTGATCGTAGACTTCGTACCTTGAAGTTTGGAGTTAGTGATTGGGTTTTCCTGTGAGTACCACCCATGAAAAACGTGATGAGGTTCGAAAAGAGGGGAAAGCTCAGCCCCAGGTATATTGGGCCATTTGAGATAATCCAGACTGTTGTAGAGGTAGCTTATGAGTTAGCCTTACCCCCAGATTTCCCAATTTTTCACCTAGTTTTCCATGTCTCTATGCTATGGTATTATATCCCAGATGAGTCTCATGTGCTTCAATCGGACTCGGTTCAGTTAGACGAGAGGTTGACCTTCGTGGAGAAGCCAATTCATATATTAGCTAGAGATATTAGGAGGTTGTGTTCAAGAGAGATTCTAGTGGTTAAGGCTCAATAGAGGCACCATCCAGTTGAGGAAGGTACTTGGGAGATCTAGAGTGAGATGCAAGCCCAGTATCCCCACAAGTTTAAGTCTTCAGGTAAATCCTCATTCTTTACTTTTATGGAGAAAAGCCCTTTTAGTAGTGGATATTGTAATGACCCTCCAGGTTATTTTCTGTATTTTTATACTATTTTGGTAGTTAGAGCTTTTCCATAGCTACCCCAAGTCATTTATGACTTGCTGAAGTCGACAGTTCAGTTACTGGGTAGTTTGTTTGGTTTTTAAAACAAATTTCATGTTTTGAAGTCTTCGATGTTAAGAATTGGGTATTGGGCTAAAACTTTAGGTTGTCAGCCTCATATGCTAATTTTGACAGTTCCATCAGCTTCAAAATGTCCATTTTAAGCTAGGGGGACCTTTGGTTTGGGGCCCAAGAATTTTGGTCTCGTTTTACTAAGTTGCTGGTGCATGAACTCAGCTGGTGCAACCGCTTAAGAGAACCTTTGGTCGCTTAAGTGGAGGTTGCTTTAGCGACTAATGGATCACTTGAGGGACCAGCCCTAGGTCCCTGCCTAGTCGCTTAAGCGGACGCCTCACCGCTTTAGTGGAGGTCACTTAAGCGACACTCATTTGCTTTAGCAAAGGCCGGCCTTTGGGCTTGACCGCTTAAGCAATGATTTTATGGAGTTTGTTCTGAGACTTTCTTCGATCATCATAGCCTTCAGTACTTTTTCACTTATCAAGATCTTAATGGATACACTATTTGTATTGAGTTTGTTGTGAGACTTTCTTCGATCATCGTAACCTTCAGTACTTAATATGAGACAGCGTCAATGGTGAGACTTTCTGAAGGATTATGATCTCACTATCCTTTGTCATCCGGGCAAGGCTAATGTGGTAGGGGATGCCTTAATTTAGAAGGCGGCGAGTATGAAATGTTTGGCTTATCTATTGGTAGGGGAGCAACCTTTAGCCTTAAAAGTTCAGTCTTTAACTAACCAGTTGTTTCGACTTGATATTTCGACACTTGTGCATTTGTTGGCACATATTGAGGCTAGGTACTCAATGATGGAGCAGATTTGAGCTCGTTAGTTTGATGATGAGAAGTTAAGGGTGATTTGTGATAAAGTGTTGAGTGGTGAGGCGAAGACAACTTTTCTTGACCCTGATGGAGTTTTGAAGATTGGTGGTTATGTCTGTGTATCGAGAGTTGGTGGGTGTATTTGTTTAATCTTTGAGGAGGCTTATTGTTCAAAGTATTCTACTCATCCAAGAGCGGCTAAAATATATCATGGTGTGAAGCAACACTATTAGTGGTGTGGTGTAAAGAAGGACATTGTTGAGTTTGTTGACAAGTGTTTGAATTGTCAGTAAGTGAAGTATGAGCATCAGCAATCGGGTGGTACTATATAGGGGATGCATGTTTCGAAGTGGAAGTGGGAGCGGATCACTATGGACTTCGTGGTTGGTCTATCCCTGACTTTGGGGAAGTTTTTTTCTATTTGGGTGATTGTGGATTGGTTGACTAAATCAATGCACTTCATACATGTGAAGGTGAACTATAATGCAGAGAATTTGGCCAAAATCTATATTCAAGAGATTGTTCGGTTGCATGGTGTACTCATCTCCATTATTTCTAATAGAGGTACTTAGTTTACCTTAAATTTTTGGAGTTCTATACAGAGTGAGTGAGGTACATAGCTTGATATGAGCATAGATTTTCACCCTCAGATGGATGGCCAATCATAGTGGACCATTCAGGATTTAGAGAACATGCTTCGAGCGGGCGTTATGGATTTTGGTGGTCATTGGGACTAGTTCTTGCCCTTAGCAAAGTTTGGCTACAACAACAGTTACCATTCCAACATTTAGATGGTGCCTTTTGAGTCTTTGTATGGGCAGAGGAGTAGATCCCCATGAGATGGTTTGATTCGTTTGAGGTTATGCCTTGGGACAATGATTTGTTAAGAGAATCGATGGATCGAGTGAGGTTGAACATACAGAGGCTTGTGGCTGCCCAGAGTAGATAGAAAAGTTATGCCGACCTTCAGGTCCTTGATGTTGCATAAATGCTTGGAGAGCTTTTGTTGAAGGCATCACCTATGAAGGGTGCGATGAGATTTGGGAAGAAAGGGAAGCTTAGCACGAAATTTATCGGCCCTTTTGATATTCTTGAGAAGTTTGGAGATATGGCGTATAGGTTAGCTTTGCCTCCACATCTGTCAGTTGTTCATATGGTATTCTATGTTTCTATGTTAAAGAGATACCATCCAGATGATTCACATGTTATCCAGTGGGACTCAGTTGTATTAGATCATGACTTGTCCTACGAGGAGGAGCCCATTGCTATCCTAGACAGACAAAATAGGAAGTTGAGGTCTAATAACATTGATTCTGTAAAGGTTTGTATCCCTAGCTTTTTAGCGACTTAGGTACTTGATTTGCATTTCGCTTTAAGGATGAACTAGTGTCTTAGTGGCGGATAATGTAACAATCCTTGTTGAGAATTTTAGTTTTTTCTATGTTAGGACCATTTTACCCTTTCCTGTAGTTTTTATATACCTTATATGATGTGTGGGGTGGGTTTGTAGGGTCCACAAAGAGTTCTAGAGTGATTTGAGAGATTTGAGGCATTAAGTAGCCTTAAAAGTGATTAGTTTGACTTTGATGAACATTTTTCGATATGAACATCGGATGGTGATTCTGTCAATTCCATTAGATCTAGAATGTCGATTATAGGTTAGTAGCATGGTTAGTTCGGGTTATGAGCCTTTATTTAGAGTTCTACCTCTCAGATGAGAAACTAGTTAAAATAACCTAAACGGGTTCTGGGGGGTTAACTTGTTGATAACGAGCTATTATAATAAATTTGATGGTTTCATTGAGTATGGATCATTTAAATTAGCCTAATAGAATTATTGGATTATTTTTAAGGGCTCTCAGTTCAAGGGTCCATTCAGAGTATGTTTCAGCTAGTTTCTGGTTTCAACTGCCTAAGTGGCCATTCGGTCACCTTAGTGGTAGAGCCTAGGCGGACCAAAGGGCCATCTTAGCAGTAGTCAACCGGTCCAGGTAGCATCACCTTAGCAATGGTTCTTCCAACTTGGCGATGCTGCCTTAGCAGTCACCTACGTGGCAAGTGACTATCACCTTAACGATAGTCTGGCCGCACATGCGACGTTGCTTAGGTGACCATTTTACCTAGGTGATGTTCCTGATATAAATTCCATTTTTCTTCTCTTTTATTGCATTCTTCCATTTTCAAGATTTGGGGATTCAAATTGGACTTGGGTGAGCTTCAAAACATGATTTCTATCCTTATTCATTGATTGATTCATTAATTCATCTTCAAAACTTGGATTTTGAGGGTTTTACCAGGTAAAGAGAGAAAATGGTTTTCCTCGATTTCAAGCATGATTTGAACTTGTTTTTCATATTTAGCACCCTTAGAGTATGGAAAACATGATTCTTAAATAAAATTCTGATTTTACCCCACAACACTAAATGCATAACCCACAACACTAGATGTGACACAATAGTCTCATGGATTAAGCCATAATAATACCCCACGTATCATAATATCTCAACCCACCCCCCACCCCCCAAACCACCTAAGAGAAGGTACAATGTAATATAATATGACATGAAAAATACACGATATGACAAGCAAGATTCAATCATGATAATACAATACGAAATAAAATAATTAGATGCAATATATACAATGGAATGCAATGCAATGCATGTGATGCAATACAGTGGAGTGATAATGATGTAGGCCATCGCAGCACCTCGTATACACATTTTGAGCTAAAGCTTCCAGGACAGGACCCATGTGGGGTTCGCAATCTATATACCTTAACAATCTCATATCTCAATCAACCTTGCTGGTACATTCCTCAGTCAAGGTTATTTTTGTCACGCCTCGAATTCCAACGGGGCGAACTGGCACCCAGAGCCGTTAAGGCTCGAGAGAACCAACCTTCATTCATGTACGCTCATATGCATCTCACTAAATGAACAGCACTCTATCACGTATATACATAAGATACCAATGGCGGAAGTCATGTAAAATCATATGATATATACGAAACTTGGCCTTTAGGGCCATCAAGTCAAAATGGACATACATTCTTTCATTCATCTCACCACGTACGTCTACAAAGCCTCTAATAGATACATATACATAACCAACCTAACATCAGGACAAGTCCCCGCTTTATACAACATTTATATAGTACCAAAACAAATGTACACAAGTGACTCGGAGAAGCCCCGAACCAATCTGGAGCTCACCAATAGTCTGCGGATGACTCGTAGCCTACTGTGGAGGTCTACTAGCACCTGTGCCTGCAGCAAGTAAGGAAGTCCCCCAAGGTACATCAGTACGAATAATGTACTGAGTATGTAAGGCTATAAGAAACTGCATGATACATAAGTACTTCAATGGAATCAAATATAATAGAATAGTCAATATGGATAACCAATCGTTCTGTATGTGTGGAACCAGGTACATTACGTTCATTACTTTCTTTGCTTTTACATTCATTCATCATTATCATTCATTACTTAACTTAATCCTTCTTTGCATTAAGAAATTTTAAATCTACCCATGCGAGGTATCTTAACCCCTGGGATGAGATTAACCCATGCTAGTCTTTTCTGTCTCCCCTGGGATGAGATTAACCCATGCTAGGCTTTTCTGTCGCCCCTGGGATGTTACTATGATAACCCATGCTAGGATTTTCTGTCGCCCCTGTGATGTTACTATGATATTGGGATCGACCCGTGCTAGGTATTTTAACCCCTGGGATACCACCCATGATATTGGGATCAACCTGAGCTAGGTGTTTCTTCCACCCCAGGGATGCCACCCAATAATAAACAGATTCTCTTTACATCATTAGTTTCTTTTAGATAGTTCTTTTAATAGTTATAACATTATGAGAGCTTTGGAAATTCAGTCAATGAATAAGAGATATGTGAATCCCAATTGTTCAATGAATAAGAAATATATGAATAACAATACACGTCAACCTGAGTTGGAATAATTTAGAACATTTCGGAATGGAACAAGTACAATGACAATGTGAACAATATGTGCTACAGAAGGATACGAAAAGAGTAACCTTACATACCTTATCTTCTCAATATGAATACACAGCCCTATATGTGAATACAACAATCCAGCTCCTTCCTTACGTGTTACTCTACAACACAAGTATATCACGAAGCTTACGTTAACAACTAACTACATTACAAGTGCATAAGAGGAAAATGAATTATGTGACTGCCATATAACGGCATTTCACCCTTTACAATACCATTTATTGCATTATCATACCAACAACACCACAACATGCCACACATCAACCAAGACATCATAAACCAATAGCATTTCACACCAAGTTTATACTTTACACACTTCCTCATTAACACCACGTCACATTTACTCCATCAAGTCATCTCCATAGCATTCACAATAACACATTAAAGACAAGCAATAATTGATACCATTCAAAATACCTCCGGTCCACTCCTTTAAAGTCATTTAAAAGGTACCATAAGTTGATAATTACATCCAAAAAGGGTATAGGGGCTTTGGGGGTCAAAGAGATGCAAAAACATGCAAAACGGGGGCCTGGACTGACCTGTGAAGCTTAAGGTGGATGAGGTGCATCCTCAGGGGACCATTGGCCTGGTCCAGGGCAACCTGCGTTTGCATCTGCACCCGCAGGTTCCCCACCCGCAAGGGAGGGTCCCCGTTTCAACCTCCAGGGGTCATTTTCGGGTCTTTTTTCGCAATGAATGGTCCATGGTCATAATTAAGATCCTATTTTCATATTTTAAGTTATCTTGGATTCCAACAAACAATCATGGTTTCACAACGCACATGAACATCACCAAAACTACATTTTCCTTTCAATACCTCACCAATTCCATGTAAAATTTCACAACAACAATTCCAAATGTTATACACAAAGAGAAATTAAGTTAGAGAAATAACCACATAATACATGTTTATATTTAATCCACACCATTCACTTCCATTAAAAACTCAAGTCTCCTTTCAAGTTCAAGTCACATAGATGGCACAACTTTTAGCAAAAAACAAAAGTACACTACTCAACACTTTTAGACATAACCATCATGATCTACATAATATATCATGCATATAATGTATTAAATCACAAGAGTAAATACTTACCCAAGCTTGAAAAGTGATGATCTTTTCCACAAGAGACTGTTGCCTTAGGGTTTGAGAGAAGAGAGAAAACATATTTTTGGTGGAAAAGTCTAGAATTGGCATGTGCCCTTTAATGAATAAAATCTGATTTTTCCACATTATATAGTCCTTTTAATCTTATCCTTAGTCACACTTTGATCAATAATTGATGGTTTACTTGGTCAAAAGGAAGAATGGATCATTTGCCATCTTTGGGCCATGTCTTTTGCATCATTTTATTGGGCCTTTATTGAGCCCACTATCACAAGATTAATTTAGACTAATAACTTCCATGAATAATATACCATCTATCACAACTTAATTAATTCCATGAACATTAGGGTAGTCACGTGAGTTCGAAAATGTACGGGGTGTTACATCCTTCCCCCCTAAGGAACAGTCGTCCTCGAATGTTAATAATATTACCCAGTCCAAACATGTTCGAGTCTAATTGAATTATTCATAGTATGAAGTACCTATAATGCTCACATATACTTATTTTTTGTTGCTCCAATTCAGTGTCTTGGATTTTCTCCTCGGTTTGAAACAAATATGGGTACTTAGACTTCAACATTTCTTTGGCTTCCCATATGATTTCTTCTACTTTCTGAGTTCTCCAAAGTAATTTTATTAAAGCTACTTCTTTATTCCTTAACCCTATCACTTGTCGATCCATAATAGCAATCGGTATCTCTTCATAAGTGACATCCTCCATAGCTTGTACATCGTCACTGGGAGCAATGGATCTTCTATGTACTTTCGAAGCGTTGAAACATAAAACACTGGATGAATTGTGGAGAGTTCTTGGGGTATTTCAAATTCATACGCGACTTGACCAAATCTTCGAACAGTCTTATACGGCATGTTATATAGGGCCAACTTTCATTTCTTTCAAAATCTCATTACTCCTTTCATTGATGACACTGTCAAAACTACCCAATCACCTATGGCAAATTCTAATTCCCCTCTTCTAATATCGGCATACGACTTGTGTCGACTTTAGGCCATTTGTAGCCGCTGTTGTATCACCTTAACTTTCTCTATAGCTTGATGAATAAGATCTGGCCCGAGTAAAGCAGTCTCACCTACTTCAAACCATCCACTTGGTAATCTACACTTCCTCCCATATAAGGCTTCGTAAGGGGCGGCCCTCTTGATACTTGAATAATAGCTATTATTGTAGACAAATTCAATAAGAGGTAAATGATCGTCCCAACTACTTTTAAAGTCCCATGTGCAAGCTTGTAGCATATCTTCAAGTGTTTGGATGGTACTTTTTGCTTGTCCATCTGTTTGAGGATGAAAAGTCATACTCAAACTCACT
Organism: Capsicum rhomboideum; assembly: GCA_031232105.1. Taxonomy (NCBI): domain Eukaryota; kingdom Viridiplantae; phylum Streptophyta; class Magnoliopsida; order Solanales; family Solanaceae; genus Capsicum; species Capsicum rhomboideum. The sequence goes on along the minus strand of CP124719.1, from coordinate 100,224,905 downwards.
TGGGTTCCCAAACTCTTCTGAAAAGATTTCCAATAGTATGCAGTAAATTGAGCTCCCATGTCTGATATAATAGAAATTGGAATCCTGTGTAATCGCACTATCTCATTAACATACAACTTCGCATAATCTTCAGTTGTATAAGTGGTCTTGACCGGTAGGAAGTACGCTGACTTGATAAGCCTGTCAACTATTATCTATACGGAATCAAATTTGCACAACGTACGAGGCAAACCTGTGATGAAATTCATGCTCATCATGTCCCACTTCAAGACTGGAAGATTGATACATTGCATATAACCTTCAGGTTTCTGATGCTCTACGTTTACTTGTTGAAAGTTTGGACATTGAGTTACAAATTCTGCAATGTTCTTCTTATGTAACTTTACCAATACAACTCTGCCAAACCATGGTATATTTTGGTTGCTCCCGAATGAATAGAATACCGTGAATGATGTGCTTCTCTCATAAGTTGTTTCCTTAGCTCATCCATATTCGGTACACAAAATCTACCTTGGCATTGAAGTACTCCCTCTTGCGTAAGCTCAAATACCTTTATCGAACTTTGCTGTACATTCCTTTTCAACTGAAATAAAATAGGATTTGTATATTACTTTCCCTTCACCTCAGCTACAAATGAAGACTCTGTTACATTTTACACTATAATTCTTTCATCTGGAGTGTCAAGAAGACGAACCCCCAAGCTGTCTAATTGACTTAGGTCCTTAATAATACCTTGCCTTTTCATACATTAACCATCAATGCTTCCCAACGTTTTGCGGCTTAACGCATCAGCTACCACATTTGCTTTTTTAGGATGGTATAAGATATCACTATCATCATCTTTTAGTAATTCCAGCCACCTTTGCTGTCTTCAGTTTGGGTCCTTCTGCTTAAAAATACTGCAAACTTTCATGATCAGTACATATATAAATGTGACCCCATATAAGTAGTGGCGCCATATTTTTTAAAGCAAATATCACGGCTGCTAGCTCCGGATTATGTGTGGGATACTTTCTCTCATGTGGACGCAACTGTCGTGAGGCATACACTGTTACATTACCGTGTTGCATCAATACACATCCTAGCCAACTCCTGAAGCATCACAATATACTGTATACCCTTCTCTGCCTTCGGGAAGTACTAATACAGGTGTAGAAGTCAATTTATCTTTCAGCTCTTGGAAACTCTTCTCACATGCATCATTACACTAAAACTTGGTTTCTTTGTGTGTTAACTTTGTCAAGGGTGCTGAAATGGAAGAAAGCCCTTCAACAAACCTTCTGTAATAGCCCACCAACCCAGGAAAACTACAAATACCTGTAGGCATCGTAGGTTTTGGCCAATTCTTCACAACTTCTATCTTTTATGTATCAACCCTTATTCCTTCATTCGATACTATGTGACCCAAGAATGCTACAGATTTTAACAAAAATTCACATTTAGAGAACTTTCCATATTTCTTACAGTCACGAAGAATCCGTAACACCTGGCGCAAGTGATTAGCATGGTTCTCTTGTGATCTTGAGTAAGCTAAAATATCATCTATAAATACTGTCACGAACACGCCTAGAAATGGATTGAACACCCTATTTATCAAATCCATAACAACTGCTGGTGCATTTGTTAGTCCAAATAACATAACTAGGAATTTATAGTGACCATGCCGTGTTAGGAAAGCTGTCTTAGGTATATGTTTTTCTTTTTTTTTCTCTCCCTTACCTGGTGATATCCCGATCTCAAGTCAGTCTTTAAGAAACATTTGGCACCCTGTAATTGGTCAACCAAATCACCAATTCTGGGGAGGGATATTTATTCTTAACTGCCACCTTGTTCAGTTGTCGATAACCAATTCGTAACTGTCACCTTATTCAGTTGCCGATAGTCAATACACATTCTCAACGTGCCATCTTTCTTCCACACAATTAACACTGGTGCTCCCCAAGGGGACGTACTAGGTCTTATGTATCCCTTGCACAACAAGTCTTTTAATTGCACTTTTTAATTCCCGCAACTCTGTTGGAGCCATTCTATATGGAGAAATAGGGATAGGCTAGGTGCCTGGAATCACATCAGTACCAAACTCTACTTCCCATTCTGGAGGTAAACTGGGAAGATCTTCAGGAAATACATCAAGGAATTCATTTACCACTAGAACCAATTGAAGAGTTGGTGACTTCACATCGGTATCCTGTACACTTACTAGGTGGCATATGTACCCCCTTAGAGTATCATTTTCTTTGCCTTAAGATAAGAAATAACTTTACCTCTCGGTGCTCCAACATTACCCTTCCATTTAGGGTCATCCTTTTGGGGAAAACGGAAATGTACCCTCTTAGCTCGACAATCTACCGTGGCATAACAAGAAGCTAACCAATCCATACCCATTAAAACATCAAAATCCACCATTTACAGTTCAATAAGATCATCCGACATATCAGGATCACAAAAATTTACTATGCAATTATGATATATTCTTTTAACTATCATAGATTCACCAACTGGTGTAGATACTTTAAAGGGCTTAACTAATAATTCTGGTTTTCTTTCAAATTTTTTTTTCAACAATCAATGGAGTAACATATGATAGGGTAGAACCTGTACCAATCAATGCAAATACATTATGTGAAAGACAGATAATGTACCTGTCACTACATCAGAAAAAGCCTCCAATTTCTGTTGATCCGCTACGGTATAGGTATGGTTCTGAATTCCACTAGAACTAAATGCTCCTCTAGCACCTTTGCCACGACCAAAAGGTTGTACACCTGACAATGATAATGCGACGGCTGACCCCGGAGGTCGTAACATACTACCCATGGCCCTCTGTGGGCACTCTCTCATCATCTGCCCTGACTTACTAAACCAAAGCAACCATTCATTCCAAACCAGAATTCACCTGAATGAAACTTTCCGCAGCACTGGTACAGCTGACGAAAAGTCCTTGATTGGACCATACTTCCTTGTTCTCGATACCCCACTATCTGTGAACTCCGAGTCCCACTACTTTGCCCAGCTTGACCGCCTCTAAACCCTTGAAATTGAGATTGAGTACCTGTTGTAGGGTAAGAAAATGATGGTCTAGGCAGTCTAGGAAAAACTCGAGGCCTAAATTCTCCTTGGGACGCCATAAACTATCCCATAGGTCTAGCCCTCTTTGATGGCCCTTCTTCCAATTCTTGCATCCTTCTCCTTTGCCTCTGATCCTCCATCTGCTACGCAAAAGATTGTGTTCGAGCTTGTGCAGTAACTACACAGGTCAATATTTGCACCGCATTCATTAAATCCTGCTCAATAGTATTATCAGGCAATTTCGAAGATACTCCTCTCCTTCTTGGATCTTCTGTAAATGGAAGAGTAAGAGGATCCCGTGATACGAACTCATTTCCAGCCCCACCTTGATCAGCTTGCTCAGGTAGTGCTCTACTAGTTCCTTCTCTGGCAGTCCTATCTATCTTCTTACCATTTCCCTAACCTTTTCTTGCCATCGGCATTTCTATTATAACACAAGAAAACAATTCCCATGGTCAGATATGATTCCCCCTACAACTTTTGCTCTAATGCACGATCTAGAAATGAAGGAAAGAAATAACTCCTAAATATCCCGTAGCCTCCTACCTATAAATGTGGCACGCAACACATCCATAAGCAATACTCTAATCAGACACGACTTTGTAGACACCCTTATGACGACCTGCTCTGATACCACTTTTGTCATGCCCCATTGGAATTCGAGGCGTGATATTTTTGTACAGTGTTTCATTTTCTTTTAAAATCAGTGTTTCTTAGCGGTACCAATTCTATGAATATGAATTAATGAAATAAGGATGCATGCTCATAACCAATTCAACATCATGTGATTAATTAGCTCAACAATGGTATAAATAAGCTCAAAATCTCCTCAAACCTCAATAGATCATGATATAAGCCATCACATGGCACTACTGAAATAAAGAATCATGTGAGGTATTAATAATATCAATCCAAACCCCTCACTCATGCATCACAATAATGGTAAAGGCATATAATGCTCAAACAAGGCCAACAATATCAATCCAAGCCCCCTCTCGGGCATCACAATAATAATAAGGCAAATAATGCTCAAATAAGGTCAATAATATCAGTCAAATCCCCCACTCGGGCGTCACTATCATAATAATCCCTAAAGTCAATAATAATATACACATAATCCCCCACACAGGCAACACGATGATAATAACCAATCCAAATAACGTAGATATAAAGAACTTACACAAAACCTAGCTTGTTTTACATGATAAGATCCATCTTCCCCAATCACAATACCAATTAGACTGAACTACTAAAAGGAGAACTATACTAGTTAACAACATAACCTAAAGTTCACCTTCATTTGTGTAACACCCCGTACATGTACAACCCTACTTGACAACTTTGAACAATGTTTACTTAGGTGTCGAGATCCATAAGTATGTATTTTGTAGTGTCATTGATGAAATATTTGACATTGGGCCTAGTAAATGTGGTTAGACCTTTGTAGTGGGTGGCATTTGTGACTTTGTGGAGCATTTGTGGGGTGAAAAATTGAGGTTTAAGGGACATACAAGCAAATAATCTTAAAGCTAAGAGGTAAGCAAAAGGTTGGGAATTGAAAGATCCAACCAAATCCGCAAAGAAAAGTCAAAATCAAAAATTTGGCATGGGGTGCTGCAGAGGGCGTGCCAGGCCGCTCTGGCCCAAAGTTTTTTTTTGAAAGGCATCAAGGTGGCATGCCCAAGGGCGTTCCATGCTTCCCCTGCCCACCTTTAAAAGAGCTGAAATTTCTCTAAGTGTCTAGGGCGCCCGGGGACGTGCCGGGGTGCTTTAGGCCCGATTTCTTCTACGATTATAAGTCTATAAAGACAACTTTTGGGTTATGGTATCATTATTCCATTGTATTGTGGCTACTCTTGAGAAATTTTAGCATCCGATTTGGGGTTAGTCCCTCGCCACAAATATGTTAGCAAATTATGTTCAATGAAGCTATAAGTGGCTAGAATTTCTTATTTTGAGATTGAGGCTACGAACATGAATCTCGTGAGTGAATATTGTTGTGAAAATTATGGAATTAACTAAACATAGGATATATGATGGATTACACATTGATTTTATTGGGCTAAGATAATATGTGTTAATGGGCCAATTTGAGGCCCAAAATGGAGCCAAAATGCAAGGCCCAAAGGGAAAAAAAAGACCCATTCTTCCATTGACCATATGGACATTGTATTAAATTCAAAGAGTTGTATAAAGATGACCCCAAGTACTATATAAAGGCAAATAAATCAGATTTTTAATTCCACAACTCACACATGTTTTGCTAGACAATTCTCTAAGAGATATTTTGCATATTCTTCAAACCCTAAGCCATTTTTTGGGACAAGATCACTCCTTTGCAAGTTTGGGTAAGTGATTATTCTTATGGATTAATATATTATATGCATGGGAGAGTATGTAGATCATGATGGTTATGTCTAAAAGTGTAAGTGGTGCACTTTTGTGTTTTTGTAAAAGATGTGTCATCTTTGTGAATTAAACTTGAAAGGTGACTTGTGGTTTTGATGAAAGTGCATGGTATGGATGAAATATCAACATGTATGGTGTGATTATGTTTCTAAACTTGTTATTTTTCTATAAGTATAAATTATGGGATTTTGGCCGATTTGTTGTTATGAGGCATATTGAGGTAACTAGATGGAGTAATTGTGATGTTGTGGGGATGGAGAAGTGTAAAGTATGAACTTGGTGTGACATGCTATTGGTTTATGATGTTTTGGTCAATGTTGGGCATGTTGTGGCATTATTGGTATGACCATGCCGTAAATGGTATTGTAACGAGGTAAATGATGTTTTAAGGCAAACATGTGACTCATTATTCGTCTTATACACTTGTAAGGTAGTTGATTGTTAATGTAAGCTCTGTTATGTAATTGTGTTGTAGAGTGAAATGAAGGGAAAGACCTGGACTATTGTGTTCACACATAGGATTGTATAGTCATATTAAGGAGATAAGGTATGTAAGGTTACTCCTTCGGTATCCTTCTGCAGCACATATTGTTCACACTGTTATTGTCCTTGTTCCATTCCGAGATGTTCAATGGTTTCTCACTTCAGGTTGTCGTATGTTTTTATTCGCATGTTTCCTAATCATGGACCAATCATGACTCATATGTCTCTTAATCAGTGATCGAAATTCCAAAGCTTCCATAATGTTAAAACTACTAACGTTTCAATCTCATGAACGTAAAAGAATGAAGTCATGCATATATGTGTTTCCAACAATTTCATGATCCCCAATGTATCAATCTCACAAAAGTAAAGGAAAGAAGTAATTCCCATATGGTTACTTTATAATTTCCTTATGGTTACTTTATACTTTCTTTATGCATATTGAGTACGGGTGGTAGCTTTATGGGGGCGTAAGCCTAACTCAAGTCGATCCCGATATTGTTGGATCAGGGGGAAAGCTCAGTAAAGCAAAAGCCAAACTTTATGCCGAACCTTATTCACCGATTTTCAGGTGATAGTATGGGGGAAGCTCAGTGGGGCAAAAGCCTAGCTTGATGCCGAACCTGACAGAGGGTAGCCCAAAGGGCCGAACCTGCTTTATTTATTTATGATATATTATAGTATTCTCCCACTGATCAGTTGGGCCCGGGTTATATTATTGACTATATTATATTGACGGTTATATATATTATTGACGGTATTATATTGACGGTTATGTATATTTATCTATATGTTATTGACGGTAATGAACATAAAGGTAAAGAAAGAAATGAATATAAGGTACATGCTTCCACACATACCAAACAGTGGTTTATCCATATTGACCCTTCTCTTGTATTTGAGTTCATTGAGGTTTTTAAGTTTCATGAAGTTTCATATTGCCTAACATACTTAGTACATTCTTCGTACTGACCCCTTTGGGGGACTTACTTTACTGGCTGCAGGCACAGGTGTTAGTAGACCTCCTCAATAGGCTACGAGTCATCCGCGGATCATTGGTGAGTTCTAATTGGTTTGGGGCTTTTCGAGTCACTTGTGTACATTATATTGGTATTGTAATTGTTGTATAAAGCGGGGACTTATCCCGACTATAGGTTTGTTATGGTTATGTATCTGTAGAGGATTTGTAGACGGTTGTGGTAAGACATATGTAAGAGATGTATGCCCATTTTTGACATGGTGGCCCTAACGGCCAAGTCTTATATATACATAACATATGTTTCCATGATTTTCGCTATTGAAATCTTATATCTCTATGTGATGGTGCTGCTTGTTGGGTGGCATGCATAAGAATGGTCATGAGCAAAGATTGGTTCTCTCTGTCCTTATCGGCTTCGGGTGCCAGTCCGACTCGTTGGAACTCGGGGTATGACAAAAGTGGTATCAGAGCAGGTCGTCCTAAGGGTGTCTACAAAGCCGTGTCCATGTAGAGTCTTTCTTAAGGATGTGTTGTGCACCATATTTATAAGTAGGAGGCTATGGGGCATTTAGGAGTTGTTTCATTTCTTCATTTCTTAGATCGTGCAATAGAGCCGAGGTTATAGAGTTATACCCGACCATTGACTTTGTTCTCTTTTGTTATAGTAAGAATACCGATTACAAGAAGAGGCAAGGGTAAAACTAAGAAGCTAGACAAGATTGGCGGATAAGGAACTAGTAACTTACCACCTGAACGGGTTGAGAAAGATAAAGCTAAAAGTGAGTTTGCATCGCGGGCTTCTTTTACTTTTCCAGCTCCAGAGGAGCAAAGAAGGAGAGAAGAACCTGTTGAGCCACCTATTAATGTCACTGACCAGGAGTTAAGAAATGCAGTACACATGTTGATTCAAATAGTTGCGGCATAGAATCAAGGACAAGCTGGTCCAATGACAAGTAATGATAGTGAGGCTAGGGCAGCTAGTCGAAGGACACAGGATTTCCTAAAATTAGACCCTCCTATATTCACTGGATTGGATCTTAATGAGGACCTGTAAGATTTTATAGACCAAATCAAAAGGGATTTGGATGTCATGCACATATTTGATGTAGAAACAGTTAAACTTGCGGCGTATAGATTGAAAGGGGAGGCAATATTCTGGTATGAAGATTGGAAACGATCCAGGGGTATCGGTGCACCCCCAGCTAGTTGGGACGAAATTAAAATGGCATTCCTGGATTACTACCTTCCATATGAGATTCCGTTGGCACGTGCAGACCAATTTTTAAATCTTCACCAAGGGAATATGAGCGTCTGGGAGTACAGTCTTCGGTTTAATTCTTTGGCCAGATATGCTCCCCATATGGTAGCCACCATGGTAGACAGAGTCCATCGATATGTGGACAGATTAGAGCCATATTTGGTGAGGCACTGTATCATTGCTGCTCTGAACAGAGATATGGATATAGCCCGAATACAGGCTTTTGCACAAACGATAGAGGATCAGAAGCAAAGAAGAAAGGTGCATAAGTTTGAATTGGGGCCATCAAAGAAAGCTAGACCTATGGGACAGTACATGGCGTCCCAAGGAGAATTTGGGCCTCAAATTTTTAATAGACCACCGAGACCATCACTTTCTTACCCTATAGTAGGCACTCAACCCCAGTTTCAAAGGTTTAGAGGCAGTCACGTTGGGTAAATTAGTGGAATTCGAGGTTCAAAACTATTCGGGTATCGAGAGCAAGGAAGTATGAACCAATCGGGGTTTTCTCGCCAGCCGTGTCCACACTGTGGAAAGCTTCATTTAAAGGAATGCCAGTTTGGGACCAATATTTGCTTTTGGTGTGGTATGTTCGGGCACATGGTGAGAGATTGCCCAAGAAGGGGTACGAGTATTATTATGCGAACTACGGGGTCAAGCGTTGCACCATCATCATCGGTTCCTTTATTAGGCCAAGGTGTGCAGCCAATTGGTCATGGTAATGATACTATAGGAGCAGCCAGTATTAGTGGAATACGGGATCGTACTTATGCTCTAGCAGGTCGGCAGAATTTGGAGGCCTATCCTAATGTAGCTACAGGTACATTATCTTTTTTTTTTCACATAATGTATATGCATATGCATTGATTGATCCGGGTTCTATAGCATAATATGTTACTCCATTGACTGTTATGAAATTTAAAAGAACACTGGAAATTCCTAATTATACCATTTGAGGTACCTACACTGGTGGGTGACTCTACTATAGTTAAGGGAGTATATCGTAACTATATAGTACCTGTTTGTGAGCATGCTACGTTGGTTGATTTTATTGAGCTAACAATGGTAGGTTTTGCTATTATAATGGGTATGGATTGGTTGACTCCTTGTTATGTCACGGTGAATTGTCGAACTAATAAGGTACATTTCCATTTTCCACAAAAGACCATCCTTGAATGGGGGAGTAGTATTGACGTATCAAGGGGTAAATTTATTTCATATCTTAAAAAAAGGAAAATGATATCCACGGGGATTTATAAGGCCTAGTATGTCCTCTTGGGATGCACCAGAATTATGTGTACGAAAATGCACCAGAATTATGAGTACGGAAGAAAAAAGAAAGACAGCACATTGAGAGTGTGCATGGATTATTGGCAACTGGATACGGTGACAATCGAGGATAAATATTCCCTCCCCAGAATTTATAAGTTATATGACCAATTATAGGGTACTAAAGATTTCACAAGGATTGACTTGAGATCGAGTTATCATCAAGTAAAGGTTAAAGAAAAAGATATACCCAAGACAGCTTTCCGGACATGATATGTTCATTATTCAGTGTTAGTTATGTCATTTGAACTAATGACTACACCAGTAGTGTATATAGGTGATGAATAGGGGGGTACAAACCATTGTTAGAAATGTTTGAGACCATGTTTAGAAATGCTATTCAAGATCACGAGAGAACCATGCTAATGAGTTGCGACAAGTGTTACGGATTCTTCGTGACCGTAAACTATATGCAAAGGTTTCTAAACATGATTTTTGGATAATCCGTACTATTCTTGGGTCACTTTGTATAGTAGGTGTATTGATGTAACACAGTAACGTAATAGCGTATGTCTCAAGACAATTGCGCCCACAGGAGAGCACTTAGTCTACACATGATTTTTAATTAACAATGGTGATATTTGCTTTAAATATATGGTGCCACTATTCGTATGGGTTTCAAGTTGATGTATATACTGATTTCAAGAGCTTGTGATATATCTTTAAATAGAAAGATCTAAACTAAAGATAGCAAATGTGGTTGGAAATATTAAAAGACTACAATTTTGATACATGACAACATCCGGGGAAAACAAATGTGATAAGCGGTGCATTAAGCCACAAAGCAATAGTAAACACTAAGGGTCAGGTTACAGAAAAGCAAGGTATAGTCAAGATGGCACCTTATGAAGCGTTATACGAAAGAAAATGTAGATCGCCAATTGGATGGTTTGAAGCAGGTGAAACTACTTTACTTGGACCAGATCTTGTTCACCAAGCCATGGAGAAAGTTAAAGTGATCCAACAGCGGCTACACACGGCCCAAAGTCAACACAAGTCATATGCTGATGTTAGAAGAAGAGGGCTTGAATTTGCCATAGGCGATTGGGTATTCTTAAAGGTGTCGCCGATGAAAGGGGTAATGAGATTTGGAAAGAAATAAAAGTTAAGTCCATATGAAATTATCAGAAGATTTGGGCAAGTCGCATATGAATTGAAATTACCCCAAGAACTCTCCTCAGTCCATCCAGTATTCCATGTTTCAATGCTTCGAAAGTGCATAGGGGATCCATCTCGTATTGTTCCCATGGATGATGTCCAAGTTACGGAGGACTTTACTTATAAAAAGGTAACCATTGCTATTCTAGATCGACAAGTAAAGAGGTTGAGGAATAAAGATGTAGCGTCCGTAAAAGTCCTTTGGAGAAATCAACAAGTAGAGGAGATCACATGGGAAGCTGCGGAAATGATGAAGTCCAATACCCCCATTTGTTTCAAATGGAAGATGAAGTTCAGAGTATACAAGTGGAGTAATAATAAGTAAGTATTTATGGGCATTAAGTGTATGTGTATATATGCTACTAATAAAAATGTCTTTGTTGTACTTGCAAAGATATTGTTAACATTCGAGGATGAATGTTCCTAAGGGGGGAAGAATGTAACACCCCGTACATGTCCGACCCTACTTGACAACTTTGAACAATGTTTACTTAGGTGTCGAGAGCCATAAGTATGTATTTATTTTGTAGTGTCATTGATAAAATATTTGACATTGGGTCTAGTACATGTGGTTAGACCTTTGTAGTGGGTAGCGTTTGTGACTTTGTGGAGCATTTGTGGGGTGAAAATTGAGGTTTAAGGGACATCCAAGCAAATAATATTAAAGCTAAGAGGTAAGAAAAAAGTTGGGACTTGAAAGATTCAACCAAATCCGCAAAGAAAAGTCAAAATAAAAAATTTGGCATGGGGCGCTGCAGAGGGCGTGGCAGGACGCTCTGGCCCAAAATTTTGTTTGCACAGGAAGCAAGGTGGCACGCCCAAGGGCGTTCCAGGCCGCCCTTGCCAACCTTTCAAAGAGCTGAAATTTCTCTAAGTGTCTAGGGCGCCCAGGGACGTGCCGGGGTGCTTTAGGCCCGATTTCTTCTATGATTTTAAGTCTATAAAGAAGACTTTTGGGTTATAGTATAATTATGCCATCGTAGTAGGGCTACTCTTGAGCAAGTTTAGCATCCGATTTGGGGTTATTCCCTCGTCACAAGTATGTTAGCAAATTATGTTCAATGAAGCTATAAGTGGCTAGAATTTCTTATTTTGAGATTGAGGCTACGAACATGAATCTCGTGAGTGAATATTGTCGTGACAATTATGCAATTAAATAAACATGGGATATATGATGGATGACACATTGATTTTAGTGGGCTATGATAATATGTGTTAATGGGCCAATTTGAGGCCCAAAATGCAAGGCCCAAAGGGAAAAAAAAGACTCATTCTTCCATTGACCAAATGGATATTGCATTAAATGCCAAGAGTTGACTAAGGATGACCCCAAGGACTATATAAAGGCAAATAAATCAGATTTTTAATTCCACAACTCACACATGTTTTTCTAGACAATTCTCTAAGAGATATTTTGCATATTCTTCAAAACCTAAGCCATCTTTTGGGACAAGATCACTCCTTTGCAAGTTTGGGTAAGTTATTATTTTTATGGATTAATATATTATATTCATGGTAGAGTATGTACATCATGATAGTTATGTCTAAAAGTGTAAGTGGTGCACTTTTGGGTTTTTGTAAAAGATGTGTCATCTTTGTGAATTAAACTTGAAAGGTGACTTGTGGTTTTGATGAAAGTGCATGGTATGGATGAAATATCAACATGTATGGTGTGATTATGTTTCTAAACTTGTTATTTTTATATAAGTGTAAAGTATGGGATTTTTGCTGATATGTTGTTATGAGGTATATTGAGGTTACTAGATGGAGTAATTGTGATGTTGTCGGGATGGAGAAGTGTAAAGTATGAACTGGTGTGACATGCTATTGATTTATGATGTATTGGTCAATTTTGGGCATGTTGTGGTATTATTGGTATGACTATGCGGTAAATGGTATTGTAAGGGGGTAAATGACGTTATAAGGCAAACATGTGACTCATTATTCGTCTTATGCACTTGTAAGGTAGTTGATTGTTAATGTAAGCTCCGTTATGTAATTGTGTTGTAGAGTGAAACGAAGGGAAGGACCTGGACTATTGTGTTCATGTATAGGATTGTATAGTCATATTGAGGAGATAAGGTATGTAAGGTTATTCTTTTGGTATCCTTCTACAGCACATATTGTTCACACTGTTATTGTCCTTGTTCCATTCCGAGATGTTCAATGGTTTCTCACTTCAGGTTGTCTTATGTTGTTATTCGCATGTTTCCTAATCATAGACCAATCAAGACTCATATGTCTCTTAATAAGTGATCGAAATTCCATATCTTCCATAATGTTATAACTACTAACGTTTCAATCTCATGAACGTAAAAGAATGAAGTCATGCATATATGTGTTTCCAACAATTTCATGATCCCCAATGTATCAATCTCACAAAAGTAAAGGAAACAAGTAATGCAATGAAGCAATGAAAGAAGTGATTCCCATATGGTTACTTTATAATTTCCTTATGGTTACTTTATACTTTCTTTATACTTATTGAGTACGGGTGGTAGCTTTGTGGGGGCGTAAGCCTAACTCAAGCCGATCTTGATATTGTTGGATCAGGGGGAAACCTCAGTGAAGAAAAAGCCAAAATTGATGTCGAACCTTCTTCGCCGATTTTCGGGTGATAGCAGGGGGGAAGCTCAGTAGGGCAAAAGCCTAGCTTGATGCTGAACCTGACAGGAGGTAGCCCAAAGGACCGAACTTGCTTTATTTATTTATAATATATTATATTATTCTCCAACTAATCAGTTGGGCCCGGGTTATATTATTGACGATATTATATTGACGGTATTATAGTGACAGTTATGTATATTTATCTATATATTATTGACGGTAATGAACATAAAGGTAAAGTAAGAAATGAATATAAGGTACATGCTTCCACACATACCAAACGGTGGTTTATCCATATTGACCCTTCTCTTGTATTTGAGTTCATTGAGGTTTTTAAGTTTCATGAAGTTTCTTGTTGCCTTACATACTCAGTACATTCTTCGTACTGACCCCTTTGGGGGACTTACTTTACTTGCTGCAGGCACAGGTGTTAGTAGACCTCCTCAATAGGCTACGAGTCATCCGCGGATCATTGGTGAGCTCCAGTTGGTTCGGGGCTTTCCGAGTCATCTGTAGAGGCTTTGTAGACGGTTGTGGGAAGACAAATGTAAGAGATGTATGCCCATTTTTGACATGATGGCCCTAACGGCCAAGTCTTATATATACATAGCATATGTTTCCATGATTTTCGCTATTGACATCTTATATCTCTATGTGATGGTGCTTCTTGTTGAGTGGCATGCATAAGAATGGTTATGAGCAAAGATTTATTCTCTCGGGCCTTATCGGCTTCGGGTGCCAGTCCGCCTCGTTGGAACTCGGGGTGTGACAATTTGCTTGCCTAATCACGAAGCCAAGATTCCTTTCTTAACTACTTAACTATACTATCATCAGTTATATCCTAAGAGATTACTAAACCCTAATAATTACATCAACTACTACAAATATATTTATACTTTTATACTCTTAAGTGTTTGCTAAAGAATCATAAGAGCGTGATTATTTCCTAAATGGTTACTAAACCCCAATCATTACATCAATATCCGCCAAACATGATTTAAGCTCTTAAATATATACCCACAATCAAATTACTCAAGTTCTATAAGTCATATATATACAATCTACCATAAAAGTATATACAAGTAGGGAAAACAAGCAAGATATCCCTTTAATTAATTCAACCCATTAGTAGACTATAATACCCACAAAAATGCTCGCCATCTCATCTAAATGAGACCTCCAAGCCTTAGTGATTCACAAAACACAAGCAATAAGCACATAACACATAAACACCTCTGAAAAGAGCTAAGGTACATCTCAACTTTATTTAAAGAAGACCTGAAAGTCAAATCATAGTCCAAAACATCAAATGGAAGCTCTACCCTCTTGAATCATTAGCAAACACATCCAAATTGAAAATTTGTTCATCTCTAACAGCGACCAAGGTGTCACAATATCAATGAAGGAAATCTAAATTTGTTCATTGATATCAGTGGCCAAGATAGTGATAAAGGAACCAAAATTTGTTTATCACTACCAGCAACCAAGGTGTCGCAATAGTGATGAACAAATTTTGCACCAGCACAACAACTAAAATTTTTTAAGTTTCAAACTCTCTGTTGAACCCTTGAAATGTATTCGAAATCCTATAAACACAATCCATCTATGCTACTAGTCTAAATTTGACATTCCAAACTCAATGATGCAGTCATAATTTTCAATAGAGGTCATTATCAATAAGTGGGACCCAAAATCATCTTTAGGCACATAAAATAAGTATTTCGACCAAAAGCACAAAAATTACTAAAAGGTCTCAGGAGCTAAACCAACCATGTTATTAATCCAAAATGGACATTTAAGATCTAATGGAACTGATGAAATTACCATCTGATGCTTAGATCATAGAATGTTGACCAAAGTTAATTATATCGCTTTAAAGGCTACTCAAAACCGCAAACTCATATAAATCACTACCAAATATTTTAAGGACCATAAAAAACATTCCCATAACTCATAAATAATGTAAAGAAACAACGGGGAAGGGAAAAATAGTCAAATTACAGAAAACTCAAGAAATCGCAACGAGAGTGGTTACAAAATATAACTTACTATCAGTATCTAAGGCCACTAAACAACTTTAATGTTCTGCTAGATTTTTTCCTGATTTTTGTATTTCTTAGGATTTATACAATGGGAGGGTGAAGAATACTGGTAAAAAAAGAGGTGGATTGTACTTTATCCTATGAAATATCAAGTTTTTTGGACATAAAAAAGCAGGATGTGGTCTATTTGCTAGGAGCTTTAGCTTAACAGTTACTGACTAAGCTGGAATAGATCTATGGAAAAAGAGGTCCTACTTAGAAAAATTATATAATATAAACTATGAATCAATGTACTATATGTGTATGTATATGTATATGTACTAGACTAACTGGGCTACCCTTTCTAGTTAAAGTTGCTACTCTTAGTGTAAGAGCCTTTAATCTTGTTCATATGGATTTATGGGGACCCTACAGATTACCTACTTGTGATGGACAAAGATGTTTTCAAACTGTAGTAGATGATTTCTCAAGAATGACATGGATTTTTCAACTTAAACTAAAGTCTGATGTTATTATTCTTATTTAGCATTTCTTAGCTTATGTCATAACTCAGTTTGATACATGCATTAAATCTATAAGAACTGATAATGGAACTGAATTCATAAACAACATGTACACTGATCTACTAACCAACCAAGGCATCATACATCAAACAACTTGTTCTTATACACCTCATAAATATGGAACAATAGAAAGAAAACATAGGCATCTACTTGAAATATCTAGAGCAATTAGACTTTAAGCTAATATCCCTCTAAAATTTTGGGGCTTCTGTGTAAAGGCTACTACTTACATGATTAATATGATACCTTCTACTGTGTTAAACAACATATCACCTTATAAAAAACTATATAACAAAATACAATCTCTTGAACATATAAAAGTTCTAGGATTCTTGTGTCATGCTAAGGTTATACATGAGTTGGATAAAATAATGCCTAGAACTAAACAAGCAGTGCATTGGGGAAACTTAAAAACTAAGAAAGGCTACATTCTTTTTGATCTCACTAACAAGACTTTCTTTTTTCATAGGGATATCAGCTTTAGAGTAGACATATTCCCATTCAAGTCTATTGAAGATACTCACTCACAACTATTTCTAGCAATAAGTTTTGATTTGGTAAAAAAGGATCTCAATGCTTCCTCAGATAATGCACATGTTCCATCTAACTAAAATTTTATTGCACCTAAGGATGTATCAGTTCCTTCTACTGTGATTACCACTACTACCTGTAGTGTAATTGTGATCCCAATTCATAGATCACAACCAACAAATGCACAAAGAAAATCCACAAGGGGTAGAGAATCTCCTTGTCATGCCTCAAATTCCAACGAGGCGGACTGACACCCAATGCCGTTAAGGTCCGAGAGAACCAATCTTCATTCATGTACACTCATACACATGTCACTCAATGAATATCAGTATCACATATAGATACAAGATGCCAATGGCGGAAGTCGTGGAAAACATATGATATCTATGAAACTAGGCCGTTAGGGCCACCACGTCAAAATGAACATACATTCCTTCATTCATCCCACAACGTCTACAAAAGCCTCTAACAGATACATAACCAAACCTAAAGTTGGGACAAGTCCCCGCTTTATACAATATTTACATAATACCAAAACAAGTGTACACATGTGACTCAAAAAGCCCCGAATCAACTGGAGCTCACCAATATTCTGTAGATGACCCGCAGCCTACTGTGGAGGTCTACTAGCACCTATGCCTACAGCAAGTAAGGTAAGTCCCCCAAGCGATGTCAGTACGAAGAATGTACTGAGTATGTAAGGCTATATGAAACTGCATGATACATAAGTACTTCAATGAAATCAAATAAAAGAGAGTAGTCAATATGGATAAACCATTGTTCTGTATATGAGGAATCATGTATGTTACATTCATGAATTTCTTTACCTTAACGTTCATTCATCATTATCGTTTATTACTTAACTTTATACTTCTTTGCATTAAGAGATTGTAATGACCAACTGATTAGTGGTAAAATAGGATTACCCATGCTAGGTATTTTAACCCCTGGGATGATATTAACCCATGCTAGGCTTTTCTATCACCCCTGGGATATTACTGTAATAACCCATGCTAGGCTTTTCTGTCGCCCTTGGGATGTTACTGTGATAACCCATGTTAGGCTTTTCTGTCGCCCCTGGGATGTTACTGTGATAACCCATGCTAGGCTTTTCTGTCGCCCCTAGGATGAGTAATGAGATACCTTTGGACATTTCGGAATGGAACAAGTACAATGTCAATATATGTGCTACAGAAGGATACGGAAAGAGTAACCTTACATACCTTATTTCCCATTATGAATACACAGTCCTATATGTGAATACAATAATCCATCTCCTTCCTTACATTTTACTCTACGACACAAGTACATAACAGAGCTCACGTTAACAACTAACTACCTTACAAGTGCATAAGACAACAATGAGTTACATGATTATGCTATAACATCATTTTACCCTTTATAATACAATTCACGGCATTGTCATACCAACAATACCACAAAATTCCACACATTGACCAAGACATCATAAACCAATAGCATTGCACACCAAGTTTATCCTTTACGCTTCCTTATTAACACTACGTCACAATTACTCCATCAAGTCACCTCAATACGTTTCATAACAACAATCCCACAAGTTATACACATAGAAAAAACAAGTTAAGGACATAACCATATCTTACGTATTGATATTTAATCCATAAAATTCACTATCTTTAATACCACAAGTCTCCTTCCCCGTTTATAAGGCAAAGCCATTTACCGATTGAGCAAAAGTAGACAGTTTTACACATTGTGAACTGTCCAACACTTTGTCAACATAACCAACATGATTTATACACCATATTAAGCATATAATATATGAAACCATGAGAGTAAACACTTACCAAATCTTACAAGTGGATGAGGTTGTCCAAGGAAGTGATGGCTTAGGGTGAGAGATAAAAGAAATATCTTGGAAATGTCTAGAAATGGCATGTAAGTTGTAATGAATAAAATCTGATTTTGTTCCTTTATATAGTTCCTCAAGTCATCCTTAGCTAATTATTGGTCATTAAATGCCATGTTTACTTGGTCAACACAAGAATGGGTCATTTGCCCCATTTGGGCCATGTCCTTTGACTTAAGTTTGGGCCTTAAATTGAGCCCATTAACACATGTTAATGCAGCCCACCAAATTTAATGCAAGATCCACCAACTATCTCATGTTTAAAGAATTCATAAATGTTAAGACAATATCCAACTCACGAGATTCATGTTCGTAGCCTCAACCCCAAGAATAAGCGATTTGAGTCACTCATGGCTTAATTTAACATAAATTGATCAACCCTAATTTGGATGCCAAAATCGCCCAAGAGTAGGCCTACCAAGATGGAATAATGATACAATAACCCAAGATCCCTATTTATAGACTGGTGGTCGGAGAAGAAATTTGGCAAAAAGCTGCCCGGCACGCCCCTGGGTGCGCCTGGGACTTAGCCAAATTTCTGTCCATGAAAGGGTGTGCATGAGCGGCCCGACACGCTGCTTGGCGCGCCCCTATGCTGTCCATGCTATCAAAATTTCTATCAAAAGCGGCTCGGCACGCTTCCTGGCGTGCCTGACACTTAAACTCCAATTTTCTTTCTTTCTTCGACTTTTCTTTGCGGATTTGGTTAGATTCTTCAAGTTCAAATCTTTAGATTGCCTCTTATCTTTAAGATCCTTTCCTTGGAAGTCCTTCAAGCCTTACTATTCACTCCAAAAATGCTCCAAAAATTCGCAAACTCCTCCTACAAGGGTCTCATCACATTTATTAGCACAATATCAAATATTCCATCAAGAACAATACAAAATACGTACTTATGGCTCTCAAAACTAAGGTAAACATGATTCAAGGTTGGCAATAGGGCATATAAATACACCCTAGATCACCAATCAAGTAGAGTCGAAAATGTACGGGGTGTTACACTCCTACATGGATGAAATACTTTATGTCACTCAGTATTAATGACAATATCCCTTATGCTCCATCTAATTACATTTCTTATGATCACATCTCTCCTAAGTATCAATGTTATTTGTCTTTGTCTTCTAATATTATTAAACCTACCACCTATGTAGAAGCTGTTAAAGATCCTACGTGGGTAGAAGCTATTAAACCTGAAATAGCAACTGTTTCATATAACAACACCTAGAAAGTGGTACCACTACCTAAACGAAGAGGCCAATTAGATGCAAGTAGAACTACAAGGTGAAATACAAATCTACTGGACAAATAGAGAGATTAAAGGCAAGTCTAGTAGATAAGTCTATAGCCAAAATGAGGAATTGATTACCAAGAGACATTTAGTCCTGTAGTTAAAATGGTAACTTTGCGATCAATTTTTGCCAGTTGCTTTAGCTAGATAGTGGCACATCCATCAGATGGATGCCTTTTTACAAGGTGATTCAGAAAATGAGATTTAAATGGAACTTCATCAAGGATTTCAGAGTCAGGGGGAGAGACATGGTCATGTATGCAGACTCTCAAAATCCTTATATGGAATGAAGCAGGCACCTAGGCAATGGAATACAAAACTATCCAAAGCCCTAGTCAATTATGGTTTTAGACAAATCCAATTTGATCACTCTTTATATATAAGGAATACATATGAAGGTTTAGTCATTGTATTAGTATATGTATATGATATACTTGTTAGTGGAGACAAACTTGATCAGATTCTAAAGATCAAAATAACACTGCATAAAGACTTCAAGATAAAGGATCTAGGTGAACTAAGATATTTCTTAGGTGTTGAGTTTGAAAGATCTCAACAAGGTATTGTCATGCATCAAAGAAAGTATTCCCTTGAATTTATATCAGAAACTGGACTTAGTGCAGCTAAACCAGCTCCTACACCTATGGATACTACTACAAAGCTAACTACCATTGAATATGATCAATACATAAAAGAGGTTGCAGACCCTGGTGATGATATACTAGATGATTAAGGTGCTTATCAAAGACTTGTGGGGAACTATTGTTTCTAACAGTGACTAGACCAGATATAGCTTACAGTGTACAGACACTAAGCTAATTTCTACAAAAACCATAATAGTTTCATATGAATGCACCACTTAGAACAGTTAAGTATGTTAAAAGAAAACTAAGACAAGGTCTATTATTATCTAGTAGCATGAAGGATATCCTTATAGATCATTCTGATGCATACTGGGCTGGTTGTTTATTTTATACAAAGTCTATCACATGTTACACAATTAAACTTTACTACTCACTAATCTCATGGAAATCTAAGAATCAGTCTACTATGTCTAGAAGCTTTACTGAATCAGAGTATAGAAGTCTAGCTTCTACAGTAGCTGAGCTAACTTGGATTGTTTGCCTGATCTCAAATCTTGGAGTTCAAATTTTGCAAACTATTATAGTCTTTAGTGATAACAAAGCAACAATTTAAATGGCTGATAATCTTGTGTATCATGAAAGAACCAAACATATAGAAATAGATTGTTACTTTATTAGAGAAAAGATTCAACAAGGTTTAATAAAACCTAAGTCCATTTAAACTCATGATCAGACTGCAGATGTATTAACCAAGAGCTTAAACAGAGTTCATCATGACTACTTGAAATCCAAACTTAGAGTTGCTAACATTTTTGCAGTACCAAGTTTGAGAGGGAGTGTTGAGGAAATAGGCTAACCCTTGTAGTCTATATACACTAGTATGTGTTGAAGTATAGAATGTAAGCTAAGCTAGAGTTAGTTACAAAGTTAGTTAGGAGTTACTTTGTTAGCTTATTATACAGAGAGTATACTACTCTATATATACTAATGAAGTTGTACAAGTTAACACACATTGAATATATCTCATTGACTATTTCTCTTCTCTCTTGATTACCATATTCTTCTTCTTCCTCTCTTTCTCTTTCTCATCTTTATATACATATGTTAATATTCTTCTTTATTACTAAAACAACAAAACCAATCTATGGATTATTTAACTTAAAATTGTTCTCATGATGAATCTAAAATTTATTATTCAATTAACTTGTATAGATAGTGAATAAAATTGCCTTATACCCGAGAGGATCTAATCAGTAGTAATTCTTCCCTTAACCTAGTTAGTTTTCCAAGAGAGAATTGGTAACAACCTTTTCAATTGTTACTAATGAGTCTAGCATACAAAAATTTAGGTTGAGATTTTCCCCGAATTGGGAGTTAGAAATTTCAGGCTAGGCTAGTCTTGGATGAAATTCGAGTGAGGTATGGTCTAGGGTAAACTGGAAATGGATTGTATAAATATGAAAAGATTTAGTATATTTTTATATTATCTAGCACAATAAGGAATCCATAGGATTTTTCAGAAGTGAATTCGAGTAAGTACAACTCTTGATATCGAACTTGATATAAAGGGGTTAGTCTGGAATGTCAGGGTTTGAGGGTGCATTATGGAAAAGGAAAAATTGGGAGTAATTCTAAGTTTCTGCCTCACCACACCTTCGAAAGCGGGTGGCAGACTACTATGATGACGCTACTATAGCAGAAAAATTCCCATATAGCAGGAGTCAACATTGATTAATCCCACCATAACAGGCATATTTCGCTATAGTGAGGCTGCTATAGCAGGATATACACAAATTTATGCAAAAAATACCCTAAAAATTTTATTATTTCAAAACTTATTTTGGGAAGGGAAAGGGCGGTTTTGGGCAAATTCCTCCCAGTTTTCATCTGAGTTCATCGTAAAGGTAAGTAATTCCTTTTGTTAACTTGTAGTTCGATTGTAAGCTACTAGAAATTGTTAGTTTTTGGGGTTTTAGGGAGTATTTGACTTATCCTAGCTGATTTTCTAGTGTAATTAAGTGAATTGGGCAGGAAACCCTTGGGTCTTAGTTAAAGATTGTTAATTTACCCTTGCATATTGGTAATTCGCTATAGTAATCATGAAATTGCTAGGATTAAAGTGGAATTATTGTAGAAAAATCCTAGAATGGAAGGAATGATCATGAAATTAGCCTTGGGGTTTGGGATTAGGTTATAATCCTTGATATTGCAGGTCATTTGGTTGATTATGTGTTATATTCCAATTTTTAGACCACAATCAAGTCGAGCTTGTAAGAAAAGGGAAGGCTCATGTTTGCTAGAGAATTTTAGGCTTGGATTGAGGTAGATGATGATTTAATAGAGTTTAAACGCAACTTATTTTATGTGTGCATAATAATTATTCCTTCGTATTACTTGTTACAATGCATGTTCAGGGAAAGTGAATGGTTGTTTGATATCCTAAGTGTTAATTGCATGCAATGAACTTATATAAAGAGCTTGTTGGGTTTTACAAGTGTTGTTTCTATTATCATTGTGGTTGTGATTATTGAGATATCTATTATTATTATGGGATATACCGGTATTTGGATATTTTCATGGGATTGGTTGATATAAGGTTGGTAGACACTTGATGTATGGGATTTGGTATATGGACAAGAGCTCGTCCCATGCAGTTCATGGCCAGTGGGTGACCATAAGACCCTTAGCATGTATGTACAAGGTAAAAGTGAGTGTGATGATTCCTTGAGTGAATCGAGGATTATGTGTTTACTTGTTATGTTGGTTCCTTGAATAGACTGGGCTTAAATGTTGACTTGTTATATTGGTTCCTTAAGTGAATCAAGTTTATGTACTTACTTGTTGTTCTGGTTTCTTTATGTACATCCATATTTATAATTGATGCCATGGTTGTTGTTGGAATAGATCCTTGAGTAGTCCAGGTTTAATTGTAAGATTGTCAAAACTCTATATTGTCTATTTACTTATGTAATTGAGACATGGTTGATATAATGTCTTCAATCATGGTTGTTGACTTTAAATCTTATTGGTAGTAACGGTCTTGACTTGACTTGTTATCCATGTTGACTTGTTTTAACTAAACTCTATAATGATGTTGAATAAGGTTAAGTGTTATGAATTTGAAGTAAGATTACATGGCAGGTGTTCATGGTTGTTCTTGCTTTAGTAAGTTATGGTTACTTATTCATATTTCTCATTTGGGTTGGCCGATAACCCTACCAATACACCATTATTTCATATATACTAATACTACACGTGCTCTTTATTTTGTTAAATGTAGAGCATTTTCCGAAGACTGTTTCAAGAACTCAACTATAGAGCAGATAAAATTTGAACTCAAGGGTGAGCTACATCTTTCGGGCTGCCCTGAGTTCTTCATTCAGTTTTTGGTTCATTGTTTCAGACTTAGACATTTCAATTGTTTTGGGTTGAACCCATTTATTGACATTGTAGTAGTTTTGGTAAGGTGGCTTTCAGATTCTAGGGGATTGTTTAGGTGTTGATTATTTCTGCAGGATTACCATTAGATTGTTTGATGACCTTCCTTATTTAATATAAAACAACTATTTGCCTTATTTTTTGCTAAGTGTTAGATTTGTATTTTTAGGGTTAGATGGTTCTCCCACTGGGAGATAGTGTTGGTGACACTCACGATGTATTTGGGTCGTGAAAAAGTTGGTATCAAAGCCCTACGTTTGTTGATCTTATTTTACCAAAATGGGTCCAGTAGAGTTTTGTAGAATGGCATGGAGATGTATGTACTTTTCTTCGAGAGGCTATAGGAGTTTAGGAACTATAATTTCTTTCTTCTTTCATTCTATAACTTGATTTTAACTGGTATTTTGTGATATGAATTAGTATCTGACCTTCTTCGTTATTTTGTCTGCAGATGGTGAATACTAGAGCGAATAGAGCCAGAGTCAGAGCCCCTGCTCCAGTAGCTCCAGCTGTGAAACTAGTTTTCTGGGGATGAGGACACAGAAGGGGAAGGGGAAGGGGAAGGGGAAGAAGTAGAGCAATACCCACCAAGGATGGAGCTCAAGCAGTAGCTAATCAGCCTCGTCAGAGATCAGTGACACCTCCCCCACCCCAGGATAACTATAAGGAGGTTGAGAAGATGAATGAGGATGATGTTGAGTAGGAGAAAGTGGAGCCAGTTAGAGGTGCAACACTTCGCCCTATGTCTTTTGAGATGATTCAGCAAGTGCTTTTTTTCTTAGTGGATTGGCTGGTATTGGGGCCACTTTTTTTATGCTTGTTTATTAGTTTACAAGTGTTCAACCAACTGCTACAATTACTCCTAGAATGGGAGAGGCTTTTGGGGACTGAGATTTTCCTTCGCTCGGTGTTAGGTCTTGTCATGAATGGGACTGAGCATGACATGCTGACCAAGTTCCTTAAGATAAAACCTCCTACTTTTGTTGCCTCTGAGATGGAGAATGCATTTGAGTTCATTATTTATTGTTAGAAAAGGCTGTATAAGATGGGCATTGTTGAGCAGCACGGTGTTGAGTTTGTCACTTTCCAGTTGCAAGGTGATGCCAAGCAGTGGTGGAGGGAATATATGGAGTGTCGGTCACCAGCTTTGCCTCTATTGGCATGGACTCAATTTCATACCTTATTTTTGGAAAAGTATGTACCCCATACTCTTCGTGATCGCAAAAAAGATGAGTTTTTGTCCCTTGAGTAGGGTAATATGTCTGTTGCGACCTATGAGGCCAAGTTTCATGCTTTGTCCTATTATTCTACTCAGCTACTTGGTACAAAGGCGGAGAGGATTCAATTGTTTGTAAAGAGCCCAAACACTAACTTTCAGGTTTTTTCAATTCATATGACTTTTGTTGGGAAGACCTTTAATAAGGTTATTAACTATGTGAAAAAGGTAGAAGGAGTAAAGCAAGTTGGTCAGGCAATGGTGCCAGCAAAGAAGTCCCAGAATGCAGGTAACTTCGGCGGTTCTTATTTCAGAGGTCACAGCCAGCTGGCCTATTAGGCTCACCCTATTTAGTTAGTTCTGCCAGCTTTTACTGGTGGTCAGTAAGGGTCTATTCAATAGCCCTCAATTGCTAGAGGCCAAGGGGATTCTTATTCTTTTTCCAACAACCCTTTTCTAGAGCGAGGTTTTTATATTTGTGGTGCTATAAGGCTCTTCAAGAGAATGTGTCATTAGAGACATGCTGGGTTACAAGGCCAGTATTAAGCTAAGGTCGTGGTTCCTATTTGTAGAGGTGGTGGAGGTACTAGTAATGGTAAGAGTCATCCACAAGGTGGGTAAGGAAATAATCAGGGAGGTCATCGTGGAAATTGAGGTAATTGTAATGCAGGAAAGGGTGGAGTACAGCCTGCTAGAGAGGTTACCCAGCTTGATTACAAAGCTTACTATTATGCCTTTCTAGGCAAGACTAATATCAAGGCGTCTGATGCTATCATTATTGGTACTATTCTTATTTGTGACTGGATGGCTACTAGTTTGTTTGATCCGGATTCCACTAATTCTTATGTATCTATTAGATTTGCCTTGGGATTAGACTTGATTTGTGATATACTTGACTCTCTTATTTATGTGTCTACTCCGATTGGAGACTCTGTGGTAGTAACCCATGTGTATTATACATTTTCTGTTTCATTCATGAATTATTAGACTTGGGTAGATTTGACAATCTTAGATATGCATGATTTTGAAATTATCTTGGGTATGACTCGGCCATCTCCATACATGTTGTTTTAAATTTTAATGCTAAGACAGTGACTTTAGAGAAACCCAAAGTGGTTAAGTTAGAGTGGAAAGGTGTGTATAATCCTAAGCCTATGAAATTTATATCTTTTATTCGGGCTAAGAAGTTAGTTGGGAGGGGATGTTTGGATTTTCTAGCACATGCCCAAGATGTTAGTGTAGAATCTCCTTCTATTGAGTCAGTCCCCATGGTGTCAAAATTTTAGGAGGTGTTTCCTAAAGATTTGCCTGGTATCCCTCCAGACAGGGACATTGACTTCTTTATTGATTTAGATCTAGGTACTTGCCCCTTTTTTTATTCCTCCTTATTGAATAGCTCTGGCTGAGTTGAGAGAGCTCAAGACTCAGTTCCAGGAGTTACTTGATAAGAGGTGCATTTGCCCTATTGCTTCTCCTTGAGGTGCTACGGTGTTGTTCGTTAAGAAAAAATATGGTAGCCTGAGAATGTGTATTGACTACATGAAGTTGAATAAAGTTACTATCAGGAATAAGTATCCCTTGCCCCGGATAGATGATCTTTTAGACCAGTTGCAGGGTGTTTTCATTTTCTCTAAGATAGACTTGAGATCAGGCTATCATCACCTTAAAATTTGGCCTGAGGATATACCCAAAAAAAATTTCATGACTTGATATAGACATTACGAGTTCTTAGTGAAGTCATTCAGGTTGACTAATTCACTGACAACTTTCATGAGCTTGATGAACGATATCTTTAAGTTTTTCTTGGATTCTTTTGTGATTGTCTTTATTGATGAAATTTTGGTTTACTCTAAGAGTAAGGAGGAACATGCAGGCCATCTTTGTATTGTTTTGGGGATTTCAAAGGAGAAGTAGTTGTATGCTAAGTTCTCAAAATGCAAGTTTTGGCTATCTTTTGTTGCCTTCTTAAGGCATGTGGTTTCAAAAAAGGGGGTGATGGTACATCCCTAGAAGATGAAGGCTGTTAAGAGTTGGATTGGGCGTAGCTCTGTGGTTGAGGTTAGAAATTTTATAGGTCTTTCTAGTTACTATAGCAGGTTTGTTAAGAATTTTGTATCTATTGCTACTTACTTGATAAGGTTAACCCAGAAGGAGTTGTCATTTGTTTGGTCGTATAAGTGTGCGGAGAGCTTCCAAAAGCTCAAGACACTTTTGACTACAACTTCAATTCTTTCCCTACCAGTTAAAGGTAAAGATTTCATTATATTTTGTGATGCTTCACTCTCTGGTTGGGTGCTGTGTTGATGCAGTACAAGAATATGATTACCTATGCTTCAAGGAAATTGAAGCCTCATGAGAAGAATTACCCAATCCATGACTTGGAGTTGGCGACAGTAGTCTTTACACTTAAATTTAGAGACATTATCTTTATGGTGTCAACTGTGAAGTGTTCACAAATAATCGCAATTTACAGAACGTTTTCACTTAAAAGGATCGGAATTTGAGGTAGAGAAGGTAGATGGAATTATTGAAGGATTAAGATGTGACCATCCAATATCATCCGAGTAAGGCCAATGTGGTGGAAAATATATTGAGCAGAAAAGAAGTAAGTATGGGTAGTCTGGCTTACTTGAGGGTGTCAAGATGACCTTTCGCTAGAGAGATTCAGGCTCTAGCATCTCATTCTATGTAGTTTGGTGTTTCTAAAATAGGTGGAATGTTGGCTAGTGTGGAGGTAAGGTCAACATTCTTTGATTAGATCAAGGCCAGAAAATTTAAAGATGAGAAGTTAAACAAACTTTGAAAAGAGGTAGTATTTAGTGAAGCTTCTGACGCCAAACTTGTTGCGTGTGGGGTGTTGATGATGAAGGGATGCGTGTGTGTGCCCTGGTTTGGTGATTTGATTCCTAGTTTTCTTGAAGATACTCATAGTTCTCGATACTCTACTCATTCGGGTGAAAGCAAGATGTATCATGACTTAAGACAACTCTACTGGTAGCCCTGGATGAAGAGGGATATGTTGAGTATGTGTCTAAAAGCCACAATTATCAGAAGGTGAAGTACGAGCATCAAAGGCCTGTGGGGTTACTTCAGAGGATTCCTATTCTCAAGTGGATGTGAGAAAGGATAACTACGGACTTCATAGTTGGTCTTCCTAAGACCTTGGGGAAGCATGACTCAATTTGGGTCATCGTAGATAGGCTAACCAAGTCAACTAATTTCATCCCAGTTAGAGTGGAGTACAACTCAAAGCAGTTGGCCTAGATTTATATCAAAGAGATATTGAGGCTGTATGGGGTGACAATTTCCATCATTTTGGATAGAGGTACGTAATTTACCTCTAAGTTTTGGGACATGCTACATGATGAATTGGGCACTAAGCTTGAATTCAGCACTGCTTTCCATCCTTAGACTGACGGGCAGTCAGAGAGAACTATTTAGGTGCTTGAGGATATGTTAAGGGCCTGTGTGATTGACTTTGGTGGTTGTTGAGATAAGTTTTTTCCTTTGTGTGAGTTTTCATACAACAATAGGTATCATTCTAGCATTGATATGGCTCTATTCGAAGCACTCTATGGGAGAAGATGTTGATCACCCATAGGATGGTTCAAAGTTAGTGATGTGAAACATTTGGGAATGTATATCTTCAAGCTTCCTTCCTAAACTCTTCCTCAGTGATTCTCTAAAGGTGATCCTGTACAATCCTCTAAGGAAGATAACAACTTGTGGATCAATACTTTTAGCATAAAAGACAATTTAATCCTCTTAATCCAGATATTGTAAAACTTATGCTACCAACACTCATTGCTAGTGTAAAAGCTTAATCCTTATGGCTCTAGAGTACTCAACATGAACTGCAATTATTTTCGTCATATAGTACAAATTTATAATTTTAATATAAAAGGTATTTTGATTGTTTTGTATGTTTCTTAAAAACTTATTTATTTTTTAGGAGAGGTTTGAGTTTAATATGGACGAGCATTATGTGAAAGATAGTTGTGAAGATATTTTGAAAAATAGAAGCTGACATGGCGCTACAAGTTAAAACAAGTATTTGAAAGTGCATGCTCCGTGGAAGAGGCTTGTAAAATTGAAGTGTAGGAGTTGACCCCAAAAAATTGGAATAGTCTTTGTGACATGTGGAGCAATCCAGAGCATAAGGTATTTTATATACATGTTATTCTTGTAGTTATTTAGGTTACGATATTTATATTTTCTTTGTAGAAACTATGCGAAATAAACAAGGTCAATCGAACTAAGCTCAAATCTAATCATTTCATGGGGTCAAAAGTGTTTGTAGCAGCTTGTGCTGAAATTGTAAGTTGTACTATTTTTATTCTTTTTACTAATGATACTTTAGTACTATTTCATATTGTGTTGTTTGGTAAATAAATATATTATTATCAAAAGCGGAAAGTTACAGCTTAAAGAAAGAAAATAGTAAATCTGCTACTGGACAGTAAAATTGCAGAGCTTGTAAGTTGTAGCCCACTTCAGTCAGATAACTCTAAACACTATTTCATTTTGTTTTCTTGTTATATAGGGTGAAAAGGAGCCAGAAGGTGTAGAGCCTGACAGAATCAAGTTCTACAAGCATACTCATTACACGAGTGAAAAAGGATAGTCATCTGTAGAGGCTTAGACTTACTATGTAAAAATATTAATATTTTAGTAGCATACCATTGCATTTTTCTGATTAATATTATTCATGTCTTCTCCTTTAAATGTATTAATATTTTTATACAGAACAAGATGAAAGATTTGAAAGCTCTATATTCTTCCGGAGAGTCTTCCTTGACTATTGATGAAATTGTGGATCTTGTACTTGGTACAAAGTCCGGGTACATAAAAGGTCTTGGTTATGGTCCTAAACCTAATGCTACAAGAGCAACACAAAGGAGAACGACAAAGTTAGAAGACTCCCTCAAAATTGAGAAACAGGAAGCTGCTAGTGCCCAAAATGAGTTACAGAAATGATCAAAGGCAACTGAAACTGTGGTAGAAAACCAACAATCACAGATAGAAAATCAGCAAGGTCAAATACAAGACCAACAGTTGCAGATAAAAGCATTAAATTCTCAATTGAATATTGTAGTGGCACGTCAAGAGAAAATGCTTAAGAAAATTCAACTTCTTGTTTGTGATAAGTTATATTTAATTTATTTTTATTAAATATATAAATTATGTAGCGTTACAATCAAATTAAAGGGATAAAAATAGGAATACAACCTATTCTTGTTTATTTTTTTCTCTCTAATCTAACTCTCCTTTTATTGTATTTCTAGTAACGGGCACTTTAAATTATATTGATTTGCCTGACAAAATGTTTGGTGTCTCAAATAAATTGGCATGTGATCAATGCATTGGTTAATAGATCGAAATATTGTATGTTAGGTGTTGTCACAAGCTAGATACATTTCTCACTTTTAAGTTTTAACCCATTGATTTGTAGCCGGCTATGGTTAATATTCTCGCAGTAGGCATCTACTTCTCTAGTCCTCGAATAGATTCAACTTAGGGTGGTGTTGGCCTTAATTGTGGCATGGGATAATGACATGTATATGTACATGCCTCGTAAGTTCCTGATTGTATAAATTTCTTATTCATGTATCAGAATAATTGTTTACATGCTACAGTTGGTGAACATTTTGCATTTCACCTTTTATATTGAGTTTTTGATTCTTTCGTGCATTATGGATATGTTGCACTATTTCGAGGTCGATCACCCTTCTTAGTAGAGTGTCAATTTTCCTGGAATTTGCTCATAATCATTGTACTTCTTGTAGTCTTCACTATATAAATTTTGATAGTTTGTTGCTTGCTATCTAACTTTACTTCTTTTTTTTTTATGATGCAACAAAGACTGAGCTCCATCAGAATGCCAACTTTAGGTATGTTTCTATTTTTATTTTGCCAACTAAGACTCCATTTTTAACTGGAAGTTGTAGTTTGTACCAATTATATTTCATTTATACCAATTATACATGTTGAAGGATTCTAGTTGTGGCCTGGAGCATCAGTAGCATGTAGACTCATTTTGCCTGCCAAATAGAGTCATTTTGCCAGCCAAATCTGGAAACAACATCATCAATCTTAATTTTCTTTTCTTTTCCACAGGAATAAAAGGTGATGGTTGAATCAAGACTAATTGAAAGTTCATCACGTTATTGGTTGTAATGACCTTTCCGGTCATTACCCTTATTTTCGTGTGTTCTCAGCGTTTAGAGCTTTTCTATAACTGCCCCAAGTTATTTATGACTTGCTGGGACCGACAGTTCGGTTCCCGGACAGTTCGTTTGAGAATATTATTTAGACCGAGCACGTTGTAAAATATTAAATTAAATTTGAATTTGGTAAAATAACAGAGTTAATTACCTTTCGAAAATATTTTTGAAATTTATAAAAATTCTTTAGTTATGATATATCTATATTACTTTATAATAGTTTTATAACCTATTAATAATTAAAACGGAGCTAGTGAATTTAATTATGTTAAAAGAATAATTTTATTTTATAGATGTTTTGTTAGAAATAATTTTCTATTAATTATGGTATATTCGAAAAGTTATATTTATTTTACCGTGAACCCACTCAACACCCCGTACACACGTGGAATGGACTCATCCAAGATTGTTAATTGATAAGGAGGGGTGGGGTGATGACACCACTCACCCTACGTGGAGCATAAATAAAGGGACAACAAGTTACATTGTTAATTACATTAATTAGTAGACTTTCTCTTTCATTCATTATAAATTATTTGATGACGTGTGTATATAGATATGTATATGTTCTACAAAACAGTAGGGTGTACTAGCACATCACTTTGGTTTATTATCTTTTCAAATTATTTTCATTAAAATGAAGTGATAGTTGTCTAATTTAAAGTTGGCCAAAGACCGGCTTCCTTATATATACTTATGTGACTTATGAGCAATCTTTTTTTCATTTGAAATCTTAGAGAAAGCAATTCTATATGGAAGCTGCATCACGTGCATATGCATTTGTACGAAGCAAAAGAGTGTTGTTGGAAAATATATATTGACAATTTATTTAATTTCAAAAAAACAAAGTCAATTATCGACGTCAAGTTATTCAAGCTCGGGGATCACGTGGTTGCTAGTATAGCATCTTTATATTGTAAGTTTTCAGTCAATTCTAGCTTAAAGTCGTGTATTTAAATTATTATTTGGCGGGATTGATATTGGTATTGATAGTTGGTGCTTATTTAGAGCTTAATATGAGCTCGGATTGGATAACATCTGTTGTGACTATTGATCACAGGGTGATTTGGGACGCTGTGACGGTTTTGGTTTTGCGATTCCGCAAGCGGGCCCCACGTGGGATTTACAGACATTTTTCCCGAACTAATGCAATATGGGTATCAATAGTCATGTTTTGACCTGTATTTTATTATCTTGATAGCGTGGAGGCAGTCAGAGGCCTCTCGAAAGGGGAAGACTCCTAAATAGTTGATTCTTTTAGCAAGCTTGCGGCGGCGTCCAGGTAGGCTAGGTTTACCTCCCTTTGCACTTAGATTGGACTTATGTGTGATATATGTATGCTATTGTGCTGGTATTGTGGGCTGGAATTATAGACTTGGAGGTGGTGGTTTGCTGTGATTTAGGCCTTTTTAGGCCGGATAGGGCTATTCGGACATATTCCAGGCCCGTTATCCTTACGGTACACCACTTATGACCTATTTGGGGTCGGATAGTATTGTTGTTATGGACTACTGATTGGGGAATATTATTGTTGTACCTTAGTCCAGGCTTAGACAGACTTAGCCCAGACTTAGACAGGTATAACCAGACTTGGTATCCGGGACCCGGTAGTGGACCCCGTTACCCTTTTGTCGACTTGTCAGAACGTTGATATTTTTGGGCTTAGTTAAGCCCTCTGTGACCTGTTAGACTTGTGACGGTATTTAGTCACCCCGAATATACCCAAATTGACCTATTTAGTATTTTAGTCCCTGACAGCACCGCACTCGATCGGGATTGCTGGTCTTAGCTTAGAATTAGGACCCACCTTGTCATGAGCTACTCTAGATACCCGGACTGACTTAGATATTGCATGATAATAGACTATGGACCTAGGAGGACTCGGGGACTTACCTTGTAGCAAGTAATGGGTTAGCTCATTTACCTATACTTCAGTTTCGGCCTGGGACGGACTAGTATGTTTTCCCGTTTATCTGATATGATATGACATTTGATTCTGTTCTGGTTACTGGCTATGATAAGTTTCGGTTCGAGTCCGGCTACTAATTCAGGTATGATGATTTTGGTTATTGACTATTGGGTGTTCCGGTTCGAGTCCGGCCACTGATTATTATGAGTTTCGGTTCGAGTCCGGCATCTGGTTATGATATGATTGGAGAGTTTTGGTACTGGGTACCGTGATTATGATGTTGTTGTTCTATGAGTTCCGGTTCGAGTCCGGCAGATATGATATATATGTGGCCTCTTGTTATTACCCACTGCTTCCGGTTCGACTCCGGCGTCTAGCCTCTTGTTATTACACATTGGTGTCGGTTCAAGCCCGGTGCACTCCTGTTGGTTATTTTGGTTACTGGATACTGATACAACCTCGAGACACTGGTGACTATGCATTAACTTTTCTTGTGTGTCCCGCTGGTTTATGGGGCCCAGACTGGGTTATTGTTTTCTTCCGTGTGCCTATCGGGCTTATGGGGGCCCAGATAGGTTATGTTTGACTTGTGTTTTTACTTACGCATTTATTTAGTCGTTATTATGTATCGCACTTATATTTTCCGGAGCATATCTATACGCCTCGGCCGTTACTTATGTATCTATTACTTGTACCCCGGACTTAGCATGCCCCCTGCACTTTAGCTTGCTTACATTATATTAAGCTCAGTCGGCCAATGATGCCTACTGAGTACCCGTTGTCCTGGTACTCATACTACACTTCTGCATCTTTTTCCCCGATACAGATCCAGGCACCAGTCGATGATTTTGACGTGACTCTTTTCTCAGCACTGATTTCGGAGCAGGGTGAGCTTACTGACGTCCGAGGCAGATCCTACTCCATCCTCTACTGTATAGTCTTTTGCTCTCAAGACTATTGTACTTATTATACATGTTTGGTTTCTGTCTTGTATTTTGGGTATGTTAGTAGTGGCTCATGTACTGACCCCACCAGGTCTTGGGAAGGGTTCTTGACTTTATATATTGTCCTCTTCCTTCTCAGTCTTGGCATATATACATATTCTGACTCTGTCTTTAGTATTATAGCATGTTTATAAATATGGTTACTTCCACTTCTTCTCTGTTTTATGAGATTCCGCCCGTTAGCCCGTCGCTTGTCGCTCCGGGCTAGGGTTTGGCTTGCCTATTGG
Organism: Capsicum rhomboideum; assembly: GCA_031232105.1. Taxonomy (NCBI): domain Eukaryota; kingdom Viridiplantae; phylum Streptophyta; class Magnoliopsida; order Solanales; family Solanaceae; genus Capsicum; species Capsicum rhomboideum. The sequence goes on along the minus strand of CP124719.1, from coordinate 100,190,693 downwards.
TGGGTTACGATAGGCGCCATCATGACTCAAATATTGGGTCGTGATAGCTTGGTATCAGAGCCCAGGTTGTGTAGGTAGTGTCGGTACATGAGCCAATGTTTAGTAGAGTCCTGTGGATCGGTGCAGGGACGCCTGTATCCTATCCTCGGGAGGCTACGGAACAGTTTTAGGGGAGTCTCTCATTTTCTTGACTCATGTCCGTGCATTGGGTCTGTTTTGGTTTCTGATCTTCATTTGGTTCACTCTTTACGCAGATGGTTAGGACGCATGGTGCGAGACCCGAGGGTCAGGACCCCAAGCCTGCAACAAGGGCTCCAGTTAGGGGCCGAGGTCGACCCAGAGGTCGGGGGCAGGGTAGAGCAGCAGCCCCAGGCCGAGATCATGCTAGGGATCAGTTACCCAATCCTGTTATAGCTCCAGATGCTCCGCGGCCACAGCAGCTGGTGGGCCAGGGAGCAGCCCAGGCTCCACCTGGATTTATAGATGCTTCTTTGCTTCGAGGTACATTACTTCAGTTGTTGGGGATAGTTGGAGGTCCGTCAGCCGAGGGAGCCCAACCAGCAGTACAGGGAGTTGGTGTTGGGGCGCAGCCTGCAGCTACAGCACCCAGAGTTGAGATTCCGCCAGCACCGGTAGCTCCACAGCCAGTTATAGATCAGCCTGCTATGTCTGTCGATAAGCAGAAGATGTTGGGGCGTTTCTTGAGGTTGACTCCACCGAGATTTGCTGGTACTCCGGGTGAGGATGCATATGAGTTTTTGTCCAGCTGCGAGGATAGACTGAGGAATTTGGGATTGGTACAGTCTCGTGGTGTTGATTTTGTGGCATATCAGTTTGATACTGCAGCGAGGAGATGGTGGAGGGGATATCTTGATTCCAGGCCAGCAGGATCTCCGCCGGTTACTTGGACCCAGTTCTCTGAGATTTTCTTGGGAAAGTATATGCCCCGTACTATGCGGGAGCGACTTAGAGATGAGTTCTCCAGATTGACTCAGGGTTCGTTATCTGTCGCCGAGTATGAGGCGAGGTTTCATGATCTTGCTAGGCATGCTACTTCTATTTTGCCTGATGAGTATGAGAGAGTTAGATGTTTTGTCAGGGGACTGAGATTGCCACTCCGCAGAGCTACCCAGAGTTTAGTGACTTCAGGGAAGTCATTCGTAGAGATTACCGAGCATGTATACTCTATTGAGGAGATGGATCGCGAGGCCCAAGGGGGCAGCGATAAGAGACCTCGTGTTCAGGGTAGTTTCAGTGGGAGCCATAGTGGTTCGCAGTTCAGAGGTCGTGGGTTCCAGTTTCAGGGTAGGTACCCTCAGCAGCAGCAGCAGTCTTTTCAGCGACAGGGTCAGCCCAGTAGGCCCGTACAGTCAGCTTTGCAAATATCTGATAGGGGTCAGCCCACCTATAGTGGTTTTGTTAGCTAGCCTCAAGGACGTGGTCAGTCCAGTTCATCGACTAGAGGTGGTCATACCAGCTCAGCCAGACCTTCTAGGCCGAACAGGGAGCCAGGAGCATGCTACACTTGTGGGGTTGTCGGTCATTTTGCGCGTGACTGTCCTCAGCGCATGGCGATTGAGCCTTCAGTTCAGACAGCACAGCCCCTCAGATCTATACCTCCAGCAGGTAGAGGTGGTGCACAGGGTCGTTGGGGTGGTCCCCAGGGTTCTCGAGGTAGAGCGCAGGGAGGTCAGACTGGTGGTCAGGGCGGTGCTCAGACTAGTGGTAGCCAGCGTCAGTTGTATGCCGTGCCGGCTAGACCGGAGGCTGAGGCTTCGGATGCAGTGATTACAGGTATGATTTCCGTATGCCATCAGCCAGCCTCTGCATTATTTGATCCTGGATCCACGTTTTCTTATGTATCTACTTATTATGCACCACGGTTGGGTTTGTGTTCTGAGTTATTATCTATGCCCTTACGTGTATCTACCCCCGTTGGTGATTCCTTAGTAGTGGATCGGGTATATAGATCTTGTCTGGTGACTATTCAGGAGTTTGAGACTCAGGTTGATTTTATTGTATTGGCCATGGTAGACTTTGATGTGATTCTGGGCATGGACTGGTTGTCTTTTCATCATGCAGTCTTGGATTGCTTTACCAAGACCGTTACCTTAGCCATGCCTGGTGTACCCCCGGTGGTGTGGCAGGGTTCTGTTAGCCGCACACCGACAGGGATTATTTCATATGTTCGTGCTCGTAGATTAATATCGAGGGGATGTGATTCATTCCTTGCTTACGTTCGGGATGCTAGCATTGAGAGTCCGTCACTTGACTCCGTCCCAGTTGTTCGTGAGTTTCTTGATGTATTCCCGACTGACTTACCTGGCCTTCCTCCTGAGCGTGATATAGAGTTCATTATCGACCTTGAGCCGGGCACTCGACCTATTTCTATGGCTCCTTATCGTATGGCTCCTGCTGAGTTGAGAGAGTTGAGTAGTCAGCTTGAGGATCTTTTGGGGAAGGGTTTTATCAGGCCAAGTGTATCTCCGTGGGGTGCTCTAGTTCTGTTTGTAAAGAAGAAGGATGGATCTATGCGTATGTGTATTGATTACAGGCAGCTAAATAGGGTGACGGTGAAGAATAAGTATCCTATGCCTCATATCGATGATTTGTTTGATCAACTTCAAGGTGCAGCGGTATTCTCAAAAATAGATTTGAGATCTGGATACCATCAGTTGAGAGTTAGGGCTGAGGACATCCCAAAGACAGCCTTCAGGACTCGGTACGGCCATTATGAGTTCCTGGTGATGTCTTTTGGGTTGACTAATGCCCCAACAACTTTCATGGATTTGATGAATCGTGTATTCAGGCCATACTTAGACTCTTTTGTGATTGTGTTTATTGATGACATCTTGGTTTATTCAAAGAGCAGCGAGGAGCACGAGCAGCATTTGAGGATTGTGCTCCACACTTTGAGAGATCATCGGCTTTATGCCAAGTTCTCAAAGTGTGAGTTCTGGCTTGAGTCTGTAGCTTTCTTGGGGCACGTTGTATCCAGACACGGTATCATGGTAGATCCAGCAAAGATTGAGGCTATTCGAGGTTGGGCTAGGCCCACGTCGCCTACTGAGGTACGCAGTTTTGTTGGGTTGGCAGGATATTATAGACGGTTTGTTGAGGGCTTTTCGTCTATTGCATCTCCTATGACCAGACTGACCAGGAAGGAGGTTCCATTTCAGTGGTCTGAGGATTGTGAGGCGAGCTTTCTGAAACTCAAGGATCGACTTACTTCTGCCCCTGTGTTGACTCTTCCAGTTGAGGACGAGGGTTTTACCGTGTATTGTGATGCATCTGGTATTGGTTTAGGATGTGTTCTGATGCAGCAGGGTCGTGTTATTGCTTATGCATCGAGGCAACTGAAGGTGCACGAGCGTAACTATCCCACTCATGATTTACAGTTAGCAGCGGTTGTATTTGCACTACGGATTTGGAGGCATTATCTCTACGGTGTTCATTGTGAAATCTTTACAGACCACCGCAGTCTTCAGCATATTATGACTCAGAGGGATCTTAATTCGAGGCAGCGTAGGTGGATTGAGTTGCTAAAAGACTATGATATCTCTATTCTCTATCATCCGGGCAAGGCGAATGTGGTAGTGGACGCCTTGAGTCGGAAGACAGTGAGTATGGGTAGCTTAGCCTTCATTCCTGTCTCTCAGCGACCGTTGGCTTTGGACATTCAGTCCTTAGCTAACTCGATGGTGCGTTTGGATATTTCTGACCCCGGAAGGGTTATCGCTTGTGTTGGTGCGAGATCTACTTTGCTGGAGCAGATTCAGAGTCGTCAATTTGAGGATAGCGGTCTCCATAGAATTCGAGATCAGGTATTGAGGGGTGAGTTTGAGAAAGCTACCTTGGGTTCTGATGGTGTTCTGAGGTTTGACGGTCGTATTTGTGTTCCGAGGGTTGAAGATTTAATTCGGTTGATGTTGCGTGAGGCTCACAGTTCTAGATATTCTATTCACCCCGGGACAACTAAGATGTATCGGGATCTGAGACAACACTATTGGTGGAGCAGTATGCGTAGAGATATAGCAGGGTTTGTAGCGCGATGTCTTTGTTGTCAGCAGGTAAAGGCCGAGCACCAGAGACCTGGTGGATTGCTTCAGCAGTTGCCCATTCCCGAGTGGAAATGGGAGCGGGTCACTATGGATTTCATTGTTGGATTGCCTCGCACCTTCCATGGTTTTGATAGTATTTGGGTTATTGTAGATCGGTTGACTAAGTCTTCACACTTTATCCCTGTTCGAGTTTCCTACAGTGCTGAGAGATTAGCTCGTGTATATATTCAGGAGGTGGTTCGCCCACATGGAGTGCCAATATCTATTATCTCAGACCGAGGGTCTCAGTTTACCTCCAGTTTCTGGAAGACTTTCCAGGAAGAGTTGGGTACCCAGGTGGACCTCAGCACTGCATTTCATCCTCAAACCGATGGGCAGTCGGAGAGGACAATTCAGGTATTAGAGGATATGCTCCGCGCTTGTGTGTTAGACTTTGGGGGTCAGTGGGATCAATTCTTACCTTTAGCCGAGTTCGCATATAATAATAGCTTTCACTCCAGTATTCAAATGGCTCCGTTTAAGGCTTTATATGGTAGATGGTGTCGATCTACAGTTGGCTGGTTCGAAACTTCAGAAGTCAATCCTCGTGGCACAGATTTGCTCCGAGAATCTTTGGACCGAGTTCGAGTGATTCAAGATAGGCTGCGGACAGCTCAGAGTAGACAGAGGAGTTATGCTGACCATAGAAGACGTCCGTTGAAATTCAGGGTGGGTGATAGGGTCTTCTTACGAATATCGCCCATAAAGGGCGTGATGCGGTTTGGTAAAAAAGGTAAGCTTAGCCCTAGATATATTGGACCCTTTGAGATTTTACGGACAGTTGGAGAGGTGGCTTATGTGTTAGCTTTACCTCCGGCATTTTCAGCTATCCACCCAGTATTTCATGTTTCTATGCTACGACAATATATTCCAGATGAGTCGCATGTGCTTCAGTGGGACTCGATTCAGTTAGACGAGAAACTAACATTTGTGGAGGAGCCTGTGTCCATTTTAGCCAGGGATGTCAGACGGTTACGCTCCCGGGACATTCCAGTGGTTAAGGTACAGTGGCGTCATCGTCCGGTTGAGGAAGCTACTTGGGAGCTTGAACGTGATATGCGAGCCCAGCATCCCTACTTGTTCACGTCTTCAGGTATGTGCTTCTTCTTGACTTTTGCGGACGAAAGTCCTTATAGTAGTGGATATTGTAATGACCTTTCCGGTCATTACCCTTATTTTCGTGTGTTCTCAGCGTTTAGAGCTTTTCTATAACTGCCCCAAGTTATTTATGACTTGCTGGGACTGACAGTTCGGTTCCCGGACAGTTCGTTTGAGAATATTATTTAGACCGAGCACGTTGTAAAATATTAAATTAAATTTGAATTTGGTAAAATGACAGAGTTAATTACCTTTCGAAAATATTTTTGAAATTTATAAAAATTCTTTAGTTATGATATATCTATATTACTTTATAATAGTTTTATAACCTATTAATAATTAAAACGGAGCTAGTGAATTTAATTATGTTAAAAGAATAATTTTATTTTATAGATGTTTTGTTAGAAATAATTTTTTATTAATTATGATATATTCGAAAAGTTATATTTATTTTACCGCGAACCCACTCAACACCCCGTACACACGTGGAATGGACTCATCCAAGATTGTTAATTGATAAGGAGGGGTGGGGTGATGACACCACTCACCCTACGTGGAGCATAAATAAAGGGACAGCAAGTTACATTGTTAATTACATTAATTAGTAGACTTTCTCTTTCATTCATTATAAATTATTTGATGACGTGTGTATATAGATATGTATATGTTCTACAAAACAGTAGGGTGTACTAGCACATCACTTTGGTTTATTATCTTTTCAAATTATTTTCATTAAAATGAAGTGATAGTTGTCTAATTTAAAGTTGGCCAAAGACCGGCTTCCTTATATATACTTATGTGACTTATGAGCAATCTTTTTTTCATTTGAAATCTTAGAGAAAGCAATTCTATATGGAAGCTGCATCACGTGCATATGCATTTGTACGAAGCAAAAGAGTGTTGTTGGAAAATATATATTGACAATTTATTTAATTTCAAAAAAAGAAAGTCAATTATCGACGTCAAGTTATTCAAGCTCGGGGATCGCGTGGTTGCTAGTATAGCATCTTTATATTGTAAGTTTTCAGTCAATTCTAGCTTAAAGTCGTGTATTTAAATTATTATTTGGCGGGATTGATATTGGTATTGATAGTTGGTGCTTATTTAGAGCTTAATATGAGCTCGGATTGGATAACATCTGTTGTGACTATTGATCACAGGGTGATTTGGTACGCTGTGACGATTTTGGTTTTGCGGTTCCGCAAGCGGGCCCCACGTGGGATTTTCAGACATTTTTGCCGAACTAATGCAATATGGGTATCAATAGTCATGTTTTGACCTGTATTTTATTATCTTGATAGCGTGGAGGCAGTCAGAGGCCTCTCGAAAGGGGAAGGCTCCTAAATAGTTGATTCTTTTAGCAAGCTTGCGGCGGCGTCCAGGTAGGCTAGGTTTACCTCCCTTTGCACTTAGATTGGGCTTATGTGTGATATATGTATGCTATTGTGCTGGTATTGTGGGCTGGAATTATAGACTTGGAGGTGGTGGTTTGCTGTGATTTAGGCCTTTTTAGGCCGGATAGGGCTATTCGGACATATTCCAGGCCCGTTATCCTTACGGTACACCACTTATGACCTATTTGGGGTCGGATAGTATTGTTGTTATGGACTACTGATTGGGGAATATTATTGTTGTACCTTAGTCCAGGCTTAGACAGACTTAGCCCAGACTTAGACAGGTATAACCAGACTTGGTATCCGGGACCCGGTAGTGGACCCCGTTACCCTTTTGTCGACTTGTCAGAACGTTGATATTTTTGGGCTTAGTTAAGCCCTCTGTGACCTGTTAGACTTGTGACGGTATTTAGTCACCCTGAATATACCCAAATTGACCTATTTAGCATTTTAGTCCCTGACAGCACCGCACTCGATCGGGATTGCTGGTCTTAGCTTAGAATTAGGACCCACCTTGTCATGAGCTACTCTAGATACCCGGACTGACTTAGATATTGCATGATAATAGACTATAGACCTAGGAGGACTCGGGGACTTACCTTGTAGCAAGTAATGGGTTAGCTCATTTACCTATACTTCAGTTTCGGCCTGGGACGGACTAGTATGTTTTCCCGTTTATCTGATATGATATGACATTTGATTATGTTCTGGTTACTGGCTATGATAAGTTTCGGTTCGAGTTCGGCTACTAATTCAGGTATGATGATTTTGGTTATTGACTATTGGGTGTTCCGGTTCGAGTCCGGCCACTGATTATTATGAGTTTTGGTTCGAGTCCGGCATCTGGTTATGATATGATTGGGGAGTTTTGGTACTGGGTACCGTGATTATGATGTTGTTGTTCTATGAGTTCCGGTTCGAGTTCGGCAGATATGATATATATGTGGCCTCTTGTTATTACCCACTGCTTTCGGTTCGACTCTGGCGTCTGGCCTCTTGTTATTACACATTCGTGCCGGTTCAAGCCCGGTGCACTCCTGTTGGTTATTTTGGTTACTGGATACTGATACAGCCTCGAGACACTGGTGACTATGCATTTACTTTTCTTGTGTGTCCCGCTGGTTTATGGGGGCCAGACTGGGTTATTATTTTCTTCCGTGTGCCTATCGGGCTTATGGGGGCCCAGATAGGTTATGTTTGACTTGTGTGTTTACTTACGCATTTATTTACTCGTTATTATGTATCGCACTTATATTTTCCGGAGCATATCTATACGCCTCGGCCGTTACTTATGTATCTATTACTTGTACCCCGGACTTAGCATGCCCCCTGCACTTTAGCTTGCTTACATTATATTAAGCTCAGTCGGCCAATGATGCCTACTGAGTACCTGTTGCCCTGGTACTCATACCGCACTTCTGCATCTTTTTCCCCGATGCAGATCCAGGCACCAGTCGATGGTTTTGACGTGACTCTTTTCTCAGCACTGATTTCGGAGCAGGGTGAGCTTACTGACGTCCGAGGCAGATCCTACTCCAGCCTCTACTGTATAGTCTTTTGCTCTCAAGACTATTGTACTTATTATACATGTTTGGTTTCTGTCTTGTATTTTGGGTATGTTAGTAGTGGCTCATGTACTGACCCCACCAGGTCTTGGGAAGGGTTCTTGACTTTATATATTGTCCTCTTCCTTCTTAGTCTTGGCATATATACATATTCTGACTCTGTCTTTAGCATTATAGCATGTTTATAAATATGGTTACTTCCACTTCTTCTCTGTTTTATGAGATTCCGCCCGTTAGCCCGTCGCTTGTCGCTCCGGGCTAGGGTTTGGCTTGCCTATTGGTGGGTTACGATAGGCGCCATCATGACTCAAATATTGGGTCGTGATATTGGTACTTTTAAACAAACCTCTACATATAACAAAAATATTAATAATAACCTTTCATAAAATGTAAATTTGAACCACTTATAGAATTTTTTTTTTGTTATATTCGATTGTGGTAATCCAGATTTGTCATGATTTTTTCTTATATTTGTCTGGAATAAACTCATTGTCATGTTCTAAATTACACCCTAGACGTGATTGACATCCAACATACACCACCGACCATGCAGACCAATTTTCATACCTTAACCATTAATTCCCAATATTTGATAAATTGAGTTAAGTATTCAAACAATATAATTAATTACAAACAATTAGAATCTCAAAGTGTCAATTTAAAACTCTTGCCCAATTTCCACATTAGACCATGGGGCATCTAGAAAAGCTACAGAATATTTAGGTGTGTAGCTCTATAAGGAAACATTGATAAATAAATGATAAAGACTCTTTTGGGAGCCTCCACGAACAATGTGATGACTCACCTCAACAACTGCGTCAACTCTAGCAAACTCGCCAGCTACTAGCTTCATCATCACTAATGATATCTGCATGGACATGTAGCGAGTAATATACTCCTAAAACAAGTGTCACAATCCAAATGCATCATGAGTGGCACCCACTCTAACCCTCCGGTGGGAGAACCATCCAACCCAATTACTCAATACCAACACTTAGCCAAATTTTAAGAGAACTAGTCATTCCATTGAATAAACCAATAATTCAAAATTGTTCCAACAATAAAACCCAAATGCGGAAAATAGAAAAGTCTAAAATACAACCAAGAATTGAAAGTTATTGTACCAAAATACTACAATTGTCAATAAAAGGGTTCAACCCAAAAACAGCTGAAAAATCCAAGTCTGAAACAAATGGACAAGAAATAAATGGAGGACTCGTGGCTTCCCATAAGATGCAACTCACCCTTGAATAAAAATGCAGTCTGCTCTAAAGATGAGGTCTCGATGCAGTCGCCGAAAAATATTTTGCACTCAACAAAAAGAAAAGCACGTGCAGTATCAGTACACAAAAACCACAGTGTTCTAGTAGGGTCATCGGCTAACCCAAAATAAGAAATGTGAGCAAGCAACCATAATTTAGTAAATAAGAACAACCATGAACACCTACCATATAAATGTACTTCAATTATGTGACACTTAGCCTTTTCAAACAATACCACATAATTCAGTCAAGTACAAGTCAACATAGAAAATAATTCCAAGTCAAGACTATGACTACCAAAATTAACTGAGTCAACAAACCATGACTCATCAACAATAGGTTATATTTTGCCTCAAATACATAAGTAGTAGACAACAAAAGAAGATATGCTAATCACTTGCAAATTCAGCCCAGACCACTTAAGGATTCAATTCAACAATAACAATAACAATAATCATAAATCTGATTTCACTCAAAAAACCAACTATAACAGGACAACAAATAAACTCGGTTCACTCAAGGAACCATCACACTCACCAATACCTAGCACAAACATGCGAAGGCTCTTATGGTCGCCCACTAGCCATAACCTGCAGGGGATGAGCTCTTGTCCATATACCAAACACCCAGACATATAGTGGCTGCCAACCTTATAACAACCCATCCCGTGAAGATATTTAAATACTGGTACATCCCACAATGATCAATATAAATCCCGTGAAGATGTCCAAATATCGGTACATCCCAAAATAATCAACAGATATCACAACAATCACAACTACAATGAGAATAAACAACTATACTTGTACAATCAACAAGCTTTTAATATAACCTCATTATATGTGATTAACACTTAGGATATCATTCAACGATTTACTTTCTTTAAACATGCATTGTAACAAGTATACGAATAAATAGTTAACATGCACATAGAAATCATGTTGGGTTTCAACTACGTTTAACTATCAGCTACTTAAATCCAAGCTTGCACCACTCTAATGAGCTTTAGCCTTGCCTTTCCGTGCAATTTTGACTTTGTTGTGGTCTAAAAGCAATAATACAAACATAATTCAGACATTGGTCTCACACGTTCAGAGATTACAACCCAATCTCTTAACCACAAGGTCATATTAATGATCATTCCTCCTATTCTAGGGTATTCTATCATCATTCCATCTTAATTCTACCAATTTCATGAATATAATAGTGAATTCTAAGCATGCTATGGTAAATTAACAAAGTTCAACCCAAACCCAAGGGTTTCCCACTCAATTCGCCAAATTGCACTAGCAAATTCACCTAGGCCAAGTTAAATCCTTCCCAAAATTCAAAAACTAGTGATTATAAGGATTAATAATAAAAAAAACTAATTAATGAAATGGATTAACTTATCTTAACAAAGGAAATTGATGAAATTTAGGTTGAAATCATCCAAAATTGCCTCTCCCAGCCCTTAGATGATTGTAGAATAAAAATAATACTTTTGGGGTATTTTCTGCTTTAATTAGCACATATCCCATTATAGCAAACGTATCCCGCTATAGCGCTATCACTATAGCAAAATTCGCCTGCTATGGTGGGATTGACCAAAGTTGTCTTCCGCTATGGTTATAGCGGGGCAGTGGTAGCAGCGTACGACCCGCTATAGTGGGGTAGGCAAGGCAGAAACTCGAGATTTTTCTCAGTTTTGCCTTTTCTGCAGGACACTCTTAGATTTTGATATCCCAGACTAACCCCTTTACGTTAAATTCGATATCAAGAGTTCTACTCACCCGAATTCACTTTCAAAGTTTCTACAGATTCCTTATCATTTTAGCTATCATAAAATCACTCCAAAACACTTAACCCTTAACTAATCCATTCCTAGATTACCCTAGACTATACCACACTTGGATTTCCTCCAAGACTAGCCTAGCTTGAAATTTCTAACTCTTAATTTGGGAAAAACCTTAAACCAAATTAAGGAATTCTAGACTTGCCCGTAACGAAGGAATGAATTATTACAATAGACACCAATTTACCTATCTTTCATCCCCAAATGAGCAAATAAGAAAAATGAGGCAAGTAAGTAGTAAGAGTGTACATGTATCCTCAAACAATTGAGTATACTTATCTTGTATGTCCCTTTCAGTTTCCCAAGTAGCCACTGTAACCAGATGATGCTTACACTAAAACTTCACAGACCAAATATCTTTTGTTCTTAATTTCTGAATATCCCAATCAAGAATTGAAACAGTCTACTCTTTATACGAAAGACTTTTATCAAGTAACACTAAGTCCCATTTGATAATATAATCCCCATCCCCATGATATCTCTTAAGCATTGAAATATAAAATACTGGATGGACCCCCAACAGGCTTGGTGGAAAAGCCAACCTGTAAGCTACCGATGGCTAAGCGTACCCTTTTTGCCAAATTTCATAACTCCCTTCATAGGAGATACCTTCAATAAAACCTGCCCACCGAGTTTGAAATACATGTACCTTACCTTCCAATCTGCATACTTCTTTTGCCTACTTTGGACTTCCAACAACTTGCCTTGAATGGACCTCACCTTCTCCTAAGATTCCTTCACCAAGTCTGTGCCCAAAGGCTTTACATCACAAACTTTGAATCATCCTATGGGTGATCAACACCATCTCCAATAGAGTGCTTTGAATAGAGCTATGTCGATGCTAGAATGGTAAATATTGTTGGATGAAAACTGGCAAAACAATAATAACTTATCCCAATGACCACCAAAGTCAGTCACATAGGGCCTTAACATATCCTCAAGTACTTGAATAGTCCCCTTTGACTGTCCATCAGTCTGAGGATTGAAAGCAGTACTGAAATCAAGCTTGCTGACTAGTTCTTCATGTAACCTATACCAAAACTTAGAGGTGAATTACGTACCTCTATCAGAAATGATGGAAATTGGCACTCCATCCAACCTCAATATCTCCTTGATATAAATCTTAGCTAACTACTTTGAGTTGTAATCCACTCTAACGGGAATGAAATAAGTTGACTTGGTTACCCTGTCCACTATTACCAAATCAATTCATGCTGCCCTAGGGTCTTAGGAAGACCCACTACAAAATCCATGGCTATCCTATCCTACTTCTACTCAAGAATGGGCATTCTTTGAAGCAAACCTGCAAGCCTTTGATGCTCGTGTTTCACCTACTGACTGTTGTGGTATTCAGACACATACTCCACTATATCTTTCTTCATCCCAGAACACCAATAGAATTTTCTCAAGACACGGTACATCTTAGTTGTATATGTATGAATAGAGTATCCAGTACCAAGAGCTTCTACAAGCAAGCCCTGAATCATATCACCAACACAAGGCATGCACACGCGTCCTCTATCCCTCAATACCCCCACATGCTTCAAATGTGGAATCAGTAACTTCACCACTTACCACCTTGTTCTAAAGTTTATTTACCTTGATTTGTTCAAGGAATGTTGAACTTATCTCTACACTAGCCAACACTCCACCCCTTTAAGAAACACCATACTGTATGAACTATGATGATAAAGTTTGAATCTCTTTAGCGAAAGGTCACCTTCACACCCTTAAACAAGCCAGACTACCCATACTTACCAATTTCCAGTTTAATGTGTCTGCCACCACATTGGACTTTCCCAGATGGTATTAGATAGTCACATCATAATCCTTCAACAATTCTATCCACCTCCTTTATCTCAAGTTCAAATCCTTTTGGGTGAAAACATGCTGCAAGCTACGATGGTCTATAAACACTTTGCACTTGACACCATAGAGGTAGTATCTCCAAACCTTAAGTGCAAAAACCACTGCTGCCAACTTCAAATCATAGGTTGGATAGTTCTTATCATGAGGATTAAATTGCCTTGAAGCATAGGCAATCACATTCCGACCCTGCATTAACACAACACCGAAACCAGTGCATAAAGCATCATAAAATACAATAAAGTCCTTACCTTCAATTGGCAAGGCAAAAATGGGGGTTGTAGTCAAAAGTGTCTTGATCTTTTGGAATCTCTCCTCACACTTGTCCGACTATACAAATGACATCTTTTTTTGAGTCAACCTTGTCCAGTAGGTAGCAATAGAGGAAAAGTTCTTGACAAACCTGCGATAGTAACTAGCAAGACCACAAAGCCTCTAACCTCAGTCACAGAGCTAGGACAAATCCAACTCTTGACAACCTCAATATTTTGGGGTCTACCATTACCTAAATTTTTGAAACCACATGCCCTAAAAAGGCTACAGAGGACATCCAAAATTCATATTTAGAGAACTTAGCATAAAGTTGCTTCTCCTTCAAAATCCCCATAACAATATGAAGATGACCTGCATGCTCCTTCTTACTTTTGGAGTAAACAAAAATGTCATCAATAAAAAAATTACAAACCAATCCAAGAAATACTTGAGAATACCATTCATCAAACTCATGAAGGCTTCCGGCGTATTAGTCAATCCAAAAGACAAACCATGAACTCGCAATGCCCATACTAAGTCCTAAAAGTTGTCTTGGGTATTTCCTCTGGCCAAATATTTAACAGGTGATAACTTGACCTCAAGTCTATCCTAGAGAAAACTGAAGCACCATGCTACTAGTCAAAAAGATCATTTATCTGGTGCAAAGGATACTTATTCCTGGCGGTAACCTTATTCAAATGTCTGTAGTTAATACATATTCTTATGCTACTATCCTTTTTCTTAACGAACAACACTTGAGCACTCCAAGGTGATGCACTAGGACAAATGAATCCCTCAACTGAGTCTTGATTCTCTTAGCTCAGACAAAGCCATTTGATAGGGAGGAATATAAATTAGGCGAGAGCCCAACTCCAAATCAATGCAAAAGTCAATGTCCCAATATGGAGGCATTCTAGGTAAGTATGTGTGAAACACTTTCGGAAACTCCAACACCACTAGAGGGACTCTGCACTAACATCTAGAAGATGTGCCAGAATGGACAAACATCCCTCCCAACTTCCTTCTTATCCTGAACAAAAGATATAACTTTCACAAGTCTCGGCTTACACACGCCTTCCCACTTTAACTTATCCATCCCAGGCATCTCTACGGTCACAGTCTTATCATTACAATTTAGAACAATATGATATAGAGATAGCCAAGTCATACCCAAGATGATGTCAAAATCAAGCATATCCAAGATTATCTAATCTACCCTAGTCTGGAAACCTATAAATAAGACAGAACTAGTATGATATACATGGGTCACAACCACAGAGTCTCCAATTGGAGTAGAAATATATACATGAGAGTCAAGTATATCACAAACCAAGTCCCATCCCAAGGAAAATTTAACAGATATATATGAATAGGTGGAACCCGGATTAAAAAAAATAGTAGCCATCCGGTCATAGTCAAGAATAGTACCTATAATGACAGTATCAAAAGCCTTGGCCTTGGTCTTGATTGGGAAGGCACAATAATGAGCTCTATCATCAATCTAGGGAACGTCCTTAGTAGGCTACACACTACCTCTCCCTACATTACAACCACCTCGATTTCCACCACACCCTCTCTGATAATTACCCTGCCCACCTTATGGATGACCTCTACTATTACCTCCGCCACCTCTACTAGAAGGAACCACAACTCTAGCATGTTGCTGCCCTTGAAACATAGCCTATCTCTAAGGATACTCTCTCTTAAAGTGCCCCACATCACCACAAGTATAACAACCTCAATTTAAGAAAGACATGTTAGATGATGAATATGAATCCCCTTGGCTTCTCATAATAGAGGGCTACTGAGTGGCCCCTATCTGACCTACTGTAGAAGCTGGAATAGCTGAATGAATAGGCCAAGATGGATAGGCTTGATGACTATGACCCCTGGAGTAAGAACCACCGAAGTTACCCGCATTCTGGGACTTTCTTGCTAATACTTTATCCTGACCAGCCTGTTTGACGCCTTCTTCCTTCTTCACATAATCAAAAACATCATTGAAGGTCTTTCCAATAGAAGTCGTATGCACAGACAAAACCTGGAAGTCAATTTTCAGACCCTTCACAAACAACTGAATCCTTTCCTCTTCTATACCAAGTAACTGAGTAGCATATCAGAAAAGGCATGAAACTTAGCCTCATAGGCTGCAACAGATAAATTGCCCTGCTCAAGTGAGAGAAACTCATCCTTCTTATTATTACAAAGAGTACGGGATACATATTTCTCAAAAAATAGTGTATCAAACTGAGCCCATGTCAATGGAGGTAAAGCGTGTGACTGACACTCCACATATGCCCTCCAACACTACTTTACATCACCTTGCAGTTAGAAGGTCACAAACTCAACACCATGTTGCTCTACAATACCCATTTTTTGCAACCTCTCGTAACAATCAATAATGAACTCAAATGCATCCTCAGTCTCAAAACCAATAAAAGTAGGAGGTTTCATCTTCAGAAACACAGTTAGCATATTATGTTCAGTCCTAGTCATGGCTGGAACTAACACCGAACAAGGGAAGATCTTAATCCCAAAGGCCTCACCCATCATTGGGGCAAGAGTGACAGTCTACTAAGCACCTGGAAACTGATAAGCAGGCATAGCAGGAGTGGCTCCAGTACCTTCCACCCACTCAGAAAAGAAAACACCAGATGAATCTTCTCTGAAGACAATGGGGGTAGAGCTGTACCCCCAGCTAGTGCTGCCTCCTATTCTATAACATCCTCATTCATAGCCTCCTCGTACTGATCCTGGGGTAGGGAACATGTCTCAGATCATTGACGGGCCTGATTAGATGTTGTCAAAGTTCCACACCTGGTGGGTACTGTCCTACCTCTCTCTCTTACCCTACCCCTTCCTAAATCTTGAACAATCGATTCCATAATTGGAACTGTTGGTGTGGTGGCTGCTGCTCTAGCTTTATTAGCTCTAGTGTTCACCATTTAAGGATAAAAGAATGAAGGGGGTCAGATACCAATTTGGATTGCCAGAGACCAATTGGAATCAAGTTATGGCACGAAAGAAGAAAGAAAGTGATAGTTTCCTAAAGTCCTATAGCCTCTCAAAAAAAATTACAAACATCTCTGCACAATTCTGCAAGACTCCACTGGACCCGTTTAGGTACATGAGATCAATGAACCTAGGGATCTGATACCAACTTTGTCACAACCCAAATCCATCGTAATTGGCACCCACTAACCCTCCAGTGGGAGAAACATCCAACGCAATTACTCAATACCAACACTTAGCCAAATTTTAAGAGAATTAGTCATTTCATTGAATAAACCAATAATTCAAAATTGTTCCAACAATAAAACCTAAATGCGGAAAATAGAAAAGTCTAAATACACCCAAGAACTGAAAGTCATTATACCAATACACCATATTTGGTAATAAAAGGGCTCAACCCAAAAACAACTGAAAAAATTCAAGTTCGAAAGAAATTGACAAGAAATAAATGGAGGACTCGTGGCTGCCTAGAAGATGTAGCTCACTGTTGAGTAAGAATGCAGTCAACTCTAAAGCTAAGGTCTTGATACAGTCGACGAAAAATGCTCTGCACTCAACAAAAAGAAGAACACTTGTAGTACCAGTACACAAAAACCACATTATTCTAGTAGGGTCATCGGCTAACCCAAAATAAGAAATGTGAACAAGTAAACAAGAACAACCATGAACACCTACTATATAACTGTACTTTAATTATGTGACACTTAGCCTCTTCGAACAACACCACATAATTTAGTCAAGTGCAAGTCAATATAGACAACAATCCCAAGTCAAGACTATGACTACCAATATTAACCAAGTCAACAAACCATGACTCATCAACAATAGGTTATACCTTGCCTCAAATACATAAGTAGTAGATAACAAAAGGAGATATGGCAATTACTTGTAAATTTAGCCTAAACCACTCAAGGATCCAATTCAATAATAATAATAACAATAATCATAAACTTCGATTCATTCAAGGAACCAAATATATCCGGTCCTCAATAAACAAACCCGATCCACTCGAGAAACCATCACAATCACCAATACTTTGTACACACATACTAAGGGTCTTATGGTCACCCACTAGACATGACCTGCAGGGGATGAGCTCTTGTCTATGTACCAAAATCCCAGAAAATTAGTGCCTGCCAACCTTATAATAACCCATCCCGTAAAGATGTCCAGATATTGAAACATCCCACAATAATCAACAGATATCACAACAATCACAATCACAATGAGAATAAACAACCACACATGTACAAACAATAAGCTTTTACTATAACCTCACTATATGTTATTAACACTTACAATATCATTCAATAATTTACTTTCTTTGAACATACATTGTAACATGAATGCAAAGATACAGTTAACATGCACATAGAAATCATGTTAGGTTTCAACTACGTTGAATCATCACCTACTTCAATCCAAGTTTGCACCACTCTAATGAGCTTGGGCCTTGCCTTTCCGTGCAATTTCGACTTGGTTGTGGCCTAAACGCAATAATACAAACATAATTCAGGCATTGACCTCTCATGTTCAAGGATTACAACTCAATCCCTTTACAACAAGATCATATTCATGATCATTCCTCTTATTCTAGGGTATTCTATCATCACTCCGTCGTAATTCTTCTAATTTCATGAATATAATAGTGAATTCTAAGCATGCAATGGTAAATTAACAATCATTAACCAAAACCTAAGGGTTTTCACTTAATTTGCCTATTTGCACAAGAAAATTCACCTAGGTTAAGTTAAATCCTTACCAAAACCCCAAAACTGGTGATTCTAAGAATTAATAATCAAAACTATAGTTAATATAATGGATTAACTTACCTTATCGAAGGAAATTGATGAAATTTAGGTTGAAATCGTCCAAAATCGCCTCTCCCAGCCCTTAGATGAATGTGGAATGAAAATAATATTTTTGGATATTTTCTACATTAATCAGTGCCTATCCCGCTATAACGGCTCTATCCCAATATAGCAACATCGCAATAATAGGATTCGCCATCTATAGCGGAATTGACCAAAGTTGACTTCCTCTATAGCAGTGCAGTAGTAGTGTCCTGCCACTCACTATAGTGGGGTAGGCGAGGCAGAAACTTGGAATTTTTCCCAATTTCGCCGATTTTACAACACACCTTCAGATTTTGACATCTCAGTCTAACCCCTTTACGCTAAATTCGATATCGAGAATTCTACTCACTCGAATTCACTTCCAAAAGTTCCTACAAATTTCTTATCGTCTTAGCTATCATAAAATCACCCCAAAATACTTAACTCTTAACTAATCCCTTCCTAGATTACCCTAGACCATTCCACACTTAGATTTCATCCAAGACTAGTCTACCCTGAAATTTCTAACTCTTAATTCGGAAAAAATCTTAACTCAAATATTTACATGCTAGACTTACCCATAAGGATGTCATTACAACAAGTATTATAAAATACAAACATACGATGCGTAAATAAATATTATGCATAGGAATTATATCATAAAAGGATACCCAACAAGATCCAGACAATTGTTTATCAAGAAATTATGTATTCAACATGAGTTACACTAAGGACTTTTCATAAATGGCAGTTAAATCAATTAAACAACACCGTGAGTCTCCGTTAACATACACAATGTGCCAAATCTATTAAGGAGAATACACAATACTCACGAAAGCATGCACAATGCCCCAGTGAAATCAGGAAGCATACAAATTTCCCCTACCTTATGGCACACAACTGTATCACATCAGAAAATAATTTATAAAGAATTTTAGTGCACTTGAAAATAAAATATATGTGGTTAGCCTCAAAGACAACCGATTCTACCAAGAACATGCTCATCCCAACACATCGACCAGACAAACAAACCATATATTTTTTTAAAATGAATTTTGAAAAGTAACCAACCAATGCTTAAAGTCTCACTTAACTCAAATTCACAACTCAAGCATCCTTTCCAATAAGTCTGAACTACGCTCTCGGATATCCAAATCACCTCAAAATAAACAAAAATAGATTTAGAATAATAAAAAAATTCTTTGATGAACATTCTCCTAGTTTTTAAAGTCAAACTCATGGTCAAAGATTGACCTAAAAAGTCAACTCTAGTCAACAAATCAAAATTCTCAAAGCATTATTACTAACAGAGTCCCCTCAGCGAGATGATTCCAGAACATTAATCAAAATCAAAATTCGATAATATTTTCCCTTTCAAATCAATTTATAGTTATTACCTTTATAATTTGGGATGAAAATCCCTATTTTTCTCTTCTCCTTTTCTCCTTTCCTCTCCCTTCCTCGTCTTTTCTCATCCTGTCTTTTTTTTTTTATGTTCGCTGCTACTTCCAGATGGCTTAGGAGCCATAAAAAAAAATTCCTCTTTTGGGCTTTAGCTAATTTTTTTAATTAAACTTGTAACCTTTTTTTTTTGGGAGGGGGGGCGGGGGGGGGGGGGGGTAATCTGAAATTAATTGATTTTAATTGCTAAATATAATGTTAGATTTTCTATTTCAAATATCAACATGAATTCTGAAATTTTGTAACGTTGATAAAATTGTTTTATTAGTCAAAATTCTAGGTGTGAAAGCTCTCTAGTGGTGAATGAAAATTGACTTTCTTGCCTATAGTTGTTTGTATATATATATATATATAATTCTTTAAACCCCGATAAATCAGAATTTACATCACAATATTAATCCTTAACTCTAAGCATTTGACAAAATTTAATTAAAAATTACTCCATTCATTCCAATTTATATTTAGTTATTTTATTGAGAATAAAATTTAAAATAAAAGACAGCAATATGTAGTCAAAATGAGCAATTAGGTAATAATTGTGGCATTAGATGTCAGTGACAAATAGTTGTTATTGAAACCTCATTTATTGGACAATCATAAGAAAATAAGAATTAGTGCAATTTAAGCTATTGATTGGAATTTCTTTTCAAACACAAGTTAACATTCACAATTTGCATGCATATCTAAGCACTTTATATTGATCTACACCTAATTTGCTAAGGTCTTCTCTTAAAGTATCATCATATACTAGAATATTAACGAGAATATATGAGTCCTTATCGTATCTAGACAATAAGGAAAAGAATATATGAAATGTAAGTTTTAATTTAAATTTTCCATTTATAGGTAAATGATTTTTTGTTTAAGTGGTATTATAGATAATGATTGTCTTGTCAAGAGTCAAATTTTAAGGTCATGATGATACTTACTCTAACCCACTGATAAGTATGATAACCCTTCACCCAACAATGAGAATGTTCAATAAAGTGGAAGTAAAATAATAGATTAATGCATCTTCAATCAAACATCATAAAACTAGATATTAAGTGCGGAAGAAGCCAAAATACCCAAAACCTTGTGTCTCTAGCATAAGATTATCTAAAATGAATTACAACTATTCAACACTAAAAAATTGTATGGATATCTAAAAGACTAGTAAATAAGTTAGAAAAAGCTAGATTCTTGCTCCAAACAAAGATAGCTTACCAAAACTTCTAACGAGGCACGACCTCAAAATAGTTGGATCATTGGGGTCTTCTAGTGCTAGGATCTGCATGAAAAGATGAAACATGAGTAGTATGAGTATAAAAATATGTATACTCAATAGGCATAACAGGACAACGGACAAAGAGTTTGAAAACTATATAATAGAAAGTATGATATATAAGTCAACACAATGATCTAATAATTAAGAAAAAAACAAGTATAAGCAGCTAATCAACATCTTCCGATAGAAGCACAATCAAGAAAGATAATCAAGAAGTATATAAAAGAAAGAAGTGATGATATGCAATGTAATACAATGGCCAATAACACTAGTAGTACACACTCTTTACAGTGATATGATGTCATCCAAGACTGTAACAATCCTCATTTTGATTTTCAACTTTTAGCATTTTTTGACTGTCTTACCCTTTCTTGTAGTTATGATATAGTAATTATAGACTGTAGGAGTGGGTGATATGGTGTCCGAGGAGGTTGGTTGAATATTAAAAGAGTTTTTAATTTTAGAAGATTTTGGAGTTGGTATGGTTGACTTTGGTTAACTTTTGAGACCTAGAGCACTTATAAGGATTTTGTCGGTTCCATTAGCTATGAAATGTCATTTTTAGGTTAGTAGGAATTTTGATTTGGGTCTTGAGGTATTGAAATGAATTTTGAGTATTCAATTGGAATATTGGATGTTTGTGGTCTATTGTTGACTTAGGTCAACATCCATGGATAAGTACCTCCATTCACAAATCTGATGGTTCAATTGAGTTCAAAATGTAAACTCTAGTATAGTAGTATATTTGGTTCGTGTTCATGAGGTTCTGAACACAAGGTTTGTTCAGAGAATTTTTGGTCAATTTTCCATTGTTGGTGCATTAGTGCAGAGGATTTTTCCTCTTTGTGTTTGCAACATACCTCTCATGATCGTGAAGGTATGAGAGATTTGGCCATTACAATTGTGATGGATTGTCAGCAATTGCAAAGAAGGAAGCAAGTCAGGTGGAAGGTTCTATTGTTACTCTTCGTGAACGTTACCTGATCATCACGATCATGATGTGCCTGGGTTGGTCAACTTCACAATCGCGAGAGGGTTGACTATGATCGTAATGAGTAAATCACGGGCAATATTTAAAAATCCCATTTTGAAACAAAATCTCACAACTCGATTCTTGAAGCTTGAGAACTCATTTTTAGGATATTCAAAATGTGATTTTTGAAACCTCTTCCTTGGGAATTATTATTACACTACTTTTACATGTAAAACTTGTTCTTGACAGATTAGGAGCGTTATGAATTCATTAGGAAGGGAAGTTCTAGTTTGTAACTGTTGGTGACTTGTGATTGATCTTTAAGGTATTTTATGGCTTAACTTTCTTTGGACTTTGCTTGGTTGGGGACTTATCATGTAAAACATGTTATAGGTTAGGTTAATTAGTGATTTGTAGTAATAAATGATATGGCTTATTATTGTGATATCTGTATAGGTTTTGTGTTGTTGATTCGTTCATGACTTAGGAAATTGACTCATGTTTGGTATTATTGGGTTGCCTCATGCTTCTTTCTACACACGGGAATTGTTGTGATATGACAGTTGCATATGAATTCCTTTATATATCGTGATCATAAATACCCATTCTTACTCATTTTATGAATTGGTGCACTTGGTTATATCCTTATAAATAATGTTTTAAGGGACTTACATATGGTTTCTACTATTTTATGATGTTGTGGTCAAAGATTCAACTTGACTTACTACTTTATAACACCATGGACAAAAAGCTGACTTGTCATGGACAAAATACAGATATGAAAGTTTGTGGACTAAATCTGAATTGATACATGGACTTTGTGAATCCCCCATGTATCCTACCTTACAACATACCACAATAGAGGGGGTGTATATCAATAGACATTAGCTATTGCATAAACTCTCATATCAATATATTGTATCATTCTTTGATATTAAACTGTTGGGACTTTTTTGCTTGTAGGATTATATTGTACTCTATACTTTTTATGGTTTCTTCTTAAGCTTAGTCAGCCCATGATGCCTACTGAGTACTAGTGCTTGTAGTCGCCCTGAATTTTTGGCCTCTTAGTGCGAGTCGTCAACACGGCTCTTGATCATGTGGTGTTGCAATTTTTGAAGTTGTGTTGTGCTCCTATGGTCAGAGACTATCCCAGTTTCATCTAACTCTTACTTTTTTCTTATTTATATCTTGGACCGTGTTGTATTTTTGTATTCTCATTGTGATTTTAAGAGTTTTTTATACTTTGACCATTTTACCCTTCCCCATTGTTGCTTTATATCATTTATGAGTTGTGGAAATGGTTTGTACAATCCCCAAAGTGTTTGGGAGTGATTTATATGATTTTGTGATTTTGAGTATCCTTTAAAGTGATATCATTGACTTTGGTCAACATTTTGTGATCCAAACATTGGATGGTGATTCTGTCGGATCTATTAGATTTGGAAGGTCTATTTTAGGTTAGTAGCATAGTGGGTTCCAGTCCCTAGACTCTTTTTATGTTTTTTGAGTATATGGTTTAAATACTAGTTTTATTATCCTTGTTTGGCAAATCCGATGGTTCCTTGAGTCCGGAACATCAAAATTAGTCTAGTAGCTCTATTAATTTATTTCTATGGGATCCCGAATGAATTTCGTGAGTTTGTTCAAAGAGTTTTTGAGTTAAAGTTTGGGTGTAGTTGTCGTTTTCTGGTGCCAAGTATCTCCCTCTTTGTGTTCGCGACCTTTACCTCATGTTCACATGAAGGATTTCCTTAAGAATCACATTTGTGGGGGTTAGGACGCGATCATGATAAAGGATGAGATTGAGTTGGTGTTTGGGTTGTTTCCTCTTTGCATTCGAGGCCAGAAGCTTGCATCCGTGAAGGTTCGGGTTGGGGCAGCCTTGTGTTCGCAAATGCCATTCGACCCATGGACAAATATTTATTTCCCTCTTCGTCGCAAACCTTATTTCCTCCATTTATAGAGATTGGGTGCTCAAATTGGGATGATAATAAGGGATTTGTCGAGATTTCCAATGTGGGTAAGTTTTGAAACCTTGGATTTATCATTTCACACTTATTTCATTACAAATTTATCTTCAAATCTTTGATTGTAATCCTGAGTTTTTGGGTTTCACCCAATAGAGTATAAAATAATTTTTTCTATTATTTAAAGCCCGATTTCTACTTGATTTCCTTTGCGTTTCTAGTTTTAGAACATTTAAAATATGAGAAACATGATTCTTTATTAAAATTTTGGTTTTACCCTTTTATTTTTGGAGTCAATTTTTAAAGTGATTTTGGATTCAAAACTAAAGTATATCAATATGGATATCATTGGTCTTGTATTTACATGTAGCTATCATATTTGAATAGTTTGGACATGTGTGGTGATGATTTGATGGAGTAGAGCTTCTGTTTGATGCTTCAGACTATGATTTGGCTTTGCGGGTCTTCTTTAAGGCAAGTTGAGATATACCTTGACTCTTTTCTGAGGTGTTTATATGTTAGGTGCTTATTTGCTAGTGTTTTATGCTACTATGTTATTGGATGAAATGATTGAGATTTAGTAAACACTTAGAGTATGAATAGGTTGTAGTCGTTGATGTAATTACTGATGTTAGTAATCTCTTAGGATGTAATCGGTGATAGTATAGCAAAGTAGTTAAGAAAGGAAATCTTGGCTTAGTTATTAGGCAAGCGAATGAAGGTGAACCATAGGGAATGTTGTTAACTAGTATAATTCTCCTTTTAAGAATTTAGTCTAATGGTGTCATCTTTGGGATCGATGGGACTTATTATGTAAAACAAGTTAGGTTTTGGGTAAGTTCGCTATATTTGAGTTATTGAGATTGTTCATTATTTTCGTGTTGCCTGTGTGGTTGCTTATGCAAAAATTATTAGCAACTTGGGATATTATTATTATTGTCATGCCCATATGGGGGATGGTATTGGATTTATTTGTGTATTAATTGCCTTATTATTGTTGCGATGCCTGAGTAGGTGCTTGAATTGATATTATTGGCCTTATTTGTACATTATTTGCCTTATTATTATCATGATGCATGAATGAGGGGTTGATTTGATACTATAGGCTTTATTTGAGCATTGTTTGCCTTTATTCATTATCATAACACCCATGAGAGGTCTTGGACTGATATTATTGATGTCTTACATTACTCTTTATTCCAGTGGTGCCATGCGATGTCTTATATCATGGACTATTGACATATTAAGGAGATTTTGAGCTTATTTATAAGATTATTGAATTGATTCATTATCTTCATATTGATTTGGTTATGAGAAGGCATCCTCATCTTATTCATTCATATTCATGGAAACTGGTACCACTGAGAAACACTAATTTTTGAAAGAAAATGAAACACTTTATAAAACTCTTGATCATGGATTCTACCGGCAAGGTTTATTGAGATTGTGAAAGTATATGGGTTGTGAACACCCCCATGGATCCTGTCCTGGAAGCTTATGCTAAGAAGGTGCATACGAGGGTTATGTGAGTGCCTCCATGCAATGGCTTACATCATTATCACTCCATTGCATTGCATTTCTTTGTATGTTTGATATTGTGCCTAATTATTTCCTTTTATATAGTGTTATAGTGATTGAATGTTGTTTGTGATATTATGTATTTTGCATCTCATATTACTACATTACATTACATTATACCTTTTCTTGGGTGGTTTGGTGGTTGAGATATTATGAGATGTGGAGCATTGTTATGGCTTGATATATTGACATTGTTGTGTCACATCTAGTATTTGTGGGATACACATCTCCTTTACCTTAGTTAGGATTATTGGTTTGAGATGGTGAATTGATATTATATACTGTGTTATGAGTTTCCCTTCTGATATGACTTATATCTATCGGTAATGATCTTGAATCTGTACATGCCTACCTTAGAGCACTGATTTGATTATTTAAATACACATGCTATCTGTTAGGATAGGCTGGGACTTTTTTGAGTGCAGGATGATTTACGGTAAATTGGATGGTTGGTGTGGTGGTCCTCTCCATCACTTTACATTAGGGTCGGTTATCAATGGTTCTTTCTGAGTACATGTGTTTCGTACTCACCCTTACTTTTTCTTTCCTTTTTCTTTCCACCCGTGTAGGTATTGATTTGAGTAGCAGAGCATAGATTGTGTTCTCTCAGTGTTGGCACTATGGAGATCGAGGTAGCGATTGATGGGTCTTAGAGCTTACCCAGATCTCTCCTTATCTTATATTATGCATTATCTGTATTTAAGATAATTTAGATTATTTTGATTATATTCGATATTAGAGGCTTGTACTAGTGACAATCAGACCTGGGATTTATCATTGAAATTGTATTTCCTTCTATATCATATGGGGTTATTGCTATTATTCTTCTTCTACTTCTAATTTACTTTGATTATCAAATTTGGGTTGGGATAGGTTTACCTGTACTGAAGGGTGTGAAAAGTGCCATCACAGACTCTATTTTGGGTTGTGACAAATTGGTATCAGAGCCTCAGGTTCATTGGTCTCATTAGTACAAGCCGGGTCTAGTATAGTCTTACGAATTAGTATGGAGATATTTGTTACCTATCTTTAAGAGGCTATATGACTTAAGGAGAAATCCATTAATTTATTTTGTGTCATGCATTCCAAACCTCTTTTTCACTCTCTCACAGATGGTGAGGATGCATTATTCGTTGGTTAAAGGTTCAGAGCCTGTGTCTCTGGTATGCGGTAGGGGCAGAGGTCGAGGTAGAGGTCAGATTGGAACCTCTAGACCAGCTAAAGGTTAGGTTTGGATTGCGTTCTTAGGTTCTGGAGTTATTCATGATGATGGGCCTATGGAGATAGAGAGGTTGAAGCTAATTCAAGCACCACCTGTGATCATGTCCATATCTATACTTGATGATTGTTTGGTATAGGTATTATGTTTCCTCGAGAGGATGACTCCTACTTTCATTAAGCATGCTATATTGAAGCTTCAGACTCTAGGTACACATTTGGCTACTAGAGATTCTCCTAGTGTTGATGAGATATTGTTGGGGATTGCCCCACATCCAATGACCTGATCCTTTATGTCCGTAGAGGGACAGAGTAGGTTTGTAGATGTAACACCCCAAAAATCCAAGCTAAGATTAGAACCATGCTTCAAGTACATGCAGAATCAAACATCATGTTTTCGTAGTATAAGAAGTTATTTAGACTTGTAATAAGGCCACAAGTAACTCCTAGCTCATAGCCAAGTTGAAACCTTCCTTATCGGTGGTTTTCAAGCGAAGAATCTCCATAGAGTAAAATTCAACAAGCATAACTCCTATATTCTGAAGTATTTTTTTAGCTCAAGACCCACCAATTAAAATTTCTTTGATTCTTATTTCCAACGTATCCAGTTTTGACTTAATTCGATTATGGAGCTAAGAGTTATGGCCATTTTAGTGAAGAGATGTCCAGCAGTAAGAACCTACGAATAGAAACGATGATCGTGGTTAGAAATAACGATTGTGGTTAGAAACCATGATCATAAAATGGTCTCGTCTACACGAAAAAGCCTTAAAAACCTGTGGGTTGACAAGTATACCTCCCAACCATTAAAGGGTACCACGATCTTGGGCTCCAAAAGTTGATACGGCTTGGACTTCCAGCCTAAGAAACAAGACACCATTGTGGGTGGGTCCTACGATCATGCCAAGGCTCATCTGATGGAGTCCAGTGAGTCTCAATTCAGCCTCCCAACCATAAGCACCACCCATAATCATAGGTGGGTCCCATGATCGTAGGATGGACCATATGTCACATTTTGCAGCTTTTTCAGTTACTCTTTGTCAGGGGTAATTTAGTTTTTCCCCACTATTTAAACCCCTAAAGTAAGTCATTAAAGCTATTTTTAAGGTTGGTTACTAGGTCTAAAATTATCCTAAGTCCCTCATTACTCGAAAATCATTCGACACTTAGCATCTATAGAGAAAAAGAGGTGATTTCTCTTCTCCAATCATAACTAGGGTTCATCTTCTTCAAGCTCCAAAGTCAAAAAATTCACCAAGGATTCCATCTTCAGGTATGTGGGATTTTATCAATGGGTTTACTTTCATCCATTGAATCCCAAAGTTAACTCAATTCCTCAAGTTTAATTCATCCCTCATGCTTAGGGTTCCCATAAATAGTGTGAATTCCAATATCTTTTAGTTTCTTGCTTTGACTAAACCATGAATATATGTTTTCCCATAAGTTCGAGCATCTTTACATACTCATGACTATGAACTTTCATTATATTGATAAATCCCTGATTTTGGTTTAAGTTATGAAATTCCTTATTAAAAATTCAAATTATAGTATTGCCATGTTTAGTTGCATTCTTCTGAGATTGCGGGTTATGAACACCCGATGACCTAGGATATCATGGATTTTCAGTTGAATACTCATTCTTTTAGTCTTCATAATTTAGAATGCATTCAGATAAAGCATTTACCTTTCAGTTTTAGAATATCATTATTGTTGAGCATGTCAGTATATCAGTTTACTTTCAGTTGGGAGTAGTACTTAGCACTGAGAGAACGAGTGTTCAGATAACCCAAGTCCCAAACTATGTGCCACCATAGGTAAAAAGGGTCCTCTCTAGTTGAGAGTGTCCCCCTTTGCCCTTAATAGGTTCATGAGTGAATTCACTCCAATCATGGTTCGTACCCTTGGCAAGGTATAGAACACCCTCCTAACTTGGGTTACATGTTGGATTTCATATTTCTCACATGGCCTACGTCGGTTACAGAAACCTCCCACAGTTCAGTCTAAGACCCTATTTTACCTTATAATCTATTTATTCAGCAGCTTATAGTGTTATATGTTTATTATTTGGTCATAACATCAGTTTACAAATTTTAATCCCACGTTCAGGTTATTATGTCACTTTCAGCGTATTCATCTTATATAGTGCAGTGCATATCTCACATTCTCAGTACATTTAAAGTACTGACCGCATACTTTCATTTGCGTTATATTGTCTTATAATATAGGTTCAAATGTTCAGCATCTCGATCGCGGATAGCTTGATCCAGCATCACTTCAGCATCCATATTTTGGTGAGTCCTCATAATTCAAGGAATAGTTATCAATATTTTATTTTTCTCTATTTCAATTTCAGACAGTTAAAGTTAGCTGGGGGCTTGTCCCAGTAACTCGTCTTAGAAGATACTTGCAGACATATAGTTAGATGTTCAGCCTTGTGGTTTTAAATTTAGATATTGTTGATTGGTTTGATTATTATTTCATCATTCACTTCAGCTTTTGCATAGTGTTTATATAAGTTATTTCAGTACGTATAGTTTCAAGCCAGGCCATGGGTTAGCTTGGGGTCACTTGTGACTCCAGGCACCATGTTACAATCAGGGGGTAGTCTCAGGTCGTGACAAACTTGGTATCAGAGCATCAGGTTTAAAGTGTCCTAGAGTATCTGAAAATCACGTTAAGTAGAGTCTTGTTCATGGGTGTGAAGCGTGACACACTTATGAGTGAGAGGCTATGAAATATTTTAGAAAAAGTTTCACTTCTTTCATGTTCATATCATGCGATAGAGTGTGAACTCTACTAAAAGCTTCTACTAACTCGTACTCTACACATTTAAAAAAAAGGCCTCCTAGAAGAGCCAACGAAACGAGAAATGGAAATGAAAACCAGCAAGCACCACCAACACCCACACACCCTTTAAATGAGCAAGTATATCATACTGAGTTCTAGGCTGCTTTCACGGTGCTAGCTTAGGCCATGACTACTCAGGCTAATCAGCAAGTTGTTTCCCCAGTTTATCCTATTGGTACCACAGTAGCAGCTAGAGTCCAAGACTTCATTTAGATAAATACTCCTGAGTTCCATGGTTCTAGGACTGAGGAAGATCCGTAGGAGTTCCTTGATGATATCCAGAAGGTTACTGAGATCATAGTAGTCACTCTAGTTGAAAGTGCTGACTTGGCCACTTATAAGTTGAAAGGAGTATATTACATATGGTTTTAGCAGTGGAAGGAAGATAGAAGTACCGATGCAGGTTCAGTAAAATAGGATGAGTTTGTTGCTTCCTTTCTGGATAGGTTCTTCCCACTTGAGTTAAGGAAAGCCAAAGTTCAGTAGTTCATTAACTTGAAGCAGGGCAACATAAGTGTTAAAGAGTAATCTCTTAAGTTTACTCAACTTTCTAAGTATGCTCCGGTGATGGTTGCTGATTCTAGGGCCCGTATGAGTAAGTTTGTATGGGGTGTTTCGAAAGATGTAGTGAAGGAGTATAGGAAAACAATATTTGTCAGGGAGATGGACATATCCCGATTGATGGTTCATGCTCAACATATTGAGAAAGTTAAGATTAAGGAAAGGCAAACGGAAATTATGAATAAGAGAGCTAGAACAGGGAACCTTGATTATTCTCAATAGAAGTCAGGCGGTAGTAATCGCTCTCAGTTTCAACAGAGGTCTTCAGCCCCAGCACCATCTTCTACCAGTGTTCCATCTCCCAAGACAAGACAAGATAAAAAAGGTAGAGCGCCAGGATCTGAGTTTCATTTTAGTGCTTCCAGTGGTCGTACTTTCCAACTTGTAAGAAGTGTGGGAAAAACCATCCCAGAGAATGTTTGATAGGTAAAGATGGGTGTTTTGGTTGTGGAAAGCTGGTTCCCAGACTTAGATATTATCCATTAGCCAGGAAAGGTGATACCGGTGGACTGACTCAGGCTACCTCTTCAGCAGTTTCAGCAGGTCGCCCAACCCAACAGGGTGCCTCATCTAGTACAGTTGATGGACAACACCAAAATAGGTTCTATGCCCTTTAGACTCGACAGGATCAGATGGGTTTCCCTGATGTAGTCATTGGTACGTTACAGGTCATTCATATTAATGTCTATGCATTATTAGGTCCTAGAGCCATACTTTCTTTCATGACGTCCTACATAGTAGTAGACTTTGGTATCAGTCCCAAAATACTCCCAGAATCTTTCTCATTCTCTACTCCAGTTGGTGATTTAGTCATAGCTAGACGGATATATAGAAATTGTCCTATCATAGTTTATCAGAAAGTCACCTCAGTCGATCTTGTAGAGTTAGACATGACAGATTTTGATGTTATTCTTGTCATGGATTGGTTCCACTCTTGCTATTCCTCAATTGATTGTAGAAACAGAGTAGTCTAATTCCAGTTTCCAAATGATCCAGTCCTAGAGTGAAAGGGTAGTACCTCACTGCCTATAGGTCAGTTTGTCTCTTACCTTAAGGCTAGAAAAATAATTTCCAAAGGGTGCATCGATCATAATGTTTGGTTTAAGGATTTAAATTCCTAAATCACAATTCTTGAGTCAATTCCAGTGGTTAATGAATTCGCAAAAGTATTTCTTGAAGATCTGCTCGGAGTTTCTCCTGAGCGAGAAATTGACTTCAGAATAGATCTCTTTCTAACTACCAAGACTATCTTAATTCCAACCTACAGAATGGCTCCAGTCAAGCTTAAGGAACTAAAAGAGTAGTTGAAAGATCTTTTAGACAAGTGTTTATTCATACCCAGCATCTCTCTATAGGGTGCTCTAATTTTTTTTAAGTGCAAGAAAGATGGTTCTCTCAGAATGTGCAACGACTACCGTTAGTTGAACAAAGTCACAGTCAAGAATAAGTATCCCATTTTTAGGATTAATGACTTATTCAACCAACTTCAGGGTGCCAATTGCTTCTCTAAGATAGACCTCATATCCGGCTATCATCGTCTCATAGTCAAACAATGTGACATTCTGAAGACAACCTTTCAGTACTCGGTATGGTCACTTTGAATTTGTTGATATGTCTTTTGGACTAACGAATGCTCCTACAGCTTTTATGGACTTGATGAACAGGGTGTTCAAGCAGTACTTGGACATGTTTGTCATTGTCTTTATTGATGACATCCTTATTTATTGTTGGAGTAAGGATGAACATGCAAACCATTTGAGGATTGTCTTGCAGACTCTCAAAGATGGCCGGTTATTCCTTAAGTTCAACAAGTGTAAATTTTGGTTGAAATCAGTATCATTCCTTAGTCATATCATTTTCGGTGAAGACATTCAAGTCAACCCTCAAAAGATCAAAGCAGTTAGAAATTGGCCTAGATCAATCTCTCCATTATATATCAGGAGTTTCTTAGGTTTATCTGGTTATTATAGGCGGTTTGTTAAGGTATTTTCCTCAATTGCCTCCCCTATGTCCAGATTTACTCAAAAGAAAGTCAAGTTTTAGTGGTTCGATTCTTACAAGAAGAGTTTTTAGGAGTTGAAGGCTCGACTCACCTTCTCTCTATTTTTAACTCTGCCAGAGGGTTAGGATAGGTTTGTGGTTAATTGTGTTGCTTCCATAGTTAGACTAGGTTGTGTGTTGATACAACATAGCAAGGTTATAACCTATGCCTCTATACAGCTTAAGCCTCATGGGAAGAATTACCCGACTCATTATCTTGAGTTGGCAGCAGTGGTTTTCGCCTTAAAGATTCAGAGAAATTATCTTTATGGGTTTCATATAGATGTATTCACTGATCACAAGAACCTTCAGTATGTGTTCAGTCAGAAAGATCTAATTCTTCATCAGAGGAGATGGCTAGAGTTGGTGAAAGACTATGATATGAGTGTCTTATACCATTGAAGTAAAACCAATTGTCACGCCTCGAATTCCAACAGGGCGGACTGGCACCCGAAGCCGTTGAGACCTGAAAAAAAAAATCTTTGCTCATGTGCATTCGTACATATGTTACACAATATACAGCACCACCATAAATGGATACAAGATGTCAATAGCGGAATTCATGAAACATATATGATAAATATGAAAATTGGTCGTTGGGGCCATCATGACAAAAAATACGTTCCTTACATATCCTATAAAGCCTCTACAGATGCATAACCAAAACCAATCTTAGAGTCGGGACAAGCCCCCGCTCTATACACATATACAATACCAACACAGCACCAAAACAAATGTACATATGTGACTCAAAAAGCCCCGAAGCAACTGGAGCTCACTAATGCTCTGCAAATGACCTGCAACCTACTGTGTAGGTCTACTAGCACCTGCGCTTGCAACAAGTAAGGTAAGTCCCCCAAGGGACGTCAGTACAAAGAATGTACTGAGTATGCAAGGCTATATAAAACTGCATCATACATAAGGATTTCAATGGAGTCAAATAACAAATGGAAAGACAATATAGATATTCCACTGCTGTGCATATGTTTGGAACCTTGTACATTACATTCATTGTGTTCTTTGCATTTACATTCATTTACCATCATTTGATTCATATCATACCCGTGCCCCGACTGATCAGTGGGAAATAACATACTATTGGGATCGTTCCAGTGAGGCTTATGCCCCTTAGATTGCGATCCATCATAGCATAATTTTGGGATCGTTACAGCTAGGCTTATTCCCCTTAGATTACTATCCATACCAAGAAAATAGGTTCGTTCTGACCAGGGTTTTCACCCCTCTGGATTACCCCCTGTGCTCAAACAGTAACCAATTAAGCATTACTTTGTTCTTTTACTTTTCTTTGAGAGTAACACATTGGGGATGGTACATTATTGGAATTATGAAACATCAGTCAATGACTATGAAACATTTGAATCACCATTGACCCTATGAGTAATATGATATGACAACTTGAAATGAGATACCTTGGGACATTTCGTAATGAAACAAGTACAATATCAATGTGAACAACATGTGCTGCAGAAGGATACGGAAAGAGTAACCTTACATACCTTATACTTCCAATAAGAATACACAATCCTATATGTGAACACAATAGTCCATCTCCTTCTTTACGTTTCACTCTACAATACAAGTATATAATGGAGCTCACGTTAACAACCAATTACCTTACATGTGTATAAGACGACAATGAGTTACATGGTTGACCTATAACGTCATTTTACCCCTTACGATACAATTCATGGCATTGTCACACCAACAATACCACAAAATTCCACACATTGACCGCAACATCATAAACACTTAGCATTTTGATACCAATTGTAACCCTTACACTTTCTCATTAACACCATGTCATAATTATTCCATCAAGTCACCTCAATACATTTCATAATCACATATCGACAATAATCCCACAATTTACACTTATATAAAAATAAAAAGTTAAGGAACATAATCACACCATACATGTTGGTATCCCATCCATACCATTCACTTTTATTCAAACCTCAAGTCTCCTTTTAATTTTAAATCACATAGATGGCACATCTTTTAGCAAAAAGCAAAAGAGCACTATTCAACACCTTGCCAACATAACCATCATGATATACACACCATCGTAAGTGTATAATAAATTAATCCATGAGAGTAGACACTTACCAAGGCTTGCAAAGTGATGATCTTTACCAAAGAGAAGGGTTGCCTTAGGATTTGAGTTGAGAGAAATAGGTTTGGAAATATCTAGAAAGGCATGAGAGTTACAATGAAATAAAAATCAGCTTTGTACCTTTATATAGTCCCTCATGTTATCCTTATCCAATTCTGGCATTTAATGCAATGTTTACTTGGTCAATTATGGAAGAATGGGTCATTTTCCCTTTAGGCCCATGCATTTTGGCTTCATTTTGGGCTTTAAAATGAGCCCAATAACACATGTCATCTTAGCCCACCAAATTCAATGTTTAATCCATCATATATCTCATGTTTAAATAATTCCATAAATGTTACAAAAATATTCAACTCACGCGATTCATGCTCGTAGTTTTAATCGCAAGAATAAATAATTTTGGCCATTCATGGCTTAATTGAACATAATTTGATAAATTGCTTATGACGAAGAATTAATCCCAACTCGGATGCTAAACGCACTCAAGAGTAGTCCTACTAGGATGGATTAATGATACCATGACTCAAAAGTCTTATATATATCATAATAGTCGGAGATAAATTTTGGCGAAAAGCACCCTGGCACGCCGCCTGGCGCGCCCCAATGCTACCTATGCCAGAAATATTCCTAGCATAGGTGGCCTGGCACACTGCCTGGAGAGCCCCAGTGCTGCCTGTGCCAAAAAACTTTGGCCAGAAGCGGCCTGGCATGCCCCTGGGAGCGCCCCACACCCAAAATGTGATTTTTTTCCTTTCTTCAACTTTTCTTTGCGGATTTTGTTAGATCCTTCAAGTTCAAGTATTTTTCTTACCCCCTAATCTTAATATCCATTGCTTGGAAGTCCTCCAAGCCTCATTTTCACCCCACAAATGCTCCACGAAGTCACAAACACCTCCTACAAAGGTCTAATCACATGTACTAGGGCCAATATCAAATGTTCCATTAATAACACTACAAAATACATACTTATGGCTCTCGAAACCTAAGTAAGCATTTTTCAAAGTTGTCAAGTAGGGTCGGAAATGTATGGGGTGCTACACCAATGTTGTGGCTGACTCTCTTAGTAGGTTGTCCATGGAAGTGTTGCTCATATAGAAAATAAGAAGAAAGAGTTAGTTCGCAAAGTTCACTAGGTTGATAGATTGGGAGTTCAGTTAGGTGATTCAGCAGAAGGTAATATCTTTATTCAAAATGGTTTAGAATCTTCATTAATAGCTGAGGTGAAGGAAAAGCAAGATAGTGATCCTATTTTTCTTAAGTTAAAAGAAGCGGTCCAGAGTTAGAAGGTTGAGGTTTTCTCTCAAGGGGGAGATGGTGTTCGTCATTATTAGGCTAGACTATGTGTTCCATATGTGGAGTACTTGAGACAGTGGATGATAACAGAAGCTCACAGTTCTTAGTATTCGATTCACCCAAGAGCCACTAAGATGTACCGTGATATACGAGAAGTCTATTGGTGGAATGGTATGAAGAAGGATATCGCAGAATTTATGGCTAAGGGTCTGAATTGCCAGCAGGTTAAGGTTGAGCACCAGAGACCTGGTGGTATGCTTCAAGATATCAGTATTCCTACTTAAAGTGGGAAGTGGTGAATATGGACTTTATTACAAGGTTGCCTCGTACTCGTGGACAACATGATTCTACTTGGGTTATCATGGACCTAATGACTAAGTCAGCCTATTTCCTACCAATTAACACTTCAGATTCAGCTGAGGATTATGTTAGACTCTATCTTAGGGAGTTGATGAAATTACATAGAATCCTTTTGGCCATCATTTTAGATAGGGGTACTCAGTATACCTCCCAGTTTTGGAATACATTTTAGAAGGGTCTTGGTACCCAAGTTCATCTTTGTATGTCTAGGTAGAGAGGACCATTATGACTTTAGAGGATATGTTGAGAGCATGTGTGATTGATTTCAAGGGTAGTTGGATGATCATTTGCCTTTGATTGAGTTTGCTTATAATAATAACTATCACTCCAGTATCCGGATAGCCCCGTTTGAAGTACTTTATGGTAGGAGGTGTAGATCTTCTATTGGTTTGTTTGAAGTTGGTGAAGATACTTTGATAGGTCCAAATTCAAGTCACGAGGCTTTGGAGAAAGTTCAGCTGATTAGAGAAAGGCTAAAAATAGCTCAGAGCTGTCAGAAGTCCTATGCAGATATGAGGAGAATAGAGCTTGAGTTTGCTATTGGTGATTTTGTCTATTTGAAAGATTCACTTATGAAAGGGGTTAATATATTTGGTAAAAATGGAAAGCTCAGTCCCCACTATGTTTGTCCTTATAATGTTGTAGGTCGCTTTGGCAATGTAGCCTATGAGTTAGATTTACCTGCAGACTTAACATCAGTGCATTTGGTTTTTTATGTATCTTTGTTAAAGAAATTCATTGGTAATCCTACATCGGTTTTGCCTTTAGACAACGTGGGTGTGAAAAATAGTCTCTGTTACGAGGAGGTCCCAGTTAAGATCCTTGATCGTCAGGTTCATAAGTTGAGGAATAAGGAGGTCGCTTCGGTAAAGGTTCTTTGGTGGAACCAATCAGTTAACGGAGATACTTGGGAATCAAAGGTGGATATGATGACCAATTACCCCCATCTTTTCTCTTTTAACTCAGTTCGAGCGTGAGGTAATAGTTTTCCCTTAATGAATTCTTTTCGTCTCATGTCACTCAAATAATCTCATGTCACAGCATGCATTCATGGGTTCAGTTTAGTACATGTTTCAGTATTTACAGACTCAGTTATTATATCAGTATTTAGCACTTAGAAATTTAGTGTTGGGATTGCAGCTCTTTCCCTAACATTTCAGCTTAGTTAGTTTCCATTCGAGGATGAATGACCCAAGGGAGAGATATTGTAACACCCCAAAAATCCAATCTAATATTAGAACCATACTTCAAGTACATATAAAATCAAATATCATGTTTTTTTAGTATGAGAAGTTATTTATACATGTATTAAGGACACAAGTAAATCCTAGCTCATAGCCAAGTTGAAACCTTCCTTATCGGTGGTCTTCTTGCTGAGAATCTCCCTATAGTCAACTTCAACTGAGCATAAATTCTATATTCTGAAGTATTTTTTGGCTCAAGACCCACCAAATAAAATTTCTTTGAGTCTTCTTTCCAATGCATCTAGTTTTTCCTTAATTCAATTCTGGAGCTAAGAGTTATGGCCATTTTAGTGAAGCACTGTCCAGCAGTGAGAACCTATGAACAGAAACCACGATCGTAGTTAGAAACCACGACTATACAATGGTCTCATCTACATGAAAAAAAACCAAAAATCTATGGGTGGACAATTTTACCTCCCAAATATGAAAGGGTACCTTGATCTTGATTAGAAACCACGATCTTGGGCACGATCTTAGCTCCTAAAGTTTATCCAACTTGGACTTCCAGCCTAAGAAATAGGACACCATTATGGGTGGGTCCCACGATAATACCAAGGCTTATCTGATGGAGTCCAATGAGTCTCAATTCATCCTCCCAACCACGAGCACTACCCATGATTGTAGGTGGGTCCCATGATCATGGGATGGTCCATACGACACATTCTGCAGCTTTTTCAGTTACTCTTTATAAGGGGTACTCTAGTATTTTCCCACTATTCTAACCCCTAAGCTACGTCGTTTAAGCCATTTTAAAAGTTGGTTATTAAGTATAAAATTACCTAAGTCCCTCATTAATCAGAAATCATTCGACACTTAGCATCAACAAAAGAAAAAGAGGCGATTTCTCTTCTCCAAGCATAGCTAGGGTACATCTTCTTCAAGCTCTAAATTCAAAGAATTCACCAAGGTTTCCATCTCCAGGTGACTGGGATTTCATCAATGGGTTTCCTTTCACCCATTGAGTTCTAAAGTAAACTCAATTCCTTAAGTTTAATTCAGCCCTCAAGCTTAGGGTTCCCATAAAAAGAGTGAATTCTAATATTATTCAGTTTCTTGCTTTGAATAAACCTTAAATATATGTTTTCCCATAAGTTCGAGCATTTTTACATACTCAATACTATGAACTATCATTATATTAATAAATCCCTGATTTTGGATTTGACTTATGAAATTTGTTATTACATTCAAATTATAATATTGCCATGTTTAGTTGCATTCTTCTGAGATGGAAGACTATGAACACCTGACGACCTAGAATATCATGCATTGTCAGTTGAATACTCATTCTTTCAGTCTTCATGATTTTGAATTCTTTCAAATAAAGCATTTACTTTTCAGTTTCAGAATATCATTATTGTCGAGCATGTCAATAGTTTCAGTTGGGAGTAGTACTTAGCACTAAGAGGATGAGGGTTCAGATAAACCAAGTCCCAAACTACGTGCCAGCGTAGTTAAAATGAATCCTCGCTAGTTGAGAGTGTCTCCCTTTCCCTTAATGGGCTTATGAGTGAATTCACACCAATCATTATTTGTACCCTTGGCAAGGTATAGAACACCCTCCAAACTTGGGTTACAGGTTGGATTCCATATTGCTCACATGGTCTATGTCGGTTACAAGAACCTCCCACAGTTTAGTCTCAGTCTTTGTTTGACCTTGTAATCAGTTTATTCAGCATCTTATAGTGTTTTATGTTTATTATTTGGTCATAGCATGAGTTTACAGATTTTAGTCCCCTGTTCAGGTCATCATGTTCATCTTATATAGTGTAATGCATATCTCACATGCTCAGTACATTCAAAGTACTGACCGCATACTTTCCTTTGTGCTATATTGTCTTATAATATAGGTTCGGACATTCAACATCCCTATCGCGGTTAACTTGATCCAGCATCACTTCAGCATATGTGTTTTAGAGAGTCCTTATCATTAGAGAACTAGTTATTAGTAGTTCATTTGTTTTCTCTATTTTAGTTTCAGATAGTTAGAGTTAGTTGGGGGCTTGTCCCAGTAACTCATCTTAGTAGAGTCTTTCAGACATATAGTTAGATGTTCAGCCTTGTGGTTTTAAGTTCAGATATTATTGATTTGTTTGATTATTATTTCATCATTCACTTCAGCTTTCGCACAATGTTTGTATTAGTTATTTCAGTATGTATAGTTTCACGTCAGGCCATGGGTTAGCCTGAGATCACTTGCTCATCAACCGTGTTATGACTAAATGTAGTCTCGGGTCAGGAAAGTAGAGTTCATGAGGACAGATCCTCCTTAGTTTGATAGAGATCCTAGGGTTAATGCTTATAAGTTCTTGATGGGTTGCCGCTAGAGGTTGCACAGGTTGGATCTGATATACTATTGTCACACCACGAATCCCATCAGGACGTGATTGGCACCCGAAGATGATAAGGACCGAGAGAACCAAGCTTTGCTTCTATTCATTCATATGCATGTCATAGGAAATGCTACTATCACATAAGAACATGAAAGGCTAAATCGGAAAGCACAGAACATGTGACGTATATACATTTGAGAAACTTGGCCGTTGAGGCCATCGAGTCAAGACTTCATCTATCATATTATACACATACATCCACATACATCTACAAAAGCCTCTAACAGATGCATTTACCAAAACCAACTGAAAGTCGGGACAAGTCCCCGCTTTATACACTATGTACAATACCAAAACATATGAACAACTGTGACTCGGAGAAGCCCCGAACTAACTGGAGCTCACCAATGATCTGCAATTACTGTCAACCTACGATGGAGGTCTACTAGTGCCTGCACCTGCAACATGTAAGGTAAGTTCCCCAAAAGGGGTCAGTACGGAATAAGTACTGAGTATGTAAGGCTCAAATGAAACTGTACAATACATGAATATGTCAATGAACTCAAATGCATATGAATATTTTAGAAACCATGTGAATTACTTTCATTGCTTTCTTTTCTTCTTTACTTCAATTCTTACTTGTCATTACATGTGTCACAATGTACCCGGGCACCGAATGATTAGTGGGTCTTTACATAACATATCATTATGTTGGGATCGGCTCGAACTAGGCTTATGCCCCTAGAGTTGCCACCCTATGAATCAATGTATATATTGGGATCGGCTTGAGCTAAGTTGTACCTCTAGAGCTTCCACCCATAAAACATTTTAGGTTCGGCTCGAGCTAGATTATTACCCCTAGAGCTTCCCCCTGTTAGGATCGGTCCGAGCTAGGCTTATGCCCCCAGGACTGCCCCCTGATCCAACAACCTCGGGATTGGCTTGAGCTAGGCATTTTGCCCCCAAAGCTGCCACCCGTACTTGATAATTGACCACATATGCATTACTTTGAGATTGATATCTTTACTTGTGAGAATTGGTACATTCACTTGTACATTACTTCTTTTATTACCTTTGAGAGATTGATACCATGAAAGTCACAACTTTACTTGAAGCTTTAGATCATTAACCAAAGAGTGAGAGACATGTGAATAAACATTGTTGGAAACATAACACCATTGGAGCCATTGGACAATAATCAATGAACAAGATACATGAATATAATCACTATTGGAACTTTGGAACGTAACCTTATTGGGCTTTTGGAACATTATTCATGAATATGAGACATGAGATTCACAATTGATCAATGAGTAGGAAATATATGATAATGACCAATGATAACCGTATATAGAATACCTTAGCACATTTCGGGATGGGACAAGCGTAATGTCAATGTGAATACTATTTGCCGCAGAAAGATACGGACAGAGTAACCTTACATACCTTTTACTCTCAATAAGAATATAAAATCCTAGATGTGCATACAATATCCCCGCTCCTTCTTTATGTGTCACTCTACAACACAAATATATAACGGAATTCACATTAACCACTAACTACCTTACAAATGCATATAACGTGAATGAGTTACATGTTTGCCCTTAAACATGCAATTTCCCTTGACAAAACCATTGATGAAATTATTATTCCAAAAATACCCCAATATTACCAACATTGACCAATACATGATAATCAATACATTTCACCATAACACTTCTCCTTTACGCTTTCTTATCCACACCACATCACAAATAATCCATCAAAGTACCTTAATATACCTCATAGCACATATCGGCCCAAATCCCACAATTTACACTTATATGAAAATAACAATTTTAACAAAATTACATCATACATGTTCATATTTTATCCATACCATTCTCTTTCATCAAAGGCACAAGTCCTAATTCAAGCTTGAATCTCATGGATCACAAATCTTATATAAAAACACAAAGTACCATGTCCAACACTTCCAAGCATAAACAACATGATTCACATACTATCCAATGCATATAATATATTAATCCGTAAAAATAATCACTTACCTAGGCTTGGAATATGATGATCTTGCTCCAAAGGTTGGCTTTGAACTCTTAGGGTTTGAGAGAAAAATGGTTGAGAAATATCTACAAAGGCATGTGATTTCCAAATGAATAAAAATCAGCATTTTTCCCTTTATATAGGCCCTTAATTTTTCATCCTTAGCCACTCTTGGCATTTAATGCAATGATCTAAAAAGTCAAGGCAAGAATGGGTCTTTTGACCCATTTTGGCCCATGTTTTCTTTATTATTTTGGCCCATTTATTGAGCTCAATTCACTTAACCCAATAAAATCAATAATTACTCATGTTTTAATCATCTCATATGTCTTACAACAATATTACCACTCACGCTATGCATATCCATAGCCTCAATCCCAAAAACAAGTGATTCTAGCCACGTATGGCCTATTTTGATATAAGGGTAAAACCTTCATTTTGATGCCAATTTCATTCTTGAGTAATTTTATCATACCAATATAATATTTCATTCATTTCATGTATATACTCATGGTTGTATAAGAAACGTGGCAAAAATTGGCTCCGTACGACCCCGGGTACCCTTGGGACTTAGAAAATTTCCAACTTTCAAAAAATGGAAAAACCAGCGTGGAACGCCCTTGGACGCA
The DNA here is from genome assembly GCA_031232105.1 of Capsicum rhomboideum. Classification (NCBI taxonomy): domain Eukaryota; kingdom Viridiplantae; phylum Streptophyta; class Magnoliopsida; order Solanales; family Solanaceae; genus Capsicum; species Capsicum rhomboideum. The sequence goes on along the minus strand of CP124719.1, from coordinate 100,148,527 downwards.
CCATATTACTGACTCGGGGCACAAAAATTTGGCCCAAAACGGCGTGTCACGCCCTCTAGCACGCCCCACACTTAGTTTTTCAAAAAATTCCATTTTTCGACTTTTCTTCGCGGGTTTGGTTAGATACTTCAAGTCCTATTCTTTAACTTACTTCTTAACCTTAATATCCTTTGTTTCGAGGTCCTCTTAGCCTCATTTTGAACCCCACAAATGCTCCACGAGAATCACAAAACACCTCCTACGAAAGTTTAATCATATAAACGAGGGCCAAATTCAATTATCTCATCAATAGCATTACAAAATACATACGTATGGCTCTCGACACCTAGGTAAACATTATTTAATGTCGTCAAGTAGGGTTGGGAAGGTACGGGGTGTTACATTCTTCCCCCCTTAGGAACATTCGTCCTCGAATGTTAGTAACACTGTCTCATTGTAACACTTAAGTCAAAGTGAATTCTTCATATCATCATATACACACTTATAACTTGTAAAGACTTACTTATTATAACTCCACTTGGGTCTCCTTTGTGATTTATTCTACGTGTTAACTTCTCCAATAATGTCCTTACGGAAGCTACTTTTTTATTTCTCATTGCTTTTGCTTATCGATCTAAAATACCAATAGGTAACACTGAGTACCTTTTCACATGTGAGATCCCCTGTAATTTGTACATTTACACTAGCAACAATACGGGATAATTTCGTATACACGTTCAAAGCATCGAATATAAAATACTGAATGTACTGTGAAGAGTTCCTGGACTAGTGCTAATAGATACACAATTTGCCCAAACCTTTGGACAACTTCTCCCTCTTTTTTTTTCGAATCTCATTATCTCTTTCCATTTGTGACACTGTCTAAAACATCTAATCACTTACGGTACATTTTAATTCCTTTCCTTCGAATATCGGCATATGATTTGTATCAACTGTGGGCCATTTGTAGCTATTATTATATCACCTTCACTACCTCTCTAGCTTGACAAACAAAATCTGAAGCAAATTTCATCGGCTGTAACCCATCCAATTGATAATCTATCTTTTCTTTTACATAAAGCTTCGTAAGGAACCTTTTGTTACTCTTAGTGTAAGTAATTTCAGGCATATTTTCAAATGTTCATATAATACGCTCTATTTTTTTTTTCATCCTTCAGAGGATGACAAGCCGTACTTACATCCACCTGTGTACCCATGCTTCACTGAAAAGAGTTCCAACATTGTGTAATACAGTAAGCTCTCCTATTTGATATAATAGTGAGTGGAATCCTATGTAATCGTACTATCTCTGTAACATACAACTTTGCATAATGTTCAGCTGTATCGGTGGTCTTAACTGGTAGGAAATACGTTGACTCGGTAAGTCTGTTAACTATCACTGATATGGAATCAACCTTCGCAGTGTATGAGATAACCTTGTGATTAAATCCATATTATTCATGTTCCACTTCCAAACTGGAAGGATACTATAGTGCATAAACCATACAGACTTCTGATGACATATTGTCAATCAGTGACCGCTTGGACATTAAGCTACAAGTTCTACAATGTGCTTCTCAAGTATCCTTACCAAGACCTCTGCTACACCTTGGTACATTTTGGTTGCTTCCGAGTGAATGAAATACTGTGAACGACGTTCTTCTGTCGTAATTCATTTTCTTAACACATCTACACCCAGTACACACAACCTACACTAGCGTTAAAGTACTCCCCCTTGTGTTTGTTCAAATACCTTCGTCGAACTTTGTTGTACATATATTTTTTTTTTAATTGAACTAAAAATGAAATTTACATATTGCTTTTTCCTTTATCTCAAATATCAATGAAAATCCTGCCATGTTTGACACTATAATTCTTTCATCTGGAGTTTCAAGAAACAAAACCCCATATTGCCTCATTAATGTAGATTTCTTGACTATATCTTTCTTTTCTGTGAGCTAGCCATTCATACTTTCTACTACCTTGCAGCTTAATGTATCAACTACCCCATTTTCTTTTTCCGGATGATACAAGATATCATTGTCCTAATCTTTCAATAGTTCAAGCCACCTTCGCTACCTCGGATTTAAGTCCTTTGGTTTAGAAATATATTACATTTTCTTATGACCAGTGTAAGTCAACACGAATCCCTTACAAATAGTGATACCATAACTTTAAGCAAATATCGCAGCCGCTAGTTCAGGGTCATGTGTTTGGTAATAATTTGTTTTCTCATGTGGACGCAACTGTCGTGAGGCATATGTTATTACCTTATCATGCTATATCAATATACATCCGAGGCCAAACCTGAAAGCATTACCATATATTGCATAACATTCTTATGCCTTCGGAAGGCACTTACAACTGGTGTGAAAGTTACTTTATCTTTCAACTCTTGAAAACTTTTCTCAAATGCATCATTCTACTGGAACTTGATTGCCTTGTGTATAAGCTTTGTTAAGGGTGTAGGGATAGAAGAAGATCCTTCAACAATTCTCATATATTGATCAACCAATCTGAGAAAATGATGGATCTCTGTAAGCATCGTAGGCCTTAGCCAATTGTTTACCACTTCTATCTTTCGCGTAACAACTTTCATTTATTCATCCTAGACAATGCATGGTCCTCTTGTGATTTTTGAATACCATCACCGAACATGTTCACACACATATTCAAAAGTGTCTTGAACACCCTATTCATTAAGCCCATAACAACTACAGGTGCATTCGCTAACCCAATTGACATACCAAGAATTCATAATAACCATACCATGTTTGTAATGTTGTCTTGGGTATATCATCATCATTCATTTTTTTTTCATCTTCATTTATTTCATCATTTCACCATTCATTTCACCCCTTTTTTTTTCTAACCCCGTAACTGATCAAACAAAGTGTAAACTTTGGGGAGGGAATATTCATTCATAATTGTCATCTTATTCGATTGCCGATAGTCAACACACATTCTCAACGTACTGTCTTTCTTTTGCACAATTAACACTGTCAGGGTTATGCTATATAAAGAAATAAAAATAGATTGAGTGCCTGACGTCATACTAATACTAGCTCACACATCGAGGAATTTATTTACCATCAGAACTAATTGAAGAGTTGGTGGCATCACATCAGTATCTTTCACTCTTACTAAATGACATATGTATCCCTTAAAGTATCCTTTTCTCTGCTTTAAGATGGGGAATAAATTTTCCTCTTGGTGCCCCCACATTTCCATGGCCATTTAAAACATCCTTAGTTCAGCAATCTACTATGGCGCAATCCCTTGATAACATCGAAATTTCACTATTTCCAGCTCAATAGGAGCAACTCGTGACTCACAAACACAACCAATTAGTATGCACTTGTGATATATTGTTTTAACTTCAATAGATTCTCCGACTAATGTATAGACCTCATATGACATAACTAGTAATTCTGGTGCTCGTTTGAATTTTAAACAATTAATGAAATAACATATGCTAATGTCGAATATGGGTCAATCAATGCATGTACGGTACCTGTATCTTCATCAGGAGAAGACTAATGTTATGGCCCGACATATCACACCAATAACAACACTTAGCCCCAACTGACATTTCACCTAGATGATAACTTCCGCAGCACTAACACGGCTGACAAGGAGACTTCGGTTGGTTCATACTTTCTACGTTCTTGTGCTTGATACCCTATTGCCCATGAATCCTGAATCTCACTTCTTTGCCAAATCAATTGTCTCTAAACCCTTGGAATCGAGGTAAAACATTTCCTATCGACTAAGGGAATAATGGTCTAGGCGGTCTGTTAACCACCCGAGACCTAAATTCCCCCTGGGATGTCATGAACTGTCCCATAGGTCTAGCCCTCTTTGGTGAACCTTCTTCAAATAGTTGTGTCCTTTTCTGTTGATTCTGGTCTTTCATTATCTGTGCAAAATGTCTATATTCGGACTATATCCATATTTCTTTTCAAGGTCGCAATAGTATAATCCATCTGTCCATATACTGATGCACTCTATCGGTCATAACAGTTATCACTTTTGGGGCATACCTAGACAAAGAATTAAATCAAAGACTGTACTTTCTGATACTCATAATCCATTGGTAAAGATTTAGCATTTGGTCCGTATAAACTTTTCGGACCTTATATGGAAGACACTGGTCAAAGATTATCGTTTAAAATTCCTCCCAACTAGCTGAAAGTACATCAATGCACTTGTCACATGTATAACATCTAGAGCCCTTTTAATGTGATTTATAAGGTCCTGTGGGTCTTCATTCATATCTGACTGGGTGGACATAGGAGGGGAGTTTAATTTTTCAGAAAATCTTATGTACGGCAACTAGCTTCCTAGCCGCACCATCATCACTTGTTATTGGGCCAGCTTGCCCATGACATTATACAACAACTATCTGAGTCAACATATGCACTACATTTCTTACATCCCGTTCAGTGGCATTTATAGGTGGTTCTACGGATACTTCTCTATCTTTTGGCTAAGAGAGACCCGTATAACAAATTCCATGTCAGCTCCACCTTGACTAACTTGGTCAAGTGGTGATATACTCATTTCTACTTCGGCAGGCATATCAACCTGCTCACGTTTGCCCTTATCTTGTCTGATACTTAGCATTTGACTATATAAAAGAAAACCAATGTCAATATGTACATATGTGTCCACCTACAACTTTGGCTTTGTGGCACGATCTAGAGGTGAAGGAAAGAAACAACTCCTAAATGTCTCGTAGCCTCCTGCTTATCGATGTGGCGTGCAACACATCTATAAGCAAGACTCTATTCAGACATGACTTTGTAGACACCCTTAGAACGACCTTCTCTGATATCACTTTTGTCACACCCCAAATCCCATCGGGACGTGATTGGCACCCGAAGCCGATAAGGCCCGAGAGAACCAAGCTTTGCTTCTATTCATTCATATGCATGTCATAGGAAACGCTACTATCACATAGGAACATGAACGGCTAAAATCGGAAAGCATAGAACATATGACGTATATACATATGAGAAACTTGGCCGTTGAGGCCATCGAGTCAAGACTTCATCTATCATCTTATACACATACACCCACATACATCTACAAAAGCCTCTAACAGATGCATTTACCAAAAACAACTGAAAGTCGGGACAAGTCCCCGCTTTATACACTATGTACAATACCAAAACATATGAACAACTGTGACTTGGAGAAGTCCTGAACTAACTGGAGCTCACCAATGATCTGCAATTACTGTCAACCTACGGTGGAGGTCTACTAGTGCCTGCACCTGTAACATGTAAGGTAATTTTCCCAAAAGGGGTCAGTACGGAATAAGTACTGAGTATGTAAGGCTCAAATAAAACTGTACAATACATGAATATGTCAATGAACTCAAATGCATATTAATATTTTGGAAACCATATGAATTACTTTCATTGTTTTCTTTACTTCTTTACTTCAATGCTTACTTGTCATTACATGTGTCACAATGTACCCGGGCCCCGACTGATCAGTGGGTCTTTACATAACATATCGTTATGTTGGGATCAGCTCGAGCTAGGCTTATGCCCCTAGAGCTGCCACCCTATGAGTCAATGTATATATCGGGATCGGCTCGAGCTAGGTTGTACCTCTAGAGCTTCCACCCATACAATATTTCAGGTTCGGCTCAAGCTAGGTTATTACCCCTAGAGCTTCCCCCTGTCAGAATCGGTCCGAGCTAGGCTTATACCCCCAGGACTGCCCCCTGATCCAACAACCTCGGGATCGGCTTGAGCTAGGCATTTTACCCCCAAAGCTGCCACCCATACTTGATCATTGACCACATATGCATTACTTTGAGATTGATATCTTTACTTGTGAGAGATTGGTACATTCACTTGTACATTACTTCTTTCATTACCTTTGAGAGATTGATACCATGAAAGTCACAACTTTAGTTGAAGCTTTAGATCATTAACCAAAGAGTGAGAGACATGTGAATAAACATTTTTGGAAACATAGGCTTATTGGAAACATAACACCATTGGAGCCATTGGACAATAATCAATGAACAAGATACATGAATATAATCACTATTGGAACTTTGGAACGTAACCTTATTGGGCTTTTGAAACATTATTCATGAATATGAGACATGAGATTCACAATTGATCAATGAGTAGGAAATATATGATAATGACCATTGATAACCGTATATAGAATACCTTAGCACATTTCGGGATGGGACAAGCGTAATTTCAATGTGAATACTATTTGCCACAGAAAGATACGTACAGAGTAACCTTACATACCTTGTACTCTCAATACGAATATAAAATCCTAGATGTGCATACAATATCCCCGCTCCTTCTTTATGTGTCACTCTACAACACAAATATATAACGGAATTCATATTAACCACCAACTACCTTACAAATGCATATAACGTGAATGAGTTACATGTTTGCCCTTAAACATGCCATTTCCCTTGACAAAACCATTAATGAAATTATTATTCCAAAAATACCCCAATATTACCAACATTGACCAATACATGATAATCAATACATTTCACCATAACACTTCTCCTTTACGCTTTCTTATCCACACCACATCACAAATAATCCATCAAAGTACCTTAATATACCTCATAGCACATATCAGCCAAAATCCCACAATTTACGCTTATATGAAAATAACAAGTTTAACAAAATTACACCATACATGTTCATATTTTATCCATACCATTCTCTTTCATCAAAGGCACAAGTCCTAATTCAAGCTTGAATCTCATGGATCACAAATCTTATATAAAAACACAAAGTACCATGTCCAACACTTCCAAGCATAAACAACATGATTCACATACTATCCCATGCATATAATATATTAATCCATAACAATAATCACTTACCTAGGCTTGGAAGATGATGATCTTGCTCCAAAGGTTGGCTTTGAACTCTTAGGGTTTGAGAGAAAAATGATTGAGAAATATCTACAAAGGCATGTGATTTCCGAATGAATAAAAATCAGCATTTTTCCCTTTATATAGGCCCTTAATTTTTCATCCATATCCACTCTTGGCATTTAATGCAATGATCTAGAAATTCAAGGCAAGAATGGGTCTTTTGACCCATTTTGGCCCATGTTTTCTTTATCATTTTGGCCCATTTATTGAGCCAATTCACTTAACCCAATAAAATCAATAATTCCTCATGTTTTAATCATCTCATATGTGTTACAACAATATTCCAACTCACGCTATGCATATCCATAGCCTCAATCCCAAAAACAAGTGATTCTAGCCACGTATGGCCTATTTTGATCATAAGGTGTGGTACGCCCTCTGGCACGCCCCACACTTAGTTTTTCAAAAAATCCCATTCTTTAACTTACTTCTTAACATTAATATCCTTTGTTTAGAGGTCCTCTTAGCCTCGTTTTGAACCCCACAAATTCTCCACGAAAATCACAAAACACCTCCTATGAAGGTTTAATCACATATACGGGGGCCAAATTCAATTATCTCATCAATAGCATTACAAAATACATACGTATGGTTCTCGACACCTAGGTAAACATTATTTAATGTCGTCAAGTAGCGTTGAGAAGGTATGGGGTGTTACAACTATAATAAAGTAGATTTTACTGCTTTTCAGTTTGTTGGACTAGCCAGTCAGTGGTGGAGGACTTTTGTAAAGAGTATACTATACAGTTCACCCTCTCTCTCATGGGATCTGTTTGCTCGAGAGTTTCTAGAAGAGTTTGTATGGAGTCATGAGATGTTTGTTGTCAGTACCCAAGACTACCCTTAGCCGAGAGACGGTATACGAATCCATAAGTGGTTCCAAGCTAACCCTTGGCATGGAATACTAAGCATAATATAAGAGATTTACGCAGAAGTAGTAATAAGATCATAAGATAAGTGCTAAGATATTACTGAAAATCATAATGGACAATGTACCAAGCCCTAAGGGCCAACATTAACAATACTCTAATGTATGAAAGACTCTAAAATGAATAACATTGTCACGCCTCAAATCCCATTGGGACGGACATGGCACCCGAAGCCGTTAAGGCCAGAGAGAACCATTCTATACGTTCACATATTTGTCGTTAATGGGCTAGCATTCAATCACTTATGGTTACAACATAGCAATAATAGAAATCTAATAAGAACATTTATATAAACATGAGACATGGCCGTTGGAGCCATATGGTCAAAAAAGTACAATCTTCCTTCCTTTAACTGTACAACGTCTACAAAGCCTCTACAAGATACATAACCAAACCTACATTCGGGACGAGTCCCCACTTTATACATCTGTAATACAATACCAAAATAAACATGTACATACGACTCGAAAAGCCCCGAACGAACTGGAGCTCACCAATAATTCGCAGATAACTCGCAGCATACTGTGGAGGTCTATTAGTACCTGTGCCTGCAGAAAGTAAGGTAAGTCCCCCAAGGGACATCAGTACGAAAGAATGTACTGAGTATGTAAGGCTATAAGTAACTGTATGAGATATAAGAACTTTAATGGAATTAAGTACAAGTTAACGAACAATATAAATAAACTACCATACAGTATATGTGTGGATTCATGTACATTGCTTTCTTTACTTTATTGTACTTTACTTTACTTTACTTTACTATACTGTACATCATCAATCATCAAACATATCATGCCCGGGCCCAACTGATCAGTGGTAAATAACATAATAATCGGGATCGTCATCCATGCAGATGTTCCTTTCATCCCATGGGATACCACCCGTAATAATGGGATCGACATTCATGCGGGTGTTTCTTTCACTCCATGAGATACCACCCATTCTCAACGATAACCATTACACAATTACTCACATTACTTTATTCTTTAGATATAAGAGTGATACATTGATAACAAGTGCTACTAACTCTGAAATGAGATACCCTAAACCATTTTGAGGAAGGAGACACTGTACAACCCTTTGGGGATAGGACAAGTGTTATGATAATATGAACAATAGATGCTGCAGAAGAATGAGGAAAAGAATAACCTTACATACCTTATATTCCCAACACGTAACTACAATGATTCAGCTCCTTCCTTATGTGTTACTCTAAAATAGAAGTACATAATGGAGCGAACATTAACGGCTAGCTACATTATAAGTTCACAAGACGGTAAGTAGGTGCTTAATGGAAAGTAGAAATCGTCCAACCTCCAAAATACATTGTACATCACTCCCCCCTTAATTATACTGCCAAATAACATTATTCCACCACATTACACTATAAATTACTGCTTTTGCAAAACACCACCACCAAATTAGTCCACACACCACCAAAACAGTCCACAAACCAACATAAACGTTAAAAACCGGTAGGATTACCTACCTAGTTTATCCTTTACATTTCCACTCCAATGAAACTCCATATATTCACCCCATAAGGCCACAATACTTCCTTCCACATTATAATACCAAAATCATTCCACAACAGTTCCAAAATTCAGTTTAACATAACAAAAGAGTATTCTCTTTTCACTACAACAAACGTTCCATTTACCAACACATATCAACATTCCCATCAAGCCATATATAAAAGGAAAGATTTAGGGGCAGAACCAAACTTTAATATACTGAAATTTCATCATCATAACTTAATTTCTTCAACACCTTAAGCCCCTATACAAGTCCAAGCCACAAGGAAGACAAATTCATCAAAACTAACACAAGTGGACTGCCAACTAATTAAGGGACTGCCCTATACATTTTAAACATAACCAACCTGATTTACACACTTTATTATACATATATTACATTAATATACAAGGTAAAACACTTACAAAGTCTTGCAAAGTGGAGGATTCACCCAAGAACCATAGGGAATTTTGGGGCGGCTGATTGGGGTTTGAGAGAGGAGAGAGTGTTTTAATTTTCTGTTTTTGGAAAATGAAGTGAATGGATAAATGAGCTGAATTTCATCTATTTATACTCCCTATTAGCCACCTCTTTTAGCTCATTCTTATCCCATTTTTTGGTCAAAAATAGTCCAAGTAGGTGATGCACCTACTTGGCTATACAAGCTGTCCAAAACAGTCCACTTTCTCACTTTATTTCTACTTGGATCATGTCTTGTTGGGCCTGAATTAATAGTAGGTGTTGGGATGGTCCTCTTTCCATTTTTATGTACTTACTTTGGGCCTCAATTGAGTCCATTAACTTATATCCAAATGAAGCCCAATAGTTTAATTAGGTGATACACCTACCATCTTAATTAAGTCACGGAAGCACCTCATTTATGTTCTCCCCTTTTTCCAACGTCTTAATCCTTCTACCTTAATCCACCACTTAACTTTAACTTTACACTCAATTATGTCCTTATTATATCAAGTTTAAATACTTTTATCCATGCTAGGTTGATCGTATAAATTTTGAAAATGTACGGGGTGTTTCATCATCCCCCCCTTAGGAACATTCGTCCTCGAATGGTAGTATCATCACTATTCAGCTTAAACGAGTTCAAGCTTAAGTTTAATAATTATACTACCATATAACACTTATATATTTATATACTTACTTGTTATTGCTCCAGTTCAGCATCTAAGGCTTCCACTTCGGTTACAAATAATTGAGGATACTTAGATTTCATCATTTCCTCAGCTCCCATGTGATTTCTTCTACCTGTTGATTCCTCCAAAGAAATTTTACGGAAGCTAGCTCTTTATTTCTTAACTTCTTAACTTGTCAATCCAGAATAGAAATAGGTACTTCTTCATAGGTGAGATCTTCCGTAATTTGTACATCTTCAGTAGAAGTAATATGAGATGGATCTCCTATACACCTTCGAAGCATTAAGACGTGAAACACTGCATGAACTGTGGAGAATTCTTGGGGTAGTTCCAACTTATATGCGACTTGGCCAAATCTTCGGATAATCTTATATGGTCCTATATAACATGGAATTAGCTTTCCCTTTTTTCCAAATCTCATCACCCCTTTCATTGGCGATACTTTCAAAATAACCCAATCACCTATAGCAAACTCTAGCCCCTTTCTTCTAACATCGGCATATGATTTGTGTCAACTTTGGGCTGTTCCTAGCCGTTGCTGTATCACCTTAACCTTTTCCATGGCTTGATGAACAAGGTCTGGTCCAAATAAAATAGTCTCACCTACCTCAAACCACCCAATCGGTGACCTACATTTTCTCCCGTATAAGGCTTCATAAGGCGCCATTTTGATACTTGAATGATAGCTATTATTGTAGGCGAACTCAATAAGAGGTAAATGATCATCCCAACTACCTTTAAAGTCTAATACACAAGCTCGCAGCATATCCTCAAGTGTCTGTATGGTGCGTTTTGCCTGTCCATCTATTTGTGGGTGTAAAGATGTACTTAAATTCACTTGATTACCCAAACTTCTCTGAAAAGACTTCCAAAAGTTTGCAGTAAATTGAGCTCCCCTATCAGATATAATAGAAATTGGAATTCCGTGCAGTCGAACTATCTCTTTAACATACAACTGTGCATAATCTTCAGCTGTATAAGTGGTCTTGACTGGTAGGAAATGTGCTGACTTGGTAAGCCTGTCAACTATTACCCATATGGAATCAAATTTCCGCAGTGTACGAGGCAAACCTGTGATGAAATCCATGTTAATCATATACCACTTCCAGACTGGGAGATTTATACATTGAATATAACCTCCAGGCTTCTGATGCTCTACTTTTATTTGTTGACAATTTGGACATTGGGCTATAAATTCTGCAATATTCTTCTTCATATCACCCCACCAATATACTCCTTTTAGATCGTGGTACATTTTAGTTGATCCCGGATGAATAGAATACCTAGAATGATGTGCCTCTGTCATAATCCTTCGTCTTAACTCATCTACATTAGGTACACATAATCTGTTTTGACACTGAAGCACTCCTTCTTGTGTAAGCTCAAATGCCTTTGTCAAACCTTGTTGTACATTCTCCTTAAGCTGTGATAGAAAAGGGTCTGCATACTACTTCTCTTTCACCTCAGCTACTAATAAAGATTCTGCCTCATTTTGCACAACAACTCCTTCCTCTGTAGTTTCAAGAAGGCGAACCCCTAAGCTAGCTAATTGATGTAGATCCTTTATTAACCATTGTTTTCCCTTAAGCTGGCCATAAGTACTCCCCATTGCCTTACGACTTAATGCATCAGCTACCATATTTGCCTTCCCCGAATGATATAAAATATCAATGTCATAATCCTTCAATAGTTCAAGCCACCTCCGCTGCCTCAAATTTAGGTCCTTCTGCTTAAAGATGTATTGTAAACTCTTATGGTTGGTATGTATGTCAACATGAACCCCATACAAATAGTGGCGCCATATCTTTAAAGCAAATACCACTGCTGCTAACTCAAGATCATGTGTTGGATAATTTTTTTCATGTGGCCTCAATTGTCTTTAGGCATAAGCTATCACTTTACCATGCTACATCAATACACATCCCAAGCCAACTCCTGAAGCATCACAATACACTGCATACCCTTCTGTGCCTTCTAGAAGTACCAATACGGGTGTAGAGGTCAACTTATTCTTCAGATCTTGGAAACTGGTCTCACATGCATCATTCCATTTAAACTTAGTTGCCTTGTGTGTTAGCTTTGTTAAAGGTGCAGCAATAGAAGAAAATCCTTCAACAAACCTTCTATAATAACCTGCCAACCCGAGGAAACTACGAATCTCTGTAGGCATTGTAGGTCTTGGCAAATTTTTCATCGCTTCTATCTTTTGAGTATCAACCCTTATTTCTTCATCAGATACAATATGACCCAAGAATGCTACAGATTTTAACCAAAATTCACATTTAGAGAACTTTGCATATAAATCACGATCACGAAGAATCTGTAACACTTGTCGTAAGTGACTAGCATGGTCCTCTTTTAATCTTGAATAGACAAGAATATCATCTATAAACACTATCACGAACACGTCTAAAAATGGCTTGAACACCCTATTCATCAGATCCATAATAGCTGCTGGTGCATTTGTTAGCCCGAAGGACATAACTAAAAACTCATAATGATCGTACCGTGTTTGAAAAGTTGTCTTGGGTATATCTTTCTCTCTGACCTTTACTTGATGGTAACCCGACCTCAAGTCAATCTTTGAGAAACATTTAGCACCTTGTAATTGGTCAAACAAATCGTCAATTCTAGGGAGGGGATATTTGTTCTTAATTGTTACCTTATTCAGTTGTCGATAATCAATACACATTCTCAATGTGCCATCTTTCTTGCATACAAATAACACTGGTGCACCCCACGGGGACATACTAGGCCTGATGAAGCCCTTGTCCAGTAAATCTTTCAATAGCTCCTTCAATTCACGCAATTCTGCTAGAGCCATTCTATATGGGGAAATAGAGATAGGCTGAGTGCCTGGATTTACATCGATACAAAACTCTACTTCCCGTTCTGGGGGAAAACCTGGAAGATCCTCTGGAAATACGTCAAGAAACTCATTGACCACTGGAACCAATTGAGAAGTTGGTGGTTTCGCATCAATATCATGCACCCTCACTAAGTGGCATATATATCCCTTGGATATCATTTTACTAGCCTTAAGATAGGAAATAAATTTGCCTCTCGGTGCTCCTACATTACCCTTCCATTCAAGAACATCCTTTTGTGGAAAATGGAATTGTACCCTCTTGGCTCGATAATCTACCGTGGCATAAAAAGAAGCTAGCCAATCCATTCCCATTATAACATCAAAATCTATCATGTCTAGCTCAACAAAATCAACCAACGTATCATGACCACCAACAGTGACTATCCAATCACGATAAACTCTCTTTGCTATAATAGATTCACCAATCGGTGTAGTTACTTCAATTGACTTAACTAGTAATTCCGGCGTTCTTTCAAATTTTTCAGCAATCAAAGGAGTAACATATGATAATGTAGAACCCAGATCAATCAATGCATATACATTATGTGAAAAGATGGATAATGTACCTGTAACTACATTCGGAGAAGCCTCTGAATTTTGACGATCCGCTAAGGCATAGGTATGGTTTTGGACTCCACTAGAACTGGCTGATCCTCTAGCACCTCTACCACGACCAGTAGGCTATACACCCCTACCTATGAAAGGGACCGACGATGATGATTCCACAGTGGATCCCGCAGGTCGTACCATGCTTCCCGAGCCTCTTCGTGGGCATTCCCTCATCATGTGCCCCGTCATGCCACACCTGTAACAAATATTCATCCCCAACCGGCATTCACCAAAATGATATCGTCTGCAATGCGTACAAGGCGGCAGAGAAAACCCTGTTGTTTGTTAACGACGACTGCCACTACTTTGTCAGGCTTAATTACCTCTAAACCCTCGGAATTGAGATGAAGTGCCTGCCGTGGAATGAGAAAATGATGGCCTAGGCTGTCTATTAAAACTCCGAGGCCTGAACTCTCCTTGGGATGCCATAGGCTGTCCCATAGATCTAGCTATCTTCGACGGCCCTTCTTCAAACCCTTTTGTTCTTCTCCATTGCCTCTGATCTTTTATTTTCTGTGCAAAGGCCTGTATTCTAGCTATGTCCATATCCCAGTTCAATGCAGCAATAGTGCAATCTCTAACCAAATATGGCTCCAGTCTGTCCACATACCAATGAACTCTATCGGTCATTGTAGCTATCACATTCGGAGCATATCGGGACAAAGAGTTAAATCGAAGGCTATACTCTCGGACGCTCATGTTACCCTGCTGCAGATTCAAGAACTAGTCCGCACGAGCTTCTCGGACCTCATATGGCAAATAGTGATCAATGAATGTCATTATAAATTCTTCCCAACCAGCTGGGAGTGCATCAATACCCCTAGACCGTTTCCAATCTTCATACCATAAAATAGCCTCGCCCTTCAATCTATAGGCTGCAAGCTCAACCGTTTCCACACCGGACACATGCATAACCTCCAAAGCCCTTTGAATTTTATCTATAAAATCTTGAGGGTCCTCATTTGGATTTGATCTAGTGAATGTGGAAGGATCTAACTTTAGAAAATCCTGTGTCCGTCGACTAGCTGCTCTAGCTGCACTATCATC
This sequence comes from Capsicum rhomboideum, assembly GCA_031232105.1. Taxonomy (NCBI): domain Eukaryota; kingdom Viridiplantae; phylum Streptophyta; class Magnoliopsida; order Solanales; family Solanaceae; genus Capsicum; species Capsicum rhomboideum. The sequence goes on along the minus strand of CP124719.1, from coordinate 100,133,488 downwards.
ACTTGTTGTTGGACCACCTTGTCCCTGAACTTGTGCAGTAACTATTCGGGTCAACATTTGCACTGCATTCTTTAGATCCTGGTTAGTAGTATTTATTGGTGGTCCTGCAGGTACTTCTCTTCCTCTTGACACTTCTGATAATGGAAGAGTGGAAGAAGCCTGTGATGTAAACTCACTTTCAGCTTCACCTTGATTAGCTTGTTTAGGTGGTGATTTACTAGTTCCTTCTCCAGCAGCCATGTGTATCTTCTTACCTCTACCTCTACCTCTTCTTATAACCGGCATTTTTACTATAACACAAGAAAACAATTTCAATGGTAAAATATGATTCCACCTACAACTTTAGCTCTATTGAACGATCTAGGAAATGAAGAAAAGAAACAACTCCTAAATGTCCCGTTGTCTCCTACGTATATATGTGGTGCACAACACATCCATAAGCAAGAATCTACTCACACATGGTTTTGTAGACACCCTAGGAGGACCCGCTCTGATACCACTTTTGTCACGCCTCAAATCCCATTGGGACGGATATGGAACCTGAAGCCGTTAAGGTCCTAGAGAACCATTCTATACGTTCACGTATTTGTCGTCAATGGGCTAGCATTCAATCACTTATGGTTACAACATATCAATAATAGAAATCTAATAATAACATTTATATAAACATGAGACATGGCCGTTGGAGCCATATCGTCAAACAAGTACAACGTTCCTTCCTTTAACTGTACAACATCTACAAAGCCTCTACCAGATACATAACCAAACCTACAGTCAGGACGAGTCCCCAATTTATACATCTGTAATACAATACCAAAATCAACATGTACATACGACTCAAAAAGCCCTGAACGAACTGGAGCTCACCAATAATTCGCAGATAACCCGCAGCTTACTGTGGAGGTCTATTAGTACCTGTGCCTGCAGCAAGTAAGGTAAGTCCCCCAAGGGACATCAGTACGAAAGAATGTACTGAGTATGTAAGGCTATAAGTAACTGTATGAGATATAAGAACTTTAATGGAATTAAGTACAAGTGAACGAACAATATAAATAAACTACCATACAGTATATGTGTGGAATCATGTACATTGCTTTCTTTACTTTATTGTACTTTACTTTACTTTACTTTACTATACTGTACATCATCAATCATCAATCATATTATGCCCAGGCCCAACTGATCAGTGGTAAATAACATAATAATCGGGATCGTCATCCATGCGGATGTTCCTTTCATCCCATGGGATACCACCCGTAATAATGGGATTGACATTCATGCGGGTGTTTCTTTCACTCCATGAGATACCACCCATTCTCAACGTTAACCATTACACAATTACTCACATTACTTCATTCTTTAGTTATAATAGTGATAAATTGATAACAAGTGCTACTAACTCTGAAATGAGATACCCTAAACCATTTAGAGGAAGGAGACACTGTACAACCCTTTGGGGATAGGACAAGTGTTATGATAATATGAACAATAGATGCTGCAGAAGAATGAGGAAAAGAATAACCTTACATACCTTATATTCCCAACACGTAACTATAATGATTCAGATCCTTCCTTATGTGTTACTCTAAAATAGAAGTACATAATGGAGCGAACATTAACGGCTAGCTACATTATAAGTTCACAAGACGGTATGTAGGTTCTTAACGAAAGTAGAAATCGTCCAACCTCCAAAATACATTGTACATCACTCCCCCCTTCATTATACTACCAAATAACATTATTCCACCACATTACACTATAAATTACTGCTTTTTCAAAACAACACCACCAAATTAGTCCACACACCACCAAAACAGTCCACAAACCAACATAAACGTTAAAAACCAGAAGAATTACCTACCTAGTTTATCCTTTACATTTCCACTCCAACGAAACTCCATATATTCATAACATAAGGTCACCATAATTCCTTACACAGTAGAATACCAAAATCATTCCACAACAGTTCCAAAATTTAGTTTAACATAACAAAAGAGTATTCTCTTTTCACTACAACAAACGTTCCATTTAGCAACGCATATAAACATTCCCATCAAGCCATACATAAAAGTAAAGATTTAGGGGAAGAACCACACTTTAATATACTGAAATTTCATCATCATAACTTAATTTCTTCAACACCATAAGCCCCTATACAAGTCAAAGCCACAAGGAAGACAAATTCATCAAAACTAACACAAGTGGACTGCCAACTAATTAAGGGACTGCCCTATACATTTTAAACATAACCAACCTTATTTACACACTTTATTATACATATATTACATTAATATACAAGGTAAAACACTTACCAAGGCTTGCAAAGTGGAGGATTCACCCAAAAACCCAAGGGAATTTTGGGGCGGCTCATTGGGGTTTGAGAGAGGAGAGAGTGTTTTAATTTTCTGTTTTTGGAAAATGAAGTGAATGGATAAATGAGATGAATTTCAGCTCTTTATACTCACTCTTAGACACCTCTTTTATCTCATTCTTATCCCATTTTTTGGTCAAAAATAGTCCAAGTAGGTGATGCACCTACTTGGCTATACAAGCTGTCCAAAACAGTCCACTTTCTCACTTTATTTCTACTTGGATCATGTCTTGTTGGGCATGAATTAATAGTAGGTGTTGGGATGGTCCTCTTTCCATTTTTATGTAATTACTTTGGGCCTCAATTGAGTCCATTAACTTATATCCAAATGAAGCACAATAGTTTAATTAGGTGATACACCTACTATCTTAATTAAGTCACGGAAGCACCTCGTTTATGTTCTCCCCTTTTTCCAACGTCTTAATCCTTCTACCTTAATCCACCACTTAACTTTAACTTTACACTCAATTATGTCCTTATTATATCAATTTTAAATACTTTTATCCATGCTAGGTTGATCGTATAAATTTTGAAAATGTATAGGGTGTTACAAACATGATCTATTGGTACAAGGCCCCCGGCTAACCTTAAAATAATGACTAAAAATATAATGGAAAGAAACAACTAACAAGGTCCCTGAATAATAAGGACTCACCACTACTAGAAGCTGAACTGATATCAAGTAGCCACGTCTAACCTTTGTCACCAGTATCTACATCACATGAAAAATATAGGCAAATACTATGCAATCAATACGTCTGAATGTACTAAGTATGTAGGAATAATATAAAATAATTGAAAACAAGTTTAACAAAATAATAATTAAACTTTCTGAGAAATACATATCAGAATCATACTATGTAAATACATAAGATGATCATATCAAAAGGCTATCAAAGTAAAGTAAAAACTTTTAAGTGAGAGTTTCTTATAACCGACATACATCACTTGAGCTAGTGATGTCCAACGCTAACCATGTTGGGAGGGATGCCCCATACTTTTCCAAGGTATAGGACGTATCTATCTATATGTGAATCAACTAAATGAGCCTTTTAGGCTAATGATCAACCGACAGTGCGATGAAAATATAATCCTACGGTGGCACGTAGTTCTGAAACTTGGGTTATCTAGAACTCTCATTCACTCGGTGCTAAATACTACTCCCAAAACTATTGTTATAATCATATGCTCAATAAATTATTTAAATCACTATCTATCTATGTAAGGATTGAAGCTTTATTAAATTTCATATCTTGAAAACTATCAAACTTTACCCTTCTATAGGTTTAAATCTATTTTCTTGAACAAGTGTAATAACGTTATGTTTCTAATTTCATGCTTTAATCATAAATCTTAAGAATCATATACAAGTTCATATTATAATTGAAAAAGATGATAACTAAAGTTTTTCTGTACAAAGAAATTATTTCAATGTTCATAAAGACCCAAATCATCAATAAATACTTCAAGAAAATCAAGAACTTTCTTTAAATAAGATGAGAATTGAAAATGGATTTGTAACCCTAACTGCGATCTTAAATTCATAAAAGCTTTAGAGTGTTGGACATGCGAATGAACAAAAAAACCATTGGATTCCTACATACCTTAATTTATTTCCAAGAAGTCAATGAGGAACCCTAATCTGAGGAAGAATCTCCAAGAATTCAGTTCTCGAAATCTTTAGTTGAACTTTCTTGAAAATTCTAGGTAATGGTGTAGGATTTCATTAATTATCCAAAAAAAGAATGATTGAAATACTAGAAATTACCCAGAATTACATGAGAGTAACTTACCTTAGGGTTGGAGGATGAGGAAAGGATAAAATACTAACTTGGGGCTGATGGAAAATAGAAAGAAAGTGGGAAAAGGAAAAAAAAGACCTTTTAATGAATCCCGTCGACCATTTCGGCAATTTAGAGATGATATCGCCAAATTATCTGATTGCCAAAGTGCAACCTTAGATAGAAAAAATGAATAGTTTTTGAAGGTTTAGGGTGAGTTTGGTGAGCTAGTTTGGTGCATCTCCAAACTGTTCGGTAATTCGCCAAACTTTTCTCAGTACTGACACGTTTTAGTAAAACAACCATAACTTTCTACTCCAGAATTGAATTAATAAACGGTTGGTGGCGTTTGAAAGAAGACTCAAAGATCTTTAATTTGGTAGGTCTTGAGATACAATAAAATGCTTCATATTTTATGAGTTATGCACATTTGAATTTGACCCTAGTAAAATCTTATATGGAAACTTAATTGATAAAAAAGACTTAATTGATAAAAAAGCTTTCAATTCAACTTTGAGCTTGAAATTCCGTATGACCTTAATTCATAACAAAAGTTCTTCCCACACTAAAGAATTTGTGTTAAAACCTATGTACCATTAGAAATCATCAGATTTAGTTCTATAAGAATTTTAATAATGGTTTGGATCTTAGTTTAGAATTTCAGGGTGTTACAATATCTCCCCGTTGAGATCATTCGCCCTCGAATGAAGACCAAAGCTAGAATAGACATATGAATGGAGAAAATCAAGATTTCTTTAGGATACCTATGATACATTGTAACACTCCATACATTCGCGACCCTACTTGATAACCTTGAACAATGCTTACTTAGGTTTTGAGAGCCATAAGTACGTATGTTGTAGTGGTTTTGGATGGAACATTTGATATTGTACTAGTCAATGTGTTTAGACTCTCGTATGAGGAGTTGGAAACTTTTTGGAACATTTTAGGAGCGATAAATGACATTTGAATGACTCCTAAATAAAGGTTCTTAAAGACAAGAGGCAAGCTAAATATTAGAACTTAAAGTATCTAACAAAATCCGCAACAAAAGTCGAAGAAAGGAATTTAAAAAAAAAATTGGTCCAGGCGCACCCAGGGGTGTGCCAAGCCACTCTGGGCTGAAATTTTCAGCCCACAGGAAGCAAGGGGGGTGCGCCAGGCAGCGTTCCAAGCCGCCCCTACACACCCTTCAATTGCTGAAATTTTCTCTAAGTCTTTAGGGCGCCCGGGAGCGTGCCGAGGTGCTTTTTCCCAAATTTTTTCGCCAACCACGAGACTATAAATGTGATTCTTGGGTTAGTATATATTTATTCCATCTTGGTAGAACTACGCTAGGACGATGTTGGCCTCCAAATTATGTTTTTACCCTTTTACGTTCAATTAAGCCATAAGTGCTAGAATTTCTTATTTGGAAATTGAAGATATAAATATGAGTCTCGTGAGTTGAGTATTGTCGTGACACATATGAAATTATTTAAACATGAGAAATATGAGTGATTACACATTGAATTTGGTGGGCTAAGTTAATATGTGTTAATGGGCTCAAAGGAAGTCCCAAAATGAATTAAAAGACATGGCCCAATGGGTCAAATGACCCATTCTTGATTTGACAAGTCAATTATTGATCTAAGTGTCTAAGGATGAGTTAAAGGGGCTATAAAAGGGCAAGGAAATCAGTATTTTATTCATAAAAGGGCACATGTATTTCTAAACTTTTCCAAGAAACCAAAAAGAGATATTTTCTCTTCACTTCAAACCCTAAGTCATCTCTTGGGCAAGATCATCATTTCTCAAGCTTGGTAAGTGTATATTCTCATGGATTAATATAATATATGCATGGGAGAGTATGTATATCATGATGGTTATGTCCAAAAGTGTTGAATAGTGAACTTTTGCATTTTTGCTTTTTGCTAAAGATGTGTCATCCATGGGATTTAAACTTGAAAGGAGACATGGAATTTTAATGAAAGTGCATGGTATGGATGAAATATCAACATGTATGGTGTGGTTATGTTACTTAACTTGTTATTTTTCTATAAGTATGAATTTTGGGATTTTTGTCGATATGTTTTTATGAGGTGTATTGAGGTGACTTGATGGAGTAATTGTGATGTTGTGGTGATGGAGAAGTGTAAAGTATGAACTTGGTGTGACATGTTATTGGTGTATGATGCATTGGTCAATATATGGAATGTTGTGGTATTGTTGGTATGATAATTTCATAAATGGTATTGTCAAGGGGGAAATGTCATGTTAATTCAATCATGTAACTCATTATCGTTATATGCATTTGTAAGGTAGTTGGTGCTTAATGTAAACTCCATTGTGTACTTGTGTTATAGAATGAAACGTAAGGAAGAAGCTGGGCTGTTGTATGCATATTTAAGATTGTATATTCATATTAGGAAGATAAGGTATGTAAGGTTACTATTTCTGTATCCTTCTGCAGCATATATTATTCACCTTGTTATGGTACTTACTCATCTCCGAAATGTTCTAAGGTATTTCATTTCAGGTTGTCATCTATTATTAGTCACATGTTCCTCATTCATTGATCATTTGTTATTCATGTGTTACATAATTATGTACATTGTTCCAAGAACTCTAATAATGTTACATTCCAAAGTCCCAATCATATTATAACCATCCCAAAGTATCAATCTCACAAAAGTAAAGGAATGAAGTAACGTATGTAAGTGTTTCCAATAATGTATCACTCTTATAACTAAAGAATGAAGTAATGTGAATAATTGTATAATGATTAATGTTGAGAATGGGTGGTATCCCAGGGTTTAAAATACCTAGCATGGGTCGATCCCAATATCTCGGATGGTATCCCAGGGGTACAAGGAACACCTAGCATGGGTCAATCCCGCTACTACGGGTGGTATCCCAGCTGCAAAAGAAAAACCTAGCATGGGTCGATCCCAAAAACTATTGATTACCCACTGATCAGCTTGGGGCCCGGGGCATTGTAAGAATGGAAGAATGAGTAGTGAATGAAGAAGTAAATGAAGAAGTGATGATGAACGAACGAATGAACGTAAAAGTAAAGCAAGTAATCCACGTAATGTGCATATGTCCATACGTATAGAATGGTAACTTATCCATATTAGTTATTCAAGTATATTTGTTTCCATTGAAGTATTTATGTATCACACTGTTATTATGGCCTTACATACTCAGTACATTCTTCGTACTGACCCCCTTGGGGGATTTACCTTATTTGTTTCAGGCACAAGTGTTAGTAGACCTCCACAGTAGGCTACGAGCTATCCGCTGATCATTGGTGAGCTTCAGTTGGTTCGGGGCTTTCCGAGTCACATGTGTACATTGCTTTGGTATTGTAAATGTTGTATAAAGCGGGGACTTATCCCAACTGTAGGATGGTTATGTGCATGTATCGGTTAGAGGCTTTGTAGACGGATGTGGGAAGATGAATGCAAGAGATGTAAGTCCATTTTGAATTGATGGCCCTAACGGCCAAGTTTCATACATAGCATATGTTTTCATGACTTCTGCCATTGATATCTACGTACATGAGATAGAATGCTATTCACAAAGAGATTTGCATATTAAGGTATATTAGTAAAGATTGGTTCTCTCGAGCCTCAATGGCTTCGGGTGCCAGTCCGGACCGGATGGGATTTAGGTCGTGACATACATATACTAGAATGAACTGAACTATCTAACAATAGGGGTGGGTCTAGCTGTCAACACTAAAAAATACAGAAGTACGAGCTATAAGCACACGAACTAGCATAGGTATGAAGAACATACACAAAGATGTGAACTTGGCGTCTATTGGCCTTCACAAGACTTTAAAAGGGAACTCTTATAATATTTCAAAGGAAGTAATCATAGGAATGATTCATGTGAGACATATGAAACAGGTTCATAAAGTATGAACAATATAGATTTGAACATAGGTCAAACACTATCTAAAGCTACTGGACATGAAACTTGGGTACCTTGGGCATGAGGTAAGAATAGGGATACTATGCCTTAGGAGATATGACTTACACTACAAGAAAAAGCCTTATTTAAGACCAACATTTAGGGACGAGCTATTAATTTCATCTCTAAAAATATATCTATTGGGACGAGATTATAATCCGGTCCTTAATTTTGTACTCTATTATGATGATATTAAATCTAGTCCCTAAATAATTTATTAACCGATCCCAAATTATAATTGAGGATTGTTGAGCGGGAGAAAAATGCGCCAAATCTAATACTGAAATATTAAAAAAAATTAGAATTCTGATGTAAAACTTCTAAACCGCCAAAATAAGCATATATTCTGAATTGAAAATTCTAAAAATTAAAAAACTCTCTATTTTCTCCATCGAACATATCGTCCCAAGCTATTTGCCCTATTTCAGCTCTCTTCATCTAATTGCTCTGCAAGTTCTCTCCATAGAGCTACTCGATCTTGGTCGATGTCCATCGTGGCAGGAGTCTCCATCGATCTTCTTGCTCTCTGAAGTGGGATCCTGTTCTTTATGTTTTTGTTAGATTTAATTTATTGTTCTCTGGGGTAATTATTCTTCATGTTTTTTCTTAGATTTCTTATTCCCTATGGTGATTTTTCTTCAATTTCTAAATCATCCATGTTCTTTGGTCATAGGGGTCAATTTTCCTTAAGTTATTTCAGATTTCTTTATGCCATTTGTATTTAGCATACTTGGAAAATAACGGTGTTTGGAAAGTTGCAATTTCTTGTTGTTTTATTGAAATACTTTCTCTCAATAGGAAAAAAACTAAAAAAGTTATGGAACCCATGTTTTGAAGCAGGACTAATCAAATATGTAATTTAACTTTCATTCTCAAGTTATATAAATGTCTACCTCCAATATAATTTATAGAGGGTAATTGGAGTGTTCTGGAGTTTGGACATATAGCGGATGTAACATGTAAAACACTGTTCTGCTACTCAAATGGCGAGGATTATGTTATGTAATTAGTTGGATGGTATAGCTTATAAGAGGTTTTAAAAGGTTCTGTTGAACAATATATTTCGTGTGAAGTTTTTTGGTTTCTGTTTTCCCTTTCTTCTAATAGAATCATTGGGTTTGGCTGAACAGGACATATTGTTATAGAGAATTTATCGATCAAGAATGATAAAAGACCAATTTAAGTGAACTTGGCAAAAGTATCAGGTAGTATTGAAATCAAAGTATATTTCCAGGAAATGTGTTTTGATCGAAAGGGACATTTTGGTTCAACTAGTGGATTAAATATACACAGTCAACTTTAACTACTCGAGATAGGCTAGAAGGGACCTTGTATACACGTTTCAGGAATCCTCGTCTTAATTACAAGTTAATTTATTATCTTTTATATATCTTAATTCCATTTCAATATATATTGCAATGCTTTAACTAAAAAGGGAGCCTAGGTCCAGTAGAAAGTAAGATCATAAATTTTTGCCTGTAGGATATTTACCATTCATACTTTACAAGTTTTATGCTTTTAGAGAGTTCTATTCTCGTTGATGCAAAGCCTAGCTCTACAGTTTGGGTATAGGAATAGGTTCTATTATCGAATTTCAGGTATTCTTCCTCTTCCGATCTAGTTTCTTTTTCTTTTTGCTTCTGTTTCTTTGAAGTTGTACTGAACCCCATCATATTTGTTCTCTATTTGATGAATTTTCACTTTCCTTGGACTTATTGGGTTTACTTAATTTTGGACATTCTTGCCTTTATCTTTACTTTTTTCACTATTTGACGTTGTGCAAAGATTGTAGCTTTTCTCAGTTTTCCTGTTCTTTTTTGGTGTTCACTAGCTTCCTTTCTTGCCCTTTAGGATGAAATAGTTACTAATTGAGTGACATTTTACTTATTATGTTTTTGGATTTTGGTGTATGAGTGTTCAAATAACTCGATTTCTAAGTTTGAAATTTGGTTTCTAGTGCGTTGCAGATTTTGTTCTCTTTTTAACTGAAAAGAGCCTAGGTCCAGCAGAAAGTATTCTCTTAGAGTTAAGTTATGTGAATCTATTTTTTTTTCTTATCCTTTATATTTTCTTAATCTAATTTTCATGTATTCTCCAAGGTTTGTTATGGCACCTAGTAAGCAATGGATGCAACTTTCTCTTAATAACCGGGTTGACAAAATCTACTTAGACGGGGTGAAAAAGTTCTTGGATTATGCTTTTCGGGGAAAAGGAGAAGAATGTGAGATAGGATGTCCATGTTACAAATGTTGTAATGTAACATTAGGAACTCGTAAGACGATTCAGACACATTTGAAAGTTCATGGAATAATTCAAAATTATACCTTTTGGTTTCACCATGGGGAACAATTAGGCGAGCCACTATCGGACTCTGAAGATGAAGAAAAAGATTTTGAGAGAGAAGATGAAGTACAAGAACTGTTGAGAGATTTATATCCTAATGTTGATGGAAGAGCTACACACACTGGTTGTGATGATTTACTTGAGGAGGAACCAAATGATGAAGCGAAAAAGTTTTATAGCCTACTGAAAGATTTCGAGCAGCCACTGTACCAAAACTCAAAAGCTTCAAAGCTTTCATCTTTGATTAAATTGCTTCACATAAAAAGTATGGGTCATTGGAGTAATGAGTCATTTACCATGCTATTGAAAATGTTAAAAGAGGAGTTGTTGCCTGATGGAGCCAATTTCCCTGATTCATATTATGAGGCAAAGAAGATGATTCGAGATCTTGGGCTCTCTTACACCAAGATTGATGCTTGTACTAACGATTGCATGTTATATTGGAAGGAGGATAGCTTACTCGATTCTTGAAAAATTTGTGGTGTGTCCAGATGGAAAACAGATACAAATAGCGGGGAGACAAAGAATAAAAAGGGTAAAAAGATAGCCTCAAAGACTTTACGCTATTTTCCCTTAAAACCTAGGCTTCAAAGGTTGTTTATGTCTACAAAGACAACTTCTCTAATGACATGGCATAAGAATGAAAGAACTGATGATGGAATAATGAGGCACCCAGCTGATTCAATGGCATGGAAGTCATTATATGAACTTTATCCTTCATTTGCAGTCGAGTCTCGTAATGTTCGACTTGGACTTGCTAGTGATGGATTTCAGCCATTCCGCAATTTCGAAACCTCATATAGCATTTCTCCTGTGGTTCTTATTCCTTATAATTTACCACCTTGGCTGTGTATGAAACAGGAAAATTTTATTTTGTCAATGCTTATTCCTGGTCCAAATAGTCCTGGAGATGCAATTGATACATATCTTCAACCTTTAATAGAGGAATTGAATGAGTTATGGGAAATTGGTATTGAGACCTTTGATGCATCAACTAAACAAAATTTTCAGCTGCATGCTTCTTTGTTATGGACTATCAATGACTTTCCAGCATATGGAAATTTATCTGGATGGAGTACGAAAGGAAAACGGGCATGTCCATCTTGCAATAAAGACAATTCCTCAATTCGATTGGCTAATTGTAAGAAGGAGTGCTTTATGGGTCATCGACGTTACCTTCCTTTGAGTCACAGATGGAGGAATGACAAGAAGTCATTTGATGGTACTATAGAGAAAAGGATCCCACCAAAAATGTATTCGGGAATTGAGATTCTTAATCAAGTGCAAGATCTTGAAGGGCAGCCATTAACAAAGGATCCTAAGAAGAGGCAGAAGATATCACATGAAAAGCGAAAGGATAATTGGAACAAGAAAAGTATCTTTTTTAAACTTCCTTATTGGAAATCTCTCTTGTTGAGACATAATTTGGATGTTATGCATATTGAAAAAAATATATGTGATAGTTTTATGGGGACATTCATGAATGTCAAAGGAAAGACCAAGGACACAATTAAAACTCGGTTTGACTTGCAAGCAATGAACATTAGGCCAGAATTGCACCCTATCGAAAGAGAGAAGGAAGTCGAAGTTCCAACTGCATGCTACACATTGTCTCCTGAAGATAAGCACAAATTATGTCTTTTCTTGAAGAATTTAAAGGTCCCCGATGGATTTTCATCTAATATTTCGCAATGTGTGAACTTGAAAGAACACAAGATATCTGGGTTGAAAAGTCATGATTGTCATGTTCTTTTGCAGCATATACTCCCTCTTGCACTTCATGGTATGTTGTCCAAAGAAGTGTGTGAACCTCTTATTGAATTATCTTTTTTTTTTTTGTGCTTGGATCAAAGGAGTTGAGGATTGATGATTTGAAACATATTGAAGAGCAAATTCCCATAACACTTTGCAAGTTAGAAAAGGTCTTCCCTCCTTCTTTTTTTGATGTCATGGTGCATTTGCCTATTCATTTAGCTGGTGAAGCTAAGATTGCTGGGCTTATTCATTATCGGTGGATGTATCCTATCGAGCGATGGTTATATTTTTTGAAATCTCTCATTGGTAATAGGGCATGTCCAGAAGGTTCTATTGCAGAGGGCTACCTTGCAAATGAATGTATGACCTTATGTTCAAGGTATCTGCATAGAATTGACACGAAATTCAATCGGCCTGAATAAAATTATGATGGCGGTTCAAAAAAATCAAATGGAGGTTTATCTATGTTTTGTCAACCTGGAAAAACTCTGGGAGCTAAAGATCCATGTGAGCTTGAAGCAAATGAATTAGAACAAGCGCATATATTTATTCTGAAGAATTGTGATGAAGTCTTACCATATATCGAGTATGGAGAGTTCTTTTGTATCGTCTTATTTTTCTAATTTCCTTTAAGGTAATATCGTTTCTATATGACATTTATGATTAACCTCAATTTTGTAGAGAGTTTGCACATATGGATATTGCTCAACACTTGCCAGATGCAGAATGGGACCGAGAATTTATTAAATGGTTTAAAGATAGGGTGAGTAATACATAAACATTAGATTTGACATCTTAATGTTGTATTACTCATTCTGAAGTATTAAATGTAATCTTACTTTTAGGTTGCACAATTTTATAAAGAAGATAATAGTCAGCTCATGGAAGATCTTCTCTCACTTTCACGTGGTCCTGCCAAATATTCAACACATTGTAATGGTTATATTGTAAATGGATATAGATTTCATGCAGAAGATCATGATCAAACATTAAGGACTCAAAATTGTGGTATTGTTGTAGCTAGCAAGAATGATGAAGATGCTGAGAAGCTTGATTACTATGGAGTTTTAACAGATGTGATTGAATTGCAATTTGTCCCGGATAGAAGAGTGATTATGTTTCGGTGTAATTAGTTTGATGTGTATGATCAAATAAAAGGAATAAAAAGAGATGAGTATGACTATGCGAGTGTGAATCCGAGAAAATTTCTGAAAACAAATGAGCCTTTTGTTTTAGCGGACCAAGCATCTCAAGTATTTTATGCTAATGATAATTCCAACAAAGGTTGGCATGTAGTGAGGAAGACTCAACCTCGTGATTCCAATGAGATTGTGAAACAAATGGATGATGATGTTGTAGATGACTTAGAAAGTCCTGAAGATGTTGTAGATGACTTAGAAAGTCCTTCACAAAAGAAACGAAAAAGAACTAATGAGGTGAAGTATCTAATAATTACTTGCTGCTAAAAATTTCTATTCTTTTAGCATTAGAATTTTAACTTATAATAATTTTTGTATAGGTTTTGAGATTTTGCAAAGCTCAAAGACGATTTTGACTGTATCCTTCAGTTCACTAGATAAGAAGTTTTCTTACTTTGGCTCTTTTTGTAGGTTCAATATGAACACTGAAAATGAGGATGGATCAACTATGAAAAGTACTATCAAATATACTTTCTGCGCGCCTGGTGCAATTGGAAAGGGATGAGGACGAGGGCTTAAATCTTTGACAACAAAAGGAAAAACTCCAAATAAGAGTTCATTTTATCAACCTAGTGATCTAGTTAAGCAATACCTCCAAGAAGCTGAAGCAAGTAAGGACAGTTTGTCAATGTGATAGAGCCTTTGTGTTTTAATTTTGTTTCAAAGACTCTTAAATATAATAAGTTTAGCATGTCTTGGTTAAGCGAAAACAACTGGGACTGAATATAATTCCTCAAGTATTAGTTGTGCTTAAAAAAAACTAAATGAAGCTTTTTAAACAAAAATGTCTGATAGAGTTCAGTTGTTTATTTGTCTCTTTCATATTAATGTCTCCGTAAACTCTCTATAGTCTCTGCTCGCCCTTCCTTGTGCCACTGAATATAATTCCTCAAGTATTAGTAATATGATTTTCTTTCTCCATGTGCTATTAGAAAGGGACCAGAAGGACTTAAGAACTTTACCATCTCTTCTAGTCAAGGAATGGGAGCAATACATAAGAACTCCATGATTCTTGACAAAGAGTATATGCAAGTTAATACTTCATTACCTCCGTCTACTAATCAGGTTAAGCAATACACACAAGAAGTTGAAACAAGTAAGTTTTTCAAAACAACTTCTTATTGGTAACAACTTATTCTCAATGAGATTACACTTTTATGTAACAACTCATGGACGGACTACACCATAGAGGAATGACTACCTGTGATTATTAAAAAAAAAAGCTAAAAAGGATCAAGTCTGATTAATCAAGAAACATGTTATAACCTATTGAAATGTACATGATCTTTGAAAGTGACCTAGGAATTGTACTCAGTAAGTTATTTTCCAGTAGTCACAGTGAAATTGTGTCCAAAAAGTAATGATTTGTTTACTGCAGGTGCTATTTGGAAAGGGCGAGAAAAGGGACTTAAAAACTCTACCATGTCTTCTAGACAAGAAATGAGAGTGATACGTAAGAATTCCATGGTTCTTGAGAAAGAGTATATGCAAGTTGATACTCCATTTCCCCCATCTGCTAATCAAGTTAAGCCATGCACCAAAAAGGTTGAAACAAGTAAGTTTTTTTTTTTCAAATCTGTTGAGTTTTTAATTGCACTGAAACTAAATGCAGAAGCTTTTTTTGTTTGGTCGAAAAAAACAACTTATTCTTGATAACAACTTATTCCCAATGGGATTACATTTCTAAGTATTGAAAAAACAAACAGCTAGACTAGCTAGTAGTTGTTCCTACTCTCTTATCTCTCTTTTCAGTATATATATATCCTCTCTTCAGTGTATTATCTTCTAGTCAATTTGCGAGACTCATTCTCTGTTTAATCTCTATCAATATCTATTTACGGATGAGTTGTGTTCTGACCACCTTCTGATTCCAAAGAGCCTCATTTTTGGCTCTATATTTATGGTACATTACTGCTGCAATCACTATCCATAACATAGCTCTATTCACCCTTCCTTGTGCCGCAGAATATAATTCCTTAAGTATTAGTAATATGGTTTGCTTTGTCCAGGCGCTAGTGGGAAGGGACCAGAAGAAGGACTTAAAAGCTTTACCATGTCTTCTAGTAAAGGAATGGGAGCGATGCGTAAGAACTCCATGGTTCTTGAAAAAAGTAAGTTTTTTCAAATCTGTTGAGTATGCATATCTTTTTATTTTTAGTAAGTAAATTTTATTTACCAAAGATCTTTACAACGATAAACTTAAAATAAGCTGACTTGAAAATCAGCCCCAAGCCATGCTCAAACCTCCATAATCACAACTAGCACCCTATGCAACTTTCTTCCTGCCAGTTCATAGTTTGCTCTGTATTCCTTGCCATAGCAGTAGCTTTGTCCATACATTAGGAGCATAAGTGAATTCAAAGAACAAGTGATCGATGTCTTCTTCCACACTTTTGCATAGTGGTTTGGATGATCATCTTAGGCAATGCAAATACTTGTGACCAGAATACTTGTATGGCAAACAATATAGTCCATACTTTATAATATGATTTCTTGGGTACAGGTGGTACAGGAAAGGGACGGGAGCAAATACCTAGATCTTTGTGCTCCTCATTAGGGGTTTCATATAATAATGTGGGATCTAATCAAGAAATGCGATCAATGGATAAAAATCCTCTGATTCTTGAGAAAGAGAACATGCAAACCAATATTTCATTGCCTCCATCTATTGATCAAGTTATGAAACCCTGTCAAACTGCTGAAACAGGTATGATATTTTAGAATTCATGTATTATTAAATTTGTAGAACTGAATTTTATTGCTATAGTTCTTACCAAATTATGCAGCTATAGGATCATCTAATCCTAGAAAGGTAAAGAGAGTTCGAGGGAGCAACAAGTGCAAAGAAGTTGCATCACTTGAAGTCGGACAGAAGCTGAAAGTAACCTTTTACAATAATCGAACCGTTGGAAAAAATAGCAATCTGTTTTCTAGACACTTGGGAAAATTAATTCGTGATAGTAATATGTGTCCATTGGCAGTATCTTCGTGGAGTGATATTAAGCGACAAAATTTGGATCACATGTGGGCAGCTATTGAGGTAAAAAATGTAGTCGATAGTATGACTGGGCATTTGGACCTTTTCTTTTGTTTCATCCTAACTGATTTTTGTTCTGATTATTGTAGGATAAATTTGAGAGTGTTGACATTAATGATCATCGTGATCACATCTTTGGATGGATGAATAAGTTATGGAACAAATGGAGAGGACACTTACATAGTAATCATGTGAAGAATAAGTCAATCGTACATGCTCTTAAGTTTAAACCAAGGGGAGTAGAGAAGAAGGACTGGGAGTGGTTAGTTAAGGAACATTTTTGTTCTGAAAGTTTTCAGGTATGCCTAGTGAAGAATATAAAACTTTTAATTTGGGAAATTTTACTTCAGCTTTTGTCTTTAAGCTTTCATTTCGTAGCTCTGTATTACTTGATTTACAATGGTGTGTGGAGTGGCTTCCTTTTTTTTGAAAAATCCAATGGTTCTTTCTGTGTCGCTCTGTATTACTTGCTAGTTCTGCCCTGTAAACTTCATCTGTTGCTCTTTGTGAGCTTCTATAGTCTTTTGCCCAGGCCAATTCTTGGTGCCAATTTCAGAATTTGCATTTCATTACTCATGTTAAGGTTATTGTTTAAAAATATAGGAGAGAAGTAGAAGGAATACAGCAAACCGAGCTAATTTGATAATGCTTCATCATATTGGTAGCAAGCCTATTCGAGAGATAATTTATCAGCAGGTAGTATCAAAAATTGTTTTTCTAAAGAAAATACTTATTAAGTGTTATTTGACATATTTCTGTTTGATGTAAAGGGCGGGAAAGATGGCAACCTTCCAGATTTGGCGACTATTTTCTTTGAGACTCATAAGAAAGATAACAAGCTTGTTGAACCTGAAGCAATTGAAAAATATGTGCGTTTTGGTAAATTGAATATGAAAATTACTTAAACTTATTATAGATTCTGATAGAAATATCTTTTTATATATTTTGTAGGCTCAAATCGAAGAAATTGTGAAAGCCGAGCCATCTCTACCTAGCATAGAGATTGTAGAAAAATGTTGTGGACCTCAAAATCGTAGTCATGTATTTGGATTTGGCGGTGGAGTAAAGGCGAAAGATATGAAAGGGGGCACTTCGTCAAAGACTGAATTACTGTCTGCTCTACGTTCAACTCGTGAGGATAATAAATCCTTGAATGAGAAAAACAAATCTTTGAGTGAGGAAAACAAATCCTTGAATGATCGCTTGTCTACCTTAGAAGGTGAGATGGAAAAAATAATTAAAATGCAAGAATTCGTTGCTGCTCAACAATCGCATATCCCTCATACGACATCGCCCGTTTCAACTGAATGACCACTGTCTTGTTTTGTTGACCAAGTAAGTAATAATATGCCCCAATTTTTATATTTTTCCATTATTTATAACATTAGCCACTGCTGCACAACATCTTCTTGTTCTATTTTTACACACTTATCTGCACAGTTTTGCGTGAATGTCATCCTACTATGTGGCATATAACTAGTGACTCATTGGTTAAGGTGTTTGTGGTTGAAATTGATAGCAATTCAATTCTTTGCATTAGATTTCTTAAGATGAAATTGGTTCTGAAAAGTGCAAATAGAATTGCTTTTTCTTTTTCACCGAAGTTGTTCTAGTACACTGGTTGAATTCAGAAATGATGCTCTTTAGCTTCAAGTTGGTCGTTTCTATGTTAATCAACCTGCTTGCAATTACCAGAAAATCAAGTTCCATATTGTAGTTGTTCAGGCCATTATCCTTGCATAGTTGAGCACCAAACTTAGCTGCAATTACTTCTGCTTGGTTGTTACTGCAACATTGAATACTGCATGAGAAGGCCAACTGCAAAATCAATTTATGAACTGCATTATTAGTCTTCATATCCCACCACTTCAAAATCAATAGAATTATCCCTGGTTATGTATTTCATTTGCAATCTGATGTCACAAAAGTCTTGAATATTTTAATTACTCCAGCAAGTCAAGCTAAAAAGGACTAAATCTATTTGTTGGTTATGCTTGAGTCCATATGAGCTGCGTACACATGTCTTCTTCATCTATTTTTTTGTTTCTGCTTACAGCTGCGTGAACACCTCTTCTTCCTCTATTTGTTATTTTCTACGCAGCTGCATCTTCTTCCTCTGTCCAGTTTTACTTTTTCTTTCATTATATTTAAAAAAGTTTGGGTGTGCTAACTTGGAACTAGTTTGTGAAGCAATCAAGCACTATAAGTGATAAACCGACCCTTACTTGAGCAAAAAACATATGCAACACCAAGAGAATGAGGAAGAGGCCTCAGTTTTACATATGCAACTTGAGCATTATAAGATTTTGCCCTGTTTTATTAGTAGAAGAATTTGGTGGAAGAGGAAGTGGAAGAGGATGGCGTGGATGAGTACAATTTTCTTGTTTTCCATTAGGAGAATCCAAAATCTTTCCCCATATAATTGGATATGTTGTTGGTGAAGTGCAAGGAGAGTTAGACTTTGAACTCTCATTTGATGTTCTTGACCAATCATTGCATTTGTTTCTGTCAAATGTATATACCAACATGTTAATGAAATCCCCTAAAGAAAAAGAAAAAATAACTTACACCCTTCATGGGAAAAGACAACATTACTTAAAAAACAGGAATTAGCAACGGATAAATTCTGTTAGACGTCAGTAATCCTATTTAACGATGGATTATCAGAAAAATTCTAATAGGTACGAACAATTTAATGATGGATTAGCGACGAAGAATAAAGATGGTTACAAACCTGAGTGGACTAAATAGTGGACTAATCCCTTGTTCTTCATCATCATTGAACTGAGATGAGCTAGATGATGATCCACTACTTGATCTTGTAGAGAAATGAGGTGAATCCAATGGTGAAGGCAAAGGAAAAAGAGGATGAAGTTTCTTGTCTTTTGTACATG
This sequence comes from Capsicum rhomboideum, assembly GCA_031232105.1. Lineage (NCBI taxonomy): Eukaryota > Viridiplantae > Streptophyta > Magnoliopsida > Solanales > Solanaceae > Capsicum > Capsicum rhomboideum. The sequence continues at coordinate 100,114,148 of CP124719.1, read as the reverse complement.
TGTAGGAATGAGAAGTAGAGAATGAGGAATAATATCCATTAGCTGCAAAACAAGTTGGAGAATTTTTGGGTATCAAGATGGATTCATCAAAGCTTTTTGGCTTATTTACTCTATTCTTCTTGTAATTTCTTGGAGGAGTTTGTTCATTGGGTTGCTGAAGGGGGTGTTTTTCAAACAAAGAAGCCATTTAACTTTTTGTTGGGACAAGAGAGTACTGTCAAGTATGTTTCAAATTGTGACACTTTGGGATATTTTTCTCAAGTTTTGAAATGTTTTTTGGGTATATAAAAGCACTGTCAAGTTTTTCGTATAATGCAGCAGTGCTTGGGTCTCATTGGGCTAACATCATCTTAACAAAATCAATAGTTACCCTAAACAATGTCCATGCACCCCTGCACTCGTTTACATACTCAGACAAATTAGGAATTTTTGATTAACCATGGTCTTGTACTATCATTATGTGGGTGTAGTCTCTGTGATGTTGTGTTGGTATTGATATCGATGTTATACCTGCCAAAATGATTGTTGTAGTAGGGTACCGTAGTACCAGGTTGAATATTTGTGTTTGTGCATATCAAAGTTTTTCTAATTAAAACTTTCTTATATTATTGCAGCTTGTTGATGTTTTTGGATAAGTGATGAATTCATGACTTCTTTTGTGGTGAGCACTTTAACTAATTCTAGTGTAAAGTTTACATATATTATATAAATTATATACCAATAGTTATTAATTGTCTTTGCAAAAATTTTTCTTACAGATTTTATGAAGATTGAAGTTACAAGTGTAGATGCAAGTTTAGAAAATGCACATGCTCATTATTATTTTGCTAAGAACGTTATGTAAAACTTGATATCATATTCTAGCTCGGGATGTTAATTGGTTAAGTTTTTTTGTTTAGCAAATATTAAAACTATATCATCCTTTGACATTTTTAGTAGCAATTTTATATTTAGGGATGAAAGTAAATATATAAATTTTATGATATGACGTTTCTAGGACGTACCAATATTGGTGGTAAATTAGAAACATGAATATTGTTTGATTTCTAAACGTTAATCTAGGACGAGTTAGTTGCTCGTCTCTAAAGGTTAATTTAGTACCAGGTAGTTACTCATCGCAAAAAAGGTTTAACGACCAGAAAATAACTACTTTTCAAAGATGAAAACCATCTATTTGGGATGAGATATAAGGCCTCTAAAAGTGTTTTCGCGATCGGATATCTTACCATCTCTAATGACATTTAACAACCAGCTAGAGTACCTCATCGCAATTGACATTCAGTGAAGGAGGCTATTAGGACGAGCGGCGACCAGCATTTTCCCATCCTTATAGATCATTTGCGACCAGATTTGGACTTTTAGGGACCTGATTTCCCTTCCCTGGAGGCTGTTTTTCTTGTAGTGTTATGAACCTTAAGCTTAGCAAAACTTCTCAATTGCGCTTTTCCTCTTGAATACTACACTTCATTAGCTCAACTTATAAGTCTCATAAGGGTACATATGACTAAGTCTACCAAACTCTGAGTCTAGGTGCATGCTCTCACCATGTTTAAGCCTAACTTGGACTCATAAGGTTCTACATGTAAGATGGTCATACTAACCCAAACAACGGGGCTTATGCTCTATATTTTTGTAGTAACTTCCATCCCAAGAATACCACTTCTTCTTACCCCATTCAACTAATCAAGAATTCAAATCAAGAAGTCACTAGTGCATAATACATTCACCCACATGTATACCGAAACAACAGCCAAGCCTATCATTATATCTACTTCATTGCCCTTTCTAGGAAACCAAACTATCTAATAATTTTCCCATCTTCCTAACATCTTTACAACTCTAATTTCATGAACTAGTGCAAAAAGGCACACCAAAACTTCTTATCTAACTATTACATATAACAAATCCCCGCCTTAATCTTCCTCCACTCTTATAACCTTAGGGGAATAAACATACTACAGTCTTCATAATAAGAGACATCTACCCTCTTACCTAAACTATCACTCAACATTAACTACTATCAGTGCTACTATTGCAACATAAAGAGAGTCACCAAAGGACTAGAGTACGAGTATATCAGATAAGAGGGATACTACTCAACTATGACTTATAATAATTGGGATATTGGAACTCAATAATGGAACTTGTGAGGTAAGGTATCATAGGAATAAATTATTCAAGAGATCATATCTAAGAGCATACATGACGTAGCGTGGATTCCACTAGTTAGTAATGACATATCATAAGTTCGTAGGATTCAGTATACTGTGAAATATGAGTGCACATCTCGTTACTTTGTATAACATAAGGATGGTGTTCATAGATTCATGGAGCATGATTAGATTCATTGAGTAATACTATAACTTCTCATACTAGGAACTGAAATTAGGCGTGAATCCTAGTGAAGTGCATGAGCATGGCATATGGGCATAACGCTAATATGCAAGACATAAGTAGGGTGTCATAATAATTAAAATCTGAGGAATACACTAGGTTAGTAATGAATTACTATCTCATCAAAAAAATTTCGAAAACACATCACTACCTGGTTCTCAAAACCTGATTTGGTTCTTTACCCATCATCTCTCCCTTAGATCAAAGCCAAAATTCAAAGTCTGTGGATCTCTTTAATATTTTCAAAACTAAAATATAATAACTTTATTCTACTGGTCGAGGGTGTCAGTATTCATGTGAATGCTAAGTTTTACCCAGATAAACTATACTTGGAAGATACTAACGTCATTCTAGGGCATTCCTCATAGAGATTCAACTCCTAACTTTCTCTAGCTTCTATAATCATCATCCTAAAACTTAAACTCTTACTAGTGAACATAACCAATTCCTCTAGCACCACATAATCTGATCATTCTTGTTATTCTACTAACATCACACCTCTAAGTTCATATCCCTCCAAATTAATGGAGAATAAAGCTTTACCAAGAGACATATCACTATTTATCTCTAATTCCTAGATTAACCTCTTAAGAACACCAGATATACATACTATACTTAGCCTTCTCCATACCTAGAAACTCAAAAATGCTAACTAAGAACACACAACACTTAATAATCTTAGAATATCATGAAGCCATATACTACCTTGGGTTCACTTCTATCTTTCTAATGATTCAAAATCTCCTTTATCTAATAACTTAGTCACCATTCATTGTCTTACCTAGGTATCACTTCTATATCATACCTTGTCACAACCCAAACGGTCATGATTGGCACCCATCCTAACATATGGCGGGAGAACCATGCTTAACCCAACCCTTACTCAACCAAGTGTTACATTCACATTCATCTTATACTAACTTTTCATTAACAAGTTATCAAACTACATTATTAATTAAATAAATAAGAATGCCAACTAACAATTCATTAAGTCAATGCTAGACTACGGAATCCTCTATTTATTACATCCCTGGACCTGAAGTTACCATATAAGAACAACTAAGAATTTCTAAATAGGTAACTAATAGATTATCCAAAATACAAAAGAAAATACGAAAAAAGTCTTAGTCCCGAAACAAGAGACATGAACAGAATTCAGAAGATTTATTGGTTGCCCGATCATGGTGCTCACCCTTGAACTTGAGTCTGGAACTGCTGGCTAAAGTTGAGGTCTTGTCTCAAATGCCAGAACATGCTCTGTATTCAACAAAAAGAAAAGTACAGGTAGCATCAGTACATCAATAAGTACTGGTAGGCACCATAGTTCCACTCAACCCGACAACATACAAATAAGTAAACCAAATAAATACAAAGCGAGCATCACAAAACTTATAATCAAAGACAATTATGCAATTATGACACTTAATTTTAGAGGGAATACGAACTCATACTCATGTATGTTTACATTTAGTCAAATTTAGTAATAAGTTGCATCATAATACATGTTTATAATCGAACATTTAATGCACATGAATGAATGTATGAATGCCAGGTGTGCACATCATCTCTTTATCTTCTCAATATCATCAACATCATCATGAACATCATGATTTCAATAATATCATCATCATCATCTCCATAACAACATCATCATCAATAACATCATGAACATCATGATTTGTATATCATCATGATCATCATCTCAATAATATCAATGTATATGAATATGCAATGCAATCAGTAATCATAAGTAGTGCTTGAAAGAAATTAGAAATACTTAATTCACATATAAGCACAGAGTCAAGCAAGTCTAATTACTACAATAAACAATAATCTACCTTGATTTCCTAGCTCAAAATCACCTCTAGGCCACAAGCCTATCTTTCCCTTCTCTTTCACCTTGTTCTTGATCTATAACAACAAGATTACACAATCATTTCAATCAATTCTCCACTTTTAACATCTACGAATTAATGACTAACAATTTTTAACCATGACATTACCCTCATTAATTATCTTAGGATTTTCTATTCTTTAAATCTCATGAACCCTGCCTCATTTAGCATGAGCAACTATGATTCTACTCCCATTAGTGTTTTCTAATACACTAAAATCATTATCTACTAATTTTATATTCATTCCCATAGATATGCATTAAATTCATGAATTAGGACTAAATCCCAATTTCCACCATGAATAAGTTTCTAATAATTTTTAGTAATTCAAGTTTAGAATGTAAGATAGTTACCTCCAAAGATGAAAACCTCTGAAAATTAGAAGAAAATTGCCTTCCCCAAAGCCTTGGTTCATTTTTCAAGAAGTGAAGACTGAAAAATGTTTTCTGGGTATTAAAATTAAAAATTACTGCATTTTACTAGTGCAGCAGTAAAGTTACCATTGAAACAGTTCACGATGAAATAGAGGCTACTGCTGCAGCGGTACCATTTCCATTGCAGTGGTATCACGACCACGGTTCCACTTTTTGTTGCAGTGGTCCTGGGTAGAAACTTGAGACCTCCCCCTAATTTTGTCCATTTCACAACCCATTCCTCAATTTACAATGTCGCAAACCAACCCTTCCACAGTAAACTCTATACTCGGAGTTTTATAACTCTATTTTATGTGCTGGAAGTTGCTATGACTTCCTAAACTCATTATTTATCTAGAGATATAGTCAAACATCCCCAGCAATGTTCACATCAACACCAAATTTTCTTAGTGCAGTACAGCCTCAAAATTTATCAAATATAAGCCCAGACCTGAATTTCTTAAAAATCACATAAGGAAAATTTGGCAGGGTTTTCACTTCCTATTTTCAGTGTAAGAACAATTTGGGTCATTACATTAGATACCAATTTATCACTTGTTCTTCTCTGAATGGAAAATAGACTGAGATGATAAAATTAAGCAAGAATTACCTAGGTCAATGAACAAGTGTGGATATCGCTTGCGCATGTACGTCTTTTTCTCCCAAGTTGCTTCTTCAATAGTATGGTTCCTTCATTGAAACTTTACACATGGAATAACTCTGGTTCTCAACTTTTCCACATCCCTACCCAATAACGCAATTTGAGGTCCTAACGAATGATGTAGTCCCCAACTCTATGGCATTTGTTTAACATAGACACTTGGAATATAGGGTGAACCTCGGACATACTAGGAGGTAATTCTTGCTTATAATCTACTTCCCCTATCCCCTTCAAGACCTCAAAAGTTCTGATGTACCTCAAACTCAATTTTCCCTACTTACTAAAATATATTACACCCTTCATGGGTGACACTTTCAATAATACTCTCTCCCTTTTCAAACATTAAATCCCTTACCTTATTGTCTGCATACTCATTTTGTCATCTCTAAGATGCTATCAGATTTTCTTGAATAAACCTTACTTTCTCCATCAAGTCCTTGAGCATGTTAGTACCCCAAGGCCTCACTTCAAATGCATCAAACCATCCAATTAGAGACTGTAACACCCCGTACCTTCCCAACCCTACTTGATGATGATGAATAATGTTTGCTTAGGTGTCGAGAGATATAAGTTTGTATTTGGTAATTCTAATGACGAGAAAATTGAAATTTGGCCACGTACATGCAATTAGACTTTCATAGGAAGGGTTTTGTGATTTTGTGGAGCATTTGTGTAAGACCCCGGACCCATTATAACCTCATTTGGTGACTTGGAGTCTTGTTTACTTCATGATTAAGATCACTAAGTAAGTATTTTGAAGTGTTTTGATAAGGTATTGGACGATATGCAAGTATTAAAGAAATGGCCGAAAAATTCAGCAAGGTATGAAAACTTGCGCCACTAGACTGTTTCAGGGGGTGTGGCGCAATACACTGATTCAGAGAGGATTTCTTTCTTGCACCACTGCCTTTCTTTGCAGCAGTGGCGCAAGGCACAAATATTGTGCCCTTCCGGACTCGTTTTGTAACGCATTTCTACGGCGATTCTTAGATGGTTTCTTTTGGTTATTTGGAGTTCTTTGAGTGTTGTTAAAGCTTCAAAAACTTCAATACACTCCTACATACTCTTACATGATCAAATCATGAAATATAAATAAGTATCCAAAATGTTCAATGAAGCCATGGGCGACTAGAATTCCTATTTTGGCGATTGAGACTACGAATGAGAATATCGTAAGAGAATATTGTCATGACACTATGGAATTATTTAAAAATGAGATATATGGTTAATTATACATGAAAATTGATGGGCTAAGCTACATGTGCAATTGGGCCCAAAATTAGGGCCTAAAATGGAATAAAAGACATGGCCCAAAAGGCAAAATGACCCATTCTTCCACTTTGACCACATTTAATGCCAAGGAATGGATAAGGATGACTTGGGGTCTATATATAGCCCCCAAAAATCAGATTTTTATTCTTCAACACACACAACACATTTTGAGAATTATAAGACATTTTCTTTTTGGTTCTCTCAAACCCTAAGAACCCTAAGCCTTTTCTTTGGTGAAGATCATCCTATTCCAAGATTTGGTAAGTATTTATTTTCATGGATTAACATATTATATGCATGGTATATTATGTATATTATGATAGGTATGTTGGCAAGGTGGCGAATAGTGTCTTGTTGCTTTTGGTGAAAGATGTGCTATCTTGGTGATTTAAACTTGAAAAGAGACTTGATATCTTAATGAAAGAGCATGGTATGGATAAAATATGAACATGTATGGTGTGATTTTGTTATTAAGCTTGTTATTTTTCTAAAAGTGTAAATTGTGGGATTTTGTCCGATATGTGCTATGAGGTGTATTAAGGTAATTTGATGGATTATTTGTGATGTGATATGGATAAGAAAGTGTAAAGGAGAAGTGTTGTGGTGAAATGTATTGATTTTCATGTATTGGTGAATTTATGGAATATTGGGGGATTTTTGGAATAATAATTTCATCAATGGTTTTGTCAAGGGGAAATGGCATGTTTAAAGGCAAACATGTAACTTATTGATGTTCTATGCATTTGTAAGGTAGTTGATGGTTAATGTGAATCCCGTTATATATTTGTGTTGTAGAGTGACACATAAAGAAGGAGCAGGACTATTGTATGCACATCTAGGATTGTATATTCGTATTGAGAGTACAAGGTATGTAAGGTTACTTTGTCCGTATTTTTCTACGGCAAATAGTATTCACATTGACATTTCACTAGTCCTATCCCGAACATGCTAAGGTACCTTATTTTTGGTTTCCAATGGTTGCTATCATATGTTTCCTACTTATTAATTGGATGTGAATCACATGTCTCACGTTCATGGACTAATGTTCCAAAAGTCAACAAGGTTGTGTTCCAAAGTTTCAATAGTGATTATACTCATGTCTCTTGTTCATTGATTATGGTTCAATGGTTCCAATAGTGTTATGTTTCCAAGAATGTTATATTGCCAAGTTATTTATATGTCTCTCACTCATTGATGATTGATCCAAAGCTTCAAGTAAAGTTATGACTATCAAAAGTATCAATCTCTCACAAGTAAAGATATCAATCTCAAAAGTAAAGAAATGAAGTAAGAATAAAGTAATGCATATTGGTTGTGTTCATGAGTGTTATCCATGGGGTGAAAAAACCTGCATGATGATGTTATTCTATCCATGGGGTGCAAGAACACCCGCATGATGATGTTACTTTATCCATGGGGTGCAAAGGACACCCGCATGATGATATGATCTTATCCATGGGGTGAAAAGAATACTTGCATGACGATGATATGTTATCCATGGGGTGAAAGGAACACCTGCATGATGAGGGACCAGACAACATATATGTAAAGTAAAGTAAAGGCAAGATAAAGAATGAATGTAATATACATGGCTTCCAAAGTACAAAATAGTGACTCATCTACATTGTGACTTATCTCTATTGGTTATGCATTTGAACTTGAGTTCTTGACAAACTTTCATATCTTACAAGTTTCATATGGCCTTACATACTCAGTAAATTCTTCGTACTGACCCCTTTTGGGGAATTTACCTTACTTGCTGCAGGCGCAGGTACTAGTAAGCCTACACAGTAGATTGTCAGTGTTGCAGATCTTTGGTGAGATCCAGTTAGTTCGGGGCTTCTCCGAGTCACTGTTGTACATGAGTTTTGATTTTGTACATGTTGTATAAAGCGGGGACTTGTCCCGACTTTTAGTTCATTTTGGTCAATGCATTTGTTAGAGGCTTTTGTAGACGGATGTGGGTGTATAAATGTGAAGTTACATGTCGTCTTGACTTGATGGCTCAAATGGCCAAGTTTTACATATATAGCTATGACATATGTTTCCATGTCCATGACTTCTGCATAGTTGTATGGAAAATAATGAGACTTACACGAGGACATGCATACGAATGTTCATGAGAAAAGATTGGTTCTCTCGGGCCTTATCGACTTCGGGTGCCAATCACGCCTCGTTGGGATTCGGGGCATGACAGAGATATACATCTCCTACCATATAGGTCATCAAAAGGAGCCATGACACTACTGGAGTGGTAGCTATTGTTGTAGGCAAATTCACACAAAGGTAGATATTGGTCCCACTAGCCCCCAAAGTCCATTACATAAGCCTGGAGCATGTCCTCAAGCACCTAAAAAGTTTGCTCTGACTGTCCGTCGATCTATGGATGGTAGGCTATACTTAGGTCCAACCTAGAACCCAACTCTGACTGGAGTTTCTCCCAAAAATTAGAGGTGAACTGGGTACCTCTGTATGAGTTAATCAAAATCGATACCCCAAGAAGCCTTATAATCTCCTTCACATAAATTTTGGCCAACATAGTTGCATTATAATCCACCCTTACCGAAATGAAGTGAGCCAATTTTGTCAACCGATTAATCATGACCCATATAAAGTCACAATTTCTCAAGGTCTTAGGAAGACCAACCATAAAGTCCATGGTTATCCTTTTCCACTACCATTTCAGAATGTACATCCTTTGAAAGGTACCACCAAGTTTCCAATGTTCATACTTGACCTACTGGCAATTTTGACACTTGGTCACAAAGTTTACAATATCACTCTTCATTCTTTGCCACATAATGTTACCTCAAGTCCCTATACATCTTGGTGACACTAGAATGTATAGAGTACTTTGAGTTTGAGCCTCTAGAAGAATAGTTAAAATTAGAATGCTCACCCGGGGTACACATAAGCGTCCCCAAATCCTCAACACTCCCTCAACATCAAGAACGACCTCTATAGCTTCACCATGCAATGGTTTTTCTTTGAGTTTTCTCAGCTTCTTATCTTCGAACTGCCTGCTTTTGATTTGGTCAAAGAATATGGACCAGACTTCCATATGTGCTAATACTCTTTATTTACTAGTCTCCTCTCTTACTGATGGATGCCTTGATGCCTCAAAACATGCTAAGCTTTCCATACTCACTGCTTTCCGACTCAAAGCATTAACCACTACATTCGCCTTACCCAGGTGATATAAAATTGAGATGTCATAGTCTTTGATCAACTCAATACACCTTCTTTGTCTTAGATTTAGGTCTCTCTAAGTAAACACACGCTGCAAGCTATGGTGGTCTATGAACACTTCACACCACACCCCATATAGATAATATCTCCAAATAATCAAAGCGAAGACCACAGCCGCCAACTCCAAGTCGTGGGTGGGGTAATTTTTCTCGTAAGGCTTTAGTTGTCTCAAAGAATAAGCAATCATGTTCTGATCCAGCATCAAAACAGCACCTAAACCCAACCGTGAGGCATCATAATAAATAATGAAATCCTTACCCTTAATAAGCAAGGTGAGATTTGGGGTTGAGGTCAACAAGGTTTTGAGATTTTGGAAGCTCTCCTCACACTTGTCATCCCATACAAATGGAACTTCCTTCTGAGTGAGATGGGTCATATATGAAGCAATGGAAGCAAACCCTTTAACAAATCAATGATAGTAACTGACCAACCCCACGAAACTATGAATTTCTATCACATTTGTTGGACTAGCCCAATTATTAATAGCTTCTACCTTCTGCGGGTCTACCATAACCCCTACCTTAGAAATCATGTGCCCCAAGAAGGGCACTGAAGATAGCCAGAACTCACATTTGGAATATTTAGCATATAGTTATTTCTCCTTCAGCAACCCCAACACCGTATGCAAATGAGTTTCATGCTTCTCTTTGCTCTTGGAGTAAACTAATATGTCATCAATAAAAATGATAAAAAATCAATCCAAAAATGATTTAAAGACGCTATTTATCAAGCTCATAAAAGCAGATGGGGCATTGGTAAAGCCAAAAGACATGACTAGAAACTCATAATGCCCATAATGAGTTTGGAAAGTAGTCTCTGGGATGTCCTCTTCCCTGATCTTAAGTTGGTGTTAGCCCGAACTCAAATCTATTTTGGAGAATATTGCAGCTCATTGCAACTGGTCAAACAGATCATCTATCCTAGGCAGAGGATACTTGTTGTGAATGGTCACCTTATTTAACTAGCGATAGTCTATGGACATCCTCATGCTACCATTCTTCTTTTTTCACAAATAAAATAGGTGCACCCCAAGGAGAAACACATGGGTGAATAAATCCCTTCTCTAACAATTCCTGTAACTACAATTTTAACTCCCTCAACTCTACTGGTGGCATACAATAGGGAAGGATAGAGATGGGTCGAGTTTTGGGCTCTAAATCTAAATAGAAATCAACCTTTTGGTCTAGAGGCATACCCAAAAGGTCATCAAGAAACACTTCTAAGAATTCACAAACAACAGGAACTGAAGCCAATGGAGGAACTACAGATTTATCTTCCTGAAAATGGGCTAAAAATGCCCTACACCCCTTTTTTACTAATTTTTGGGCACGAATAGTTGACACAATCCTCACAAAAGTAGGCTTAAAAGTACTCTCAAGCATCCCTACACTTATGATTTTAGCATAACATTCAATAATGGCTCAATAAGGAGACAACTAACTCATCCCCAAGATAATATCAATTCTTCCATGTCTAGAATCATTAAATCTGCAAAGGTATTAAACCCCATAAATAATACAAACAAGCTCAATACACCCGATCAGCACATACAGACACTCCAATTGGTGTAGACACATACAAAGGAGTATCATGATATTCACAGTCTAAGTCCCAGCCCAAGGAAAATTTCAGAGACACATAAGAGAAAGTGGAACTGGGATCTAACAATACAGAAGCCATATGATCAAAGACAAGAATAGTATCTATGATCAATGTATTAGAACCTTCTGCTTCAAGACAAGCCAGAATAACATAAAAATGGGCCCTATCACTACCCAAACCGCCACCTCTACCAGCCTGATAACCATTTCTACCAACTTGTCCCCCACATCGATTGGCTTGGTTGCCACCCCTTCCTGCAACCTGGACACCATACCCACCTTGTGGACTACCCTTACTATTTTCTCCACCACCACGACCTATCAAAACTCGAGCACTATAAGCTAATTACTGAGTCAACTAACCTATAGACAAGAAATTAGGACAATACCTTCTGATATGGTCAAAAACCCCACACTCATGGAACTTGATACCCAGAGCAGGCCTCTGAACAGAAGAGGTTGAAAGTGTATAGCTTCCTATCAAAGAAGGCTGATAACTGACCCCAGATGGGCCCCCTGCAGACATAGGCATGGATGAATTATAAGGTCGAGAAGGACCACGCCCCTTCAAGAAAGTACCATTGAACTAGCCTGAGGTCCTGGACTTCTTCTCTTCTGCTTTTACTTCTGCCTATTTCTCAAATGCCTTAGCCTTCTTAGAAAACTCAACTATCTCCTGAAAGTACTAACTAGATGCATCCACAGACAAAGTAACTATCTGAATCATAAAATTTAGATCGTTAATAAAATACTTGATCCATTCTTCCTCTGAGGTTATCAATTATAGTTCATAGCAAGCCAAGGCATGAAATTTGTCCTCATTGACCGCTACAGACATGTTACCCTACGTTAACCTCAAAAATTCATCCTTCTTTTAATCACAATAAGTGTGGGGAACATATTTCTCAAGAAATATATTCTGAAATTATACCCAAGTAAGTGGAAGTATGGCAGCCCTACATTCTACGAATGACCTACACCATTGCTTGGCTTCGGCATGCAGCTGAAGAGAAACAAACCCTACACCATACCTTACAACAATACCTATTTTGTGTAGACGTTCATAACAATCTATCAAAAACTCAAATGCATCCCCAGACTCTGTACCCTGAAATACTAGGGATTTCATCATTATGAACTTGTAGAATAGTCCATGATCATCATCAGTCATCACTGGCCCAATTACCTATCGGGGATACACCCCTACTTCAGAGTCTTTATCCATCCTTGGTGCTATAGCACCGACTTATTGTAAGGATTAGGGTGGGAAGGCCAGAACAATTAAAGTGTTATCGGTGCTATCCAAGCTAATCAGAAATCCTAACACTTGTTGAATCACTTCTGCAGACAAAGGCACCAGGTCTGCACCATTCGGTATTGGCACTACATTCTCTGGAACTACCGTCTCTTCCTCCTCAACTACCACTTCTTCATTCTTGGCAAGGTCTGGGGCATACTATTATGGGGGAAGTGATAATGATCTCTGTCTTGATGGTCCTTTGGCTTCTTGGGCTCTTTCCCTAATAGGTGTTTCCCTCCGTTCTCCACTTCTAGATCTGCCCCTAACTCGAGGCCTGCCCTAAACTGCAGCCTCAGCGGTCGGTGCTGGTGCAGCTGCTCTGGTTGAATGAGTATTCACTTTTAAATAAGTGTGAATGAGTTAGATACCAATTTGGATCTCCAACTATCAATTGGAATTAAGTAATACCGCAAAAGGAAAAATGAAAGGAATTCATTTCTTAAAACCATGTAGCCTCTTGAACAAAAGTACAGACGTCTCAGTACCATTTCGCAAGACTCTACTAGACTTATTTTTATACGATGTGATCTATGAACCTAGTGCTCTGATACTATCTTTGTCACGACCTAAAAGGTCATGATTGGCACCCACCCTAACCTATGGTGAGAGAACCATACTTAACCCAACCATTAACCAAGTGTTACATTCACATTCATCTTATACTAACTTTTCATTAACAAGTTCTCAAACTTCATTAGTAATTAAATAAATAAGAATGTCAACCAACAATTCAATAAGTCAATGCTAGAGTGAGGAATCCTCTATTTATTACATCCTCATGACCTGAAGTTACCATACAAGAACAATAAAGAATGTCTAAACAGGTAACTAATACATTATCCAAAATACAAAATGAAATACGAAAAAGTTTTAGTCCCAAAATAAGAGACATGAATGCAATTTAGAAGATTCAATGGTTGCCCGGTCATGGTGCTCACCCTTGAACCTTAGTCTGGAACTGATGGCTAAAGTTAAGGTCTCGTCTTAAATATCGGAACACGCTCGGTAATCAGCAAAAAAAAGAGTACAGGTAACATCAGTACATTAACAAGTATTGGTGGCATCATAGGATGACTCGACCCGACACCATACAAATAAGTAAGCACAGAGTCAAGCAAGTCTAATTGGTACAATAAATCGTAACCTACCTCGATTCCTTGCTCCAAATCACCTCTAGGTGACAAGCTTGCATTTTCCTTCTCTTTCAACTTGTTCTTGATCTATAACAGCAACATTACACACTCATTTCAATAAATTTGCCCCTTTTAACCTCTAGGGATTAATAACTAACAATTTTAAACCATGACATTACCCTCATTCATCATCTTAAGGGTTTTATATCCTTTAAATCTCGTGAACCCTACCTCATTTAGCATGAACAACTATGATTCTACTCCCATTTGGTTTTCTAACACCCTAGAATCATTATCTACTGAATTTATATTCATTCGCATAGATATCCATTAAATTCATGAATTAAGGATAAACCCCAATTTACACTATGAATAAGCTTCTAATGATTTTCAGTAATTCTAAGAAGTAATTCAAGTTTAGAATATAAGATACTTACCTCCAAAGATGAAAACCTCTACAAATTAGCAAAAAAAATGCCTTTCCTAGAGCCTTGGTTTATTTTTCAAGAAGTGGGGAGTGAAAAACATTTACTGGGTTTTGAAAACTTAAAGTTACTATGTTTTACCACTGTAGTGATAAGATTACCGTTGCAGTGGTTCACGATGAAATAGAGGATACCACTGTGCTGCAGCGGTTCTATTTTTAGTTGTAGTGGTCCTGAGTAGAAACTCAAGATCTCCCCTCAATTTTTTCCATTTCACAACACATTCCTCAAATTACAACATCGCGAACCAACCCTTCTACAGTAAACTCTATACCCGGAGTTCTATAACTCTATTTTATGTGCTAGAAGCTGCTACGGCTTTCTAAACTTGTTATCTATCTAGAAATCTATTCAAACATCCCCACCAACATTCACATCAACACCAAAAAATTTTAGAGTAGTACACCCTCAAAATTCGTCGAATACTAGCCCAACCCTAAATTTCTTAAAAACCACATAAGTAAAATTTGGTGGGGTTTGCACCTTTTCTTTTTAGTGTAACAAATATTGGGTCGTTACATACCTGCACCATCACACTTATTGAAAATTAATGAACTTAAATTCTCGCATATGCTATTTCAAGCCCACTAGATCAATTCCATACAACTAGCATCACTAACCCCAAAATATGATTTATTTCCACGGCGGTGATCATTCACAGTTCAAGCTTACTGTTTAGCACCAAACATGCATAACGACATAACTTTAAATACTATCGTGTCTTAGCAGCTATTAGATAAAAATTGGGAAACACTAATCCACTAAAACCTCATGATAATAATACTTGATCTTAATCTTACGATATATATAATTGCAGTACATTAGTATATCCTCCTTTCACACATCACTAGTACTTATCCATCCATACGTCTAAACTAGTCATAACTCTATAAGCATCAAGCGATTCCTTTGCAAACTCACAAAGTTCAACCTAGATCTATCAATCCTTACCCACTTAATACTTTCATTAATGACCTATACGTTTCTAATAAAATGACACGCCATCATAAAATCATTTCCCAGTTCAAGCATAATCTAAGTCATCTTAACCAATAACTCCTTCTCAACCTTTTATCATGAAATCTACACCACACTTACTACCCCTTAGTCAACACCTAACGACATATCACCTCAATACTAACTTAATAGATAAATAATTTATATATATATATATATATGCATATATATACTTCAATAATTCTCTATCCCCACTTTTCTGGCTACTACTTTTCTAGATTCACACTTCTGATTCTAGGGTCATTCTACTACTTATAAATTATATCTTCCCAAATCACACTATCTCCCGGGTGCCAATACTACCCAAGAATCTGGACACATACTTTCTCCTTTTATGGATGTTCTATGTAATAAAGGATTAGAAAAGAATATGAATATATATCATATTTTTGCTCAATAGCATGATTCATATAAATAACGATGTAACCTTTCAAATTGATGGGTTAAAGCATATTTACCAACTCCTCTCAAGCCCTTTCTAAGGTCTCTGAAATGTTGATAGTTCTATATGAGAGGACCATATAAGTGGGAACTGAGCATTATTACTTTTATCACCTCAAAGATGTGTCATAATTAAAGGAATTTGAAGGATAGCACAAATCTGCATAAATTTCTTAGGGGACTACTCTATTGCACGATCTATAGTATAAAAGAAAGGAAAGTATTTCCTAAATGCTCTGTAACCTCCTCATTATAAGTGTGGCTCGCTTCACACCCATAAAAAAGGCTCTACCGAACACGGCTTTTCAGACATCCTAGGACACTTGAACATATTGTTCTGATAACAAGTTTGTTATGACCCAAGACTATCCCCTAACCGAGACACAGTACCTGGAACCACAAGTGGTTCCAAGCTAACCCTTGGCATATCATACTAAGCATAATATAAGAGATTTAAGCGGAAGCTATAATGTGATCATAAGATAAGTTCTAAAACATTTTTTAAATTCATAATGAGCAATGTACCAAGCCCGAAGGGCCAACATAAACCATACTCTAATGTCTGAAAGCCTCTAAACTGAATAATATGATATGTTATAATAAGGACCCCGCCTAATCTTAAAATAATGACTAAAAGTATAATGGAAAGAAACAACTAAATAGGTCCCCGAATTATGAGGACTCACCACTACTAGAAGCTGAAATGATATCAACTAGCCACGAATATCTGAATGTACTGAGAATGTAGGAATAATATTGAATGACTAAAAACAATTTTAACAAAATCATAATAAAACTTTCTGAGAAATACATATCTGAAATCATACTATCTAAATACATAAGATGATCATATCAAAAGGCTACCAAAGTAAAGTAAAAACTTTTAAGTGGAAGTTTCTTATAATCGTCGTACAGCACGTAAGCTAGTGATGTATAACATCTAACCCAGTTGGGAGGGATGCCACATACTTTGGAAAGATATAAGACCTATCTATCTATATGTGGATCCACTAAATGAGCCTTTTAGGCCAATGATCAACCGATATTGTGGTGAAAATATAATCCTATGGTGGCACGTAATTTTGGAACTTGGGCTATCTAGAACCTTCATTCGTTCGGTGCTAAATACTACTCCCAAAACTATTCTTACAATCATATGCTCAATAAATGATTTAAATCTCTATCTATCTATTGTAAAAGTTGAAGCTTTACTAAATTTCATATCTTGAAAATTATCAAACTTTACCCTTCCATGGGTTCAAATCTATTTTCTTGAATAAGTGTAATAATATCATATTTCTAATTTCATACTTAAATCATAAATCTCAAGAATCATATATAAGTTCATATCATAATTAGAAAAGATGATAACTAAAGCTTTCCTATTCACAAAAATTATTTCGATGTTCATAAATACCAAAATCATCAATAATTAGTTTAAGAAATTCAAGAACTTGCTTTAAATAAGATGAGAATTAAAAATGGATTTGTAACCCTAATTGCAATCTTGAATTCAAAAAAGCTTATAGTGTTGGACATGTGGATGAAAGAAAACCCCCATTGAAGTCCTATATATCTTAATTGCTTTCCAAGAAGTCGAGGAGGAACCCTAATCTAAGGAAGAATATCATAGAATTCAGTTCTTGGATTCTTGGTTGAATTTTCTTGAAAATCCTAGGTTATGTTGTAGAATTTCATTAATAATCTGAAAAAAAGAATAATTGAAATACTAGAAATTAACTAGAATTTCATGGAAGTAACTTACCTTAGGGTTGGAAGATGAGGAGAGGATAAAATTCCAACTTGGTACTGATGGAAAATAGAAAGAAAGTGGGAAAAGTCGGAAAAACGACCTTTAAGTGAATCGATTGGCCATTTCGGCAATTTAGAGCTGGTATTGCAAAACTATCTGACGGTTCACCAAATTTCAGGATTAGATCACCAAAATAAATAGTTTCTGAAGCTTTTTGGGAAATTTGGTGATCTAGATTGGCGCATCGCAAAACTTTTATCAACACTGACACATTTTAGTAAAACGATCATAACTTTCTACTCTAGAATCGGATTAACAAATGGTCGGTGGCGTTGGAAAGAAAACTCAAAGATTTTTGTTTGGTGAGTTTTGAGCTACAAATTTTTTTATATTCTATGAGTTATACTCATTTAAAGTTGACCCTATAAAAATCTTATACAGAAACTTAATTGATAAAGAAGCTTTCAACTCAACTTTGATCTAGAAGTTTCTTATGATGTTAATTCATAACCAAAGCTCTTACCACACTAATTAATTGGTCTTAACACCTATGTACTATTATAAATCATTATATTTGGGTCTATACATATTTAAATAATGGTTCAGATCTTAGTTTAAAAGTTTGGGGTGTTACACATGCAGGCTAGAGGCCCCGTGGAATTGATGATGGTAGCAACATGTATGGTAGAGGCTTGGATTCTCATGGTAATTCTGGGAGAAGTTTGTATCATGATGGACATTTAGGTTCTGCAGGCCCAGTTTAGCTAATTCGTACTCCTTTGAGTTATTTTATCTGTAGAGATCGTGGGCACTATAGGAAGGATTACCCACAAAGTAGTTAGAGATATGTTTCATCAATATCTTTGGGATATTACATGTCTCTATATCATGCTCCTCAGGGTGAGCTTGAGATAATAACTTCTTGTACAGTATTCACATGTATGATTTCAGTACGCCTTTGATCTATCTTGGTAGTGTTTGATTGTTGTTCTACATTCTCCTATGTGTTTACTTATTTGGCATTGGGTTTTGATATGATTCATGAGTTTTTATTCTGACTATAGATATTGCTACCCATAAATGATCCTATAGTAGTGGATCGTGTGTATCGATCTTGTGTTGGTACTTAAATAAAGTATATCATCGGATTTGATTTTATTTTTTAAAGTATTGTGGATTTTAGTGTGATTTAGGTATGATCTCCTTGATGCTTATGTTAAGGAATAATGGTGGATCGATTGTCGGTTTTGGTATATTCAGATTGTAGGATGTCTAGTGGTACTTCTCAGTTTGGGCAAAAGGACCTTGTGATGGATTAGACTTATGGTGTGACTGATTCAAAAGAATTGCAAGTAAAGCATTATAGTTGGATAAGTAAGATTTTCAGTCATTCAGGCATTTATTACTTCCTTAGTGATTAGCTTTGCTTGCATGGAAATACTTATAGGAGTTGGAACACTCCTCGATTATACTTAAAGGAATTCAGCTTATAAGGATTCTTGCTTTTGATTTAGAAAGAATTTCAGATTGAAAGGATCCTGTTTTATAGCATTTATTACTTTGTGATTTTTGGCATCAATTAGTGATGTGTGATAATTTTTGCATTTCTTTTATAGGTTGATTTGTTAATGATATGACAGGTTGCTTATGTGTGTATGATCAGAGAGGTTGTTCATTCTACTTGACTATTGAGGACTTTAGGTTGATCAATATCGCTTAGGTATTAGGGACTGTTTGGGCTGTTGTGATGAGTTACATAAGGATTTAGTGCTATTTAGAGTGTTAATGTCTATGTATGTAGATTTTTATGATGATTCTTGATTTCCTCAAATGGTTGAGCATGGAGCTATGACTTTTTAAATAGTGATTGAAATGAGCTAAGTGTCACTTTTGAGGTTTTGTGTGGCATTGATATCAATTTCTACCCTAGTTGCTTCAGCTTGAGGAAATAGTGTTGTGTGATTCGACAGTTAGTTATGGTATCAGCCTTGAGTAAGTTGATTCAATTTTTTGGAGATTTACTATGTGGTTCCATGGGTTCCTTGGTATTTTGTAGGTTCCAAGATGATATTGGTTTTGTGGTAGAGTCATTGATTTGTAGTGTCTTTGACAGATTCAAGTAAATTGGGTATGTTTAGAACTTCTATTGCGATCGACTCAATTTTTGGGTATAGAGGAAGTTTGAAAATAAAGGAACTCAGCTTCATTGAGAATTTTTGCTTCAGATGCTAGAGTTATGACCTTGAGGGTCAGAGTGTGGAGAATTTCTAGATACTATAGTGAGACCAGTAGTTCTATAGAGCTGATTCTGCTTGAGAGTGCTTGCATGTAATTTACAAGGGTATTTTCGATCATTTGCCTATCTTGAAAATTTTCTTACTTTTATGTTTGAGGGAGAATGTGGGTCTTAGTTGTGGATAATGTAACAACCCTCATTATAATTTTTAGAGTTTTCTGTGTTTTAACCATTTTACCCTACTATATTACTATTTTATATCATTTGAGTTATGGGAATGGTTTGTACGATCCCCAAAGTGTTCAAGAGTGATTTATATGAGTTTGTGGTTTTAAGTAACCTTTAAAGTCATATCTTTGACTTTGGTCAATATTTTTTTATCCGAGCGTCGGATAGTGATTCAGTTAGTTCCATTAGATCTGGAAGGTCTATTTTGGGTTATAGCATAGTGGGTTCAG
This sequence comes from Capsicum rhomboideum, assembly GCA_031232105.1. NCBI lineage: Eukaryota > Viridiplantae > Streptophyta > Magnoliopsida > Solanales > Solanaceae > Capsicum > Capsicum rhomboideum. The sequence goes on along the minus strand of CP124719.1, from coordinate 100,093,840 downwards.
GTCCCGAGACCCTTTTTGTGATTTTTTAGTGTTTGGTTGAAATACTAGTTTTATTAGCCTAAGGCTGATTTTATATGCAACTTGGTGATAATGACCTTGTTTGGTAAATCTGATGGTTCCGTTGAATCTGGAATATCAAAATTAGTCTAGTAGCTCTATTGGTTTGTTTTTGTTGGGTCTCGAATGAATCTCGAGGGTCCGTTTAGAGAGTTTTTTACTTAGAGTTTTATTTTAGTTGTAGTTTTCTTGTGCCAGGAATCTCCTTCTTCACATTCACGGCCTTAGCCTCATGTTTGCGATGAAGCAATTCCGTAAGCATCGCATTTCTAGGGGTAGGACACCTTTGCGATGAAGGATGAGATCAGGTTGGGGTTTGAGTTGTCTCCTCTTTCCATTCGCAGCCAGCAGCTCACATTCGCGAAGGTTAAAGTTGGGGCAGCCTCACATTCGCACCAAGAGGGTCTCGTTCATGAAGGCCATTTGACCTATGGACATATTTTTATTTCCCTCTTAGACCCAAACCTTATTTCCTCCATTTATAGAGCTTGGGAGCTCAAATTAAGATGATTCCAAGGTTTTTTCTAAGATCTCTAACATGAGTGAGTTTCTAAACCTTGCATTTAACATTTCCCCCTAATTTCATTACAAATTTATCTTCAAATATTTGATTTTAATCATTAGTTTTTATGTTTCACCCGGTAGAGTATAAAATGAGTTTTTCTATGATTTAAAGCTTGATTTCAACTCAATTTCCTTTGGGTTTCAAGATTTTGAACCTTTAAAATATGGGGAACATGATTTTTTATTAAAATTCTCATTTTACCCTTTTATTTTTGGAGTTAATTTTTGATGTGATTTTGGATCTGGAACCAAAGTATATCAATATGGGTATCATTGGTCTTGTATTTACATGTAGATGTCATATTTGAATAGACTAGACATGTTCGGTGATGATTCAAGGAGTAGGGCTTCTGTTTGATTCTTTAAACTATGATTTGGCTTTACGGGTCTTCTTTAAAGCAAGTTGAGATGTACCTTGACTCTTTTCTGAGGTGTTTATGTGTTATATTCTTATTTTCTTGTGTTTTGAGAATCACTAAATGTTTAGGTTTCTAGCTTAGATGAAATGGTGAGAATCTCCATGGATACCAGAGTGTATTAATGGGTTGTAGTTATATAATTGTTTATCTTTTTCATTTTCATTACTTGTAAATACGCTTAGAGTAGATTGTGGATAAGTAAGTTATTGATCTTGAGTAAATTAATAGTGGGTATCTATTTAAGACCTTAAATTGATAGTGTTTCCTACAGATCTTCCAAGGTTCCACCTAATAGAGATATCAACTTTGGTATTGACTTGGAGTCGGGCACCAAGCCCATTTCCATTCCTCTCTATAGGATGGCTTCGACGGAGTTAAAGAACCAGTTATAGGATTTGCTGAGTAAAGGACTCATTAGACCCAATATTTCACCTTGGGGTGCTCTAGTATTATTTTTGAAGAAGAATGATGGGTCTATGCGTATCTGTATCGACCATCGATAGTTAAACAAGGTGACTATCAAGAATAAGTATCTTTTTCTACATATTTATTATTTGTTTGACCAGTTGTAGGATGCTTTGGTGTTTTTAAATATTGACATAAGATCGGGACACCCTCAGTTGATGATTAGGGCTTCAGATATCCCTAAGAGGGATTTTAAGACCCGGTATGGTCATTATGAGTTCCTGGTAATATTATTTAGGTTAAGGAATGCCCTGACATTATTTATGGAGTTGATAAATGGAGTATTTGGGCCTTATCTTAATTCTTTACTAATTGTTTTCATTAATGATATCTTAGTGTATTCCAAAAGTGAGGCGGAGCATGTGAAGTATTTGAGGAATGTGCTTCAGTGTTTGAGAGATGAGAAGTTGTATGCTAAGCTCTTTATGTGTGAGTTTTGGCTTAGTTTTGTGACATTCTTAGGGCATGTAGTGTCTAAGAAGGGTAATATGGTTGATCCGGTCAAGGTTGAGGCAGTTTGAGATTGGTCCAGGACTATTTCACCTACAGAGATTTAAAGTTTTATTGGGTTGGATATCCACTACAGATGGTTTGTCCAGGGATTCTCTCCTATTGTAACTCCTTTTACTAAATTGACATAGAATAATGTTGCCTTTCGGTGGTCATATGAGTGTTAGGACAACTTTCAAAAGCTCAAGGCTTTGTTGACTTAGGTGCCTATGTTGACCTTTACCTATGGAAGGAGAAGGTTTTACCATGTATTGTGATGCTTCAGAAGCTGGCCTTGGTGGTGTTTTAATGTAGGAGGGAAAGGTTATATCCTATTCTCCAAGACAGTTAAAGATCCATGGAAAAAACTACCCCACTCATGATTTGGAGTTAGCAGTGTTAGTATTTCTTTTAAAGTTGTCGAGGGTTTACTTGTATGAAGTTTATTGTGAGGTGTTAACTTATCATCATAACCTAGAATATATATTCCATCAGAAGGACATGGATTTGAGGCAAAAAAAGTGGTTGGAGTTGTTGAAGGACTATGACATGTCTATCCTCTATCATCCAGGCAAGGCCAAAATAGTGACAGATGCTTTGAGTAGGAAGGTAATATGGGTAGTCTTACTTTTTTGGTGGTCGAGGAGCAAACTTTGGCTATGGATGTTCACCATCTGTATAATAGCTTTGTGAGACATCATATTTCTAAGCCTTGTAGGGTTTTTCCTTGTGTTGAGGCGCGGTCTCTATATATAGAAAAGATTAAGAATGGACAGTTTGAGGATGGGAAGCTATGCATCATTTGGGATAAGGTGTTGAGAGGTGAATCTAAGGAAGTTATTCTTGATCTAGAGTGTGTTTTGAGGATCAAGGGTTAGATTTATGTTTGTTGTTGTCAAATACAGACGCAAGCGTACGCGGTCGTACAAGCAATCTAGAATTTAGAGTCCAGCTATCGTATGGATACATACTTGTCAATTAACTATTTACTAAATCAAACTAATGCTAATTGTTTATTCAAGTGATAAAATCTAATGATATATTTATGGATTAATTAATCTAAAAATACAAATAATCTAACTGATGAACAATTGACCAAATAAAGAGTAGATTCTTACGTAACAAATGTGATGAAATCAATCTAGGGCTTTAAATTTTCTAGCAATCATATTGAGTAATCACTTGAAATTATTCTGATTTTTATCGAGTTATTAGATGTTGGTTGATATTTGCATTATTGAGCGTCTTTCCAAACAAACTCTATGCCTACTTGACTATTCCTAAGGCCTATATTCCTATGGTGGACGGTTGATAGTGAAATGAATATGATTTTTCTTACATATCAATTAGGCAATCCTAACAGATATATTCCTACACAGTCTGAGGGTGGACGTGGTAATCTCTATACTTTTCTACAAAGGCCAAGAGCTGAGGCTTCAGATGTTGTCATCATAGGTACTATCTTAGTTTGTCATCAGCTAGCTTTTGTATTATTTAAATTGGGGCCTACTATAACAACCCTAGTTGTGATTTTTAGCTTTTGCTGTGTTTTGACCATTTTTCCCTTCCTTATAGTGGCTATATGCCATTTATGAGTTGTGCAGTTGGTTAGCACAGTCTTCAAAGCATTCGGGAGTTATTTGAGTGAATTTGAGGTTTTGAGTAGCCTTGAAATGTTTAGTTTGACTTTGGTCAACATTTTGTGATTCGAGTATCGAGTGATGATTCTTTTAATTCCATTAGATCTGGAATGTCGATTTTGGGTTAATAGCATGGTTGGTTCATGTTTTGAGCCTTTATTTAAAGTTTTGGCCGCCTAGACAAGAAACTAGCTAAAATGGCTTAAAGGGGTTCTAGGGGGTTAGCTTGTTGATGAGGTCCTATTTTGGTAAATCCAATGGTTTCAATGAGTCCGGAACTTTGAAATTAGCCTAGTAGCACTATTGGATTATTTTTATGAGCTCTTTATCAAATACCAAGGGCCCATTCAGAGTCATTTTCACTTTGCTATATTTCAGCTAAATCTATTTCTGGTGCAACCCCTAAAGAGGTACTCTGGTCTCCTTAGCATTACTGCCTAGGCAGACAAGGTATCACTTTTTCCAAAGGTGACCGACCGGTCTAGGCACCATCGCCTAAGTGATAGGTTCCTCCGTCTTGGCGATGCCGCCTTAGCGGTCACCTGCATGGCAAGTGACTACCACGGCCGCTCAGGCGACTTCGCGTAGTCAACCATTTTACCGCCTAGGCAACGTCGCTGGTATATAATTTTTTTTCTTCTCTTTTATTCACATTCTTCTATTTTCAAGGTTTGGAGTATCGGTTTTGGCGATTTCAAAGATGATTTTTGATTAATTTGGACTTGGGTGAGCTTCTAAATGTGTTTTACATCTATATTCATTGCTTTTCACTAAATCATCTTCAAAACTTGGATTTTAGGGGTTTCCCCCGATAAAGTGAGAAAAATGGCTTTTCTTTGATTTCAAGCTCAATTTCAACTTGTTTTTCAATGGGTTTTCATATTTAGAACCCTAAGAGTATGGGAAAAAACATGATTCTTAAATAAATTTCCAGTTTTATCCTTTTTCTTTCGAGGTCAATTTTCAAACTATTTATGGATCCAAAATGAATGTAGCTAATATGGTATCGTTGAACTCTTTTTGACATATAGATTATATTTTTGATAGATTTGTCTTGTTCCAAGGTTGTACAAAAAGGAAAAGCTCCTAGTTGAAGGGTTCAGGCTTGTGTTTCTGGCTTTTGAGGTAGGTTGTGGCTTAACTTTCTTCAGACTAAGCTGGATAGTTAACCATTCATGTAAAGTATTCTATGGGTTGGGGATTTATCATGAGATTCATATTTTCAGATAATTTTATCATTTTGTTTTCCCCATGGGGGTTTATGTGAATATTATTATTGACTTAAGGGATTATTAGTATTATGATGCACGTGTGGGGTCTGCTATTGGACTTATTGAAGGATTAACTGCCTTTATTATTATCGTAATACCTAAGTAGGGGGCTTGGATTGATATTATTGGTAATTTGTTAGAATTATTTTCCTTTACCTTTATCGCGATGCCCTAGTAAGGGACTTGGATTAATATTATTGATGTTTTACATAATTCTTTATTCCAGTGGTGCCATGTGATGTCTTATACCAAGATCTATTGACATATTATGAAGATTTGAGCTCATTTATACCATTGTTGAGCAAATTCATTACATGATATTGATTTTTTAGTTATGAGCAGGCATCCCCATTTCATTAATATTCATAGAATTGGTACCACTGAGAAACTTTAATTTTGAAAGAAAATGAAACACTTTACAAAACCCTTAACTGAAGGATGTGCTGGTAAGTTTGATTGAGATATGAGATTGTGATAGTAAACGGGTTGTGAAACACCCACGGGTCTTCTCTTGGAAGCTTATGCTTGGAAGGTGTATACGAGGTGTCATATGATGGCTTACATCATTATCATCCCATTACATTGCATTGCATCACTTGCATTTCTTTTATGTGTTTGATGTCATGTATTTAGCCATCCTTTATATTTTCGTCTTCAGCTATTCATATACTATTATTATACTTGTAGTATTTATACTTTTAGGAGATATGGTTTGAGCAATCATTGAGAACTTTTCTGTATGTAGGTGGAAGTGTGCTCATAGTATCCTTTATATGTTTTATTTTCTACTTTACTCGGTCAAACTATGATGCCTACTGAGTATAAATGGATCACATTCACTCCTACTTTCTATACCCTTTTGGTACAGATGCTAATTTGAATGCGACTTGTGAAACTTGATATCATGCAGCATTGCGGCTGATTTTTGAGTATTGGTGAGCTCTTCATTCGGGGCTTGATTCCAGACATCATCTTATCTATCCTGTCTTTACTTTATTATTCACAGACATAGCTGGGTATTTATGTACTCTTTATTAGTATTAGTGCTCTTTACTCATGACACTAGATTTTGGGTTCGGGTTATATTTATTTCAGTTTTAGATTTATTCTATATATATATATATATATATATATAAGTGCAAGAAAGATGGTTCTCTCAGAATGTGCAACGACTACCGTTAGTTGAACAAAGTCACAGTCAAGAATAAGTATCCCATTTTTAGGATTAATGACTTATTCAACCAACTTCAGGGTGCCAATTGCTTCTCTAAGATAGACCTCATATCCGGCTATCATCGTCTCAGAGTCAAACAATGTGACATTCTAAAGACAACCTTTCAGTACTCGGTATGGTCACTTTGAATTTGTTGATATGTCTTTTGGACTAACGAATGCTCCTACAGCTTTTATGGACTTGATGAACAGGGTGTTCAAGCAGTACTTGGACATGTTTGTCATTGTCTTTATTGATGACATCCTCATTTATTCTTGGAGTAAGGATGAACATGCAAACCATTTGAGGATTGTCTTGCAGACTCTCAAAGATGGCCAGTTATTCCTTAAGTTCAACAAGTGTAAATTTTGGTTGAAATCAGTAACATTCCTTAGTCATATCATTTTCGGTGAAGACATTCAAGTCAACCCTCAAAAGATCAAAGCAGTTAGAAATTGGCCTAGATCAATCTCTCCATTATATATCAGGAGTTTCTTAGGTTTATCTGGTTATTATAGGCGGTTCTTAAGGTATTTTCCTCAATTGCCTCCCCTATGTCTAGATTTACTCAAAAGAAAGTCAAGTTTTAGTGGTTCGATTCTTACGAGAAGAGTTTTTAGGAGTTGAATGCTCGACTCACCTTCTCTCTATTTTTCACTCTGCCAGAGGGTTAGGATAGGTTTGTGGTTAATTGTGTTGCTTCCATAGTTAGACTTGGTTGTGTGTTGATACAACATAGCAAGGTTATAACCTATGCCTCTAGACAGCTTAAGCCTCATGGGAAGAATTACCCGACTCATTATCTTGAGTTGGCTGCAGTGGTTTTCGCCTTACAGATTTAGAGAAATTATCTTTATGGGTTTCATATAGATGTATTCACTGATCACAAGAACCTTCAGTATGTGTTCAGTCAGAAAGATCTAATTCTTCATCAGAGGAGATGGCTAGAGCTGGTAAAAGACTATGATATGAGTGTCTTATACCATTGAGGTAAAACCAATTGTCACGCCTCGAATTCCAACAGGGCGGACTGGCACCCGAAGCTGTTGAGACCTGAAAAAAAAATCTTTGCTCATGTGCATTCGTACATATGTTACACAATTTACAGCACCACCACAAATAGATATAAGATGTCAATAGCGGAATTCATGAAACATATATAATAAATATGAAAATTGGTCGTTGGGGCCATCATGACAAAAAATACGTTCCTTACATATCCTATAAAGCCTCTAAAGATGCATAACCAAAACCAATCTTAGAGTCGGGACAATCCCCCGCTCTATACACATATACAATACCAACACAGCACCAAATCAAATGTACATATGTGACTCAAAAAGCCCCGAAGCAACTGGAGCTCACCAATGCTCTGCAAATGACCTGCAACCTACTGTGGAGGTCTACTAGCACCTGCGCCTGCAACAAGTAAGGTAAGTCCCCCAAGGGACGTCAGTACAAAGAATGTACTGAGTATGCAAGGCTATATAAAACTGCATCATACATAAGGATTTCAATGGAGTCAAATAACAAATGGAAAGACAATATAGATATTCCACTGCTGTGCATATGTTTGGAACCATGTACATTACATTCATTGTGTTCTTTGCATTTACATTCATTTACCATCATTTGATTCATATCATACCCGTGCCCCGACTGATCAGTGGGAAATAACATACTATTGGGATCGTTCCAGCGAGGCTTATTCCCCTTAGATTGCGATCCATCGTAGCATAATTTTGGGATCGTTACAGCTAGGCTTATGCCCCTTAGATTACTATCCATACCAAGAAAATAGGTTCTTTCTGACCAGGGTTTTCACCCCTCTGGATTGCCCCCTGTGCTCAAACAGTAACCAATTAAGCATTACTTTGATCTTTTACTTTTCTTTGAGAGTAACACATTGGGGATGGTACATTATTGGAATTATGAAACATCAGTCAATGACTATGAAACATTTGAATCACCATTGACCCTATGAGTAATATGATATGACAACTTGAAATGAGATACCTTGGGACATTTCGTAATGAAACAAGTACAATGTCAATGTGAACAACATGTGCTGCAGAAGGATACAGAAAGAGTAACCTTACATACCATATACTTCCAATAAGAATACACAATCATATATGTGAACACAATAGTCCATCTCCTTCTTTACGTTTCACTCTACAATACAAGTATATAATGGAGCTCACGTTAACAACCAATTACCTTACATGTGTATAAGACGACAATGAGTTACATGGTTGACCTATAAGGTCATTTTACCCCTTACGATACAATTCACGGCATCGTCACACCAACAATACCACAACATTCCACACATTGACCGCAACATCATAAACACTTAGCATTTTGATACCAATTGTAACCCTTACACTTCCTCATTAACACCATGTCATAATTATTCCATCAAGTCACCTCAATACATTTCATAATCACATATCGACAATAATCCAACCATTTATACTTATATAAAAATTTAAAGTTAAGGAACATAATCACACCATACATGTTGATATCCCATCCATACCATTCACTTTTATTCAAACCTCAAGTCTCCTTTTAATTTTAAATCACATAGATGGCACATCTTTTAGCAAAAAGCAAAAGAGCACTATTCAACACCTTGCCAACATAACCATCATGATATACACACCATCGTAAGTGTATAATAAATTAATCCATGAGAGTAGACACTTACCAAGGCTTGCAAAGTGATGATCTTTACCAAAGAGAAGGGTTGCCTTAGGATTTGAGTTGAGAGAAATAGGTTTGGAAATATCTAGAAAGGCATGAGAGTTACAATGAAATAAAAATCAGATTTATGCCTTTATATAGTCCCTCATGTTATCCTTATCCAATTCTGGCATTTAATGCAATGTTTACTTGGTCAATTATGGAAGAATGGGTCATTTTCCCTTTAGGCCCATGCATTTTGGCTTCATTTTGGGCTTTAAAATGAGCCCAATAACACATGTCATCTTAGCCCACCAAATTCAATGTTTAATCCATCATATATATCATGTTTAAATAATTCCATAAATGTTACGAAAATATTCAACTCACGCGATTCATGCTCGTAGTTTTAATCGCAAGAATAAACAATTTTGGCCACTCATGGCTTAATTGAACATAATTTGATAAATTGCTTATGACGAAGAATTAATCCCAACTCGGATGCTAAACGCACTCAAGAGTAGTCCTACTAGGATGTGTTAATGATACCAAGACTCAAAAGTCTTATATATATCATAATAGTCGGAGAAATATTTTGGCTAAAAGCACCCTGGCACGCCGCCTGGCGCGCCCCAATGCTACCTATGCCAGAAAAATTTCTAGCATAGGTGGACTGGCACACTGCCTGGAGAGCCCCAGTGCTGCCTGTGCCAAAAAATTTTTGCCAGAAGCGGCCTGGCACGCCCCTGGGTGCGCCCCACACCCAAAATGTGATTTTTTTCCTTTCTTCGACTTTTCTTTGCGGATTTGGTTAGATCCTTCAAGTTCAAGTATTTTTCTTACCCCCTAACCTTAATATCCATTGCTTGGAAGTCCTCCAAGCCTCATTTTTCACCCCACAAATGCTCCACGAAGTCACAAACACCTCCTACAATGGTCTAATCACATGTACTAGGCCCAATATCAAATGTTCCATTAATAACACTACAAAATACATACTTATGGCTCTCGAAACCTAAGTAAGCATTTTTCAAAGTTGTCAAGTAGGGTCGGAAATGTATGGGGTGTTACACCAATGTTGTGGCTGACTCTCTTAGTAGGTTGTCCATGGAAGTGTTGCTCATATAGAAAATAAGAAGAAAGAGTTAGTTCGTAAAGTTCACTAGGTTGATAGATTGGGAGTTCAGTTAGGTGATTCAGCAGAAGGTAATATCTTTATTCAAAATGGTTTAGAATCTTCATTAATAGCTGAGGTGAAGGAAAAGCAAGATAGTGATCCTATTTTTCTTAAGTTAAAAGAAGCGGTCCAGAGTTATAAGGTTGAGGTTTTCTCTCAAGGGGGAGATGGTGTTCGTCATTATTAGGCTAGACTATGTGTTCCATATGTGGAGGAATTGAGACAGTGGATGATAACAGAAGCTCACAGTTCTTAGTATTCGATTCACCCAAGAGCCACTAAGATGTACCGTGATATACGAGAAGTCTATTGGTGAAATGGTATGAAGAAGGATATCGCGGAATTTATGGCTAAGGGTCTGAATTGCCAGCAGGTTAAGGTTGAGCACCAGAGACCTGGTGGTATGCTTCAAGATATCAGTATTCCTACTTAAAGTGGGAAGTGGTGAATATGGAATTTATTACAAGGTTGCCTCGTACTCGTGGACAACATGATTCTACTTGGGTTATCATGGACCTAATGACTAAGTCAGCCCATTTCCTACCAATTAACACTTCAGATTCAGCTGAGGATTATGTTAGACTCTATCTTAGGGAGTTGATGAAATTACATAGAATTCTTTTGACCATCATTTTAGATAGGGATACTCAGTATACCTCCCAGTTTTGGAATACATTTTAGAAGGGTCTTGGTACCCAAGTTCATCTTTGTATGACTTTTCATCCACACATAGATGTCCAGGTAGAGAGGACCATTATGACTTTAGAGGACATGTTGAGAGCATGTGTGATTGATTTCAATGGTAGTTGGATGATCATTTGCCTTTGATTGAGTTTGCTTATAATAATAACTATCACTCCAGTATCCGGATAGCCCCGTTTGAAGTACTTTATGGTAGGAGGTGTAGATCTTCTCTTGGTTTGTTTGAAGTTGGTGAAGATACTTTGATAGGTCCAAATTCAAGTCACAAGGCTTTGGAGAAAGTTCAGCTGATTAGAGAAAGGCTAAAAATAGCTCAGAGCTGTCAGAAGTACTATGCAGATATGAGGAGAAGAGAGCTTGAGTTTGCTATTGGTGATTTTGTCTATTTGAAAGTTTCACCTATGAAAGGGGTTAATATATTTGGTAAAAATGGAAAGCTCAGTCCCCACTATGTTTGTCCTTATAATGTTGTGGGTCGCTTTGGCAATGTAGCCTATGAGTTAGATTTACCTGCAGACTTAACATCAGTGCATTTTGTTTTCTATGTATCTTTGTTAAAGAAATGCATTGGTAATCCTACATCGGTTTTGCCTTTAGACAACGTGGGTGTGAAAAATAGTCTCTGTTACGAGGAGGTCCCAGTTAAGATCATTGATCGTCAGGTTCATAAGTTGAGGAATAAGGAGGTCGCTTTGGTAAAGGTTCTTTGGTGAAACCAATCAGTTAACGGAGATACTTGGGAATCAAAGGTGGATATGATGACCAATTACCCCCATCTTTTCTCTTTTAACTCAGTTCGAGTGTGAGGTAATAGTTTTCCCTTAATTAATTCTTTTCGTCTCATGTCACTCAAATAATCTCATGTCACAGCATGCATTCATGGGTTCAGTTTAGTACATGTTTCAGTATTTACAGACTCAGTTATTATATCAGTATTCAGCACTTAGAAATTTAGTGTTGGGATTGCAGTTCTTTTCCTAACATTTCAGCTTAGTTAGTTTCCATTCGAGGATGAATGACCCCAAGGGAGAGATATTGTAACACCCCAAAAATCCAATCTAATATTAGAACCATACTTCAAGTACATATAAAATCAAACATCATGTTTTTTTAGTATGAGAAGTTATTTATACAAGTATTAAGGCCACAAGTAAATCCTAGCTCATAGCCAAGTTGAAACCTTCCTTATCGGTGGTCTTCTTGCTAAGAATCTCCCTATAGTCAACTTCAAATGAGCATAACTTCTATATTCTGAAGTATTTTTTGGCTCAAGACCCACCAAATAAAATTTCTTTGAGTCTTCTTTCCAATGCATCCAGTTTTTCCTTAATTCAATTCTGGAGCTAAGAGTTATGGCCATTTTAGTGAAGCACTGTCCAGCAGTGAGAACCTATGAACAGAAACCACGATCGTAGTTAGAAACCACGACTGTACAATGGTCTCATCTGCATGAAACAACCCCAAAAACCTACGGGTGGACAATTTTTTACCTCCCAAACATGAAAGGGTACCTTGATCTTGATTAGAAACCACGATCTTGGGCACGATCTTAGCTCCTAAAGTTTATCCAACTTGGACTTCCAGCCTAAGAAATAGGACACCATTATGGGTGGGTCCCACGATAATACCAAGGCTTATCTGATGGAGTCCAATGAGTCTCAATTCATCCTCCCAACCACGAGCACTACCCATGATTGTAGGTGGGTCCCATGACCATGGGATGGTCCATACGACACATTCTGCAGCTTTTTCAGTTACTCTTTATAAGGGGTACTCTAGTATTTTCCCACTATTTTAACCCCTAAACTACGTCGTTTAAGCCATTTTAAAAGTTGGTTATTAAGTATAAAATTACCTAAGTCCCTCATTAATCAGAAATCATTCGACACTTAGCATTAACAAAAGAAAAAGAGGCGATTTCTCTTCTCCAAGCATAGCTAGGGTACATCTTCTTCAAGCTCTAAATTCAAATAATTCACCAAGGTTTCCATCTCCAGGTAACTGGGATTTCATCAATGCATTTCCTTTCACCCATTGAGTTCTAAAGTAAACTCAATTCCTTAAGTTTAATTCACCCCTCAAGCTTAGGGTTCCCATAAAAAGAGTGAATTCTAATATTATTCAGTTTTTTGCTTTGAATAAACCTTAAATATATGTTTTCCCATAAGTTCGAGCATTTTTACATACTCAATACTATGAACTCTCATTATATTAATAAATCCCTGATTTTGGATTTGAGTTATGAAATTCGTTATTACATTCAAATTATAATATTGCCATGTTTAGTTGCATTCTTCTGAGATGGCAGACTATGAACACCTGACGACCTAGAATATCATGCATTTTCAGTTGAATACTCATTCTTTCAGTCTTTATGATTTTGAATTTTTTCAAATAAAGCATTTACTTTTCAGTTTCAGAATATCATTATTGTCGAGCATGTCAATAGTTTCAGTTGGGAGTAGTACTTAGCAATGAGAGGATGAGGGTTCAGATAACCCAAGTCCCAAACTACGTACCACCGTAGGTAAAACGAATCCTCGCTAGTTGAGAGTGTCTCCCTTTCCCTTAATGGGCTTATGAGTGAATTCATACCAATCATTATTTGTACCCTTGGCAAGGTATAGAACACCCTCCAAACTTGGGTTACAGGTTGGATTCCATATTGCTCACATGGTCTATGTCGGTTACAAGAACCTCCCACAGTTTAGTCTCAGTCTTTGTTTGACCTTGTAATCAGTTTATTCAGCATCTTATAGTGTTTTATGTTTATTATTTGGTCATAGCATGAGTTTACAGATTTTAGTCCCATGTTCAGGTCATCATGTTCATCTTATATAGTGTAATGCATATCTCACATGCTCAGTACATTCAAAGTACTGACCGCATACTTTCCTTTGTGCTATATTGTCTTATAATATAGGTTCGGACATTCAACATCCCGATCGCGGTTAACTTGATCCAGCATCACTTCAGCATATGTGTTTTAGAGAGTCCTTATCATTAGAGGACTAGTTATTAGTATTTCATTTGTTTTCTCTATTTTAGTTTAAGATAGTTAGAGTTAGTTGGGGGCTTGTCCAAGTAACTCATCTTAGTAGAGTCTTTCAGACATATAGTTAGATGTTCAGCCTTGTGGTTTTATGTTCAGATATTATTGATTTTTTTGATTATTATTTCATCATTCACTTCAGCTTCCGCATAATGTTTGTATTAGTTATTTCAGTATGTATAGTTTCATGTCAGGCCATGGGTTAGCCTGAGATCACTTGCTCATCAACCGTGTTATGACTAAATGTAGTCTCGGGTCGGGAAAGTAGAGTTCATGAGGACAGATCCTCCTCAGTTTGATAGAGATCCTAGGGTTAATGCTTATAAGTTCTTGATGGGTTGCCGCTAGAGGTTGCACAGGTTGGATCTGATATACTATTGTCACACCCCGAATCCCATCGGGACGTGATTGGCACCCGAAGTTGATAAGGACCGAGAGAACCAAGCTTTGCTTCTATTCATTCGTATGCATGTCATAGGAAACGCTACTATCACATAGGAACATGAAAGGCTAAAATCGAAAAGCATAGAACATGTGACGTATATACATTTGAGAAACTTGGCCGTTGAGGCCATCGAGTCAAGACTTCATCTATCATCTTATACACATACACCCACATACATCTACAAAAGCCTCTAACAGATGCATTTACCAAAACCAACTGAAAGTCGGGATAAGTCCCCGCTTTATACACTATGTACAATACCAAAACATATGAACAACTGTGACTCGGAGAAGCCCCGAACTAACTGGAGCTCACCAATGATCTGCAATTACTGTCAAGCTATGGTGGAGGTCTACTTGTGCCTGCACCTGCAACATGTAAGGTAACTTCCCCAAAAGGGGTCAGTACAGAATAAGTACTGAGTATGTAAGGCTCAAATGAAACTGTACAATACATGAATATGTCAATGAACTCAAATGCATATGAATATTTTAGAAACCATGTGAATTACTTTCATTGCTTTCTTTTCTTCTTTACTTCAATTGTTACTTGTCATTACATGTGTCACAATGTACCCAGGCCCCGACTGATTAGTGGGTCTTTACATAACATATCGTTATGTTGGGATCGGCTCGAGCTAGGCTTATGCCCCTAGAGTTGCCACCCTAGGAATCAATGTATATATCGGGATCGGCTCGAGCTAGGTTGTACCTCTAGAGCTTCCACCCATAAAATATTTCAGGTTCGGCTCGAGCTAGATTATTACCCCTAGAGCTGCCCCCTGTCAGGATCAGTCCGAGCTAGGCTTATGCCCCCAGGACTGCCCCCTGATCCAACAACCTCGGGATCGTCTTGAGCTAGGCATTTTGCCCCCAAAGAAGCCACCCATACTTGATCATTGACCACATATGCATTACTTTGAGATTGATATCTTTACTTGTGAGAGATTGGTACATTCACTTGTACATTACTTCTTTCATTACCTTTGAGAGATTGATACCATGAAAGTCACAACTTTACTTGAAGTTTTAGATCATTAACCAAAGAGTGAGAGACATGTGAATAAACATTGTTGGAAACATAGCCTTATTGGAAACATAACACCATTGGAGCCATTGGACAATAATCAATGAACAAGATACATGAATATAATCACTATTGGAACTTTGGAACGTAACCTTATTGGGCTTTTGGAACATTATTCATGAATATGAGACATGAGATTCACAATTGATCAATGAGTAGGAAATATATGATAATGACCATTGATAACCGTATATAGAATACCTTAGCACATTTCGGGATGGGACAAGCGTAATGTCAATGTGAATACTATTTGCCGCAGAAATATACAGACAGAGTAACCTTACATACCTTGTACTCTCAATACGAATATAAAATCCTAGATGTGCATACAATATCCCCTCTCCTTGTTTATGTGTCACTCTACAACACAAATATATAACGGAATTCACATTAACCACTAACTACCTTACAAATGCATATAACGTGAATGAGTTACATGTTTGCCCTTAAACATGCCATTTCCCTTGACAAAACCATTGATGAAATTATTATTCCAAAAATCCCCCAATATTACCAACATTGACCAATACATGATAATCAATACATTTCACCATAACACTTCTCCTTTACGCTTTCTTATCCACACCACATCACAAATAATCCATCAAAGTACCTTAATATACTTCATAGCACATATCGGCCAAAATCCCACAATTTACACTTATATGAAAATAACAAATTTAACAAAATTACACCATACATGTTCATATTTTATCCATACCATGCTCTTTCATCAAAGGCACAAGTCCTAATTCAAGCTTGAATCTCATGGATCACAAATCTTATATAAAAACACAAAGTACCATGTCCAACACTTCCAAGCATAAAAAACATGATTCACATACTATCCCATTCATATAATATATTAATCCATAACAATAATCACTTGCCTAGGCTTGGAAGATGATGATCTTGCTCCAAAGGTTGGCTTTGAACTCTTAGGGTTTGAGAGAAAAATGGTTGAGAAATATCTACAAAGGCATGTGATTTCCAAATGAATAAAAATCAGCATTTTTCCCTTTATATAGGCCCTTAATTTTTCATCCTTAGCCACTCTTGGAATTTAATGCAATGATCTAGAAAGTCAAGGCAAGAATGGGTCTTTTGACCCATTTTGGCCCATGTTTTCTTTATCATTTTGGCCCATTTATTGAGTTCAATTCACTTAACCCAATAAAATCAATAATTCCTCATGTTTTAATCATCTCATATGTCTTACAACAATATTCCCACTCACGCTATGCATATCCATAGCCTCAATCCAAAAAACAAGTGATTCTAGCCACGTATGGCCTATTTTGATCATAAGGGTAAAACCGTCATTTTGATGCCAAATTCATTCTCAAGTAATTTTATCATACCAATATAATATTTCATTAATTTCATGTATATACTCATGGTTTTAGAATAAACGTGGAAAAAATTGGCTCGGTACGACCCCGGGTACCCTTGAGACTTAGAAAATTTCCAACTTTCAAAAAATGGAAAAACCAGCATGGAACGCCCTTGGGCGCACCATATTACTGCCTCGGGGCACAAAAATTTGGCCCAAAATGGCGTGTCACGCCCTCTGGCATGCCCCACACTTAGTTTTTCAAAAAATTCTATTTTTCGACTTTTCTTCGCGGGTTTGGTTAGATACTTCAAGTCCTATTCTTTAACTTACTTCTTAACCTTAATATCCTTTGTTTCGAGGTCCTCTTAGCCTCGTTTTGAACCCCACAAATGCTCCACGAAAATCACAAAACACCTCCTACGAAGGTTTAATCATATAAACGAGGGCCAAATTCAATTATCTCATCAATAGCATTACAAAATACATACGTATGGCTCTCGACACCTAGGTTAACATTATTTAATGTCGTCAAGTAGGTTTGGGAAGGTACGGGGTGTTACATTCTTCCCCCCTTAGGAACATTCATCCTCGAATGTTAGTAACACTGTCTCATTGTAACACTTAAGTTAAAGTGAATCCTTCATATCATCATATACACACTTATCACTTGTAAAGACTTACTTATTATGACTTCACTTGGGTCTCCTTTGTGATTTATTCTACGTGTTAACTTCTCCAATAATGTCCTTACGGAAGCTACTTTTTTATTTCTCATTGCTTTTGCTTATCGATCTAAAATAACAATAGGTAACACTGAGTACCTTTTCACATGTGAGATCCCCTGTAATTTGTACATTTACACTGGCAACAATACGGGATAATTTTGTATACACGTTCAAAGCATCGAATATAAAATATTGAATGTACTGTGAAGAGTTCCTGGACTAGTGCTAATAGATACACAATTTGCCCAAACCTTTGGACAACTTCTCCCTTTTTTTTTTCGAATCTCATTATCTCTTTCCATTTGTGACACTTTCTAAAACATCTAATCACTTACGGCACATTTTAATTCCTTTCCTTCGAATATCGGCATATGATTTGTATCGACTGTGGGCCATTTGTAGCTGTTATTATATCACCTTCACTGCCTCTCTAGCTTGACAAACAAAATCTGAAGCAAATTTCATCGGTTGTAACCCATCCAATTTATAATGTATCTTTTGTTTTACATAAAGCTTCGTAAGGAACCTTTTGTTACTCATAGTGTAAGTAATTTCAGGCATATTTTCAAATGTTCATATAATACGCTCTGTTTTTTTTTCCATCCATCAGAGGATGACAAGCCGTACTTACATCCACCTGTGTACCCATGCTTCACTGAAAAGAGTTCCAACATTGTGTAATACAGTAAGCTATCCTATTTGATATAATAGTGAGTGGAATCCTATGTAATCGTACTATCTCTGTAACATACAACTTTGCATAATGTTCAGCTGTATCGGTGGTCTTAACTGGTAGGAAATACGCTGACTCAGTATTAACACTGATATGGAATCAACCTTCGCAGTGTATGAGATAACCCTATGATTAAATCCATATTATTCATGTTCCACTTCCAAACTGGAAGGATAATATAGTGCATAAACCATAAAGACTTCTGATGACATATTGTCAATCAGTGACCGCTTGGGCATTGAGCTACAAGTTCTACAATGTGCTTCTCAAGTATCCTTACCAAGACCTCTGCTACACCATGGTACATTTTGGTTGCTTCCGAGTGAATGAAATACTGTGAACGACGTTCTTCTGTTGTAATTCATTTTCTTAACACATCTATACCCAGTACACACAACCTACACTAGCGTTAAAGTACTCCCCCTTGTGTTTGCTCAAATACCTTCGTCGAACTTTGTTGTATATATATATATTTTTTAATTGAACTAAAAATGAAATTTACATATTGCTTTTTCCTTTATCTCAAATATCAATGAAAATCCTGCCATGTTTGACACTATAATTCTTTCATCTGGAGTTTCAAGAAACAAAACCCCATATTGCCTCATTAATATAGATTTCTTGACTATATCTTTCTTTTCTGTGAGCTAGCCATTCATACTTTCTACTACCTTGCAACTTAATGTATCAACTACCCCATTTTCTTTTTCTGGATGATACAAGATATCATTGTCCTAATCTTTCAATAGTTCAAGCCACCTTCGCTACCTAGGATTTAAGTCCTTTGGTTTAGAAATATATTACATTTTCTTATGACCAGTTTAAGTCAACACGAATCCCTTACAAATAGTGACACCATAACTTTAAGCAAATATCGCAGTCGCTAGTTCAGGGTCATGTGTTTGGTAATAATTTGTTTTCTCATTTGGACGCAACTGTCGTGAGGCATATGCTATTACCTTATCATGCTACATCAATATACATCCGAGGCCAAACCCGAAAGCATTACCATACATTGCATAACATTCTTATGCCTTCGAAAGGCACTTACAACTGGTGTGAAAGTTACTTTATCTTTCAACTCTTGAAAACTTTTCTCAAATGCATCATTCTACTGGAACTTGATTGCCTTGTGTATAAGCTTTGTTAAGGGTGTAGGGATAGAAGAAGATCCTTCAACAATTCTCATATATTGATCAACCAATCTAAGAAAATGATGGATCTCTGTAAGCATCGTAGGCCTTAGCCAATTGTTTACCACTTCTATCTTTCGCGTAGCAACTTTCATTTATTCATCCTAGACAATGCATGGTCCTCTTGTGATTTTTGAATACCATCACCGAACATGGTCACACACATATTGAAAAGTGTCTTGAACACCCTATTCATTAAAACCATAACAACTACAGGTGCATTCGCTAACCCAATTGACATACCGAGAATTCATAATAACCATACCATGTTTGTAATGTTGTCTTGGGTATATCATCATCATTCATTTTTTTTTCATCTTCATTTATTTCTTCATTTCACCATTCATTTCACCCCTTTTTTTTTCTAACCCCATAACTGATCAAACAAATTGTAAACTTTGGGGAGGGAATATTCATTCATAATTGTCATCTTATTCGATTGCCGATAGTCGACACACATTCTCAACGTACTGTGTTTCTTTTGCACAATTAACACTGTCGGGGTTATGCTATATAAAGAAATAAAAATAGATTGAGTGCCTGACGTCATACTAATACTAGCTCACACATCGAGGAATTTATTTACCACCAGAACTGATTGAAGAGTTGGTGGCATCACATCAGTATCTTTCACTCTTACTAAATGACATATGTATCCCTTAAAGTATTCTTTTCTTTGCTTTAAGATGGGGAATAAATTTTCCTCTTGGTGCCCCCACATTTCCCTGGCCATTTAAAACATCCTTAGTTCGGCAATCTACTATGGCGCAATCCCTTGATAACATCGAAATTTCACTATTTCCAGCTCAATAGGAGCAACCCGTGACTCACAAACACAACTAATTAGTATGCACTTGTGATATATAGTTTTAACTTCAATAGATTCTTCGACTACTGCATAGACCTCATATGATATAACTAGTAATTCTGGTGCTCGTTTGAATTTTCAACAATTAATGAAATAACATATGCTAATGTCGAATATGGGTCAATCAATACATGTACGGTACCTGTAGCTTCATCAGGAGAAGACTAATGTTATGGCCCGACATATCACACCAATAACAACACTTAGCCCCAACCGATATTTCACCTAGATGATAACTTCCGCAGCACTAACACGGCTGACAAGTTTCGGTTGGTTCATACTTTCTACGTTCTTGTGCTTGATACCCTATTGCCCATGAATCCTGAATCTCACTTCTTTGCCAAATCGATTGTATCTAAACCCTTGGAATCGAGGTAAAACATTTCCTATCGACTATGGGAATAATGGTCTAGGCGGTCTGTTAAACACCCAAGACCTAAATTCCCCCTGGGATGTCATGAACTGTCCCATAGGTCTAGCCCTCTTTGGCGAATCTTCTTCAAATAGTTGTGTCCTTTTCTGTTGCCTCTGGTCTTTCATTATCTGTGCAAAATGTCTATATTCGGACTATATCCATATCTCTTTTCAAGGTCCCAATAGTACAATCCATCTGTCCATATACTGATGCACTCTATCGGTCATAACAGTTATCACTTTTGGGGCATACCTAGCCAAAGAATTAAATCAAAGACTGTACTTTCTGATACTCATAATCCATTGGCAAAGATTTAGCAATTGGCCCGTATAAACTTTTTGGACCTCATATGGAAGACACTGGTCAAAGATTATCGTTTAAAATTCCTCCCAACTAGCTGAAAGTACATCAATGCACTTGTCATATGTATAACATCTAGAGCCCTTTTAATGTGATTTATAAGGTCCTGTGGGTCTTCATTCATATCCAACTGGGTGGACATGGGAGGGGAGTTTAATTTTTCAGAAAATCTTATGTGCGCCGACTAGCTTCCTAGCCGCACCATCATCACTCGTTATTGGGCCAGCTTGCCCATGATGTTATACAATAACTATCTGAGTCAACATATGCACTACATTTCTTACATCCCGTTCAGTGGCATTTATAGGTGGTTCTGCGGATACTTCTCTATCTTTTGGCTAAGAGAGACCCGTATAACAAATTCCATGTCAGCTTCACCTTAACTAACTTGGTCAAGTGGTGATATACTCATTTCTACTTAGGCAGGCATATCAACCTGCTCACCTTTGCCCTTATCTTGTCTGATACTCAGCATTTGACTATATAAAAGAAAACCAATGTCAATACATACATATGTGTCCACCTACAACTTTGGCTCTGTGGCACAATCTAGAGGTGAAGTAAAGAAACAACTCCTAAATGTCTCGTAGCCTCCTGCTTATCGATGTGGCGTGCAACACATCTATAAGCAAGACTCTATTCAGACACGGCTTTGTAGACACCCTTAGAACGACCTTCTCTGATACCACTTTGGTCACACCCCAAATCCCATCGGGACGTGATTGGCACCCGAAGCTGATAAGGACCGAGAGAACCATGCTTTGCTTCTATTCATTCATATGCATGTCATAGGAAACGCTACTATCACATAGGAACATGAAAGGCTAAAATCGGAAAGCATAGAACATATGACGTATATACATATGAGAAACTTGGCTGTTGAGGCCATCGAGTCAAGACTTCATCTATCATCTTATACACATACACCCACATACATCTACAAAAGCCTCTAACAGATGGATTTACCAAAACCAACTGAAAGTCGGGACAAGTCCCCGCTTTATACACTATGTACAATACCAAAACATATGAACAACTGTGACTTGGAGAAGCCCCGAACTAACTGGAGCTCACCAATGATCTGCAATTACTGTCAACCTACGGTGGAGGTCTACTAGTGCTTGCACCTGCAAGATGTAAGGTAAGTTTCCCAAAAGGGGTCAGTACAGAATAAGTACTGAGTATGTAAGGCTCAAATGAAACTGTACAATACATGAATATGTCAATAAACTCAAATGCACATGAATATTTTGGAAACCATGTGAATTACTTTCATTGCTTTCTTTACTTCTTTACTTCAATGCTTACTTGTCATTACATGTGTCACAATGTACCCGGGCCCCGACTGATCAGTGGGTCTTTACACAACATATCGCTATGTTGGGATCAGCTCGAGCTAGGCTTATGCCCCTAGAGCTGCCACCCTATGAATCAATGTATATATCGGGATCGGCTCGAGCTAGGTTGTACCTCTAGAGCTTCCACCCATATAACATTTCAGGTTCGGCTTAAGCTAGGTTATTACCCCTAGAGCTGCCCCCTGTCAGGATCGGTCCGAGCTAGGCTTATGCCCCCAGGACTGCCCCCTGATCCAACAACCTCGGGATCGGCTTGAGCTAGGCATTTTACCCCCAAAGCTGCCACCCATACTTGATCATTGACCACATATGCATTACTTTGAGATTGATATCTTTACTTGTGAGAGATTGGTACATTCACTTGTACATTACTTCTTTCATTATCTTTGAGAGATTGATACCATGAAAGTCACAACTTTACTTGAAGCTTTAGATCATTAACCAAAGAGTGAGAGACATGTGAATAAACATTGTTGGAAACATAGCCTTATTGGAAACATAACACCATTGGAGCCATTGGACAATAATCAATGAACAAGATACATGAATATAATCACTATTGGAACTTTGGAACGTAACCTTATTGGGATTTTGAAACATTATTCATGAATATGAGACATGAGATTCACAATTGATCAATGAGTAGGAAATATATGATAATGACCATTGATAACCGTATATAGAATACCTTAGCACATTTCGGGATAGGACAAGCGTAGCTTCAATGTGAATACTATTTGCCATAGAAAGATACGGACAGAGTAACCTTACATACCTTGTACTGTCAATACGAATATAAAATCCTATATGTGCATACAATATCCCTGCTCCTTCTTTATGTGTCATTCTACAACAAAAATATATAACGGAATTCATATTAACCACCAACTACCTTACAAATGCATATAATGTGAATGAGTTACATGTTTGCCCTTAAACATGCCATTTCCCTTGAAAAACCATTGATGAAATTATTATTCCAAAAATACCCCAATATTACCAACATTGACCAATACATGATAATCAATACATTTCACCATAACACTTCTCCTTTACGCTTTCTTATCCACACCACATCACAAATAATCCATCAAAGTACCTTAATATACCTCATAGCACATATCGGCCAAAATCCCACATTTTACGCTTATATGAAAATAACAAGTTTAACAAAATTACACCATACATGTTCATATTTTATCCATACCATGCTCTTTCATCAAAGGCACAAGTCCTAATTCAAGCTTGAATCTCATGGATCACAAATCTTATATAAAAACACAAAGTACCATGTCCAACACTTCCAAGCATAAACAACATGATTCACATACTATACCTGCATATAATATATTAATCCATAACAATAATCACTTACCTAGGCTTGGAAGATGATGATCTTGCTCCAAAGGTTGGCTTTGAACTCTTAGGGTTTGAGAGAAAAATGGTTGAGAAATATCTACAAAGACATGTGATTTCCGAATGAATAAAAATCAGAATTTTTACCTTTATATAGGCCCTTAATTTTTCATCCTTATACACTCTTGGCATTTAATGCAATGATCTAGAAAGTCAAGTCAAGAATGGGTCTTTTGACCCATTTTGGCCCATGTTTTCTTTATCATTTTGGCCCATTTATTGAGCCAATTCACTTAACCCAATAAAATCAATAAATCCTCATGTTTTAATCATCTCATATGTGTTACAAAAATATTCCCACTCACGCTATGCATATCCATAGCCTCAATCCCAAAAACAAGTGATTCTAGCCACGTATGGCCTATTTTGATCATAAGGGTAAAACCGTCATTTTGACGCCAAATTCATTCTCGAGTAATTTTATCATACCAATATAATATTTCATTCATTTCATGTATATACTCGTGGTTGTATAAGAAACGTGGCAAAAATCGGCTCGGTACGACCCCGGGTACCCTTGGAACTTAGAAAATTTCCAACTTTCAAAAAATGGAAAAACCAGCATGGCACGCCCTTGGGCGCACCATATTACTGCATATGGGCGCAAAAATTTGGCCCAAATAGGTGTGGTACTCCCTCTGGCACGCCCCACACTTAGTTTTTCAAAAAATTCCATTTTTCGACTTTTCTTCGCGGGATTGGTTAGATACTTCAAGTCCTATTCTTTAACTTACTTCTTAACATTAATATACTTTGTTTAGAGGTCCTCTTAGACTCGTTTTGAACCCCACAAATTCTCCACGAAAATCACAAAACACCTCCTATGAAGGTTTAATCACATATACGGGGGCCAAATTCAATTATCTCATCAATAGCATTACAAAATACATACGTATGGCTCTCGACACCTAGGTAAACATTATTTAATGTCGTCAAGTAGGGTTGGGAAGGTATGGTGTGTTAAAACTATAATAAAGTAGATTTTACTGATTTTCAGTTTGTTGGACTAGCTAGTCAGTGGTGGAGGACTTTTGTAAAGAGAATACTATACAGTTCACCCTCTCTCTCATGGGATCTGTTTGCTCGAGAGTTTCTAGAAGAGTTTGTATGGAGTCATGAGATGTTTGTTTTTAGTACCCAAGACTACCCTTAGCCGAGAGACGGTATACGAATCCATAAGTGGTTCCAAGCTAACCCTTGGCATGGAATACAAAGCATAATATAAGAGATTTACGCGGAAGTAGTAATAAGATCATAAGATAAGTGCTAAGATATTACTGAAAATCATAATGGACAATGTACCAAGCCCGAAGGGCCAACATTAACCATACTCTAATGTCTGAAAGACTCTAAAATGAATAACGTTGTCACGCCTCAAATCCCATTGGGACGGACATGGCACCCGAAGCCATTAAGGCCCGAGAGAACCATTCTATACGTTCACATATTTGTCGTCAATGGGCTAGCATTCAATCACTTATGGTTACAACATATCAATAATAGAAATCTAATAAGAACATTTATATAAACATGAGACATGGCCGTTGGAGCCATATGGTCAAAAAAGTACAACGTTCCTTCCTTTAACTGTACAACGTCTACAAAGCCTCTCCAAGATACATAACCAAACCTACATTCGGGATGAGTCCCCACTTTATACATCTGTAATACAATACCAAAATCAACATGTACATACGACTCGAAAAGCCCCGAACGAACTGGAGCTCACCAATAATTCGCAGATAACTCGCAGCATACTGTGGAGGTCTATTAGTACCTGTGCCTGCAGCAAGTAAGGTAAGTCCCCCAAGGGACATCAGTACGAAAGAATGTACTGAGTATGTAAGGCTATAAGTAACTGTATGAGATATAAGAACTTTAATGGAATTAAGTAGAAGTGAACGAACAATATAAATAAAGTACCATATAGTATATGTGTGGATTCATGTACATTGCTTTCTTTACTTTATTGTACATTACTTTACTTTACTTTACTATACTGTACATCATCAATCATCAATCATATCATGCCCGGGCCCAACTGATCAGTGGTAAATAACATAATAATCAGGATCGTCATCCATGCGGATGTTCCTTTCATCCCATGGGATACCACCCGTAATAATGGGATCGACATTCATGCGGGTGTTTCTTTCACTCCATGAGATACCACCCATTCTCAACGTTAACCATTACATAATTACTCACATTACTTCATTCTTTAGATATAAGAGTGATACATTGATAACAAGTGCTACTAACTCTGAAATGAGATACCCTAAACCATTTAGAGGAAGGAGACACTGTACAACCCTTTGGGGATAGGACAAGTGTTATGATAATATGAACAATAGATGCTGCAGAAGAATGAGGAAAAGAATAACCTTACATACCTTATATTTCCAACATGTAATTACAATGATTCAGCTCCTTCCTTATGTGTTACTCTAAAATACAAGTACATAATGGAGCGAACATTAACAGCTAGCTACATTATAAGTTCACAAGACGGTAAGTAGGTGCTTAACGGAAAGTAGAAATCGTCCAACCTCCAAAATACATTGTACATAACTCCCCCCTTCATTATACTACAAAATAACATTATTCCACCATATTACACTATAAATTATTGCTTTTTCAAAACAACACCACCAAATTAGTCCACATACCACCAAAATAGTCCACAAACCAACATAAACGTTAAAAACCGGTAGGATTACCTACCTAGTTTATCCTTTACATTTCCACTCCAACGAAACTCCATATATTCACCCCATAAGGTCACCATACTTCCTTCCACAGTATAATACCAAAATCATTCCACAACAGTTCCAAAATTCAGTTTAGCATAACAAAAGAGTATTCTCTTTTCACTACAACAAACGTTCCATTTACCAACACATATAAACATTCCCATCAAGCCATACATAAAAGGAACGATTTATGGGCAGAACCAAACTTTAATATACTGAAATTTCATCATCATAACTTAATTTCTTCAACACCTTAAGCCCCTATACAAGTCCAAGCCACAAGGAAGACCAATTCATCAAAACTAACACAAGTGGACTGCCAACTAATTAAGGGGCTGCCCTATACATTTTAAACATAACCAACCTGATTTCCACACTTTATTATACATATATTACATTAATATACAAGGTTAAACACTTACAAAGTCTTTCACAGTGGAGGATTCACCCAAGAACCATAGGGAATTTTGGGGCGGATGATTGGGGTTTGAGAGAGGAGAGAGTGTTTTAATTTTCTGTTTTTGGAAAATGAAGTGAATGGATAAATGAGATGAATTTCAGCTATTTATACTCCCTATTATCCACCTCTTTTATCTCATTCTTATCCCATTTTTTGGTCAAAAATAGTCCAAGTAGGTGATGCACCTACTTGGCTATACAAGCTGTCCAAAACAGTCCACTTTCTCACTTTATTTCTACTTGGATCATGTCTTGTTGGGCATGAATTAATAGTAGGTGTTGTGATGGTCCTCTTTCCATTTTTATGTACTTACTTTGGGCCTCAATTGAGTCCATTAACTTATATCCAAATGCAGCCCAATAGTTTAATTAGGTGATACACCTACTATCTTAATTAAGTCACGGAAGCACCTCGTTTATGTTCTCCCCTTTTTCCAACGTCTTAATCCTTCTACCTTAATCCACCACTTAACTTTAACTTTACACTCAATTATGTCCTTATTATATCAAGTTTAAATACTTTTATCCATGCTAGGTTGATCGTATAAATTTTGAAAATATACGGGGTGTTACATCCTCCCCCCCTTAGGAACATTCGTCCTCGAATGGTAGTATCATCACTATTCAGCTTAAACGAGTTCAAGCTTAAGTTTAATAATTATACTACCATATAACACTTATATATTTATATACTTACTTGTTATTGCTCCAATTCAGCATCTAAGGCTTCCACTTCGGTTTCAAATAATTGAGGATACTTAGATTTCATCATTTCCTCAGCTTCCCATGTGATTTCTTCTACCTGTTGATTCCTCCAAAGAAATTTTACGGAAGCTACCTCTTTATTTCTTAACTTCTTAACTTGTCGATCCAGAATATCAATAGTTACTTCTTCATAGGTGAGATCTTCCATAATTTGTACATCTTCAGTAGGAGTAATATGAGATGGATCTCCTATACACCTTCGAAGCATTAAGACGTGAAACACTGGATGAACTGTGGAGAATTCTTGGGGTAGTTCCAACTTATATGCGACTTGGCCAAATCTTCGGATAATCTTATATGGTCCTATATAACGTGGAATTAGCTTTCCCTTTTTTCCAAATCTCATCACCCCTTTCATTGGCGATACTTTCAAAATAACCCAATCACCTATAGCAAACTCTAGCCCCTTTCTTCTAATATCGGCATATGATTTGTGTCAACTTTGGGCTGTTCCTAGCCGTTGCTGTATCACCTTAACCTTTTCCATGGCTTGATGAACAAGGTCTGGTCCAAATAAAATAGTCTCACCTACCTCAAACCACCCAATCGATGACCTACATTTTCTCCCGTATAAGGCTTCATAAGGCGCCATTTTGATACTTGAATGATAGCTATTATTGTAGGCGAACTCAATAAGAGGTAAATGATCATCCCAACTACCTTTAAAGTCTAATACACAAGTTCGCAGCATATCCTCAAGTGTCTGTATAGTGCGTTCTGCCTGTCCATCTGTTTGTGGTTGAAAAGATGTACTTAAATTCACTTGATTACCCAAACTTCTCTGAAAAGACTTCCAAAAGTTTGCAGTAAATTGAGCTCCCCTATCAGATATAATAGAAATTGGAATTCCGTGCAGTCGAACTATCTCTTTAACATACAACTGTGCATAATCTTCAGTTGTATAAGTGGTCTTGACTGGTAGGAAATGTGTTGAATTGGTAAGCCTGTCAACTATTACCCATATGGAATCAAATTTCCACAGTGTACGAGGCAAACCTATGATGAAATCCATGTTAATCATATACCACTTCCAGACTGGGAGATTTATACATTGAATATAACCTCCAGGCTTCTGATGCTCTACTTTTATTTGTTGACAATTTGGACATTGGGCTATAAATTCTGCAATATTCTTCTTCATATCACCCCACCAATATACTCCTTTCAGATCGTGGTACATTTTAGTTGATCCCGGATGAATAGAATACCTAGAATGATGTGCCTCTGTCATAATCCGTCGTCTTAACTCATCTACATTAGGTACACATAATTTGTTTTGACACTGAAGCACTCCTTCTTGTGTAAGCTCAAATACCTTTGTCAAACCTTGTTGTACATTCTCCTTAAGCTGTGATAGAAAAGGGTCTGCATACTACTTCTCTTTCACCTCAGCTACTAATAAAGATTCTGCCGCATTTTTTACAACAACTCCTTCCTCTGTAGTTTCAAGAAGGCGAACCCCTAAGCTAGCTAATTGATGTAGATCCTTGATTAACCATTGTTTTCCCTTAAGCTGGCCATAAGTGCTCCCAATTGCCTTACGACTTAATGCATCAGCTACCACATTTGCCTTCCCCGGATGATATAAAATATCAATGTCATAATCTTTAAATAGTTCAAGCCACCTCCCTTCCTCAAATTTAGGTCCTTCTGCTTAAAGATGTATTGTAAACTCTTACGGTCGGTATATATGTCAACATGAACCCCATACAAATAGTGGCGCCATATCTTTAAAGCAAATACCACTGCTGCTAACTCAAGATCATTTGTTGGATAATTTTTGTCATGTGGCCTCAATTGTCTTTAGGCATAAGCTATGACTTTACCATGCTGCATCAATACACATCCAAGCCAACTCCTGAAGCATCACAATACACTGCATACCCTTCTGCGCCTTCTGGAAGTACCAATACGGATGTAGAGGTCAACTTATTCTTCAGATCTTGGAAACTCGTCTCACATGCATCATTCCATTTAAACTTAGTTGCCTTGTGTGTTAGCTTTGTTAAAGGTGCAGCAATAGAAGAAAATCCTTCAACAAACCTTCTATAATAACCTGCCAACCCGAGGAAACTACGAATCTCTGTAGGCGTTGTAGGTCTTGTCCAATTTTTCATAGCTTCTATCTTTTGAGTATCAACCATTATTCCTTCATCAGATACAATATGACCCAAGAATGCTACAGATTTTAACCAAAATTCACATTTAGAGAACTTTGCATGTAACTCACGATCACGAAGAATCTGTAACACCTGTCGTAAGTGACTAGCATGGTCCTCTTTTGATCTTGAATAGACAAGAATATCATCTATAAACACTATCACGAACACGTCTAAAAATGGCTTGAACACCCTATTCATCAGATCCATAAAAGCTACTGGTGCATTTGTTAGCCCGAAGGACATAACTAAAAACTCATAATGACCGTACCGTGTTTGAAAAGTTGTCTTGGGTATATCTTTCTCTCTGACCTTTACTTGATGGTAACCCGACCTCAAGTCAATCTTTGAAAAACATTTAGCACCTTGTAATTGGTCAAACAAATCGTCAATTCTAGGGAGGGGATATTTGTTCTTAATTGTTACCTTATTCAGTTGTCGATAATAAATACACATTCTCAATGTGCCATCTTTCTTGCATACAAATAACACTGGTGCACCCCACGGGGACATACTAGGCCTGATGAAGCCCTTGTCCAGTAAATCTTTCAGTTGCTCCTTCAATTCACGCAATTCTTCTGGAGCCATTCTATATGGGGAAATAGAGATAGGCTGAGTGCCTGGATTTACATCGATACCAAACTCTACTTCCCGTTCAGGGGGCAAACCTGGAAGATCCTCTGGAAATACGTCAAGAAACTCATTGACCACTGGAACCAATTGAGGAGTTGGTGGTTTCGCATCAATATCATGCACCCTCACTAAGTGGCATATATATCCCTTGGATATCATTTTCCTACCCTTAAGATAGGAAATAAATTTGCCTCTCGGTGCTCCTACATTACCCTTCCATTCAAGAACATCCTTTTGTGGAAAATGGAATTGTACCCTCTTGGCTCGACAATCTACCGTGGTATAAAAAGAAGCTAGCCAATCCATTCCCATTATAACATCAAAATCTATCATGTCTAGCTCAACAAAATCAACCAACGTATCATGACCACCAACAGTGACTATCCAATCACGATAAACTCTCTTTGCTATAATAGATTCACCAATCAGTGTAGTTACTTCAATTGACTTAACTAGTAATTCCGGCGTTCTTTCAAATTTTTCAGCAATCAAAAGAGTAACATATGATAATGTAGAACCCGGATCAATCAATGCATATACATTATGTGAAAAGATGGATAATGTACCTGTAACTACATCCAGAGAAGCCTCCGAATTTTGACGATCCGCTAAGGCATAGGTACGGTTTTGGACTCCACTAGAACTGGCTGCTCCTCTAGCACCTTTACCACGACCAGTAGGCTATACACCCCTACCTAAGAAAGGGACCGACGATGATGATTCCACAGTGGATCCCGCAGGTCGTACCATGCTTCCCGAGCCTCTTCGTGGGCATTCCCTCATCATGTGCCCCGTCATGCCACACCTATAACAAATATTCATCCCCAACCGGCATTCACCTAAATGATATCGTCTGCAATTCTGACACGGCGGCCGAGAAAACCCTATTGTCTGTGAACGACGACTGCCACTACTTTGTCAGGCTTAATTATCTTTAAACCCTTGGAATTGAGATGAAGTGCCTGCCGTGGAATGAGAAAATAATGGCCTAGGCTGTCTATTAAGACTCCGAGGCCTAAACTCTCCTTAGGATGCCATAGGCTATCCCATAGATCTAGCTCTCTTCGACGTCCCTTCTTCAAACCCTTGTGTTCTTCTCCGTTGCCTCTGATCTTCCATTTTCTGCGCAAAGGCCTGTATTCTAGCTATGTCCATGTCCCTGTTCAATGCAGCAATAGTGCAATCTCGAACCAAATATGGCTCCAGTCTGTCCACATACCAATGAACTCTATCGGTCATTGTAGCTATCACATTCGGAGCATATCGGGACAAAGAGTTAAATCGAAGGCTATACTCTCAGACGCTCATGTTACCCTGTTGTAGATTCAAGAACTGGTCCGCATGAGCCTCTCAAAACTCATATGGCAAATAGTGATCAATGAATGTCATTTTAAATTCTTCCCAACCAGCTGGG
Source organism: Capsicum rhomboideum (assembly GCA_031232105.1). NCBI lineage: Eukaryota > Viridiplantae > Streptophyta > Magnoliopsida > Solanales > Solanaceae > Capsicum > Capsicum rhomboideum. Next base: position 100,061,985 of record CP124719.1, on the reverse strand, counting down.
AGTGCATCAATACCCCGCGACCGTTTCCAATCTTCATACCATAAAATAGCCTCGCCCTTCAATCTATAGGCTGCAAGCTCAACCATTTCCACACCGGACACATGCATAACCTCCAAAGCCCTTTGAATTTTATCTATAAAATCTTGAGTCTCCTCATTTGGATTTGATCTAGTGAATATGGGAGGATCTAACTTTAGAAAATCCTATGTCCGTCGACTAGCTGCACTATCATCACTTGTCGTTGGACCACCTTGTCCCTGAACTTGTGCAGTAACTATTCAGGTCAACATTTGCACTGCATTCTTTAGATCCTAGTCAGTAGTATTTATTGGTGGTCCTGCAGGTACTTCTCTTCCTCTTGACTCTTCTGACAATGGAAGAGTGGAAGAAGCCTGTGATGCAAACTCACTTTCAGTTTCACCTTGATTAGCTTGTTTAGGTGGTGATTTACTAGTTCCTTCTCTGGCAGCCATGTCTATCTTCTTACCTCTACCACTACCTCATCTTGTAACCAAAATTTTTACTATAACACAAGAAAACAATTTCAATGGTCAAATATGATTCCACCTACAACTTTAGCTCTATTGCACGATCTAGGAAATGAAGAAAAGAAACAACTCCTAAATGTACCGTTGTCTCCTACGTATATATATGGTGCACAACACATCCATAAGCAAGAATCTACTCATACACGGTTTTGTAGACACCCTAGGATGACCCGCTCTGATACCACTTTTGTCACGCCTCAAATCCCATTGGGACGGACATGGCACCTGAAGCCGTTAAGGCCCGAGAGAACCATTCTATATGTTCACATATTTGTCATCAATGGGCTAGCATTCAATCACTTATGGTTACAATATATCAATAATAGAAATCTAATAATAACATTTATATAAACATGAGACATGGTCGTTGGAGCCATATGGTCAAAAAAGTACAACGTTCCTTCCTTTAACTGTACAACGTCTACAAAGCCTCTACCAGATACATAACCAAACCTACAGTCAGGACGAGTCCCCGATTTATACATCTGTAATACAATACCAAAATCAACATGTACATATGACTCGAAAAGCCCCGAACGAACTGGAGCTCACCAATAATTCGCAGATAACCCGCAGCTTACTGTGGAGGTCTATTAGTACCTGTGCCTGCAGCAAGTAAGGTAAGTCCCCCAAGGGACATCAGTACGAAAGAATGTACTGAGTATGTAAGGCTATAAGTAACTGTATGAGATATAAGAACTTTAATGGAATTAAGTACAAGTGAACGAACAATATAAATAAACTACCATACAGTATATGTGTTGAATCATGTACATTGCTTTCTTTACTTTATTATACTTTACTTTACTATACTGTACATCATCAATCATCAATCATATCATTCCCAGGCCCAACTGATTAGTGGTAAATAACATAATAATCGGGATCGTCATCCATGCGGATGTTCCTTTCATCCCATGGGATACCACCCGTAATAATGGGATCGACATTCATGCGGGTGTTTCTTTCACTCCATGAGATACCACCCATTCTCAACGTTAACCATTACACAATTACTCACATTACTTCATTCTTTAGATATAAGAGTGATACATTGATAACAAGTGCTACTAACTCTGAAATGAGATACCCTAAACCATTTAGAGGAAGGAGACACTGTACAAACCTTTGGGGATAGGACAAGTGTTATGATAATATGAACAATAGATGCTGCAGAAGAATGAGGAAAAGAATAACCTTACATACCTTATATTCCCAACACGTAACTACAATGATTCAGATCCTTCCTTATGTGTTACTCTACAATACAAGTACATAATGGAGCGAACATTAACGGCTAGCTACATTATAAGTTCACAAGACGGTAAGTAGGTGCTTAACGAAAGTAGAAATCGTCCAACCTCCAAAATACATTGTACATCACTCCCCCCTTCATTATAGCAAATAACATTATTCCACCACATTACACTATAAATTACTGCTTTTTCAAAACAACACCACCAAATTAGTCCACACACCACCAAAACAGTCCACAAACCAACATAAATGTTAAAAACCGGTAGGATTACCTACCTAGTTTATCCTTTACATTTCCACTCCAAAGAAACTCCATATATTCATCCCATAAGGTCACCATACTTCCTTCCACAGTATAATACCAAAATCATTCCACAACAGTTCCAAAATTCAGTTTAACATAACAAAAGAGTATTCTCTTTTCACTACAATAAACGTTCCGTTTACCAACGCATATAAACATTCCCATCAAGCCATACATAAAAGGAACGATTTAGGGGAAGAAACACACTTTAATATACTTAAATTTCATCATCATAACTTAATTTCTTCAACACATTAATCCCCTATACAAGTCCAATACACAAGGAAGACAAATTCATCAAAACTAACACAAGTGGACTGCCAACTAATTAAGGGACTGCCCTATACATTTTAAACATAACCAACCTGATTTCCACACTTTATTATACATATATTACATTAATATACAAGTTTAAACACTTACCAAGGCTTGCAAAGTGGAGGATTCACCCAAAAACCCTAGGGAATTTTGGGGCGGCTCATTGGGGTTTGAGAGAGGAGAGAGTGTTTTAATTTTCTGTTTTTGGAAAATGAAGTGAATGGATAAATGAGCTGAATTTCAGATATTTATACTCCCTCTTAGACACCTCTTTTAGCTCATTCTTATCCCATTTTTTTGGTCAAAAATAGTCCAAGTAGGTGATGCACCTACTTGGCTATACAAGCTGTCCAAAATAGTCCACTTTCTCACTTTATTTCTACTTGGATCATGTCTTGTTGGGCATGAATTAATAGTAGGTGTTGTGATGGTCCTCTTTCCATTTTTATGTACTTACTTTGGGCCTCAATTGAGTCCATTAACTAATATCCAAATGCAGCCCAATAGTTTAATTAGGTGATACACCTACTATCTTAATTAAGTCACGGAAGCACCTCGTTTATGTTCTCCCCTTTTTCCAACGTCTTAATCCTTCTACCTTAATCCACCACTTAACTTTAACTTTACACTCAATTATGTCCTTATTATATCAAGTTTAAATACTTTTATCCATGCTAGGTTGATCGTATAAATTTTGAAAATGTACGGGGTGTTACAAACATGATCTATTGGTACAAGGCCTCCGGCTAACCTTAAAATAATGACTAAAAATATAATGGAAAGAAACAACTAACAAGGTCCCTGAATAATAAGGACTCACCACTACTAGAAGCTGAACTGATATCAACTAGCCACGTCTAAGCTTTGTCACCAGTATCTACATCACATGAAAAATATAGGCAAAGACTATGCAATCAATACGTCTGAATGTACTATGTATGTAGGAATAATATAAAATAATTGAAAACAAGTTTAACAAAATAATAATTAAACTTTCTGAGAAATACATATCAGAATCATACTATGTAAATACATAAGATGATCATATCAAAAGGCTATCAAAGTAAAGTAAAAACTTTTAAGTGAGAGTTTCTTATAACCGACATACATCACTTGAGCTAGTGATGTCCAACGCTAACCCTGTTCGGAGGGATGCCCCATACTTTGCCAAGGTATAGGACGTATCTATCTATATGTGAATCAACTAAATGAGCCTTTTAGGCTAATGATCAACCGACAGTGCGATGAAAATATAATCCTACGGTGGCACGGAGTTCTGAAACTTGGGTTATCTAGAACTCTCATTCACTCGATGCTAAATACTACTCCCAAAACTATTGTTATAATCATATGCTCAATAAATTATTTAAATCACTATCTATCTATGTAAGGATTGAAGCTTTATTAAATTTCATATCTTGAAAACTATCAAACTTTACCCTTCTATAGGTTTAAATCTATTTTCTTGAACAAGTGTAATAACGTTATGTTTCTAATTTCATGCTTTAATCATAAATCTCAAGAATCATATACAAGTTCATATTATAATTGAAAAAGATGATAACTAAAGTTTTTCTATACAAAGAAATTATTTCAATGTTCATAAAGACCCAAATCATCAATAAATACTTCAAGAAAATCAAGAACTTGCTTTAAATAAGATGAGAATTGAAAATGGATTTGTAACCCTAACTGCGATCTTAAATTCATAAAAGCTTTAGAGTGTTGGACATGGGAATGAACAAAAAAACCATTGGATTCCTACATACCTTAATTTATTTCCAAGAAGTCAATGAGGAACCCTAATCTGAGGAAGAATCTCCAAGAATTCAGTTCTCGAAATCTTTAGTTGAACTTTCTTGAAAATTCTAGGTAATGGTGTAGGATTTCATTAATTATCCAAAAAAAGAATGATTGAAATACTAGAAATTACCCAGAATTACATGAGAGTAACTTACCTTAGGGTTGGAGGATGAGGAAAGGAGAAAATACTAACTTGGGGCTGATGGAAAATAGAAAGAAAGTGGGAAAAGGAAAAAAAAGACCTTTTAATGAATCCCGTCGACCATTTCGGCAATTTAGAGATGATATCGCCAAACTATCTGATTGCCAAAGTGCAACCTTAGATAGAAAAAATGAATAGTTTTTGAAGGTTTAGGGTGAGTTTGGTGAGCTAGTTTGGTGCATCTCCAAGCTGTTTGGTAATTCGCCAAACTTTTCTCAGTACTGACACGTTTTAGTAAAATAACCATAACATTCTACTCCAGAATTGAATTAATAAACGGTTGGTGGCGTTTGAAAGAAGACTCAAAGATCTTTAATTTGGTAGGTCTTGAGATACAATAAAATGCTTCATATTTTATGAGTTATGCACATTTGAATTTGACCCTAGTAAAATCTTATATGGAAACTTAATTGATAAAAAAGCTTTAAATTCAACTTTAAGCTTGAAATTTTGTATGACCTTAATTCATAACAAAAGTTCTTCCCACACTAAAGAATTTGTGTTAACACCAATGTACCATTAGAAATCATCAGATTTAGTTCTATAAGAATTTTAATAATGGTTTGGATCTTAGTTTAGAATTTCAGGGTGTTACAATATCTCCCCGTTGAGATCATTCGCCCTCGAATGAAGACCAAAGCTAGAATAGACATATGAATGGAGAAAATCAAGATTTCTTTAGGATACCTATGCTACATTGTAACACTCCATACATTCGCGACCCTACTTGATAACCTTGAACAATGCTTACTTAGGTTTCGAGAGCCATAAGTACGTATGTTGTAGTGGTTTTGGATGGAACATTTGATATTGTACTAGTCAATGTGTTTAGACTCTCGTATGAGGAGTTGGAAACTTTTTGGAACATTTTAGGAGTGATAAATGACATTTGAATTACTCCTAAATAAAGGTTCTTAAATACAAGAGGCAAGCTAAGTATTAGAACTTAAAGTATCTAACCAAATCCGCAACAAAAGTCGAAGAAAGGAATTTTAAAAAAAAATTTGGGCCAGGCGCATCCAGGGGCGTGCCAAGCCACTCTGGGCTGAAATTTTCATCCCACAGGAAGCAAGGGGGGTGCGCCAGGCAGCGTGCCAAGCCGCCCCTGCACACCCTTCAATTGCTGAAATTTTCTCTAAGTCTTTAGGGCGCTCGGGAGCGTGTCGAGGTGCTTTTTCCCAAATTTTTTTGCCAACCACGAGCCTATAAATGTGATTCTTGGGTTAGTATATATTTATTCCATCTTGGTAGAACTACGCTAGGACGATGTTGGCCTCCAAATTATGTTTTTACCCTTTTACGTTCAATTAAGCCATAAGTGGCTAGAATTTCTTATTTGGAGATTGAAGATACGAATATGAGTCTCGTGAGTTGAGTATTGTCGTGACACATATGAAATTATTTAAACATGAGAAATATGAGTGATTACACATTGAATTTGGTGGGCTAAGTTAATATGTGTTAATGGGCTCAAAGAAAGTCCCAAAATGAATTAAAAAACATGGCCCAATGGGTCAAATGACCCATTCTTGATTTGAAAAGTCAATTATTGATCTAAGTGTCTAAGGATGAGTTAAAGGGGCTATAAAAGGGAAAGGAAATCAGATTTTTATTCATAAAATGGCACATGTATTTCTAAACTTTTCCAAGAAACCAAAAAGAGATATTTTCTCTTCACTTCAAACCCTAAGTCATCTCTTGGGCAAGATCATCATTTCTCAAGCTTGGCAAGTGTCTATTCTCATGGATTAATATACTATATGCATGGTAGAGTATGTATATCATGATGGATATGTCCAAAAGTGTTGAATAGTGAACTTTTGCATTATTGCTTTTTGCTAAAGATGTGTCATCCATGGGATTTAAACTTGAAAGGAGACATGGAATTTTGATGAAAGTGCATGATATGGATGAAATATCAACATGTATGGTGTGGTTATGTTACTTAACTTGTTATTTTTCTATAAGTATGAATTTTGGGATTTTTGTCGATATGTTTTTATGAGGTGTATTGAGGTGACTTGATGGAGTAATTGTGATGTTGTGGTGATGGAGAAGTGTAAAGTATGAACTTGGTGTGACATGTTATTGGTGTATTATGCATTGGTCAATATATGGAATGTTGTGGTATTGTTGGTATGATAATTTCATAAATGGTATTGTCAAGGGGGAAATGTCATGTTAATGCAATCATGTAACTCATTATCGTTATATGCATTTGTAAGGTAGTTGGTGGTTAATGTAAACTCCATTGTGTACTTGTGTTATAGAATGAAACGTAAGGAAGGAGCTGGACTGTTGTATGCACATTTAAGATTGTATATTCATATTGGGAAGATAAGGTATGTAAGGTTACTATTTCTGTATCCTTCTGCAGCATATAGTATTCACCTTGTTATGGTACTTACTCATCTCCGAAATGTTCTAAGGTATTTCATTTCAGGTTGTCATCTATTATTAGTCACATGTTCCTCATTCATTGATCATTTGTTATTCATGTGTTACATAATTATGGACATTGTTCCAAGAACTCTAATAATGTTACATTCCAAAGTCCCAATCATATTATAACCATCCCAAAGTATCAATCTCACAAAAGTAAAGGAATGAAGTAACTTATGTAAGTGTTTCCAATAATGTATCACTCTTATAACTAAAGAATGAAGTAATGTGAATACTTGTATAATGATTAATGTTGAGAATGGGTGGTATCCCAGGGGTTAAAATACCTAGCATGGGTCGATCCCAATATCTCGGATGGTATCCCAGGGGTGCAAGGAACACCTAGCATGGGTCAATACTGCTACTACGGGTGGTATCCCAGGGGAAAAAGAAAAGCCTAGCATGGGTCGATCCTGAAAACTATTGATTACCCACTGATCAGCTTGGGGCCCGGGCATTGTAAGAATGGAAGAATGAGTAGTGAATGAAGAAGTAAATGAAGAAGTGATGATGAACGAATGAATGAACGTAAAAGTAAAGCAAGTAATCCACGTAATGTGCATATGTCCATACGTATAGAATGGTAACTTATCCATATTGGTTATTCAAGTATATTTGTTTCCATTGAAGTATTTATGTATCACACTGTTATTATGGCCTTACATACTCAGTACATTCTTCGTACTGACCCCCTTGGGGGATTTACCTTATTTGTTTCAGGCACAACTGTTAGTAGACCTCCACAGTAGGCTACGAGCTATCCGCTGATCATTGGTGAGCGTCAGTTGGTTCGGGGCTTTTTGAGTCACATGTGTACATTGCTTTGGTATTGTAAATGTTGTATAAAGCGGGGACTTGTCCCGACTGTAGGATGGTTATGTGCATGTATCGGTTAGAGGCTTTGTAGACGGATGTGGAAAGATGAATGTAAGAGATGTAAGTCCATTTTGAATTGATGGCCCTAATGGCCAAGTTTCATACATAGCATATGTTTTCATGACTTCTGCCATTGATATCTACGTACATGAGATAGAATGCTATTCACAAAGAGATTTGCATATGAAGGTATATGAGTAAAGATTGGTTCTCTCGAGCCTCAACGGCTTCGGGTGCCAATCCGGACCGAATGGGATTTAGGTCGTGACATACATATACTAGAATGAACTGAACTATCTAACAATAGGGGTCTAGCTGTCAACACTAAAAAATACAGAAGTATGAGCTATAAGCGCACGAACTAGCATAGGTATGAAGAACATACACAAAGATGTGAACTTGGCCTCTATTGGCCTTCACAAGACTTTAAAAGGGAACTCTTATAATATTTCAAAGGAAGGAATCATAGGAATGATTCATGTGAGACATATGACACAGGTTCATAAAGTATGAACAATATAGATTTGAACATAGGTCAAACACTATCTAAAGCTACTGGACATGAAACTTGGGTACCTTGGTCATGAGGTAAGAATAGGGATACTATGCCTTAGAAGATATGACTTACACTACAAGAAAAAGCCTTATTTAAGACCAACATTTAGGGACGAGCTATTAATTTCATCTCTAAAAATATATCTATTGGGACGAGATTATAATCCGGTCCTTAATTTTGTACTCTATTATGATGATATTAAATCTAGTCCCTAAATAATTTATTAACTGGTCCCAAATTATAATTGAGGATTGTTGAGCGGGAGAAAAATGCGCCAAATCTAATACTGAAATATTAAAAAAATTAGAATTTGATGTAAAACTTCTAAACCGCCAAAATAAGCATATATTCTGAATTAAAAATTCTAAAAATTAAAAAACTCTCTATTTTCTCCATCGAACATATCTTCCCCAGCTATTTGCCCTATTTCAGCTCTCTTCATCTAATTGCTCTGCAAGTTCTCTCCATAGAGCTACTCGATCTTTGTCGAAGTCCATCGTGGAAGGAGTCTCCATCGATCTTCTTGCTCTTTGAGGTGGGATCCTGTTCTTTATGTTTTTATTAGATTTAATTTATTGTTCTCTGGGGTAATTATTCTTCATGTTTTTTCTTAGATTTCTTATTCCCTACGGTGATTTTTCTTCGATTTCTAAATCATCCATGTGCTTTGGTCATAGGGGTCGATTTTCCTTAAGTTATTTCAGATTTCTTTATGCCATTTGTATTTAGCATACTTGGAAAATAACAGTGTTTGGAAAGTTGCAATTTCTTGTTGTTTTATTGAAATACTTTCTCTCAATAGGAAAAAAACTAAAAAAGTTATGGAACCCATGTTTTGAAGCAGGGCTAATCAAATATGTAATTTAACTTTCATGCTCAAGTTATATAAATGTCTACCTCCAATATGATTTACAGAGGGTAATTGGAGTGTTCTGAAGTTTGGACATATAGCGGATGTAACATGTAAAACACTGTTCTGCTACTCAAATGGAGAGGATTATGTTATGTAATTAGTTGGATGGTATAGCTTATAAGAGGTTTTAAAAGGTTCTGTTGAACAACATATTTCGTGTGAAGTTGTTTGGTTTCTGTTTTCCCTTTCTTCTAATAGAATCATTGGGTTTGGCTGAACAGGACATATTGTTATAGAGAATTTATCGATCAAGAATGATAAAAGACCAATTTAAGTGAACTTGGCAAAAGTATCAGGTAGTATTGAAATCAAAGTATATTTCCAGGAAATGTGTTTTGATCGAAAGGGACATTTTGGTTCAACTAGTGGATTAAATATACACAGTCAACTTTAACTACTCGAGATAGGCTAGAAGGGACCTTGTATACACGTTTCAGGAATCCTCGTCTTAATTACAAGTTAATTTATTATCTTTTATATATCTTAATTCCATTTCAATATATATTGCAATGCTTTAACTAAAAAGGGAGCCTAGGTCCAGTAGAAAGTAAGATCATAAATTTTGGCCTGTAGGATATTTACCGTTCATACTTTACAAGTTTTATGCTTTTAGAGAGTTCTATTCTCGTTGATGCAAAGCCTAGCTCTACAGTTTGGGTATAGGAATAGGTTCTATTATCGAATTTCAGGTATTCTTCCTCTTCCGATCTAGTTTCTTTTTCTTTTTTCTTCTGTTTATTTGAAGTTGTACTGAACCCCATCATATTTGTTCTCTATTTGATGAATTTTCACTTTCCTTGGACTTATTGGGTTTACTTAATTTTGAACATTCTTGCCTTTATCTTTACTTTTTTCACTATTTGAGGTTGTGCAAAGATTGTAGCTTTTCTCAGTTTTCCTGTTCTTTTTTGGTGTTCACTAGCTTCCTTTCTTCCCCTTTAGGATGAAATAGTTACTAATTGAGTGACATTTTACTTATTATGTTTTTGGATTTTGGTGTATGAGTGTTCAAATAACTCGATTTCTAAGTTTGAAATTTGGTTTCTAGTGCGTTGCAAATTTTGTTCTCTTTTTAACTGAAAAGAGCCTAGGTCCAGCAGAAAGTATTCTCTTAGAGTTAAGTTATGTGAATCTATTGTTTTTTCTTATCCTTTATATTTTCTTAATCTAATTTTGATGTATTCTCCAAGTTTTGTTATGGCACCTAGTAAGCAATGGATGCAACTTTCTCTTAATAACCGGGTTGACAAAATCTACTTAGACGGGGTGAAAAAGTTCTTGGATTATGCTTTTCGGGGAAAAGGAGAAGAATGTGAAATACGATGTCCATGTTACAAATGTTGTAATGTAACATTAAGAACTCGTAAGACGATTCAGACACATTTGAAAGTTCATGGAATAATTCAAAATTATACCTTTTGGTTTCACCATGGGGAACAATTAGGCAAGCCACTATCGGACTCTGAAGATGAAGAAGAAGATTTTGAGAGAGAAGATGAAGTACAAGAACTGTTGAGAGATTTATATCCTAATGTTGATGGAGGAGCTACACACACTGGTTGTGATGATTTACTTGAGGAGGAACCAAATGATGAAGCAAAAAAGTTTTATAGCCTACTGAAGGATTTCGAGCAGCCACTGTACCAAAACTCAAAAGCTTCAAAGCTTTCATCTTTGATTAAATTACTTCACATAAAAAGTATGGGTCATTGGAGTAATGAGTCATTTACAATGCTATTGAAAATGTTAAAAGAGGAGTTGTTGCCTGATGGAGCCAATTTGCCGGATTCATATTATGAGGCAAAGAAGATGATTCGAGATCTTGGGCTCTCTTACACCAAGATTGATGCTTGTACTAACGATTGCATGTTATATTGGAAGGAGGATAGCTTACTCGATTCTTGCAAAATTTGTGGTGTGTCCAGATGGAAAACAGATACAAATAGCGGGGAGACAAAGAATAAAAAGGGTAAAAAGATAGCCTCAAATACTTTACGCTATTTTCCCTTAAAACCTAGGCTTCAGAGGTTGTTTATGTCTACAAAAACAGCTTCTCTAATGACATGGCATAAGAATGAAAGAACTGATGATGGAATAATGAGGCACCCAGCTGATTCAATGGCATGGAAGTCATTATATGAACTTTATCCTTCATTTGCAGTCGAGTCTCGTAATGTTCGACTTGGACTTGCTAGTGATGGATTTCAGCCATTCCGCAATTCCAAAACCTCATATAGCATTTGGCCTGTGGTTCTTATTCCATATAATTTACCACCTTGGTTGTGTATGAAACAGGAAAATTTTATTTTGTCAATGCTTATTCCTGGTCCAAATAGTCCTGGAGATGCAATTGATACATATCTTCAACTTCTAATAGAGGAATTGAATGAGTTATGGGAAGTTGGTATTGAGACCTTTGATGCATCAACTAAACAAAATTTTCAGCTGCATGCTTCTTTGTTATGGACTATCAATGACTTTCCAGCATATGGAAATTTATCTGGATAGAGTACGAAAGGAAAATAGGCATGTCCATCTTGCAATAAAGACAATTCCTCAATTCAATTGGCTAATTGTAAGAAGGAGTGCTTTATGGGTCATCGATGTTACCTTCCTTTGAGTCACAGATGGAGGAATGACAAGAAGTCATTTGATGGTACTATAGAGAAAAGGATCCCACCAAAAATGTATTCGGGAATTGAGATTCTTAATCAAGTGCAAGATCTTGAAGGGCAGCCATTAACAAAGGATCCTAAGAAGAGGCGGAAGATATCACATGAAAAGCGAAAGGATAATTGGAACAAGAAAAGTATCTTTTTTAAACTTCCTTATTGGAAATCTCTCTTGTTGCGACATAATTTGGATGTTATGCATATTGAAAAAAATATATGTGATAGTTTTATGGGGACATTCATGAATGTCAAAGGAAATACCAAGGACACAATTAAAACTCGGTTTGACTTGCAAGCAGTGAACATTAGGCCAGAATTTCACCCTATCGAAAGAGAGAAGGAAGTCGAAGTTCCAACTGCATGCTACACATTGTCTCCTAAAGATAAGCACAAATTATGTCTTTTCTTGAAGAATTTAAAGGTCCCCGATGGATTTTCATCTAATATTTCTCAATGTGTGAACTTGAAAGAACACAAGATATCTGGGTTGAAAAGTCATGATTGTCATGTTCTTTTGCAGCATATACTCCCTCTTGCACTTCGTGGTATGTTGTCCAAAGAAGTGTGTGAACCTCTTATTGAATTATGTTTATTTTTTTTTGTTCTTGGATCAAAGGATTTGAGGATTGATGATTTGAAACATATTGAAGAGCAAATTCCCATAACACTTTGCAAGTTAGAAAAGGTCTTCCCTCCTTCTTTTTTTGATGTCATGGTGCATTTGCCTATTCATTTAGCTGGTGTAGCTAAGATTGCTGGGCCTATTCATTATCGGTGGATGTATCCTATCGAGCGATGGTTATATTTTTTGAAATCTCTCATTGGTAATAGGGCATGTCCAGAAGGTTCTATTGCAGATGGCTACCTTGCAAATGAATGTATGACCTTATGTTCAAGGTATCTGCATAGAATTGACACGAAATTCAATCGGCCTAAACGAAATTATGATGGCGGTTCAAAAAAATCAAATGGAGGTTTATCTATATTTTGTCAACCTGGAAAAACTCTGGGAGCTAAAGATCCATGTGAGCTTGAAGCAAATGAATTGGAACAAGCACATATATATATTCTGAAGAATTGTGATGAAGTCTTACCATGTATTGAGTATGGAGAGTTCTTTTGTATCGTCTTATTTTTCTAATTTCCTTTAAGGTAATATCATTTCTATATGACATTTATGATTAACCTCAATTTTGTAGAGAGTTTGCACATATGGATATTGCTCAACACTTGCCAGATGCAGAATGGGACCGAGAATTTATTAAATGGTTTAAAGATAGGGTGAGTAATACATAAACATTAGATTTGACATCTTAATGTTGTATTACTCATTCTGAAGTATTAAATGTAATCTTACTTTTAGGTCGCACAATTGTATAAAGAAGATAATAGTCGGCTCATGAAAGATCTTCTCACACTTTCACGTGGTCCTGCCAAATATTCAACACATTGTAATGGTTATATTGTAAATGGATATAGATTTCATGCAGAAGATCATGATCAAACATTAAGGACTCAAAATTGTGGTATTGTTGTATCTAGCAAGAATGATGAAGATGCTGAGAAGCTTGATTACTATGGAGTTTTAACAGATGTGATTGAATTGCAATTTGTCCCGGATAGAAGAGTGATTATGTTTCGGTGTAATTAGTTTGATGTGTATGATCAAATAAAAGGAATAAAAAGAGATGAGTATGACTATGCGAGTGTGAATCCGAGAAGATTTCTGAAAACAAATGAGCCTTTTGTTTTAGCGGACCAAGCATCTCAAGTATTTTATGCTAATGATAATTCCAAACAAAGGTTGACATGTAGTGAGGAAGACTCAACCTTGTGATTCCTATGAGATTGTGAAACAAATAGATGATGATGTTGTAGATGACTTAGAAAGTCCTGAAGATGTTGTATATGACTTAAAAAGTCCTTCACAAAAGAAACGAAAAAGAACTAATGAGGTGAAGTATCTAATAGTTACTTGCTGCTAAAAATTTCTATTCTTTTAGCATTAGAATCTTAACTTATAATAATTTTTGTATAGGTTTTGAGATTTTGCAAAGCTCAAAGACGATTTTGACTGTAGCCTTCAGTTCACTGGATAAGATGTTTTCTTACTTTGGCTCTTTTTGTAGGTTCAATATGAACACTGAAAATGAGGATGGATCAACTATGAAAAGTACTATCAAATATACTTTCTGTGCGCCTGGTGCAATTGGAAAGGGACGAGGACGAGGGCTTAAATCTTTGACAACAAAAGGGAAAACTCCAAACAAGAGTTCATTTTATCAACCTAGTGATCTAGTTAAGCAATACCTCCAAGAAGCTGAAGCAAGTAAGGACAGTTTGTCAATGTGATAGAGCCTTTGTGTTTTAATTTTGTTTCAAAGACTCTTAAATATAATAAGTTTAGCATGTCTTGGTTAAGCGAAAACAACTGGGACTGAATATAATTCCTCAAGTATTAGTTGTGCTTAAAAAAAACTAAATGAAGCTTTTTAAACAAAAATGTCTGATAGAGTTCAGTTGTTTATTTGTCTCTTTCATATTAATGTCTCCGTAAACTCTCTATAGTCTCTGCTCGCCCTTCCTTGTGCCACTGAATATAATTCCTCAAGTATTAGTAATATGATTTGCTTTCTCCAGGTGCTATTAGAAAGGGACCAGAAGGACTTAAGAACTTTACCATCTCTTCTAGTCAAGGAATGGGAGCAATACATGAGAACTCCATGATTCTTGACAAAGAGTATATACAAGTTAATACTTCATTACCTCCGTCTACTAATCAGGTTAAGCAATACACACAAGAGGTTGAAACAAGTAAGTTTTTCAAAACAACTTCTTATTGGTAACAACTTATTCTCAATGAGATTACACTTTTATGTAACAACTCATGGATGGACTACACCATAGAGGAATGACTACCTGTTATTATTTAAAAAAAAAAAGCTAAAAAGGATCAAGTCTGATTAATCAGGAAACATGTTATAACCTATTGAAATGTACATGATCTTTGAAAGTGACCTAGGAATTGTACTCAGTAAGTTATTTTCCAGTAGTCACAGTGAAATTGTGTCCAAAAAGTAATGATTTGTTTACTGCAGGTGCTATTTGGAAAGGGCGAGAAAAGGGACTTAAAAACTATACCATGTCTTCTAGACAAGAAATGGGAGTGATACGTAAGAATTCCATGGTTCTTGAGAAAGAGTATATGCAAGTTGATACTCCATTTCCCCCATCTGCTAATCAAGTTAAGCCATGCACCAAAAAGGTTGAAACAAGTAAGTTTTTTTTTTTTCAAATCTGTTGAGTTTTTAATTGCACTGAAACTAAATGCAGAAGCTTTTTTTGTTTGGTCGAACAAAACAACTTATTCTTGATAACAACTTATTCCCAATGGGATTACATTTCTAAGTATTGAAAACACAAACAGCTAGACTAGCTAGTAGTTGTTCCTACTCTCTTATCTCTCTTTTCAGTATATATATATCCTCTCTTCAGTGTATTATCTTCTAGTCAATTTGCGAGACTCATTATCTGTTTAATCTCTATCAATATCTATTTACGGATGAGTTGTGTTCTGACCACCTTCTGATTCCAAAGAGCCTCATTTTTGGCTCTCCATTTATGGTACATTACTGCTGCAATCACTATCCATAACATAGCTCTATTCACCCTTGTGCTGCAGAATATAATTCCTTAAGTATTAGTAATATGGTTTGCTTTGTCCAGGCGCTAGTGGGAAGGGACCAGAAGAAGGACTTAAAAACTTTACCATGTCTTCTAGTAAAGGAATGGGAGCGATGCGTAAGAACTCCATGGTTCTTGAAAAAAGTAAGTTTTTTCAAATCTGTTGAGTATGCATATCTTTTTATTTTTAGTAAGTAAATTTTATTTACCAAAGATCTTTACAACGATAAACTTAAAATAAGCTGACTTGAAAATCAGCCCCAAACCTTGCTCAAACCTCCATAATCACAACTAGCACCCTATGTAACTTTCTTCTTGCCAGTTCATAGTTTGCTCTGTATTCCTTGCCATAGCAGTAGCTTTGTCCATACATTAGGAGCATAAGTGAATTCAAAGAACAAGTGATCGATGTCTTCTTCCACACTTTTGCATAGTGGTTTGGATGATCATCTTAGGCAATGCAAATACTTGTGACCAGAATACTTGTATGGCAAACAATATAGTCCATACTTTATAATATGATTTCTTGGGTACAAGTGCTACAGGAAAGGGACGGGAGCAAATACCTAGATCTTTGTGCTCCTCATTAGGGGTTTCATATAATAATGTGGGATCTAATCAAGAAATGCGATCAATGGATAAAAATCCTCTGATTCTTGAGAAAGAGAACATGCAAACCAATATTTCATTGCCTCCATCTATTGATCAAGTTATGAAACCCTATCAAACTGCTGAAACAGGTATGATATTTTAGAATTCATGTATTATTAAATTTGTAGAACTGAATTTTATTGCTATAGTTCTTACCAAATTATGCAGCTATAGGATCATCTAATCCTATAAAGGTAAAGAGAGTTCGAGGGAGCAACAAGTGCAAAGAAGTTGCATCACTTGAAGTCGGACAGAAGCTGAAAGTAACCTTTTACAATAATCGAACCGTTGGAAAAAATAGCAATTTGTTTTCTCGACACTTGGGAAAATTAATTCGTGATAGTAATATGTGTCCATTGGCAGTATCTTCGTGGAGTGATATTAAGCGACAAAATTTGGATCACATGTGGGCATCTATTGAGGTAACAAATGTAGTCGATAGTATGACTGGGCATTTGGACCTTTTCTTTTGTTTCATCCTAACTGATTTTTGTTCTGATTATTGTAGGATAAATTTGAGAGTGTTGACATGAATGATCATCGTGATCACATCTTTGGATGGATGAATGAGTTATGGAACAAATGGAGAGGACACTTGCATAGTAAGCATGTGAAGAATAAGTCAATCGTACATACTCTTAAGTTTAAACCAAGGGGAGTAGAGAAGAAGGACTGGAAGTGGTTAGTTAAGGAACATTTTTGTTCTGAAAGTTTTCAGGTATGCCTAGTGAAGAATATAAAACTTTTAATTTGGGAAATTGTACTTCAGCTTTTGTCTTTAAGCTTTCATTTCGTAGCTCTGTATTACTTGATTTACAATGGTGTGTGGAGTGGCTTCCTTTTTTTGAAAAATCCAATGGTTCTTTCTGTGTTGCTCTGTATTACTTGCTAGTGCTGCCCTGTAAACTTCATCTGTTGCTCTTTGTGAGCTTCTATAGTCTTTTGCCCAGGACAATTCTTGCTGCCAATTTCAGAATTTGCATTTCATTACTCATGTTAAGGTTATTGTTTAAAAATATAGGAGAGAAGCAGAAGGAATACAGCAACCCGAGCTAATTTGATGATGCTTCATCATATTGGTAGCAAGCCTATTCGAGAGATAATTTATCAGCAGGTAGTATCAAAAATTGTTTTTCTAAAGAAAATACTTATTAAGTGTTATTTGACATATTTCTCTTTGATGTAAAGGGCGGGAAAGATGGCAACCCTCCAGATTTGGCGACTATTTTCTTTGAGACTCATAAGAAAGATAACAAGCTTGTTGAACCTGAAGTAATTGAAAAACATGTGCGTTTTGGTAAATTGAATATGAAAATTACTTAAACTTATTATAGATTCTGATAGAAATATCTTTTTATATATTTTGTAGGCTCAAATCGAAGAAATTGTGAAAGCCGAGCCATCTCTACCTAGCATAGAGATTGTAGAAAAATGTTGTGGACCTCAAAATCGTAGTCATGTATTTTGATTTGGCGGTGGAGTAAAGGCGAAAGATATGAAAGGGGGCACTTCGTCAAAGACTGAATTACTGTCCGCTCTACGTTCAACTCGAGAGGATAATAAATCCTTGAATGAGAAAAACAAATCTTTGAGTGAGGAAAAGAAATCCTTGAATGATCGCTTGTCTACCTTAGAAGGTGAGATGGAAAAAATAATAAAAATGCAAGAATTCTTTGCTGCTCAACAATCGCATATCCCTCATACGACATCGCCCGTTTCAACTGAATGACCACTGGCTTGTTTTGTTGACCAAGTAAGTAATAATATGCCCCAATTTTTATATTTTTCCATTATTTCTAACATTAGCCACTGCTGCACAACATCTTCTTGTTCTATTTTTACACACTTATCTGCACAGTTTTGTGTGAATGTCGTCCTACTATGTGGCATATCACTAGTGACTCATTGGTTAAGGTGTTTGTGGTTGAAATTGATAGCAATTCAATTCTTTGCATTAGATTTCTTAAGATGAAATTGGTTCTGAAAAGTGCAAATAGAATTGCTTTTTCTTTTTCACCGAAGTTGTTCTAGTACACTGGTTGAATTCAGAAATGATGCTCTTTAGCTTCAAGTTGGTCGTTTCTCTGTTAATCAACCTGCTTGCAATTACCAGAAAATCAAGTTCCATATTGTAGTTGTTCAGGCCATTATCCTTGCATAGTTGAGCACCAAACTTAGCTGCAATTACTTCTGCTTGGTTGTTACTGCAACATTGAATACTGCATGAGAAGTCCAACTGCAAAATCAATTTATGAACTGCATTATTAGTCTTCATATCCCACCACTTCAAAATCAATAGAATTATCCCTAGTTGTGTATTTCATTTGCAATTTGATGTCACAAAAGTCTTGAATATTTTAATTACTCCAGCAAGTCAAGCTAAAAAGGACTAAATCTATTTGTTGGTTATGCTTGAGTCCATATGAGCTGCGTACACACGTCTTTTTCATCTATTTTTTTGTTTCTGCTTACAGCTGCGTGAACACCTCTTCTTCCTCTATTTGTTATTTTCTACGCAGCTGCATCTTCTTCCTCTGTCCAGTTTTACTTTTTCTTTCATTATATTTAAAAAAGTTTGGGTATGCTAACTTGGAACCAGTTTGTGAAGCAATCAAGCACTATAAGTGATAAACCGACCCTTACTTGAGCAAAAAACATATGCAACACCAAGAGAATGAGGAAGAGGCCTCAGTTTTACATATGCAACTTGAGCACTATAAGAGTTTGCCCTGTTTTATTAGTAGAAGAATTTGGTGGAAGAGGATGGCATGGATGATTACACTTTTCTTGTTTCCCATTAGGAGAATCCAAAATCTTTCCCCATATAATTGGATATGTTGTTGGTGAAGTGCAAGGAGAGTTAGACTTTGAACTCTCATTTGATGTTCTTGACCAATCATTGCATTTGTTTCTGTCAAATGTATATACCAACATGTTAATGAAATCCCCTAAAGAAAAAGAAAAAATAACTTAAACCCTTCATGGGAAAAGACAACATTACTTAAAAAATAGGAATTAGCAACGGATAAATTCTGTTAGACGTCAATAATCCTATTTAACGATGGATTATCAGAAAAATTCTATTAGGTACGAACAATTTAATGATGGATTAGCGACGAAGAATAAAGATGGTTACAAACCTGAATGGACTAAATAATGGACTAATCCCTTGTTCTTCATCATCATTGAACTGAGATGAGCTAGATGATGATCCACTACTTGATCTTGTAGAGAAATGAGGTGAATCCAATGGTAAAGGCAAAGGAAAAAGAGGATGAAGTTTCTTGTCTTTTGTGCATGTGTAGGAATGAGAAGTAGAGAATGAGGAATAATATCCATTAGCTGCAAAACAAGTTGGAGAATTTTTGGGTATCAAGATGGATTCATCAAAGCTTTTTGGCTTATTTACTCTATTCTTATTGTAATTTCTTGGAGGATTTTGTTCATTGGGTTGCTGAAGGGGGTGTTTTTCAAACAAAGAAGCCATTTAACTTTTTGTTGGGACAAGAGAGTACTGTCAAGTATGTTTCAAATTGTGACACTTTGGGATATTTTGCTCAAGTTTTGAAATGTTTTTTGGGTATATAAAAGCACTATCAAGTTTTTCGCATAATGCAGCAGTGCTTGGGTCTCCTTGGGCTAACATCATCTTAACGAAATCAATAGTTACCCTAAACAATGTCCATGCACCCCTGCACTCGTTTACATACTCAGACAAATTAGGAATTTTTGATTAACCATGGTCTTGTACTATCATTATGTGGGTGTAGTCTCTGTGATGTTGTGTTGGTATTGATATCGATGTTATACCTTCCAAAATGATTGTTATAGTAGGGTACCGTAGTACCAGGTTGCATATTTGTGTTTGTGCATCTCAAAGCTTTTCTAATTAAAACTTTCTTATATTATTGCAGCTTGTTGATGTTTTTAGATAAGTGATGAATTCATGACTTCTTTTGTGGTGAGCACTTTAACTAATTCTAGTGTAAAGTTTACATATATTATATAAATTATATACCAATAGTTATTAATTGTCTTTGCAAAAATTTTTTCTTACAGATTTTATGAAGATTGAAGTTACAAGTGTAGATGCAAGTTTAGAAAATGCACATGCTCATTATTATTTTGCTAAGAACGTTATGTAAAACTTGATATCATATTCTAGCTCGGGATGTTAATTGGTTAAGTTTTTTTGTTTAGCAAATATTAAAACTATATCATCCTTTGACATTTTTAGTAGCAATTTTATATTTAGGGATGAAAGTAAATATATAAATTTTATGATATGACGTTTCTAGGACGTACCAATATTGGTGGTAAATTAGAAACATGAATATTGTTTGATTTCTAAACGTTAATCTAGGACGAGTTAGTTGCTCGTCTCTAAAGGTTAATTTAGGACCAGGTAGTTACTCATCGCAAAAAAGGTTTAACGACCAGAAAATAACTACTTTTCAAAGATGAAAACCATCTATTTGGGACGAGATATAAGGCCTCTAAAAGTGTTTTCGCGATCGGATATCTTACCATCTCTAATGACATTTATCGACCAGCTAGAGTACCTCATCGCAATTGACATTCAGTGAAGGAGGCTATTAGGACGAGCGGCGACCAGCATTTTCCCATCCTTATAGATCATTTGCGACCAGATTTGGACTTTTAGGGACCTGATTTCCCTTCCCTGGAGGCTGTTTTTCTTGTAGTGTTATGAACCTTAAGCTTAGCAAAACTTCTCAATTGCGCTTTTCCTCTTGAATACTACACTTCATTAGCTCAACTTATAAGTCTCATAAGGGTACATATGACTAAGTCTACCAAACTCTGAGTCTAGGTGCATGCTCTCACCATGTTTAAGCCTAACTTGGACTCATAAGGTTCTACATGTAAGATGGTCATACTAACCCAAACAACAGGGCTTATGCTCTATATTTTTGTAGGAACTTCCATCCCAAGAACACCACTTCTTCTTACCCCATTCAACTAATCTCGAATTCAAATCAAGAAGTCACTAGTGCATAATACATTCACCCACATGTATACCGAAACAACAGCCAAGCCTATCATTATATCTACTTCATTGCCCTTTCTAGGAAACCAAACTATCTAATAATTTTCCCATCTTCCTAACATCTTTACAACTCTAATTTCATGAACTAGTGCAAAAAGGCACACCAAAACTTCTTATCTAACTATTACATATAACAAATCCCCGCCTTAATCTTCCTCCACTCTTATAACCTTAGGGGAATAAACATACTACAGTCTTCATAATAAGAGACATCTACCCTCTTACCTAAACTATCACTCAACATTAACTACTATCAGTGCTACTATTGCAACATAAAGAGAGTCACCAAAGGACTAGAGTACGAGTATATCAGATAAGAGGGATACTACTCAACTATGACTTATACTAATTGGGATCTTGGAACTCAATAATGGAACTTGTGAGGTAAGGTATCATAGGAATAAATTATTCAAGAGATCATATCTAAGAGCATACATGACGTAGCGTGGATTCCACTAGTCAGTAATGACATATCATAAGTTCGTAGGATTGAGTATACTGTGAAATATGAGTGCACATCTCGTGACTTTGTATAACATAAGGATGGTGTTCATAGATTCATGGAGCATGATTAGATTCATTGAGTACTACTATAACTTCTCATACTAGGAACTGAAATTAGGCATGAATCTGAGTGAAGTGCATGAGCATGGCATATGGGCATAACGCTAATATGCAAGACATAAGTAGGGTGTCATAATAATTAAAATCTGAGGAATACACTAGGTTAGTAACGAATTACTATCTTATCACAAATTTTTCTAAAACACATCACTACCTGGTTCTCAAAACCTGATTTGGTTCTTTACCCATCATCTCTCCCTTAGATCAAAGCCAAAATTCAAAGTCTGTGGATCTCTTTAATATTTTCAAAACTAAAATATAATAACTTTATTCTACTGGTCGAGGGTGTCAGTATTCATGTGAATGCTATGTTTTACCCAGATAAACTATACTTGGAAGATACTAACGTCATTCTAAGGCATTCCTCATAGAGATTCAACTCCTAACTTTCTCTAGCTTCTATAATCATCATCCTAAAACTTAAACTCTTACTAGTGAACATAACCAATTCCTCTAGCACCACATAATCTGATCATTCTTGTTATTCTACTAACATCACACCTCTAAGTTCATATCCCTCCAAATTAATGGAGAATAAAGCTTTACCAAGAGACATATCACTATTTATCTCTAATTCCTAGATTAAGCTCTTAAGAACACCAGATATACATACTATACTTAGCCTTCTCCATACCTAGAAACTCAAAAATGCTAACTAAGAACACACAACACTTAATAATCTTAGAATATCATGAAGCCATATACTACCTTGGGTTCAATTCTATCTTTCTAATGATTCAGAATCTCCTTTATCTAATCACTTAGTCACCATTCATTGTCTTACCTAGGTATCACTTCTATATCATACCTTGTCACGACCCAAACGGTCATGATTGGCACCCATCCTAACATATGGCGGGAGAACCATGCTTAACCCAACCCTTACTCAACCAAGTTTTACATTCACATTCATCTTATACTAACTTTTCATTAACAAGTTATCAAACTACATTATTAATTAAATAAATAAGAATGCCAACTAACAATTCATTAAGTTAATGCTAGACTACGGAATCCTCTATTTATTACATCCCTGGACCTAAAGTTACCATACAAGAACAACTAAGAATTTCTAAATAGGTAACTAATAGATTATCCAAAATACAAAAGAAAATACGAAAAAAGTCTTAGTCCCGAAACAAGAGACATGAACAGAATTCAGAAGATTCATTGGTTGCCCGATCATGGTGCTCACCCTTGAACTTGAGTCTGGAACTGCTGGCTAAAGTTGAGGTCTTGTCTCAAATGCCAGAACATGCTCTGTATTCAACAAAAAGAAAAGTACAGGTAGCATCAGTACATCAATAAGTACTGGTAGGCACCATAGTTCCACTCAACCCGACAACATACAAATAAGTAAACCAAATAAATACAAAGCGAGCATCACAAAACTTATAATCAAAGACAAATATGCAATTATGACACTTCATTTTAGAGGGAATACAAACTCATACTCATGTATGTTTACATTTAGTCAAATTTAGTAATAAGTTGCATCATAATACATGTTTATAATCGAACATTTAATGCACATGAATGAATGTATGAACGCCAGGTGTGCACATCATCTCTTTATCTTCTCAATATCATCAACATCATCATGAACATCATGATTTCAATAATATCATCATCATCATCTCAATAACAACATCATCATTAATAACATCATGAACATCATGATTTGTATATCATCATCATCTCAATAATATCAATGTATATGAATATGCAATGCAATCAGTAATCATAAGTAGTGCTTGACAGAAATTAGAAATACTTAATTCACATATAAGCACAGATTCAAGCAAGTCTAATTACTACAATAAACAATAATCTACCTTGATTTCCTAGCTCAAAATCACCTCTAGGCCACAAGCCTATCTTTCCCTTCTCTTTCACCTTGTTCTTGATCTATAACAACAAGATTACACATTCATTTCAATCAATTCTCCACTTTTAACATCTACGAATTAATGACTAACAATTTTTAACCATGACATTACCCTCATTAATTATCTTAGGATTTTCTATTCTTTAAATCTCATGAACCCTGCCTCATTTAGCATGAGCAACTATGATTCTACTCCCATTAGTGTTTTCTAATACACTAAAATCATTATCTACTAATTTTATATTCATTCCCATAGATATGCATTAAATTCATGAATTAGGACTAAATCCTAATTTCCACCGTGAATAAGTTTCTAATAATTTTTAGTAATTCAAGTTTAGAATGTAAGATAGTTACCTCCAAAGATGAAAACCTCTGAAAATTAGAAGAAAATTGCCTTCCCCAAAGCCTTGGTTCATTTTTCCATTTCACAACCCATTCCTCCCCCTAATTTTGTCCATTTCACAACCCATTCCTCAATTTACAATGTTGCAAACCAACCCTTCCATGGTAAACTCTATACTCGGAGTTTTATAACTCTATTTTATGTGCTGGAAGTTGCTATGACTTCCTAAACTCATTATTTATCTAGAGATATAGTCAAACATCCCCAGCAATGTTCACATCAACACCAAATTTTCTTAGTGCAGTACAGCCTCAAAATTTATCAAATATAAGCCCAGACCTGAATTTCTTAAAAATCACATAAGGAAAATTTGTGAGGGTTTTCACTTCCTATTTTCAGTGTAAGAACAATTTGGTTCATTACATTAGATACCAATTTACCACTTGTTCTTACCTGAATGGCAAATAGACTGAGATGATAAAATTAAGCAAGAATTACCTAGGTCAATGAACAAGTGTGGATATCGCTTGCGCATGTACGTCTCTGTCTCCCAAGTTTCTTATTCAATAGTATGGTTCCTTCATTGAAACTTTACACATGGAATAACTCTGGTTCTCAACTTTTCCACATCCCTACCCAATAACGCAATTCGAGGACCTAACGAATGATGTAGTCCCCAACTCTATGGCATTTGTTTAACATAGACACTTGGAATATAGGGTGAACCTCGGACATACTAGGAGGTAATTCTTGCTTATAAGCTACTTCCCCTATCCCCTTCAAGACCTCAAAAGTTCCGATGTACCTCAAACTCAATTTTCCCTTCTTACTAAAATATATTACACCCTTCATAGGTGACACTTTCAATAATACTCTCTCCCTTTTCAAACATTAAATCCCTTACCTTATTGTCTGCATACTCATTTTGTTAGCTCTAAGATGCTATCAGATTTTCTTGAATAAACCTTACTTTCTCCATCAAGTCCTTGAGCATGTTAGTACCCCAAGGCCTCACTTCAAATGCATCAAACCATCCAATTAGAGACTGTAACACCCCGTACCTTCCCAACCCTACTTGATGATGATGAATAATGTTTGCTTAGGTGTCGAGAGATATAAGTTTGTATTTGGTAATTCTAATGACGAAAAAATTGAAATTTGGCCACGTACATGCAATTAGACTTTCATAGGAAGGGTTTTGTGATTTTGTGGAGCATTTGTGTAAGACCCCGTACACATTATAACCTCATTTGGTGACTTGGAGTCTTGTTTACTTCATGATTCAGATCACTAAGTAAGTATTTTGAAGTGTTTTGATAAGGTATTGGACGATATGCAAGTATTGAAGAAATGGCCAAAAAATTCAGCAAGGTATGAAAACTTGCGCCACTAGCTTGTTTCAGGGGGTGTGGCGCAAGCCACTGATTCAGATAGGATGTCTTTCTTGTACCACTGCCTTTCTTTGCAGCAGTGGCGCAAGGTACAAATATTGTGCCCTTCCGGACTCGTTTTGTAACGCATTTCTACGGCGATTCTTAGATGGTTTCTTTTGGTTATTTGGAGTTCTTTGAGTGTTGTTAAAGCTTCAATACACTCCTACATACTCTTACATGATCAAATCATGAAATATAAATAAGTATCCAAAATGTTCAATGAAGCCATGGGCGACTAGAATTCCTATTTTGGCGATTGAGACTACGAATGAGAATCTCGTAAGAGAATATTGTCGTGACACTATGGAATTATTTAAACATGAGATATATGGTGAATTATACATGAAAATTGATGGTCTAAGCTACATGTGCAATTGGGCCCAAAATTAGGGCCCAAAATGGAATAAAAAACATGGCCCAAAAGGCAAAATGACCCATTCTTCCACTTTGACCACATTTAATGCCAAGGAATGGCTAAGGATGACTTGGGGTCTATATAAAGCCCCCAAAAATAAGATTTTTATTCTTCAACACACACAACACATTTTTAGAATTATAAGACATTTTCTTTTTGGTTCTCTCGAACCCGAAGAACCCTAAGCCTTTTCTTTGGTGAAGATCATCCTATTCCAAGATTTGGTAAGTATTTATTTTCATGGATTAACATATTATATGCATGGTATATTATGTATATTATGATAGGTATGTTGGCAAGGTGGTGAATAGTGTCTTGTTGCTTTTGGTGAAAGATGTGCTATCTTGGTGATTTGAACTTGAAAAGAGACTTGATGTCTTAATGAAAGAGCATGGTATGGATAAAATATGAACATGTATGGTGTGATTTTGTTATTAAGCTTGTTATTTTTCTAAAAGTGTAAATTGTGGGATTTTGGCCGATATGTGCTATGAGGTGTGTTAAGGTAATTTGATGAATTATTTGTGATGTGATATGGATAAGAAAGTGTAAAGGAGAAGTGTTGTGGTGAAATGTATTGATTTTCATGTATTGGTCAATGTATGGAATATTGGGGGATTTTTGGAATAATAATTTCATCAATGGTTTTGTCAAGGGGAAATGGCATGTTTAAAGGCAAACATGTAACTCATTGATGTTCTATGCATTTGTAAGGTAGTTGATGGTTAATGTGAATCCCGTTATATATTTGTGTTGTAGAGTGACACATAAAGAAGGAGCAGGACTATTGTATGCACATCTAGGATTGTATATCCGTATTGAGAGTATAAGGTATGTAAGGTTACTTTGTCCGTATTTTTCTGCGGCAAATAGTATTCACATTGACATTTCACTAGTCCTATCCCGAAAGTGCTAAGGTATCTTATTTCCGGTTTCCAATGGTTGCTATCATATGTTTCCTACTTATTAATTGGATGTGAATCACATGTCTCACGTTCATGGACTAATGTTCCAAAAGTCAACAAGGTTGTGTTCCAAAGTTTCAATAGTGATTATACTCATGTCTCTTGTTCATTGATTATGGTTCAATGGTTCCAATAGTGTTATGTTTCCAAGAATGTTATATTGCCAAGTTATTAATATGTCTCTTACTCATTGATGATTGATCCAAAGCTTCAAGTAAAGCTATGACTATCAAAAGTATCAATCTCTCACAAGTAAAGATATCAATCTCAAAAGTAAAGAAATGAAGTAAGAATAAAGTAATGCATATTGGTTGTGTTCATGAGTGTTATCCATGGGGTGAAAAAACCTGCATGATGATGTTATTCTATCCATGGGGTGCAAGAACACCCGCATGATGATGTTACTTTATCCATGGGGTGCAAAGGACACCCGCATGACGATATGATCTTATCCATGGGGTGAAAAGAATACCTGCATAACGATGATATGTTATCCATGGGGTGAAAGGAACACCTGCATGATGAGGGCCCAGACAACATATATGTAAAGTAAAGTAAAGGAAAGATAAAGAATGAATGTAATATACATGGCTTCCAAAGTACAAAATAGTGACTCATCTACATTGTGACTTATCTCTATTGGTTATGCATTTGAACTTGAGTTCTTGACATACTTTCATATCTTACAAGTTTCATATGGCCTTACATACTCAGTACATTCTTCGTACTGACCCCTTTTGGGGAATTTACCTTACTTGCTGCAGGCGCAGGTACTAGTAGGCCTACACAGTAGATTGTCAGTGTTGCAGATCTTTGGTGAGCTCCAGTTAGTTCGGGGCTTCTCCGAGTCACTGTTGTACATGAGTTTTGATTTTGTACATGTTGTATATAGCGGGGACTTGTCCCGACTTTTAGTTCATTTTTGTCAATGCATTTGTTAGAGGCTTTTGTAGACGGATGTGGGTGTATAAATGTGAAGTTACATGTCGTCTTGACTTGATGGCTCAAACGGCCAAGTTTTACATATATAGCTATGACATATGTTTCCATGTCCATGACTTCCGCATAATTGTATGGGAAATAATGAGACTTACACGAGGACATGCATACGAATGTTCATGAGCAAAGATTGGTTCTCTCGGGCCTTATCGTCTTCGGGTGCCAATCACGCCTCGTTGGGATTTGGGGCATGACAGAGACATACATCTCCTACCATATAGGTCATCAAAAGAAGCCATGACACTACTGGAGTGGTAGCTATTGTTGTAGGCAAATTCACACAAAGGTAGATATTGGTCCCACTAGCCCTCAAAGTCCATTACATAACCCCGGAGCATGTCCTCAAGCACCTAAAAAGTTTGCTCTGACTGTCCGTCGATCTATGGATGGTAGGATGTACTTAGGTCCAACCTAGAACACAACTCTGACTGGAGTTTCTCCCAAAAATTAGAGGTGAACTGGGTACCTCTGTATGAGTTAATCAAAATCGGTACCCCAAGAAGCCTTATAATCTCCTTCACATAAATTTTGGCCAACATAGTTGCATTATAATCCACCCTTACCGAAATGAAGTGAGCCAATTTCGTCAACCGATTAATCATGACCCATATAAAGTCACAATTTCTCAAGGTCTTAGGAAGACCAACCATAAAGTCCATGGTTATCCTTTTCCACTACCATTTCAGAATGTACATCCTTTGAAAGGTACCACCAAGTTTCCAATGTTCATACTTGACCTACTGGCAATTTTGACACTTGGTCACAAAGTTTACAATATCACTCTTCATTCTTTGCCACCAATAATGTTACCTCAAGTCCCTATACATCTTGGTGACACTAGAATGTATAGAGTACTTTGAGTTTGAGCCTCTAGAAGAATATTTAAAATTAGAATGCTCACCCGGGGTACACATAAGCGTCCCAAAATCCTCAACACTCCCTCAACATCAAGAACGACCTCTATAGCTTCACCATGCAATGGTTTTTCTTTGAGTTTTCTCAGCTTCTTATCTTCGAACTGTCTGCTTTTGATTTGGTCAAAGAATATGGACCAGACTTCCACATGTGCTAATACTCTTTCTTTACTAGTCTCCTCTCTTACTGATGGATGCCTTGATGCCTCAAAACATGCTAAGCTTTCCATACTCACTGCTTTCCGACTCAAAGCATTCACCACTACATTCGCCTTACCCAGGTGATATAAAATTGAGATGTCATAGTCTTTGATCAACTCAATACACCTTCTTTGTCTTAGATTTAGGTCTCTCTAAGTAAACACACGCTGCAAGCTATGGTGGTATATGAACACTTCACACCACACCCCATATAGATAATGTCTCCAAATCATCAAAGCGAAGACCACAGTCGCCAACTCCAAGTTGTGGGTGGGGTAATTTTTCTCGTAAGGCTTTAGTTGTCTCAAAGAATAAGCAATCATGTTCTGATCCAGCATCAAAACAGCACCCAAACCCAACCGTGAGGCATCATAATAAATAATGAAATCCTTACCCTTAATAGGCAAGGTGAGATTTGGGGGTGAGGTCAACAAGGTTTTGAGATTTTGGAAGCTCTCCTCACACTTGTCATCCCATACAAATGGAACTTCCTTCTGAGTGAGATGGGTCATATATGAAGCAATGGAAGCAAACCCTTTAACAAATCAATGATAATAACTGACCAACCCCACGAAACTATGAATTTTTATCACATTTGTTGGACTAGCCCAATTATTAATAGCTTCTACCTTCTGCGGGTCTACCATAACCCCTACCTTAGAAATCATATGCCCCAAGAAGGGCACTGAAGATAGCCAAAACTCACATTTAGAATATTTAGCATATAGTTATTTCTCCTTAAGCAACCCCAACACCGTATGCAAATGAGTTTCATGCTTCTCTTTGCTCTTGGAGTAAACTAATATGTCATCAATAAAAATGATAAAAAATCAATCCAAAAATGATTTAAAGACTCTATTTATCAAGCTCATAAAAGCAGTTGGGGCATTGGTAAAGCCAAAAGACATGACTAGAAACTCATAATGCCCATAACGAGTTTGGAAAGTAGTCTCTGGGATGTCCTCTTCCCTGATCTTAAGTTAGTGTTAGCTCGAACTCAAATCTATTTTGGAGAATATTGCAGCTCATTGCAACTGGTCAAACAGATCATCTATCCTAGGCAGAGGATACTTGTTGTGAATGGTCACCTTATTTAACTAGCGATAGTCTATGGACATCCTCATGCTACCATTCTTCTTTTTTCACAAATAAAATAGGTGCACCCCAAGGATAAACACATGGGTGAATAAATCCCTTCTCTAACAATTCCTGTAACTACGATTTTAACTCCCTCAACTCTACTGGTGGCATACAATAGGGAAGGATAGAGATGGGTCGAGTTTGGGCTCTAAATCTAAATAGAAATCAACCTTTTGGTCTAGAGGCATACCCAAAAGGTCATCAAGAAACACTTTTAAGAATTCACAAACAACAGGAACTGAATCCAATGGAGGAACTACAGATTTATCTTCCTGAAAATGGGCTAAAAATGCCCTACACCTCTTTTTTACTAATTTCTGGGCATGAATAGTTGACACAATCCTCACAAAAGTAGGCTTAAAAGTACTCTCAAGCATCCCTACACTTATGATTTTAGCATAACAATCAATAATGGCTCAATAAGGAGACAACTAACTCATCCCCAAGATAATATCAAATTCTTCCATGTCTAGAATCATTAAATCTGCAATGGTATTAAACCCCATAAACAATACAAACAAGCTCAATACACCCGATCAGCACATACAGACACTCCAATTGGTGTAGACACATACATAGGAGTATCTTGATATTCACAGTCTAAGTCC
Organism: Capsicum rhomboideum; assembly: GCA_031232105.1. Classification (NCBI taxonomy): domain Eukaryota; kingdom Viridiplantae; phylum Streptophyta; class Magnoliopsida; order Solanales; family Solanaceae; genus Capsicum; species Capsicum rhomboideum. The sequence continues at coordinate 100,031,158 of CP124719.1, read as the reverse complement.
CAGCCCAAGGAAAATTTTAGAGACACATAAGAGAAAGTGGAACTGGGATCTAAAAATACAGAAGCCATACGATCAAAGACAAGAATAGTACCTATGATCAATGTATTAGAACCTTCTGCTTCAAGACAAGCCAGAATAACATAAAAATGGGCCCTATAACTACCCTAACCGCCACCTCTACCAGCCTGAGAACCATTTCTACCAACTTGTCCCCCACATCGATTGGCTTGGTTGCCACCCCTTCCTGCAACCTGGACACCATACCTACCTTGTGTACTACCCTTACTATTTTCTCCACCACCACGACCTATCAAAACTCGAGCACTATAAGCTAATTACTGAGTCAACTAACCTATAGACAAGAAATTAGGACAATACCTTCTGATATGGCCAAAACCCCCACACTCATGGAACTTGATACCCAGAGCAGGCCTCTGAAAAGAAAAGGTTGAAAGTGTATAGCTGCCTATCAAAGAAGGATGATAACTGATCCCAGATGGGCCCCCTGCAGACACAGGCATGGATGAATTATAAGGTCGAGAAGAACCACGCCCCTTCAAGAAAGTACCATTGAACTAGCCTGAGGTCCTGGACTTCTTCTTTTCTGCTTTTACTTCTCCCTATTTCTCAAATGCCTTAGCCTTCTTAGAAAACTCAACTATCTCCTGAAAGTACTAACTAGATGCATCCACAGACAAAGTAACTATCTGAATCATAAAACTTAGATCGTTAATAAAATACTTGATCCATTCTTCCTCTGAGGTTATCAATTATAGTTCATAGCAAGCTAAGGCATGAAATTTGTCCTCATTGACCGCTACAGACATGTTACCCTACGTCAACCTCAAAAATTCATCCTTCTTTTAATCACGATAAGTGTGGGGAACATATTTCTCAAGAAATATATTCTAAAATTATACCCAAGTAAGTGGAGGTATGGCAGCCCTACATTCTACGAATGACCTACACCATTGCTTGGCTTCGGCATGCAGCTGAAGAGAAACAAACTCTACACCATACCTTACAACAATACCTATTTTGTGTAGACGTTCATAACAATCTATCAAAAACTCAAATGCATCCCCAGACTCTGTACCCTGAAATACTAGGGATCTCATCATTATGAACTTGTAGAATAGTCCATGCTCATCATCAGTCATCACTGGCCCAATTACCTATCGGGGATACACCCCTACTTCAGAGTCTTTATCCATCCTTGGTGCTATAGCACCGACGTGTTGTAAGGATTAGGGTGGCAAAGACAGAATAATTAAAGTGTTATCGGTGCTATTCAAGCTAATCAGAAATCCTAACACTTGTTGAATCACTTCTACAGACAAAGGCACCAGGTCTGCACCATTCGGTACTGGCACTACATTCTCTGGAACTACCATCTCTTCCTCCTCAACTACCACTTCTTCATTCTGGGCAAGGTCTGGGGCATACTATTATGGGGGAAGTGATGATGATCTCTGTCTTGATGGTCCTTTGGCTTCTTGGGCTCTTTCCCTAATAGGTGTTTCCCTCCGTTCTCCACTTCTAGCTCTGCCCCTAACTCGAGGCCTGCCCTAAACTGCAGCCTCAGCGGTCGGTGCTGGTGCAGCTGCTCTGGTTGAACGAGTATTCACTTTCAAATAAGAGTGAATGAGTTAGATACCGATTTGGATCTCCAACTATCAATTGGAATTAAGTAATACCGCAAAAGGAAAAATGAAAGGAATTCATTTCTTAAAACCATGTAGCCTCTTGAACAAAAGTACAGACGTCTCAGTACCATTTCGCAAGACTCTACTAGACCTATTCTTATACGATGTGATCTATGAACCTAGTACTCTGATACTATCTTTTTCACGACCTAAAAGGTCATGATTGGCACCCACCCTAACCTATGGTGAGAGAACCATACTTAACCCAACCCTTAACCAAGTGTTACATTCACATTCATCTTATACTAACTTTTCATTAACAAGTTCTCAAACTTTATTATCAATTAAATAAATAAGAATTTCAACCAACAATTCAATAAGTCAATGCTAGAGTGAGGAATCCTCTATTTATTACATCCTCATGACCTGAAGTTACCATACAAGAACAACAAAGAATGTCTAAACAGGTAACTAATACATTATCCAAAATACAAAATGAAATACGAAAAAGTCTTAGTCCCAAAATAAGAGACATGAATGCAATTTAGAAGATTCAATGGCTTCCCGGTCATGGTGCTCACCCTTGGATTCTTGGTTGAATTTTCTTGAAAATCCTAGGTTATGTTGTAGAATTTCATTAATAATCTGAAAAAAAGAATAATTGAAATACTAGAAATTAACTAGAATTTCATGGGAGTAACTTACCTTAGGGTTGGAAGATGAGGATAGGAGAAAATTCCAACTTGGTACTGATGGAAAATAGAAAGAAAGTGGGAAAAGTCGAAAAAACGACCTTTAAGTGAATCGATTGGCCATTTCGGCAATTTAGAGCTGATATTGCAAAACTATCTGACGGTTCACCAAATTTCAGGATTAGATCACCAAAATAAATAGTTTCTGAAGGTTTTTGGGAAATTTGGTGATCTAGATTGGCGCATCGCAAAACTTTTCTCAACACTGACACATTTTAGTAAAACGATCATAACTTTCTACTCTAGAATCGGATTAAAAAATGGTCGGTGGCGTTGGAAAGAAAACTCAAAGATTTTAGTTTGGTGAGTTTTGAGCTACAAATTTTTTTATATTCTATGAGTTATACTCATTTAAAGTTGACCCTATAAAAATCTTATACAGAAACTTAATTGATAAAGAAGCTTTCAACTCAACTTTGATCTAGAAGTTTCTTATGATGTTAATTCATAACCAAAGCTCTTACCACACTAATTAATTGGTCTTAACACCTATGTACTATTATAAATCATTATATTTGGGTCTATACATATTTAAATAATGGTTCGGATCTTAGTTTAAAAGTTTGGGGTGTTACACATGCAGGCTAGAGGCCCCGTGGAATTGATGATGGTAGCAACATGTATGGTAGAGGCTTGGATTCTCATGGTAATTCTTGGAGAAGTTTGTATCATGATGGACATTTAGGTTCTGCAGGCCCAGTTTAGCTGATTCGTACTCCTTTGAGTTATTTTATCTGTAGAGATTGTGGGCACTATAGGAAGGATTACCCACAAAGTAGATAGAGATATGTTTCATCAATATCTTTGGGAGATGACATGTCTCTATATCATGCTCCTCAGGGTGAGCTTGAGATAATAGCTTCTTGTACAGTATTCACATGTATGATTTCAGTACGCCTTTGATCTATCTTGGTAGTTTTTGATTGTTGTTCTACATTCTCCTATGTGTTTACTTATTTGGCATTGGGTTTTGATATGATTCGTGAGTTTTTTATTCTGACTATAGATATTGCTACCCATAAATGATCCTATAGTAGTGGATCGTGTGTACCGATCTTGTGTTGGTACTTAAATAAAGTATATCATCGGATTAGATTTTATTTTTTAAAGTATTGTGGATTTTAGTATGATTTAGGTATGATCTCCTTGATGCTTATGTTAAGGAATAACGGTGGATCGATTGTTGGTTTTGGTATATTCAGATTGTAGGATGTCTAGTGGTACTTCTCAGTTTGGGCAAAAGGACCTTGTGATGGATTAGACTTATGGTGTGACTGATTCAAAAGAATTGCAAGTAAAGCACTATAGTTGGATAAGTAAGATTTTCAGTCATTCAGGCATTTATTACTTCCTTAGTTATTAGCTTTGCTTGCATGGAAATACTTATTGGAGTTGGAACACTCCTCGATTATACTTAAAGGAATTCAGCTTATAAGGATTCTTGCTTTTGATTTAGAAAGAATTTCAGATTGAAAGGCTCCTGTTTTATAGCATTTATTACTTTGTGATTTTTGGCATCAATTAGTGATGTGTGATAATTTTTGAATTTCTTTTATGGGTTGATTTGTTAATGATATGACAGGTTGCTTATGTGTGTATGATCAGAGGGGTTGTTCATTCTACTTGACTATTGAGGACTTTAGGTTGATAAATATCGCTTAGGTATTAGGGACTGTTTGGGCTATTGTGATGAGTTACATAAGGATTTAGTGTTATTTAGAGTGTTCATGTCTATGTATGTAGATTTTTATGATGATTCTTGATTTCCTCAAAGGGTTGAGCATGGAGATATGACTTTTTAAATAGTGATTGAAATGAGCTAAGTGTCACTTTTGAGGTTTTGTGTGGCATTGATATCAATTTCTACCCTAGTTGCTTCAGCTTGAGGAAATAGTGTTGTGTGATTCGACAGTTAGTTATGGTATCAGCCTTGAGTAATTTGATTCAATTTTTTGGAGATTTACTATGTGGTTCCATAGGTTCCTTGGTATTTTGTAGGTTCCAAGATGATATTGGTTTTGTGGTAGAGTCATTGATTTGTAGTGTCTTCGATAGATTCAAGTAAATTGGGTATGTTTAGAACTTCTATTGCGATCGACTCAATTTTTGGGTATAGAGGAAGTTTGAAAATACAGGAACTCAGCTTCATTGAGAATTTTTGCTTCAGATGCTAGAGTTATGACCTTGAGGGTCAGAGTGTGGAGAATTTCTAGATACTATAGTGAGACCGGTAGTTCTATAGAGCTGATTCTGTTTGAGAGTGCTTGCATGTAATTTACAAGGGTATTTTTGATCATTTGCCTATCTTGAAAATTTTCTTACTTTTATGTTTGAGGGAGAATGTGGGTCTTAGTTGTGGATAATGTAACAACCCTCATTGTAATTTTTAGAGTTTTCTGTGTTTTAACCATTTTACCCTACTATATTGCTATTTTATATCATTTGAGTTATGGGAATGGTTTGTACGATCCCCAAAGTGTTCAAGAGTGATTTATATGAGTTTGTGGTTTTGAGTAACCTTTAAAGTCATGTCTTTGACTTTGGTCAATATTTTTTTATCCGAGCGTCGGATAGTGATTCAGTTAGCTCCATTAGATCTGGAAGGTCTATTTTGGGTTAGTAGCATAGTGGGTTCAGGTCCCAAGACCCTTTTTGTGATTTTTTAGTGTTTGGTTGAAATACTAGTTTTATTAGCCTAAGGCTGATTTTATATGCAACTTGGTGATAATGACCTTGTTTGGTAAATCTGATGGTTCCGTTGAATCTGGAACATCAAAATTAGTCTAGTAGCTCTATTGGTTTGTTTTTGTTGGGTCTCAAATGAATCTCGAGGGTCTGTTTAGAGAGTTTTTTACTTAGAGTTTTATTTTAGTTGTAGTTTTCTAGTGCCAGGAATCTCCTTCTTCACATTCACGGCCTTAGCCTCATGTTTGCGATGAAGCAATTCCGTAAGCATCGCATTTCTAGGGCTAGGACACCTTTGCGATGACGGATGAGATCAGGTTGGGGTTTAAGTTGTCTCCTCTTTCCATTCGCAGCCAGCAGCTCACTTTCGCGAAGGTTAAAGTTGGGGCAGCCTCACATTCGCAACAAGAGGGTCTCGTTCATGAAGTCCATTTTACCTATGGACATATTTTTATTTCCCTCTTAGACCCAAACCTTATTTCCTCCATTTATAGAGCTTGGGAGCTCAAATTAAGATGATTCCAAGGGTTTTTCTAAGATCTCTAACATGAGTGAGTTTCTAAACCTTGCATTTAACATTTCCCCCTAATTTCATTACAAATTCATTTTCAAATATTTGATTTTAATCATTAGTTTTTATGTTTCACCTGGTAGAGTATAAAATGAGTTTTTCTATGATTTAAAGCTTGATTTCAACTCAATTTCCTTTGGGTTTCAAGATTTTGAACCTTTAAAATATGGGGAACATGATTTTTTATTAAAATTCTCATTTTACCCTTTTATTTTTGGAGTTAATTTTTGATGTGATTTTGGATCTGGAACCAAAGTATATCAATATGGGTATCATTGGTCTTGTATTTACATGTAGATGTCATATTTGAATAGACTAGAAATGTTCGGTGATGATTCAAGGAGTAGGGCTTCTGTTTGATGCTTCAAACTATGATTTGGCTTTACGGGTCTTCTTTAAGGCAAGTTGAGATGTACCTTGACTCTTTTCTGAGGTGTTTATGTGTTATATTCTTATTTTCTTGTGTTTTGAGAATCACTAAATGTTTGGGTGTCTAGCTTAGATGAAATGGTGAGAATCTCCATGGATACCAGAGTGTATTAATGGGTTGTAGTTATATAATTGTTTATCTTTTTCATTTTCATTACTTGTGAATACGCTTAGAGTAGATTGTGGATAAGTAACTTATTGATCTTGAGTAAATTAATAGTGGGTATCTATTTAAGACCTTAAATTGATAGTGTTTCCTACAGATCTTCCAAGGTTCCACCTAATAGAGATATCAACTTTGGTATTGACTTGGAGTCGGGCACCAAGCCCATTTCCATTCCTCTCTATAGGATGGCTTCGACGGAGTTAAAGAACGAGTTATAGGATTTGCTGAGTAAAGGACTCATTAGACCCAATATTTCACCTTGGGGTGCTCTAGTATTATTTTTGAAGAAGAATGATGGGTCTATGCGTATATGTATCGACCATCGATAGTTAAACAAGGTGACTATCAAGAATAAGTATCTTTTTCTACATATTTATGATTTGTTTGACCAGTTGTAGGATGCTTTGGTGTTTTCAAATATTGACATAAGATCGGGATACCCTCAGTTGATGATTAGGGCTTCAGATATCCCTAAGAGGGATTTTAAGACCCAGTATGATCATTATGAGTTCCTGGTAATATTATTTAGGTTAAGGAATGCCCTGACATTATTTATGGAGTTGATAAATGGAGTATTTGGGCCTTATCTTAATTCTTTCCTAATTGTTTTCATTAATGATATCTTAGTGTATTCCAAAAGTGAGGCAGAGCATGTGAAGTATTTGAGGAATGTGCTTCAGTGTTTGAGAGATGAGAAGTAGTATGCTAAGCTCTTTATGTGTGAGTTTTGGCTTAGTTTTGTGACATTCTTAGGGCATGTAGTGTCTAAGAAGGGTAATATGGTTGATCCGGTCAAGGTTGAGGCAGTTTGAGATTGGTCCAGGACTATTTCACCTACAGAGATTTAAAGTTTTATTGGGTTGGATATCCACTACAGATGGTTTGTGCAGGGATTCTCTCCTATTGTAACTCCTTTTACTAAATTGACATAGAATAATGTTGCCTTTCGGTGGTCATATGAGTGTTAGGACAACTTTCAAAAGCTCAAGGCTTTGTTGACTTAGGTGCCTATGTTGACCTTTACCTATGGAAGGAGAAGGTTTTACCATGTATTATGATGCTTCAGAAGCTGGCCTTGGTGGTGTTTTAATGTAGGAGGGAAAGGTTATATCCTATTCTCCAAGACAGTTAAAGATCCATGGAAAGAACTACCCCACTCATGATTTGGAGTTAGCAGTGGTAGTATTTCTTTTAAAGTTGTCGAGGGTTTACTTGTATGAAGTTTATTGTGAGGTGTTAACTTATCATCATAACCTAGAATATATATTCCATCAGAAGGACATGAATTTGAGGCAAAATACGTGGTTGGAGTTGTTGAAGGACTATGACATGGCTATCCTCTATCATCTAGGCAAGGCCAAAATAGTGATAGATGTTTTGAGTAGGAAGGTAATATGGGTAGTCTTACTTTTTTGGTGGTCGAGGAGCAAACTTTGGCTATGGATGTTCACCATATGTATAATAGCTTTGTGATACATCATATTTCTAAGCCTTGTAGGGTTTTTCCTTGTGTTGAGGTGCGGTCTCTGTATATAGAAAAGATTAAGAATGGACAATTTAAGGATGGGAAGCTATGCATCATTTGGGATAAGGTGTTGAGAGGTGAATCTAAGGAAGTTATTCTTGATCTAGAGTGTGTTTTGAGGATCAAGGGTTAGATTTATGTTTGTTGTTGTCAAATACAGACGCAAGCATACGCGGTCGTACAAGCAATCTAGAATTTAGAGTCCAGCTATCGTATGGATACATACTTGTCAATTAACTATTTACTAAATCAAACTAATGCTAATTGTTTATTCAAGTGGTAAAATCTAATGATATATTTATGGATTAATTAATCTAAAAATACAAATAATCTAACTGATGAACAATTGACAAAATAAAGAGTAGATTCTTACGTAACAAATGTGATGAAATCAATCTAGGGCTTTAAATTTTCTAGCAATCATATTGAGTAATCACTTGAAATTATTCTGATTTTTATCGAGTTATTAGATGTTGGTTTATATTTGCAATAGTGAGCGTCTTTCCAAACAAACTCTATGCCTACTTGACTATTCCTAAGGCCTATATTCCTATGGTGGATGGTTGATAGTGAAATGCATATGATTTTTCTTCCATATCAATTAGGCAATCCTAACAGATATATTCCTACACAGTCTGAGGGTGGACGTGGTAATCTCTATACTTTTCTACAAAGGCCAAGAGCTGAGGCTTCAGATGTTGTCATCATAGGTACTATCTTAGTTTGTCATTAGCTAGCTTTTGTATTATTTAAATCGGGGCCTACTATAACAACCCTAGTTGTGATTTTTAGCTTTTGCTGTGTTTTGACCATTTTTCCCTTCCTTATAGTGGCTATATGCCATTTATGAGTTGTGCAGTTGGTTAGCACAGTCTTCGAAGCATTCGGGAGTTATTTGAGTGAATTTGAGGTTTTGAGTAGCCTTGAAATGTTTAGTTTGACTTTGGTCAACATTTGTGATTCGAGTATCGAGTGATGATTCTTTTAATTCCATTAGATCTGGAATGTCGATTTTGGATTAATAGCATGGTTGGTTCATGTTTTGAGCCTTTATTTAAAGTTTTGGCCGCCTAGACAAGAAACTAGCTAAAATGGCTTAAAGGGGTTCTAGGGGGTTAGCTTGTTGATGAGGTCCTATTTTGGTAAATCCAATGGTTTCAATGAGTCCGGAACTTTGAAATTAGCCTAGTAGCATTATTGGATTATTTTTATGAGCTCTTTATCAAATACCAAGGGCCCATTCAGAGTCATTTTCACTTTGCTATATTTCAGCTAAATCTATTTCTGGTGCAACCCCTAAAGAGGTACTCTGGTCTCCTTAGCATTACTGCCTAGGCAAACAAGGTATCACTTTTCCCAAAGGTGACCGACCGGTCTAGGCACCATCGCCTAAGTGATAGGTTTCTCCGTCTTAGCGATGACGCCTTAGCGGTCACCTGCATGGCAAGTGACTACCACGGCCGCTCAGGCGACTTTGCTTAGGCAACCATTTTACCGCCTAGGCAACGTCGTTGGTATATAATTTTTTTTCTTCTCTTTTATTCACATTCTTCTATTTTCAAGCTTTGGAGTATCGGTTTTGGCGATTTCAAAGATGATTTTTGATTAATTTGGACTTGGGTGAGCTTCTAAATGTGTTTTACATCTTTATTCATTGCTTATTTCACTAAATCATCTTCAAAACTTGGATTTTAGGGGTTTCCCCCGATAAAGTGAGAAAAATGGCTTTTCTTTGATTTCAAGCTCAATTTCAACTTGTTTTTCAATGGGTTTTCATATTTAGAACCCTAAGAGTATGGGAAAAAACATGATTCTTAAATAAATTTCCAGTTTTATCCTTTTTCTTTCGAGGTCAATTTTCAAACTATTGATGGATCCAAAATGAATGTAGCTAATATGGTATCGTTGAACTCTTTTTGACATATAGATTATGTTTTTGATAGATTTGTCTTGTTCCAAGGTTGTACAAAAAGGAAAAGCTCCTAGTTGAAGGGTTCAGGCTTGTGTTTCTGGCTTTTGAGGTAGGTTGTGGCTTAACTTTCTTCAGACTAAGCTGGATAGTTAACCATTCATGTAAAGTATTCTATGGGTTGGGGATTTTATCATGAGATTCATATTTTCAGATCATTTTATCATTTTGTTTTCCCCATGGGGGTTTATGTGAATATTATTATTGACTTAAGGGATTATTAGTATTATGATGCACGTGTGGGGTCTGGTATTGGACTTATTGAAGGATTAACTGCCTTTATTATTATCGTAATACCTAAGTAGGGGGCTTGGATTGATATTATTAGTAATTTTTTAGAATTATTTTCCTTTACCTTTATCGTGATGCCCGAGTAAGGGACTTGGATTAATATTATTGATGTTTTACATAATTCTTTATTCCAGTGGTGCCATGTGATGGCTTCTACCAAGATCTATTGACATATTATGAAGATTTCAGCTCATTTATACCATTGTTGAGCAAATTCATTACATGATATTGATTTTTTAGTTATGAGCAGGCATCCCCATTTCATTAATATTCATAGAATTGGTACCACTGAGAAACTTTAATTTTGAAAGAAAATGAAACACTTTACAAAACCCTTAACTGAAGGATGTGCTGGTAAGGTTGATTGAGATATGAGATTGTGATAGTAAACGGGTTGTGAACCACCCACGGGTCTTCTCTTGGAAGCTTATGCTTGGAAGGTGTATACGAGGTGTCATATGATGGCTTACATCATTATCATCCCATTACATTGCATTGCATCACTTGCATTTCTTTTATGTGTTTGATGTCATGTATTTAGCCATCCTTTATATTTTCGTGTTCCGCTATTCATATACTATTATTATACTTGTAGTATTTATACTTTTAGGAGATATGGTTTGAGCAACCATTGAGAACTTTTCTGTATGTAGGTGGAAGTGTGCTCATAGTATCCTTTATATGTTTTATTTTCTACTTTACTCGGTCAAACTATGATGCCTACTGAGTACAAATGGATCACATTCACTCCTACTTTCTATACCCTTTTGGTACAGATGCTAATTTGAATGCGACTTGTGAAACTTGATATCATGCAGCATTGCGGTTGATTTTTGAGTATTGGTGAGCTCTTCATTCGGGGCTTGTTTCCAGACATCATCTTATCTATCCTGTCTTTACTTTATTATTCACAGACATAGCTGGGTATTTATGTACTCTTTATTAGTATTAGTGCTCTTTACTCATGACACTAGATTTTGGGTTCGGGTTATATTTATTTCAGTTTTAGATTTATTCTATATATATATATATATATATGTCTTGGCTTTATCATAAACTCTCATATTTGGATTTCATTTATTTCTTTTCTGAATATTTATCTCTTTTAGTGTTGGGCTTACCTATCCAGGGTTGGGTTGGGGTAGGTGGCATCATAAGCTCAACTTTTTAGGTCGTGACAAATTGGTATTAGAGTTATAGGTTCACCGGTGTCATGACAAAAAGAGAAAGATGTCAAATAAACTCTCACAGATTGATAAGTTGATGTTTGTATCTATCTTCGGGAGGGTATAAGACATTTTTAGGAAAACTTATCTAATTTGATTCCTTATCGTGCGTGTTGTTCATGCTCAGTATTTTAAATTTGTATTCTATTCTTTTCTGTGTAGATGGTGAGGACTAGATATAGAGTTGTTGAGGATGCTGAGCCAATAGCCACTATTGGAGACCTAGTCAGAGGGCGATGCAAGGTCGCGACTAGGACAGAGGTTGAGGTCGATCACAAGGAGAGACTCCAGCTAAAGGATGAGTTAGAAAAGCCTCCCCCGAGACTGAGATTGATCATGATAAGGAAACCTATCACCCATACGATGCAGGACCAGCTCAGGCCCCTCAAGTTTTTATTATTACTCTGGTATTACAGAATTTATTGATTCTTCTTTTAGGCTGTTTGGATGGCACTCCCTATACATGTATTCTACCGTGTATATCATATAGGTCTCAGACTACAGGAGGTGCTCAACTACTCGGACAAGCTCCTACTTATGGGTACAACCAGCTGCTATTATAACCCCACATGTTGAGATTTTCCTACTAGACTTGTTGATGAGTAGAAGTGATTCGATAGATTTATTCGGTTGGTTCCTCCCAAGTTCAGTGGTGCTATTAGCGAGGATGCTTATGAGTTTCTAATTAAATTCCATGAGAGGTTGCATAACCTTGGTTTTCTTGAGTCTTATGGTGTTGCTTACACTACCTACCAATTGACAGATGTGGCTAGGCAGTGGTGGAGATCTCTTGCTAGTTGTAGACTTGTGGGTTCCTCTTCTTTGACATAGACCCAATTTTCTAAGGCTTTTCTGGAGAGGTTTATGCCTTATAGCTTAAGGGATCAAATAAGAGATGAGTTTTGATCATTTAGAGTAGGGCTCCATGATTATTATAGAGCATGAGGTATGCTTTCACTCCTTGTCCAAATAGGCCACTATTAATATCGAGGATTAGGAAGTTTGTAAAGGGTTTTTTGGTTTATTATCAGATAGCTATAGCTCAGCTTGTGGTTTCAAGTGGTTCTTTTCAGAGTATCATGTATTTTGCTAAGTTGATTGAGTCTATTCACCAAGGTACTGAGAGTGGTGGTGCCAAGAGGATACTCTGATAGGGTGATTTTAGTGGTTATACATCCCAAGGTAGGGATTTTTCTGGTAGAGGTTCTCATGGTTACCATGGAAGATCGGTTCAGGAAGCTTTGCAGAGTTTAGGTAGTAGGTATGTGGGTTTTGAGGCTTCTGGTGTTTAGGGATCAGGTTATGCAAGCTTAGGGTCTTATTTTAGTTCACCGGGTTATAGAGGGCATTCTAGTTCTTTTGGGCCCTCTCAGCATGATTTAGGTAGTAGGGGATGGTTTGTGTGTGATGAGTTTGGTCATTTAGCAAGGGAATGTCCCCGACGTGCATCAGGTACTCCCCAGCAGGGTTCTCAGCTTTAGCTTTATCTAACTCAGTGTCTGTAGTTAGAAGTGGTACAAAGGGCAATAGAGGTAGTTCTAAAGGTAATAGAGGTAAGTCGCAAGGAGCCCATGGTGGTGAACGTGGGGTTGCTCAGTCTAGTAGAAGGTGTGGTTAGTGTTATGCTTTTCCTGGGAGATATGAGACAAAGACCTCTGAGACTGTGATTACAAGTATCATCCCTATTTTCCATCATTTTTCTTCTGTGTTGTTTTACCCTGGGTCCATATTCTCTTATAGGTCTGCATATTTTGCTACTAGTATTGATGTTATATGTGAGTCCCGTGCTATACCTATTCTTGTTTCTACCACTGTGGGTCATTCTTTAGTGGTGGATTGGGTGTACCGATCATATGTGGTGATCTTTTTGGGACATGAGACGGGGGTGGACTTAATTATCCTCGACACTGTTGATTTTGTTGTCATATTGGGTATGGATTGGTTGGCTTCTTATCTTGCGGTCTTAGACAAATTTCCCAAGACGGTGACCTTAATTACTCTGGCTGTACCAATATTAGAGTGGAGAGGCACTCCTAGTTTGTGTTCAAAGGTGGTGATATCTTTTATACTTTCTCATCGCATGGTAGAAAAGGGATGTCTTTCTTATTTGTCCTATGTTCGCGATTCCACTATTTATTCACCACCTCTCTTAGATTCTGTGGGAGTTGTTCAAGAGTTCATGGACGTATTCCCTACAAACTTACCTGGTATACCTCCAAAAAAGGATATTAATTTCACCATTGTGTTAATCCGAGCATGAAACCTATTTTTGTGTCTCCCTATAGAATAGCCTCAACTGAATTAAATATATTGAAGGAGCAATTACAGGATTTGTTGAGAAAGGGTTTTATTAGACCGAGTGTGTTTTCTTGGGGTGATCATGTCTTTTTTGTGAAGAAGAAAGATGGATCCATGTGCATATGTACTGATTATCGGCTATTGAACAAAGTGACTATCAAGAACAAGTATCCTTTTCCTCATATTGATGATTTTTTTATTAGCATCAGGGGTGCTTTAGTATTTTCCAAGATCAACTTGAGATCTGATTACCATCAGTTGAGAATTAGAGCTTTGAATGTTTTGAAGACAACTTTTAGGACATAGTATGGTCACTATAAGTTTTTGGTCATGTCTTTTGGGTTGACTAATGACCCAACAACATTTATAGAGTTGATGAACAGAGTATTTTGGTCTTATCTTGATTTATTTGTGATGTGTTCATCGATGATATCTTGGTTTATTCAAAGAATGAGGCCGAACATGTAAGGCATTTGAGGGTTGTTCTTCAGAGATTGCGTGATGAGAAGTTGTATGCAAAGTTCTCCAAGTGAGAGTTTTGGTTGGATTCTATTTCTTTCTTGGGCCATGTAGTGACCAAGGATGGTATTATGGTCGATCCGGCCAAGGTAGTGGCGGTTCATGATTGGGCTATACCTACTTCTCCTATAGAGATTTGGAGTTTTATTGGCTTAGAAGGCATTATCGCCAATTTGTGCAGGGTTTCTCTCCTATTATAGTTTATTTGACTAAGTTGACTTAGAAAAAGGTTGTCTTTCAGTTCAGATGATTGTGAGGGTAGCTTTCAAAATCTTAAGGAGTTGTTGACTCTGGCTCCTATCATGACTTTGCCTAAGGAGGGCGTGGGTTTTACTGTGTTTTGTGATGCTTCTAGAGTTAGCTTAGGTGGTGTGTTTATGTAGAAGGGTTAGGTAATTGCTTATGCTTCTCAACAGTTGAAGCCTCATGAGAAGAACTACCCTACTTATGATTTAGAGTTAGCTGCAATTATGTTTGTGTTGAAGTTGTGGCAACACTACTTGTATGGAGTTCATTGTGAGATTTTCTCTGTTCATTATAACCTTCAGTACTTCTACACTGAGCAAAATCTTAATATAAGACAGCGTCGATGGTTAGAGTTGCTTAAGGATTATGATATCACTATTTTTTATCATTTTGACAAGGCTAATATTATAGCGGATACCTTGAGCTGGAAGGAAATGAGTATGGTGAGTTTGGCTTATCTTTTGGTGAGAGAGTGGCCTTTAGCCTTAGACGTTCATTTTTTAGCTAACCAGTTGATTAGGCTTAATATTTTTACACCTGTGCATGTGTTTTCCTTTTTTGAGGCTAGATCTTCATTGGTAGAGCAATTTCGAACTCGACAATTTGATGAAGAGAAGTTGAGGGTGATTCATGATAAAGTCTTGAGTAGTGAGGCAAAGATGGCATCTCTTGATTCTGAGGGTGTTTTGAAGATTGGTGGTCCTATTTGTGTGTCGAGAGTTAGTGGGTTGATTAGACTAATCTCAGAGGAGGCTCATTGTTCGAAGTATTCTATTCATCCAGGAGCGGCTAAGATGTACTATGACTTAAATCAACACTATTGGTGGTGTGGGATGAAGAAAGAAGTTGTGGAGTTTGTGGACAAGTGTTTGAATTGTCAACATGTGAAGTACAAGTATCAGCGACCAGGTGGTACGATTAAGAGGATGCCCATTCTTGAGTAGAAGTGGGAGAGGATCACTATACATTTTGTGGTTGACCTACCCCTATCTTTGGGGAAGTTTGATTCTATTTGGGTGATTGTGGATAGGTTGACTAAGTCCACGCACTTTATACCTGGAAGGTAAGCTATAATATGGAGAAGTTGGCAAAAATCTACATTCGAGAGATTATTTCGTTACGTGGTGAACTCATCTTAACTTTTTTTGATAGAGGTACACAGTTTACCTTGAATTTTTGGATTTTTATTCCTAGTGAGTTAGGTACTCAGCTTGAGATGAGCACAGCATTTCACCTCAATGGATGGCCAGTCAGAGCGGACTATTTATGTGTTAAAGGATATGGTTCGAGCGTATTTTATGGATTTTAGTGGTCATTGTGACCAATTCTTTCCCATAGCAGTGTTTACCTACAACAATAGTTACTATTCCATTATTCAGATGACGCCTTTTGAGGCTTTGTTTGGGCAGAGGTGTAGATCCCCCGTGGTATGGTTTGATTTGTTTGAGGTTGGACCTTGGGAAAATGATTTTTTAAGAGACTTGATGGATCAAGTGAGGTTGATTCAACAGAGGCTTTTGGCTGCCCAGAGTAAGCAGCGGAGTTATGCCAACCATCAAGTTTGTGATTTGCATTCATGCTTGGTGAGCTAGTTTTGTTGAAGGTATCACCCATGAAGGGTGTGATGATATTTGGGAAGAAAGGGAATTATTGGGTCTTTCTATTCTAGATAGATAAACTAGAAATCTGAGGTCTCAGCATATTGATTCTGTGAAAGTTCAGTGGAGACATCACTTTTTTGAGGAGGTACATGGGAGGTTGAGTACGATATGCGTAGTAGATACCCCCAGCTCTTTATCGCTTCAGGTACTTTATTTTCTTTTTTCGTTCGAGGAAGAACTCGTGTTTTAGTTGTGGATAATGTAACAACCTTAGTTGTGATTTTATGTTTTTACTGAGTTTTGACTATTTTACCCTTACCCATAGTTATTCTATGCCATTATGAGTTATGGAATTGGTTGGCACGGTCTCTGAAGCGTTCAGGAGTAATTTGAGTGAGTTTGAGGTTTTGAGTAGCCTTGAAAGTGTTTAATTTGACTTTGGTCAACATTTTGTGATCCAAACGTCGGATGGCAATTTGGTCAGTTCCATTAGATCTGAAATGTCAATTTTGGGTTAATAGCATGGTTGGTTAGGGTTTCAATCCTTTATTTAGAGCTTTGACCTCTCTGATGAGAAACTAGTTAAAATAACCTAAAGGAGTTCTGGGGGGCTAACTTATTGATAACTATCTCTTTTGATAAATCTGATAGTTCTATTGAGTTTGAAATGTCAAAAATATCCTAGTAGCATTATTGGATTATTTTATGGGCTCTCGATCAAACCCCGAAGGTCTATTCAAAGTCATTTACTCTTAGCTATGTTTCAGCTGAATCTGTTTTTGGTGCAACCGCTAAAGCGGTACTCTGGTCACCTTAACAGTAGGTGGAGAAGGTACTGCCTTAGCGATAGTTGACCATTCCAGGCACCATAGCCTAAGCAATGGATTCGTTCGCCTTAGCAAAAAATGTACCGCCTTAGCAGTCACCTACGTGGCAAATGACTACCTCTATAGCGATAGTCTGACCTCTCAGTCGACGTTGCTTAGGCGACCATTTTACCGCCTAGGAGACATTACTACTGTAAAATTACTTTTTCTGCTCTTTTATTCCATTCTTCCATTTTTAAGCTTCAGGGTCTCAGTTCTGGCGATTTCAAAGATGATTTTTCATCAAATTTGACTTGGGTGAGCTTTTAAACATAATTTTCATCCTTATTTACTGATTAGTTCATGAAATCATTGGCTTTTAAACTTGGATTTTTTGGAGTTTCACCTGGTAAAGAAAGCAAATATTTTTTCTTTGATTTCAAGCTGGATTTCTACTTGTTTCTCAATGGATTTTCATATTTAGAACCCATAGAGTATGGGAAACATGATTCTTGAATAAAATTATGGTTTTACCCTTTTTTCTTTGGGGTCGATTTTTGAACTATTTTTGGATCTGAAACAAAATTAGCTAATATGGGTATCGCTGGACTCTTTTTGACGTGAAGATTACATTTTTGATAGATTTGATTCATTTTGAGGCCATACAAAAAGGAAAAACTCCTAGTTGAAGGGTCTGGGCTTGAATTTTTTGCTTTCAAGATAGGTTATGACTTAAGTTTTTTCAGACCAGGCTGGATAGTGAACCATTCATGTAAAGTATGCTATGGGATGGGGATTTTATCGTGAGATTCATATTTTGAGATTATTATTTTATCGTGTTGCCCCTGTGGGGGCTTATGTGAATATTATTATTGATTTGAGGGATTATTAATATTGTGATGCCCATGTAGGGGCTGGTATTAAACTTATTTGAGCATTAATTACCTTTATTATTATAGTAATATCCGAGTGGGGGCTTGGATGGATATTATTGGTATTGTTTGAGCATTATTTGCCTTTACAATTATTGTGATGCCCGAGTGAGGGACTTGGATTGATATTATTGATGTCTTACATGACTCTTTATTCTGGTAGTGCCATGAAATGGTTTGTATCATGACCGACGATTGTGTCGGCAAGGTTGATTGAGATATGAGATTGTGATAGTATATGAGGTGTGAACCCCCCATAGGTACTGTTGTAACACCCCGTACGTTTTCGGACCTATGTTATTACCGTAACATTTATGGAATTAATTAAACATGGGAGTTTTGAGGAATTATACATTAAATTTGATGGGCCAAATTAATCTTGAACTATTGGGCTCAATGGAGGCCCAAAGAGACATACAAGACATGCCCCAAAAGGGGTATTTGACCCATTCTTGAGAGACCAATTTAATATAAGAGGATTGGACCAAGTGTGTGGTTAATAGGCACCATGAGGAGACTATATAATGGGAGAAAAATCAGATTTTTATCCATACAATACCCATGCCATTTCTAGAAATTTCCCAAATTATTTTCATTCACTCAAACCCTAAGCAACAAACTCCTTTGGACAAGGTCATCCTTTGCACGCTTTGGTAAGTATTTGTTATCATGGTTTAATATATGATATGCATGGAATATGGTGTAGATCATGTTGGTTATGTTGGTGAAGTGTGAGAAGTTCACTATGTGTAACACAATTTATGTTTGCTTAATCGGTTGCCTTGTAAACTTGAAAATGGACTTGTAGTATTGAAGAAAGCGGACTTGATGGATTTAATATTGACATGTGAGATGTGATTATAGCCTCAAATTGTTTTATTCTTGTACATAATGTTTGGAATTTTTATTTCAAAATTGGGCATGGAATTGGTGACGTATTGAAAGAAACATGTAGTTTGGTGACGTTTATGTGCGTTGTGAAGCCATGGCTGTTCG